>CM075070.1:46365000-46965000 GCA_037428765.1 Rubia yunnanensis | reverse complement strand
TCTTAATACTAAAAAATTATCTAGTACAAAGCTTCTCGATCTCTCTCCATGTCCTTTTTCGCGAAGAAATCGCTCTTCTTTGCTAACTGAGCTATAGCATATAAGATTTCCTCCTGATCTAACTTGTATAAAGAATTATTTTTTTGGATGGACTCATAGCGGGCAGTCGTCGTACCCCTATTCAAAGATAATTTATAAGCCCTTTTTGCTTACTTTCTACAACTAGGTAGATAGCGGCAAGTCGGGGTCGTCCACGAAGAAGAAGGATCTTCCTAAGCGTTTAGGCACAAAAGGTTGATATTAGGCTAGGAGTAGACATATATACATACATATAAAAGCATGTAAATGGGGGGGGGGGGGTTTGGTTGGTTGGTTTTCCTAAGTTACGAAAGTAAAAAGACAAGATAACTAGCAAAGTCAAGTGACTATGCTAATCATCAAACAAAACTAAGAAAAAAGGGGTTTTAAAACTACAAAGATAAAAAGCCTTGGGGGCAAGGGATATCCACTTCCAAATCTAATGTAGATCATTGAACCATTCACTCATTCTATCATATAGCATTACATGACTCAACATCAACATACCCATCTATCAAGAATCACAACACATTATGCACAAGAAGTTCTAAGTTCATGCTCGTAGATTTTCATGCAAAGGAGCTACGGAATTCGTCACGTTCCTAACACCTAACCAATTCAATCATACAAGCACTCCCTATGCTCAAACAACTCATGGCACAAATGAAGTGAAACACACCATCACGAATACATAAATGCTAAATAACAAATGCTTCAAGGATGAATTAAAATCATCTATTCAATACTTCAACTATTTGTTGTGAAGATAAATCTTCCATCCTTCTTAGTTCGTAGTTTGCAAGAGTGAATTCGACATCTCTTGTCAAACCTCACCAATGACTCCCCTATTGCTAGGAGTATCCCATTGATGGCATTTAATCACGAAGAACCAACAAGCTTGGCAATACTTATGACCACTACACCGTGACTAAGCATTTAACCAATTAATGCAATTACACGAGATTGGATGAACGTGCAACGAACATTCATCCAAGAGCATATAACTCTCTCGTTTGCTACACAAACGAACATGACGAAGAGTTCAACATCAATCACATTCATCTAGCACATTATCAATCCATCAACACAATAAAAATCTCTAAATCATACTCATACATTCCTAACAAGAAAAGGGGGGAAATCAACCCAAATCCCCAAACCCTAGCTAGCAATTCATACAAGTATTTCATATGCTCAAGCTTTCAACAACATCAATGAAATCAACAATTAACATTCAAAGCATAATAAATGCACAATAGCAAAAACACCAAATAGATAGATAAAATGATTCTTACTACATAGAAGTGGAAGCTTCAATCCTTTGCTCCCAAGATAAAAACTACCCTAGATAAACAAAACCCATAACATAGAACAACAATCTACAAAGAAAGAAGAAGAAATGGAAGAAAATGGTGAAAAGTAGGGTTTTGGAGCCCCAAAGGCGGGCTTGGAAGCTGTAGAGAAGAAGGGGTGAAGTGGTATTTATAGGGGAAGAAAAAGGGGAGAAAAACGCTGCTGCAGGGCTGAATTCACGCTGTCGTCGTGAGTCGCGACCAGTTCCATCGCGAGTCGCGACCAGTTCCATCGCGAGTCGCGACCAGATCAGTAAACTCCAGCCCTGTTTTGTTTTGTTTTGCTTCCTCCGGGTGAACCGTTGATCCGTTTCGGGAGTTCTTGTAGTCAATTTTATAGTGCTCGAGAAGAGGAATCCAATGGTACCCTTCTTGATGGCTGATTCTTCTCGGAAAATTATGAAAACCCTGAACCATCCTTCACCCGTTGCTTTGCTCTCCTTTCTTCACCTCTTCACTTCTTCAAATCTTCAAAAAGCCCAAGTGTAAGTCTTCAAATCTTCAAAGATGTCTTCAAATCTTCAAAGATATCTTTCAAAGTCTTCAAATCTTCAAAGTCTTCAAACAAATCACCTTGTCACATAAAATCATCTAAAAAGTGATAAAAACGTTAAAGTCGCTTTATCCCTCCTTAAATGATTTCAAGGCAGAATGCCACATGTAGAGCACAAAATTATACAAAATCCAATCCTAAAAACCCTAATATAACCGCATAAAATGGCCTCATCAAACCTCCTCACACTTAAACCTTACTTGCCCTCGAGTAAGAAAAGATCCAAGCACACAGAGGAATTCATATGGCCATATCCTAAACTAATCCCCCAATCAAAGCCTCACAAAAACTCTCAATATCATAAATCCCAAAATAAAAGCTCACATGAGAATTTTTCACACACACATCCCCAATCCTAAATCTAACTAAACCTACCACTTATTAATTCACTACCCATAAAAATATTTCAAAGCCCCGAATTGATATTCCCAAAGTCCAATGACACAAGATGAAGTTAAAACCATTTAATAGGTTTAAGCACATACTTCACCTAATGCCAATATATCCACAAAAATCCAATGACATAAAATGAAGCTAAAGCCATATAAGTGGTTCAAACACATGCTTCACCTAATGCCAATATATCAACCAAAAACGAAGTAGAAAAGGATCAAGAATTTCATAACCATACTTCGTTTCCTAACCCACTAAGCTACCCAATCCCAAGTGGTCTATAGATGTTGAGCTACCCGATCCATCCATGTGACAACTGCAACCTTATGACTCCAACGCCGGAAAATGAGTGAAATCATAGCATTTTTCAATTTCTCTCATTTTTTCTCATTTTGCCTAGGAGCTCTTTCGAGTTTTCATCCTAGCCACACATCATGTTTCTTTAGCTCACATCTCACCTTTTTCCACACATTTTAGCCTCTCATTTTTTCCTAGGCCACCCTTTCGGGTTTTTGACCTATCCGGGCCCCCAATGTTGCCTAAGTTGCCCTCTCGGGTTTTCAACTTAGCGGGTTTTCTTTTCTCTTTTTTTTTCTTCTTTTATTTTTTTATTTTTTTTCTTTTTCTCATGTTTTTCCAATGAAAAGTAGAAAAAAGCATTCCAAAACAATCTAGCATGCATGTGATTCCTCTAACCCCTCCCCACACTTAAAACATTACATTGCCCTCAATGTAAACATGTAAGGTAAGAACAATAAAAATCAAGGCAAGGGGGTGGAGTGACACCCGTTTCTCCGCATAATCGCCGGTGATATGGCACAATCCAATGTAATTGTATGGTCCCGAAATCAGTTTCGGAACCAGAAGGGGGAGCAAAGATGCCGTAGAAGAACTCACCCCTCGAGAAAAGCATTGTCTCCGTGGCGCCGTTTGATCAAGACTAACACCATAAAGAACAACATTAAACTCACAAGTACATAAGGATTTGGAATGCTAGGTTTAGCATAGAGAATTAATAACCATAGTATTCTCAAAGAACAACAAGTCCATCATGCAATCACAACTATAAGATTATCCAATAAAAATATCCAACATATAAATCCACACAAATTCAAGCATCACTATAGAACATAGCAATTAACTCATAATGATGTAGTCGGCATACTACAATCAACAAAGATACTATAAAGATGCAAGAATTTCATGTGTCAATATATGTAAGATGGTGTGGAAAGGAGTGGATATGTGGTGGTTCTTGGGAGTGTTGGGTGGAGAAGAAGGAAGAATCATGCAATGTTTAAGATCAAATGAAAACTTGGAATTTTCATCGTGACTCGCGACTGAAGTGGTCGTGACTCGCGATGCTTCATCGCGACTCGCGAAAAGTTGAGGCTGAGACCAGTTTTTTAGCAAAATGTTTCTGATCACGTCGCGACTCGCGACCTCTATGTCGTGACTCGCGATGGCTTATCGCGACTCGCGGCGTGTCCATCGCGACTCGCGGAAAGTTGGTGCTGGGAATGATTTTTCTCCCCTGTTCGTCGCAACTCGCGACGAGGCCATCGCGACTCGCGACGGCAGGGTATCCCAGGCTTAAATTTTTTTCGTTTTCTTACCAACTGTCCAAGCTTTCTTCCCTTGTTCGTTGATCTCGTTCCTTCATCTCCTCCATTGTAATGCACTTCACTTTGCTACAAAATCACAGAAAAACATGCCATAAAAAGAACAAAACAAAACAACAAAAAACTAAGAAACAAAAACTAAAAGAAATGCTGAATTTATTTCACGTCGTCGGCACGACGAAGCTCCGTATTTTTAAGGTCATCGGCACGACCCTAATGTTATCCATATGGTGAAGGCTTGAACCCCTTCACCATGAGCTTCCAAAATAAGAGAGGTGGGGGTACAAAACTTTCAAGAGGAAAGTTTTGTTGAGGTGGAGATGGTTGGAGGAAAGTTGAGTGGTTAGGAGGCTTAAGATAGTCTTTTGGCTCATCTCTTATCTCCCTCACAACTTCCAAAAATGGTGGAGTTGGTTCACTAAGCGGGAGAATGGGTGACGATGCTAATGAATGTAGCACTATCACCTCTTCCTCCATTTTGCTATCCTCTACAACCAACTCATCATCCCCTTTGAACTCAAAATCATTTTTATTGGTGACCTCACTCACCGAGTCATCGAGTTCAAGTTGGGATGGTGTGTTTTCGGAATCACGAGCTTCCATTCGGGCCAACGATTCCCTTATACTCCTCACATGCCCCTCAATGGCCTAACACTAGAGGAGAGCTGGGTATCCGGCTCCTCACTAGTAAAGGAGTTCAAGTTTGCTATGGTATTGAAGACATCCTCACGTGTCAAACTTGAACTTCCTTGTTGGGCTTGATTTTGGGGTATGGTATAGGGTGGTGATGGCTAACTAGGTTGCTCGTATGGTTGGTTTTCCGGCTCATTCTCATACCACCAATCCGGATTACCACTCCATTTCGGATTGTAAGAGTTGTGGTATGGATAGCATTCATGAGCTTCTTGCCCTTGAAAACCAACATCTCCTACCTCTTGGTAGCACTCTTCATAGTACCCATGGTTTTGAAAACCAAGGGTTCTTTCTCGGTCATAGTGCTCTTCCCACAACAAGGGGCAAGATTCGGTAGGATGACCAGAATGACACATCCTACAAAACCTTGCTTGTTGAGCCTCTCTTCTCATCATGAGTTCTCTCAAGGTGAGACGCTCCATTAAATTTTTTTTTTCAAAAGTTAGGAATCATAATGCAAGGATTCTTGATAAAATAAATTACCAAGAACTCAAGAAATACCTACTCCGAACAAAAAAAACCACCAAGTAGTGGAAAATAAAAACAACTAGCTAATATGCAACCAAATACACCTAAATACTTAAGAATAAACGCCTCTTCCCCGGCAGCGGCGCCATTTTTTATAGCGGGCAGTCGTCGCACCCCTATTCAAAGATAATTTATAAGCCCTTTTTGCTTACTTTCTACAACTAGGTAGATAGCGGCAAGTCGGGGTCGTCCACGAAGAAGAGGGATCTTCCTAAGCGTTTAGGCACAAAAGGTTGATAATAGGCTAGGAGTAGACATATATACATACATATAAAAACATGTAAATGGGGGGGGGGGTTTGGTTGGTTGGATTTCCTAAGTTACGAAAGTAAAAAGACAAGATAACTAGCAAAGTCAAGTGACTATGATAATCATCAAACAAAACTAAGAAAAAAGGGGTTTTAAAACTACAAAGATAAAAAGCCTTGGGGGCAAGGGATATCCACTTCCAAATCTAATGTAGGTCATTGAACCATTCACTCACTCTATCATATAGCATTGCATGACTCAACATCAACATACCCATCTAGCAAGAATCACAACATATTATGCACAAGAAGTTCTAAGTTCATGCTCGTAGATTTTCATGCAAAGGAGCTACGGAATTCGTCACGTTCCTAACACCTAACCAATTCAATCATACAAGCACTCCCTATGCTCAAACAACTCATGGCACAAATGAAGTGAAACAAACCATCAAGAATACATAAATGCTAAATAACAAATGCTTCAAGGATGAATTAAAATCATCTATTCAATACTTCAACTACTTGTTGTGAAGATAAATCTTCCATCCTTCTTAGTTCGTAGTTTGCAAGAGTGAATTCGACATCTCTTGTCAAACCTCACCAATGACTCCCCTATTGCTAGGAGTATCCCATTGATGGCATTTAATCACGAAGAACCAACAAGCTTGGCAATACTTATGACCACTACACCGTGACTAAGCATTTAACCAATTCATACAATTACACGAGATTGGATGAACGTGCAATGCACATTCATCCAAGAGCATATAACTCTCTCGTTTGCTACACAAACGAACATGATGAAGAGTTCAACATCGATCACATTCATCTAGCACATTATCAATCCATCAACACAATCAAAAGATCTAAATCATACTCATACATTCCTAACAAGAAAAGGGGAGAAATCAACCCAAATCCCCCAAACCCTAGCTAGCAATTCATACAAGTATTTCATATGCTCAAGCTTTCAACAACATCAATGAAATCAACAATTCACATTCGAAGCATAATAAATGCACAATAGCAAAAACACCAAATAGATAGATAAAATGATTCTTACTACATAGAAGTGGAAGCTTCAATCCTTTGTTCCCAAGATAAAAACTACCCTAGATAAACAAAACCCATAACATAGAACAACAATCTACAAAGAAAGAAGAAGAAATGGAAGAAAATGGTGAAAAGTAGGCTTTTGGAACCCCAAAGGCGGGCTTGGAAGCTGTGGAGAAGAAGGGGTGAAGAGGTATTTATAGGGGAAGAAAAAGGGGAGAAAAATGCTGCTGCAGGGCTGAATTCACGCTGTCGTCATGACTCACGACCAGTTCCATCGCGAGTTGCGACCAGATCAGTAAACTCCAACCCTGTTTTGTTTTGCTTCCTCCGGGTGAACCATTGATCCGTTTTGGGAGTTCTTGTAGTCTATTTTATAGGGCTCGAGAAGAGGAATCCAATGGTACCACTCTTGAAGGCTGAATCTTCTCGGAAAAGTATGAAAACCCTGGACCATCCTTCACGCGTTGCTTTGCTCTCCTTTCTTCACCGCTTCACTTCTTCAAATCTTCAAAAAGCCCAAGTGTAAGTCTTCAAATCTTCAAAGATATCTTTCAAATTCTTCAAATCTTCAAAGTCTTCAAAAAAATCACCTTTTCACACAAAATCATCTAAAAAGTGATAAAAACGTCAAAGTCGCTTTTATCCCTCCTTAATTGATTTCAAGGCAGAATGCCACATGTAGAGCACAAAATTATACAAAATCCAATCCTAAAAACCCTAATATAACCGCATAAAATGGCCTCATCATGGACCTTCTCCTCTTGGGTAGGGTTGAGGTTGAGATTGAGGTTGTCGGATAGACCTTATCGAGGATTGAAGGTATTTGCGTAGGAGTCTTACCTATCTTCTCCTTGCTTCCCTCAAAACCCTTGTTGTCGTCCCATAGCAAATTGCCGGTTTCCACAATTGAAGTCCAATGCTTCCACCTCTTAAAAATCTCCCACCACTTTTGGACAAGTATTGGTAGAATGATCAAGACTACATATGCCACACACCTTGAACTGAGCTCTCTCCAAATTGTCCTGTCCCATTGGCCATTTCTTCGAACCGTGCCATTGCATCCTTTAGACTCTTATTGGCTATGGAGCCATTGCACACCGCATTGGCCATTCCCATATCCTCGTCACAAAGGCCTTCAAAGAACTAGTACACCAAGTTACCTTATTTGAATGGATGGTAAGGACAACTGGCCAACAATCTCTTAAACCTTTCCCAATACTCAAAAAGGGACTCGTTTTCCATTTGACAAATATTAGAAAGCTTCTTTTTGAGGCTCACACACTTGGATGTTGGAAAGTACTTTTCAAGAAAGCTCTGCTTCATATCCATCTAAAAAGTGATGCACCCGGGAAGGAGATAATATAACCAATCCTTGACCACGTCCCACAGCGAGCAAGGAAAGGATCTAAAGTTGTAGTCTTCTTCTGAAACTCCTGGAGGCTTCATGCTGGTGCATACTTGGTGAAACTCCAACAAATGCTTGTTCGGGTCTTCATCTGCCATCCAATGGAAGGTTGGTAGGCATTGGATTATGCCGCATTTCACCTCACAAGTCACATTCGGTGGAAAAGGTGGGAAGACAATATATAGGGGTTAATTCTCCATGTTAGGATCCATCAACTCCAAAATTTGTACCGCCTCAACTCCAGGTCATTAAATTCATAGAGAAAAATAACCCGAGTGAAGGCGTTTCAAACAGCAGTCCAAAAGAAGGATGCAATATGGGTGACGTCAAATAAATTTTTTATATTTTGCCCCCAACTCACTACTAAGGTACCCATGGGGGTAGTTAGTGGAAAGTTCGGGTATGTCCACAGAGAAGCTATAGTCTAATAACCAATTAAACACAACCACAAATGGGTTATCAATCCTTCATGTGCTAGGAAAAGTTACTATAGTAAAATGGGGTTTTTTTTGGGGTTTTCAAAAAATAATTACAAACATAAAAAAATAAAAACACGAGGAAACTATATAGCTAGACACTTGGGGAATATTTGCGTAACATGGTTGACTGAATTTTTCGATCCTCGATTGAATCACATACAAGATTTCAAAATCCAATCTAGAGCTCATAAAACGTAGTGTGGTTGATTGTCAGCACTTCATGATGTGCCAATTTTATATGGTTATGTTAGGACTTTTCAGGTTTACTTTTGTATACTTTTGTATACTTTTGTGCTCTAGCTGTGGTATTTTGCCTTGAAATTCTCTAAGGTGAGTTAAGAGCAACTTTTATGCTTTTATTACTTTTCTAGAGAATTTTGTGTGACAAGGAAATCTGTTTGAAGACTTTGAAGACTTTGAAAATTACCTTTGAAGATTTGAATATTTGAAGACTTGCATTTGAGCTTTTAAAGATTTGAAAAACTGAAGGAAAAAGAAGTGAAGAGGAGAACATGAAACAAGAAGAAGAAAAAAACCAAAGATGCTGGAATTGGCAAAGTTTACCCAGGGCAGACTTTTGTTCATCCAGCTCGAATGTTTGTTCGCCGAGCGCAAACTACAGGTAGCAAGACTTCTTTCTTGCTTTTTTTTACTATAAATACTCACTTGATCCTTTCCCTCTTCCCTCTCTTCCTATCCTGCAATGTTCTGGGTTCAAAACCCTAGTTTTCATATCTTTCTTTTCTTATTTTTTGTAAATTAATCATGTCTTTTCATTATCTAGATTAGTTTAATCTTGGGAGTAATTGATTAAGACTTCCAAACCTATGTCTTGATAACTCTACCTATCTATTTATTGTTTTTGCTATTGTGCATTTATTGAGCTTTGAATGTGAATTGTTAATGACATTAAACGTTGTCGAAAGTTTGAGTATATAAATTGCTTGTATGATTACTTGTCAGGGTTGGGAGAAAATAGCTAATTTTTCCTCTTTTAATATGGAATCCAAAGGCCATATCCCGCGCCATGTTTCTGAGCATACCAATGCTCCTGACGACGTCCCGCTCCAAGATCCACACCCTGCGGATCAGAATGTCCAAATCTAGTGCACTGATGTCATCCCACATCAAAGGCCACGGTCCACGCCAGATGATGCAATGCAGCCCGTGCCTGATCTAGAATCCCACATGGGAGGTCGTCGATGTACCTCTCAAAGTTAAATTTATAATCCCTAATGCTTCTTATCTACAACTAAGTAGATAATGGCAAGTCGGATTCGTCTACTAAAAAGAGGGATCTTTCTAAGGTTTTAAGCATATAAGGTTGATATAATATTAGAAGTAGGTATATATATAGATATCTAAAAGCAAGTAAATATTGGGGGGGGGGGGTTTGGTTGCTTTTTGTACTGAGTTATGAAATTAAAAGACAAGATAACTATCAAAGTTAAGTCACTATGCTAATCATCAATCAAACTAAGAAAAAGGGGTTTAAAACTACAAATGACAAAGCCTTGGGGGCAATTAATATCCACTTCCAAACCTTATATAGATCATTGAACCATTCACTCATTCCATCACATTTGTTACCTATGGGAAATGCCAAAACTTCCCAATTAATGATCAACATTCATTTCTTCTTAATAGTAATTCACAAGGACAAACAACGACCATTTGCAAACCTTATTGATAATCACTTTAGGCAAACCACACAATAAAGGTATTTCATCAATGTCATTATACACGAAGAACCATAAATTTGATAACAACAAGCCTTCTACCAAAGATATAGCCATTTAACCAAACATTGCATTCATTAGCTAAGCCTAGAACAAACCACATTCAAGATTCAACCTTGCATTGCATCTACAGGATAAACATGAGAACAATCCACATTATCATATTTATCTAGCAAGAATCACAACACATTATGCACAAGAAGTTCTAATTCCATGTTCTTGAATTCTCATATCAAAGAGCTAAGAAATTTGAAAATTTCCTAACACCGTAATACTTCAATTAAAAAAACACTTGATTTACTCAAACAACCCATAACATAAATGAAGTAAACCATTACATTAAAATACATGAATTCTAAATAACAAGTGCTTCAAGAAAGAGTGAAATAGAGGTTCTTACTACATAGATATTGAAGGTTCAATAAATTTCTCCCAAGTACAAAACTAAGCTAGATAATGAAAATCCATAACATAGAACAAAGATCTACAAAGAAAGAATAAAATATGAAATAAAATGGTGAAAAACTAGGGTTTTGGAGCCTCCAAGTTGGGTTTGGGAAAATGGGGAAGAAAATGGGCTTTTTATAGCCCAAGTTGGTAAAAAATAAGGTCAAAACACAACAGGTGTCACTAGGACGAAAATGGTGTGGCCCGGGCGAAAATGGCATTGCCCGGGTGGTGGAGGCTTCTTGTTTTACTTCCTACGGGTGAACTGTTGATCCGTTTTGAGAGTTCTTATAGTCGATTTTATAGTGCTCAAGAAGTAGAATCCAATGAAACCCCATTTGTAGGCTGATTCTTCCCGAATAATATTAAGAAATTTGTCTAAACTTCTGAGTGACAATTCATCCGCTTCTTTGCCTTCCTTCTTTGACCCTTCTATTTTCTACCACGTTTTGGCACGTGGCCTTCACTAAAACACTCTAAAGGGCTCATGAGGTATCTACAAATTAAGCTCACAAAATAGAATCTAGTTTCTCGTAAGGACTAAAAATCCATTAGACTAAACATAGGTTACAAAATGAAAGATTTAGATGTAAAAACCAAAAATGGTCATCTAAACCCCTTATCATGTAAACCTACCCAAATCTAGCAATCTTACAAAAAAAGTATGGCAAAAGAGATGTTAAATACTTTGGAAAATACATGCATTTGATGTCTCATCAAATCTCCCCACACTTAAACCATACTCGTCCTCGAGTAGACAAGAACAAGCAAAGATCAAAGTGTAAAGTATCATGTAAAAGCTTTTCCAAAACATCCAACATCATATTCCTAGACTATCCTAACCCCCAAACTATAAGAATCTCTCACACTCTCAAATCCCAAATCCTAAGATAATTTAAACAACCAACAAATCATAACAAAAGTGAGGTATACATATAATGCCAAGCTAACTTACTCTACAGAAAAAACCACCCAATAGACAAATCAAGAGAAGCATAATTTTTTTCAATTTCTCTCATTTTTCCTAGGAGCCCTCTCGGGTTTTCATCCTAACTTCACACATTTTTCTTTTTCAATGCTCACCCTCTTCTTTTTCCACACCATTTGGCCGCTCTTTTTTTGCATAGGTCACCCTTTCGGGTTTTCAACCTGTCCGGGCCTCCCACTTTTTCCTAAGTTTCCCTGTCGGGTTTTCAACTTAGCGGGAATTTTTTTTCATTTCTTTCTAACAAAAAAAATCAAAGTGGAGCATATCCACACTACATTATAATACAATGAAATATATTTCTCTTTACCTCCCAAAACTGGAAACACACATTGTCCTAATTCTTAAAAGGACAAGATAAAGAAATAATGAAGAAAGAAAAATATGCACAACTAGGACCTTGAAGGTCCTTCTCGGTAATGGCAATGCTCACTTATCAATGAATGTTCTCTCCTCTATGTTCTCGAACTCCGCCCAATATGAAACTTTGACCCATCCACTACGAAGCCACAACTATGCAAATCATAATCAACACTCACAAAAGACAACAACTAGTAGTCCGTGGTGGTTTTGGTAGTGGTTTTTGGTGGTGGATTGTGGTGGTATTCTTGTGGTTTTGGGTAAGGGTTTGAGGAAATGCTTGAAGGTTTTTTTTTTCAACAAAAGAAAAACACTAACCTAACTTAAAAGCTTGGGTTTCCTCCTGAGAGGCTCCGTATATTTAAGGTCATCAGCACGACCCCAATGTTATCCATATGGTAAAGGTTTGAACCCCTTCACCAAGAGTCTCCAAAAATAGAGAGGTGGGGATACAAAACTTTCAAGAGGAAAGTTTTATGGAGGTGGAGATGGTTTAAAAGGAGTTGGGTGGTTAGGAGGCTTGGGATGGTTTTTTGGCTCCTTTCTTATCTCCCTCAAAACTTTGGAAAATGGTGGAGTTGGTTCACTAAGTGGGGGTAGGGCTAACGATGCTAATAAATGTAGCACAATCACCCCTTCCTCCATTTTTTCATCCTGAAAAACCAACTCATCATCCCCTTCAAACTCAAACTCATTTCCCATGGTGACCTCACTAACCGAATCCTCGAGTTCGACTTGGGATTGTGTATTTTCAGAATCACGAGCTTCCACTTGGGCTAACGCTTCCAAAATATTCCTCGCATACCCCTCAATAGGATCAACACTACAGATTTGAGTGTCCGGTTCTTCACTAGTAAAGTTGTTGAAGGTTTTTATTGCATTCATGACTTCCTCATGTGTTAAACTTGAACTTCCTTGTTGGGCTTGGTTTCAGGGTATGGTATAAGATGGTGATGGCCAACTATTTTGCTCGTATTGTTGGTTTTTTGACTCATTCTCATACCACCAATCCATATTACCACTCCATTCTGGGTTGTAAGAATTGTGGTATAGATACCATTCTTGGGTTTCTTGCCCTTGAAAACCAACATCTCCTGCCTCTTGGCAGCACTCTTCATAATACCCTTGGTTTTGGAAACCAAGGGTTCTTTCCACCTCATAGTGCTCCTCTCTCAACATATAGCAAGACTTGGTAGGATGGTTGGACTGACACATCCTACAAAACATTGCTTGTTGAGCATCTCTTCTCATCATAAGCTCCCTCAAGGTGAGACGTTCCATTTTAAAAAAAATTTTCTCTTCTTCAGAAGTCCGGAATCATATTGCAAGGATTCTCGATAAAATTTTACCAAGAACTCAAGCAACACCTACTCCGAACAAAAATAGCCACAAATAAGTGGAAAATAAAAACACCTAACTAATATGCAACCAAATTTGCCCAAGCACTTAAAAATAAGCGCCTCTTCCCTGGTAGCGGATCCAAAATTTGGGAGGTCATTGTTTTACCTCTCAAAGTTATATTTTTAAAACCTTATTCTTCCTATCAACAATTAAGTAGACAATGGTAAGTCGGGGTCATCCACAAGAAGAGGGATATTTCCAAGTGTTTAAACATATATAGGAGAAAACATACTAGATATAAACATATATAGATACATATAAAAGCATGTAAATAAGGGGGGGGGGGTTGGTTGGTTTTTGGTCGTAAGTTATAAAATTGAAAGACAACAACTAGCAAAGCAACAGAGCTATTCTAATCATGAAACAACAAATAAATAGATTATTAAAACAACAATTAACGGAGCCTTGGGGACAATCGACTTCCACTTCCAAACTTCCTATAGATCATAGATTCATTCACTCATTCAATTACATTTATTGATTATAGGAAATGTTATCACTTCTCATTCGAAGATCAAGATTCATTCCTCCTTAATAGTAATTTTCAAAGACAAGTAACGATCATTTACAAATCTAATTGATGATGACCCTAGGCAAACAACATCATAGAGGTATTTCATCAATGGCATTTCACATGAGGGACCACAGGTTTGATAACAACAAGTCTTCTACCAAAGACATAGTCATTTAACCAAACAAAGCATTTACTAGGCTAAACCTAGAACAAACCATATTCAAGGTTCAACCTTTTATTGCATCTATATGATAAATATGAAAATAATCCACATTAACACACTTATCTAGCAAGAATCACCACACATTATACACAAGAAGTTCTAAATCAATGCTCTTGGATTTTATGTCAAATGAGCTAAGAAATTTCAAATTTCCTAAAACCCGAACACTTCAATCATACAAACATTTCATATAATCAAACAATACATGATATAATGAGGCAAAACACAACATTCCAACTGATGTCGAGTCACGAGTACCTTCTTATTAATGGCATAATAAATGCTCTCCAATAAATGTTCATAAATGAGAAAATAGAGAATCTCACCACATAAGTTTGGAAGCTTGAATAAATTGCTCCCAAGAACTAGATTTAGCTACTAGAGTTCATACTAGTTAATGCTAACAAACCATACATAAAATAAGAGAAATCAAGGATGAAAATGGTGGAAAACTAGGGTTGGAATAGTAACAATGTTGGGCTGGAAGAAGAAGTATGAATGAGAGGAAAGAAAATTCTATTTATAGTACAAAGGGATAAGGTTGTGTTCTAGCCATCCGTGCGTCGCGACTCACGACGGGAACAGAACAGAACCTTGTCTTCTTTTCTTCTTCTTAAAGCAAGCACTCTTCTTCACAATAATTCCTCTCATTCTTCAAGTTTTCAAATATTTGAAGAAAGTCTTCAAAGTATTCAAAGGATTATCTTCAACGGCCTCCGATCTTCAAGTTTCCATGTTCTTCCTTTGTCATGCAAAATCCACTTAGAAAAGGTAAAAGAGCATAAATTTGCTCTTACCTATCCTAAAAGAATTTCAAGGTAAAACAAAAGCTGTTAATAATAAAAAAGCACAAAATTGATACCAAAAATTACTAAAATATGCACATAAAATGGACACATCACCGTGCCAGATGAAGAGGCACAGCCCACGCCAGTTCCTGCAGCCTGCGCAGAAGTATGTGCCACGACCCACACCTTTTGCGATGGCCCGTGCTAGGCATCCGCTAAAATAGGGTTCAAACAATTTTTTACCTATTTTTAGGCATACTACTATAAATAGAGCCTTAGTCTACTAAATTAAAAAGGTTAGATCATTTTTTAGACTTCATCTTGTATTAGGAGAGCAACTTTAGAGAGAGAAACACTCTCTCATTTTATTTTATTTCCTTTTATATTTGATTTGATCATATGATGTGAAATTAAAATCTATATTTGAATTCCAAATCTAAATTGTAGACTTGTTTGATTAATGCTTTTGTGAGCTTCATTAGATTCATCCTAGTATTTGTGTTCATGATATTAGTATTATTTGTTCTTGAATGTTTGAATTGCATGAATAGTACACTCCATAAAAGCACACGTGAGAGCCGAGTATTACTCTGACTTGTTTGAAATTGCACCAGTCTTAACTAATTACGTAAAGATGCCCGAGAGGTTATGGGTAGAGATAGAAAAAAGTAGAAAGCTAGGGTTACAAGAGACCCTAGTGCCATAGATAAGGTGCAAACGACCCCTTGACCTAATTGATAGGTGATTGAGAAGTAGTGCATTCGTGGTGAAAGCCAGAGATGTAATCGCACGGGGGAGAAACAAGCGTACAACAATGGCCAGACCTTGTTGTACTCCCCTAATTACGATGGCGGTGTCAATGGAGGGTTGGGAGTGCACCTGAAATGATAGGTACGAGGAAGTGTATGCCATCGACCACACTATGTGTTACAAACACTCTATTAGGTTTTTCTAAATCTTTACATGTGAATGAGTCAAGGATTGAAGTATTAAATTGTTCATGTCTCATAATGATTTACCAAGTGCTTAGCTATATAGATTAATTATTCTTTTCTACTTTTATATTTGGTAGTGTTAATTGAAAAGACAAACCCCCCTCTGTTTGCATTTACTATCTATTCCTTTCACTTATATGGATTGACGACCCATATGAGGTCATGTTTTTAAAATTTAAAAACTACAAAGCATAAAAATAAAAGGCGAGTAATCTAATTAGCTAAGCACTTAAGGAGTCATTGTGTAACATGGTTAATCTAATGTTTTGATCCTCGATTCATTCATATGTAAGATTTACTAGACAACCTAAAAGAGTGTTCATAACACATGGTGTGGCCGATGGCATACACTTCCATGTTCTGTCACGTCGGGTGACCTCGTAACCCTGTATTGACATCGCCATCGTAATTAGGGGAGTACAACAAGGTCCGACCATTATTGTAGGTCTATTCCCCCCTCATGATATTAAATCTCAGGCTTCCTCCACGAATGCACTACTTCTTCTTAGTCCTATGAATTAGGCCAAGGGGTCGTTGGCACCTTATCTATGATACTGGAGTTTCTTACAACCTACCTTGCTACTTTTACATGATCTCTACCTGTAACCTCTCGAACTACATGACATAATCAGCTAAGACTGGGGCAATGGCAAATAAGTAAGAGAAATACTCGGGTCTCTCGTGCACATACCCACGGAGATGCAATGTACTCCCTTACCCATTCTAACATCCCAGTTTTCTTTTGGGGGGCATCAATATTTACACCATGCATGAATGTATCCCAAAATGTGTGCTAATGCGGTGTACTATTCGTGCATTTCAAATATTCAAGAACAATCACAATAATATCATGAACACAAAATTAGGATGAACTATAGAATCTCACAAAACAAAGATTAAACCATGCACCTACAATTTATCCCTAAGGTATAGAAACTACTCCATAGATATGAAATTCAAATATGTATTTGAAAACATCTAGGATGAAAGCAAAAATAAAAGGAAAGAAAAGAAATTGAGGGAGTGTTTCTCTCTCTAAAGTTGCTTTCCTAATAGCCTAAGAATGAAAATAAAACTATCTACTCTGTTTAACCTAGTCGACTAAGTCTATATTATAGGAAAAGGGGATTGGGCCTAAACAATGGCCCAAAATAGACCAAAAATTACTAAACACTATTTCAGCCGCCACCCGGCTTGAATGGCGCGGTCCGTGTCATGTACTTTTCATAGACTGCAGGATCTGGCATGAGCCGTGTCTCTCTATCCAGCGCGCAACGCTGTATCTGGCACAGGCTACATCGCATCATCTAGCGCGGGCAGTGGCCTTTGACATGGGTCACCATCAGCGTGCTAGATTTGGAATTATGATCTGTGGGGCGCGAGTTTGGGCATGAGCCATCGTTTGTAGGCTTGGTCTGCTCAGAAACTTGGCACGGGGCATAACCTTTGGTGTGGGCCATCGGGTGGTCTTGGCATCTTGGACTTGGAACGACATAGGCTATAGTAAATGGGATGGTATGCACCTATACTTAGCCAATTTTGAGTGAAGTTTTGAACCCGTGCATGCGGCCCGTGAGATTCAGTGCGGTCAATGCCATAGCCTCATGCTGAACACTATTGGCACGGGTCAACTCCTTTGGCATGGGCTGTTGGTGCCTAACCATGAATGACCCATGCTGATCCGTGGTACCTTGGCCGGCTGAACTTGTTTCCCTTGCAATGGGTGAAACATTAGTCCAATTTTAGAGTTCTACTAGTTGATTTTGTAGTTCTCAAGAAGAAAAATCCAACGAAATCAGCCTTGAAGGCTAATTCTTCTCGGATCGTTCTCATACTTTAGCACAACTCATCGGACCACGATTCCTCATTTCTTCATTGGCCGCTTTGATATCCGTTGCCGCCTATCTTTGACTCTAATCTCCTTCTACCTTGCATTGATGTTTATGGCCTTTGTCTACTGCCATTCTAGAGGTGAATGGACTTCGATCTCTTCTAATGTTCTTGCGAATGACCTTCAATATCATCTACCGCCTTTACGAATGGTGTTCACATAGAATGTAACCAAAAAGTACCCACATGCGACCTACTAAAGATGATCAAATGGAAGATCTAGGAGCCATTGGATACAAGATGTCCATTAGTATTAAATAAGCCCACAAAATGTGGGATTTCAACAAGAAAACCAAATATGGCCGTCCAAACCCCTTGTCACATAAACTCAACTAATACTAGCAATCCACCAAATAATACAAGCTAAAAACTATGCCAAATGCAACGGTTAACGAACGCAAAATAAAGCACATCACTAGGGTTCCAAGTTTGCATGGGGTAGGTTGTTTTAGGATATTGGTGGTGTATTTTTTTATTTTGAGCTTATCTTTTGTAGTATGAAAAATTTAAAAATTTTGAAAATTTTTTTAAAAAAATATAAAAACTCGGAAAAGTTGAAAACTTAAAAGGGAAACTTGGGTAACATTGGAAAAAACTCGTATAGGTCAAAAGTTCTTGGTAAAAGTGAGAGGCTAGACTCAGCTAGGCTTACAAGCCTAGGTGCAAATGAGAGGCATGTGGAAAAAGGTGAGTAGTGTGTACCCTTTTTGTGTTAAAGCTAGAATGAAAACCCGAAAGGGCTTCTAGGCAAAATGAGCGAAATTGAGAGAAAACCAAAAACTAGGTTGACGATACATTTGACTCCTTGGTTGTAACTAGGTTGAGAATCACGAGTTATCCCTATGTTACAACCAAGTCGATGGCTCTTGGATTTCCTTAGTGGATTGTTTTTTGGGAGAAGTCTCTATTATTGCTTTAGGGATCATTTTGGGAAAAATAAGCTAGCTTTAAACATATTTTCTTGGCTTACCATTTTCCACATTTTACTTTTAGGTGGTTAGATTACTTATGTTCTTTGGAGAGTGTGAGAGTTGTGAGATTCATACTCTTTTTGGGGGAAACAGGGTTGTCTAGGAATAAGTTGGATGCCTCGATTAACTTATTCTTGCTTGCTACATCTTGCTTAATTCTTTTTCTTGTCTATATTTACTCCAAGATGAGTAAAGGGTTAATTATTCATTTTACGTGCTTTAACCTTGCATTAGGCATAGTTTTTAGCTTGTTTTATTTGGTGAATTGCTAGTATTAGTTAAGTTTACGTGATAAGGGATTTATACGGCCATGTTTGATTTTCTTGTCTAAATCCTTCGTTTTTAAGATTTAATTCGAACTAATGGAAATTTTTTATCCAGGGGCTCCTTGATCTTCCATGTGATCATCTAGGTCACCTATGTGTACTTTTTGGTTACATTCTATGTGAAGGTCGTTCGTAGGGACGGTAGGAGATATTGAAGGCCAGTTGCAAGGACGGTAGAAGAGATTGAAGGCCATTTGCAAGGATGGTAGAAGAGATTGAAGGCCATTCACCTCCAGAATGGTATTAAAAAAAGTCCATGAGCATAAAATTATGGTAGAAGGATATTTGAGCCAAAGATAGGTTGTATTAGAGTTCAAGGCGGCCAACGAAGAAACAGTGAGTCGTGGTCTGATGAAATGTGCTTGAGTATGGGAACGATCCAAGAAGAGTTAGCTTTTAAGGCTAACTCCATTGGATTTGTCTTCTTGAGCACTATAAAATCGACTACTGGAACTCTCAAATCAGACTAATGGTTCACCTGTAGCGAAGGAAAGAAGTTCAGCCGGCAAAGGCACAAACGGGTTAGCACGGGCTGCTCATGCATGGCGCCATTGGCCTGCGCCAAAGGAGTTATCCCACGCTAAAGGGATCAGCACAAGGGCATGGCACGAACTGTGCCAAATGCCATTGACTGCAAGAACAAGTCTTAATCCGCACTCAAAATTGGCTATGCATAGGCACGAACCATCCCATTTACGATGGCCACACCGTTCCAAGTCCAAGATGCCAAGACCAGCCGATGGCCCGCATCAAAAGTCACATCCCATGCCAAGTTTTTTAATAGGTTGATGCTCCTGACGATGCCCTTTGCTAAGACCCTTGCCCTGTGGATAAGATGATGCGATGCGGTCCATGCTAGATATAGAGTCATGCGCTGGATGAAGAGGTATAGTATGTGCAAGATCCTATAGCCTGTGCAAAAGTACGTGCCACAGCCATGCCATTCTCGACTGCTGGACTAGGGTTTACTTATTTTTGGCCTATTTTGTGCCTGTTTTTTGGCCCAATCCTATACCACTATAAATATAGCCCTAGTCTACTAGGATAAAAAGGTTAGATAATGTTTTAGACTTCATCTTGTATTAGAAGAGCAACTCTCAAGAGAGAAACACTCTCTCATTTTATTTTATTTTCTTTTATTGTTTCTTTGATGCTATGCTATGGAATTCAAATATATTTTTTAATTCCATATATATGGAGTAGATTTATAGCCTGGAGATAAATTGTAGACATATTTGATTAATGCTTTTGTGAGCTTCATTAGATTCACCCTAGTATTTGTGTTCATGATAATATTGTGACTTGTTCTTGAATGTTTAAATTGCATTAATAAGGTGTTAACGACCCCTTGACCCTAGTGTGTCTTACAATCTGGGGTTTTAAGAGACTTTCGTATCACAGATAAGGTCCCAATGACCCCTTGACCCAATTGATTGGTGATTGGGAAGTAGTTAATTCATGGTGGAAACCCGTGACATAATTGCACGGGGGAGAAAAAGACCCACAACAATGGTTAGACCTAGTTGTACTCTCCTAATTACGATGGTGGTTATGATAAAGGGTTCCAAGCGCACCCGACGTGACAGATATGGGGAAGGGCATGCCATCGGCCACACCACGTGTTATGAAAAGTCACACAAGTACGAGGGGCATGACCAATGCCAGACATGGTAGGCCGTGCCAGCACGAAGCAACAAGCCGTGCCAGACATAAAAGGCCACGCCAGTATAAAGGTCACCTAGCCGGCAAGGACCATGCAGGTTTTCAGTGGTCGTGCCTGTTGTGGCTACTGGGGTTTTAAGGCCTATTTTGGTCCTATTTCAAGACCCATTTCCCTACTACTATATATATGGACTTTCGTATACTAGGTTTTAAGTTATGCTCATTTTAGACTTCAAGAGTAGGGTAGAGAGAGAAAGGAGCTCTTATTTCTCTCTAGAATCTTTTCTTTTCTTCTCTTTATTTTCTTTTTCCCAAAGGCATTAAATCTAATGAAATACTTGGGTTCAACGCTTAGGAAGTAGTTTAGTTTCTTAGGGATAGTATTTGTATTCATAATTTGGGTTATGTTTTGTGAGATTCATTAGATCTACTATTTCTATATGTTTATGATATTATGTTGGCTTGTTCATGAATAACTTACGAATTGTATGAATGATACACTAAGATTGGCACTCAGTGTAGTCTACATTCATGTTTGTGCACATATTAATGCCCCTCAGGGAAGAGAAACCTATAAGTGCTATGGGCAGTCGGGTTTGGGTCCACATGGGTGTGTTCACGTAGGTTTTTTCCAAGTTGTATCGTTACGATGACAATACACTAGTCTTAGCTGGCAAATTGGCTCGAAGGGTTACGGGTAGAGATAGCATTTGTAGTAAAATAGGCTTTAGCGACCCTAGAGCCATCTATAAGGTGCCAATTTTCCTTTGCCTCTTAGGCCTAGGAATAGAGCATTCATGGTGTAGTGCCCGGGATGTAATCATGTGGGGGAGAAATAGATCTGCACATCTGCAGCGCCGTTGTTGCCTTCTCCTAATTATGGAGGTGGTGCTAATGAAAGAGTACAAAAGCGCCCTAAATGATAGGTATGAGGAAGTGTTGACCATTGACCACACCACATGTTATGAACACTAGAATAGGTTTTGATGTCATGATATGATAGAATCTAGGATCGAAACATTTAACCAATCATGTTAAGAAAATATCCTCCAAGTGTTTGTCTATGTAGTTTTATTCTCTCGTGTGATTTCTTATTCTTGTAGTTATTAATTGAAAAATTCCAATAACCCCATTTTGCAATATTTAGCTATTTCTAACACACAGACGGATTGACGACCTGTAGGTGGTTGCTTGTAGTTGACTATTAGACACCTAGCTTTTATGTGGACAAACCTGGTGTTGCCACTAACTACCCCATAAGTAGCTTAGTAGTTAGTGTGGGAGCAGAATATAAATTCAAATTTGATCATCTCTCATTCAACCTGTTTGTTTGTTTGATCACAAGTATTTTCTCAGGTTAGCTACATTGACAACCCCAAGAGGCAGGTCAAACGTATTTGTCTATTAACCCTTGCATGATGAATGAAAAATAAATCAAAATTGAAAATTTTGAAATAATTTGGATGAGGTATTTCCCGATATTGAAACCTTATATGCCCTATCTTGTTTAAATGATCATTGTTATGATACCATTTCTGTTGATAATGCTTCTTCTAGATTGAATGAGGTTTTTTTGCTTCCAACATTCTTACTAACAAACAACGGGGGAAGAAGTGGGCTAAGGAATTAAAACTTTTGAGCCCCTTCCTACTCCTAAACTTAATAAGAATATGTCCACTATCGAGAAAGATGAGTTTGTTTGGTTCATTACTTCAATGTTAAAAGGTAAACCGAGAATTATGTGAGAACCTATCCATAGGGATTTGGTCACTGGTGGTGTCGAAAATGGTGGTTCCGCAACCTATCAATCCACTTTCCTTAGTTTTGTTTTAAAAAAATGAATGGGAAAATAATTCGTGAGAACGACAATAAAGGAACGTTGTTTATTTCAAGTATTAGTCTTTTCAAAAAATTTAATGAATCTTGGGGAATGTGTATGATTTTGTTATGGTGTTTTTAGGAAATTTTAGTCATCAATTTTTTTAGAACAATACTTCTTTTGGTTTTCAGGGTTTTCGGATGAAGGTTTTTCATGAAAAAGTTGGAAGGGAAAAATTCATGGAAACTTCATGCCATGTAGTTCAGCATGGCCCGTGTTGCTGGCACAGTCCGTGTTAGAGCACATCAGCACGAAGGAAGTTCGTGCCAGGTGCTCCAAGAACGAAGGGGTTCATGTCAGGTGCTCCCAACACGTGGTAGATGAAGAGCGCGCCATGGATCACAAGGAATGCATCAACACGAGCTGGAACATATCCAGCATGAGACTCCCGTGCACTGGCATGAGCTGACACATGCCGACACTGACTCTCCATGCGCCAGTATGAGTGCCACGCATCGGTACATATCTGGCCTATGGATTTTTTCTGCCTACCCAACCAATTCAATCAACACTCTTAAACCCTATAAATACCCCCTTCGTGCCAGCCTTCCTCATTCCATCATCTCCCTTCTTCTTTTTCCCATAGCCGAGCTTCCCCCTTCTCATCCCATAAACCAAATTTTGGCCATAACTTTCCCAATTCTTATCCAATTTACCTCCACTTCGTATAAAAATCTTTTCCTTTCCGAGCCCTACACCAACCAGTTAATTGTGTGCCCCAGAAAAACTACGGTTTTACCCATAAAATTAAAATACTAGTTCGGCCATTAAATTGGTTTTTCCCAAAAACTCAAATTTTGGTCCATTCCGGGTGTTGGAGGTTTCTTCAACTTAATCTTGGAGAAGTTATACACACCTCTCAAATAAATATTTTAGCACTCTCTCCATTTTAGTAACTTACCCGACTTATTTTGTTATTTGGTGGGCTTGGATTTTTGAATTTCTTGTGAAAGCTGTTGGTATCATGCTTTATATTTGGGGATTATTAGTGTACTTGTTGGTGTGTTGTGGAAGAGTCTATTTTGTGTGGGGTATTTGGTGAATATTTATTACACTGTCTATTGCTGGTATGCTATATCTATCATGCATGAGGGAACTTAGTGTTCCATTTTTGGGGTTGACCAACCTCACTGGGGCACAATAGGAAAGGTGGGGCTACCTAGTAGGGCGCCCTATTCAAGAGATGAAGTTTGTCAATTAAGAAAGCCTTAAGGATCTTAAACAATACAAACTCGTCAGGGTACCACTAGGTCGGATCGGTATGAAGAAGTTCACTACTGTATCGTCCCCCACCTACACTAGGTATACCTTTGAATTTCTGGCTACTTTAACAAAGGAAATCAACATAAAGATGGGGATATCTATGAAGTTTCACTTGAGAGATAGACACTGTAGCCTCACTTACCCTCAGCTGTCTGAAATCCTTAAATGGAAGGCTCCAAAGGATGTGAAAGGGTACAGTTAGCCAGCTTTAGGATTTAAGTTGTATGCGTTCTGGACTATATTCACTCGACAGTTGTGGGGGAGAAGAGGAAGAATAGTGACATAGTGCATCCAGCACCATGGTATGTAGCTAGGTTACTTAGTGTGGTGGTCAGTTGTCACGGAGAGGCCACTACCGCTTCAGAGAAGGATTTTAGGAGGCTTTGGTCTATCAGTACTGGGAGAGCTTGCCTTGATATATTGGATGGTTTCATCGATCACTACATGGAACTATCTATGACTCGCTATGGGAAGATAGAAATTATCGGTATGGTATTGATGTTGGTTCACTATTACAACCTACTGGAGGGTGATTGGATGAGGGCAAGCCCAAATTCTCCTTTTAAACTCACTCTTCAAGTCATGGAAGAGGCGATGATGGTACAGGTGGATGATGGGACTATCTCTTTCATGTACAAGGGAAAAAGGTTCATGTGATTTCCCAAGCATTCGAGGATCTCTTTGGGCAAGAAGTAAAAAATGCAGGAACTCATCATCGAGCTTGATGATGGATCCGAGGTTATTTTAGGAGACTCTTACCCTAGAGAGGATGACGACCAACCGGAGGAGGATGATCAGTAGCCGATGGATCAGGATGAGGTCCCGATGCATTTCACACAGTATTTTCCAATAGAGCATCATCTTATCACACCACATCAGGCACTAACTCAGGTTATGGAATCACCACCTTTTGAGCAACCCTTAGCTCCACCTCCCCCTTTTGATAAGGTATTTAGAGGACCACCCCCTCATCAGGGGTAGTTTATCATTAATGATGAACCATATCATTTTGTAGGGCATGGCGCTAGCAGTTATCATAGGCACATCATTTTCTCCAACTATAATAACTTTGCAGAATCTAGCTGGCGCGACAGCTATGGGCCCCCACCATGCCCAAGCCCCGAGGCATACATGCACATTATTTTAGGCCATTCTTAACATGAGGCTCACCCCTGGCACCATCCCCAATTTAGCCCATGCTGGGAGCATGGGTCACCAGGTTATCGGTTGGCTTCATCCTACCCTATGTGGACTCAGCCACCGCAGTACTGACTGGACTGAGTACATTCTTTAGGAGACTTAATTTTTGGGGTTAGGCAAGATGTAAACAGGCTTGGCATCTAGCTAGACTACCACAAGTGGGATATAGCTAAGAGATTTGATAGGGTTGATGGCCAGCTACACCACCCGGGGAAAGATATGGGACACTGCATGAAGACATTCGGGAGATCAACGATTGGCTGGGGACCACCAGTATCGAAGATGGCTACTACCACCAGGATCTGCATGGGTAAGGGCAAGGTATCAGATGTTACAGATAGCACTGAGTACTCTTCGTAGTCTCTAACCTCTCTTTCCACCTTAGTCACATGCATTGGGGACAATGCATGAACTAAGTGTGGGGGAGGGGTTGGAACACCTTCACGGTGGCATCTCCTCTACTAGTATTGTTTTCAATATATAATTTGGATGTTAATTATTTTGATGGCTGTTTTTCCATGTTTTTGTTTCTTTCCCTCATTTAAATTTTCAATTTTTTAAAATTTTAGGTGTGAGGGCACCTCTTTGTACTTTTTTTTGGGATGTGTTTTGGGAAAACTTTTGGTGGTGTAATTTTTTGTTCTTATCTTTATGTATTATGAAGCCCATATTTGGGGCATTTTGTGCTAAACCCAAAAGATATTTGAATTTTTTTAAAAAACATATGAAAAATAATTATATACCTAGCTAAGTTGGAAACCCGAAAGGTCAACTTAGGTAACAATGGGAAAAGCCTAGATATGTTGAAAGGTTTGGGTAAATATGAGAGGCTATGCCCACCTAGGATGGAAAACCTAGGCAAAAATGAGAGGCTGTGTGGAAAAAGGTGAGTAGTGAGCTCAAGATTTGTGAAAAATAGGGTGAAAATCCCAAAGAGCTCCTTGGTGAAATGAGAGAAATTGAGAGAAAATGGAAACTACGTTGAGGATTCTTTGGCATCATCCATGGTTGTAACTAAGTTACGAATCTCAAGTTATCCTTAGTTACAACCAATCTGAGAATCTCTTGGATTTCCTTGGTGGTTTTTTGGCAACGACTATTAGATTGGTCTTGGAGGACTATTCGGTGGAGTAAGCTAGTTCAACACTCATCATTTTTGCTTACCTTTTTCTTCACAAGATTTCTGGTGGTTAGGTTACTTTAGCATCTTCGGGGAGTGTGAGAGTTGTGAGATTCTTACTACTATGGGGGAACTAGGGTAGCTTGGAAATAAGTTGAATGCATTGGCTAACATATATTTCAATGCTACATTCCACTTAGATCTTTTCTTGTTTTTTATTACTCAAGGACGAGTAAGGGTTTGAGTGTCGGGGGATTGATGTGCACCGTATTGCATACGTTAATTAATGCATTCGACACAGTAATTATCACATTTTACAGGGTTAATTCCTAGTTTTAGTTAGGTTTACATGACAAAGGGTTTAGATGACCATTATTGGTTTTTTTTGTCTAAATCCCGAGTTTTGTAGACTTAATTGAAGCTAATGGACTCGGTGTATTCACAGGCACCTAGTACTACAAGAAACTAAACCTATTACTCACCCTATATACCTCAGTTTTTTAGCTTAGCTTAAAGAACCGAGGTTAAAAGTTATTTTACATCAATTTTTTAGAAGTAAATAATAGTATTGACCTCGTTTAAAAAAAATCAAGGTAAATAATAGGTGTTTTACCATGGTTCTCCAATAACCGGAGTAAATAGGCTATGAAATCCAAGTAAAAGTTATTACCGACATAAGTATAACATTAGTAGCAAGGGTACGGCCTAACAGTAATAGTCATTAATGACAATAACTACTTCGCATTATCACTCGATAAGACTGACTTCAATCTGATGTAAGAAGCGACGTCAATTTTTCAAACAAACAAATTAAGTTATGTAATGTCGCACCTAAATCGGTGTTAAGTCTGTTGAGGAGAAATAATACTGTGCAAACAGAGCGCAAGGTCGCACATATCCATCATACATAATAAATTAAGGATTCTTAATCAATACAACAATGTACCATCTAAAGGTTTCATTCCAAGTTCACAACAACCAGTTTCAAATTTCATCAACTTATATCTGTACGACTAAAGCTATGTACGTACGTACGTATATATATGTGCAAAACACATAATGCTATGTACCACATGTAACATCCTAGTAAAATGAAAATGAAACAGAAGATATCGAATCTTAATAAAAAAATGTTTAAAATGGAGGACGGCATCAACCAGCCGAACCAGCCGACTGGTCTGTATAAGCCAACATGTGCCAGCACAAACCAAACCTAGCACAGCCTGTGCCAGGGGTGCTTAGCACGTATCATGGTAAGAACAAGGGCATGCTAAATCCCCATGCATAGATCGTGCCCATTCCAGCAGCTCGTGTCCTTTTGCTCTATTTCACTCAAAATCTGCTAAGTCTAGGAATGAACCGTGTTGTTTCACATGGTTCGTGTGGTTTCAAGTCCAAAATGAGAAGACCAATGCACAAGGTGTGAAGGATGACACGGCTCATTCCGTTATACTAAGAAAAATGAGGTTCAAGCCAAAGGCCTGCACCAAACGATACATGACGTGCAATCAGAAGAATAAAAATGAAGGTCCAGCAAGCGGTCTATGTCAGTTGACACAGCCCGCACCAGTACGAGGAGCATGGCCATTGATAGAAACGGTGGGCCATACCAACACGAAGCAATAGGCCATGCCAGACATGGTAGGCTTCGCCAGCATGAAGGTCTCCTAGCCGGCACGGACCGTGCCGATTTCCACTGGCCATGTCTGCTGCGGCTATTAGGGTTTTTAGGCCTATTTTGGGCCTATTTCAAGGCCCAATTCCCTACTAATACTATATATGGACTTATGTATACTAGGGTTTAAGTTTATGCTCATTTTATACTTCAAGAGTAGGGTATATAGAGAAAGGAGCTCTTCCTTCTCAATAGAATCTTTTCTTTTCTTGTCTTTATTTTTCCTTTGCCCAAAGGTATTGAATCCAATGAGATACTTGGTTTCAATGCTTAGGGAGTAGTTTATTTTCTTGTGGATAATATTTTTATTCATGATTTGGGTTATGTTTGTGAGATTCCTTAGACCTACCTATTTCTATGTGTTTATGATATTATGTTAACTTTTTCTTGAATTTCTTATGAATTGCATGAATGATACACTAGGATTGGAACACACCATAATATACATTCATGTTGGTGCACATATTGATGCCTCATGGGGAAGAGAAGCCTAGATGTGATATGGGTAGCGGGGTCCGAGACCACGTGGGTGTGTGCATGGAGGTAGGTCTTTTTCAAGTTTTACCATTACAATGACAGCACATTAGTCTCAATTGACGAGTTGGATCGAAGGGTTACGTGTAGAGATAGAATTTGGTAGAAAACTAGGGTTTAGCAACCCTAGAGCCATCTATAAGGTGCCTATTATCCTTCGCATCCTAGGCCTAATAATAGAGAATTCATGGTGTAGTGCCCATGACGTAATCGTACGGGGAGAAATAGATATGTACAATGGAAAGACCATTTATGATCTCCCTAATTACGGAGGCGGTACCGATGGAAGATTACAAGAGCGCCCTAAGTGCCAGATATTGGGAAGTACTGACAATTGAGCACACCACGTGTTATAGACACAAGAATAGATTTATATGTCTAGTATATCAAGGATCGAAACATTTAACCAATCATGTTACTCAAATATCCTCCAAGTGCTTGTCTCTATTGTTTTTATTCTCTCGTGTGATATCTTATGCTTGTAGTTGCTAATTGAAAAACCCCAAAAACTCATTTTGAAATATTTAGCTATTCGAATCATGCGGATGGATTAATGACCCGTACGTGGTTGTGTGTAGTTGATTGTTAAACACCTAGTACACTTGTTGTGGTGCTATTTGTGGTTAGACTTTGTACTTCATGATGTGTCCATTTTGTGTGCATATTTTGGGACTTTTTGGTATCACTTTTGTGCTCTTTTGTCATCTAGAGCTTGTGTTTTACTTTGAAATTCTCTTAGGAGAGGTAAGAGTGACTATTACGCTCTTTTATCTTTTTTAAATGGATATTGTGTGACAGGGAAAGAACATCGAGACTTGGAGACCGGAGTTTATTAATGATCACCTTTTGAAGGATTTGAAGATTTGAAGACTAGTTCTGAAGATTCAAGACACAAAGAATCGAGGATTTGAAGGCAAGGTGACAAAGCAAAGAGGAATCGACACAAGGAAGGGTGAAAATGGGTAGCCCGTCTGGGCGATCCCATTTTCACCCGGGCGAGGTCATTTCCGCTCGGGCAGGATCCTGCTACACTTTTATATTTTGTTTTTCTTTTCCTCTCTCTTGTACTATAAAAGACATTTTTGGCCACCCACTTCTCATCTTCTCCCTTAGACCAAAAATCCCCTCTTCCCAACCCTAGCTCTTCATTTCTTCTTCATCTTTTCCATCTTTCTTTTGTAGGAATTTATCCATGGATGTTAGTATGATTTGTATTAGCTAAACTTAGTGGGAGTAATTGATTAAGGCTTCCAAGCCCATGTCTTGAGAATCAATTCTATATATTTAGTACTTTGCTATTTTGCATTTATGAAGCTTTAATGTTTGTTTTTGGCATCATTTATGTGATTTGAAGTTTTATGATATGAAATTCTTGTATGATACTTGTTAGGAGTTGATGCAAGTAGCTAATTTCATTTCTTTCGACATGGAATCTAGGAGCATGGGCTGGGGCTTCTAATTGGGTTTATGATGTTATAATTGCTAGATTAATAAGATGATGTTGAATCCTTTTTCATGCTTATTTGAAGGTAGCTAGTAGGAGAAGTTATTGAATGTTGTACATTCTTGGCTAATATTAGTATATGCATATATTAGTTCCATGCTTATACATGGTTTAATGTTTATAAGTGTAACCAATATTGTTGGTTCTTAGTGCTCAATGCCATTAATGGGATATATTTAGTCGCTTCTCGACTAAAGGGGTCATTAATGACGTTTACAAGGGATGTTGAATTCACTCTTGTAAACTACCATCAAAGAAGAATCAAATACTTATCTCCACAATGAGTAGTAAATAGGTTATATATTCAAGGATAGAAAAGAGGCTTGGAAGTGGAAATCAATTGTGCCCAAGGTCTCGTAATTTATGTTTCATCCTTATTTTAGAGTTGAATTTGAGAAGGGCTAGGAGGCTTTCTTTGGAAAGTGTGAATAACACCCCTCCTAGTGACCATTTTGCGGACACCTCTACTTCTATAGAGCATCAAGATAAGCATGAAGATCAGCATCCGGGAGGAGGACCTCAACATCCTCCTCTTTGAGGAGCTATTCTTTTGAGACAAGCTCTATTAAGGGATGTTATGGACCCTATGATCAAGAACCATTGTGCATAGAGTATTTATTGGTTGGACCAACTGGGCACTTTGAGCTTAGGATCAGAATGATGAACTTGCTACCTATATTTCTTGGTAGGCAAAGGGAGAATGCCAATAAACATATCTCCAAATTCCACTTTATTTGTGGTGGTACGGTTCCCCACGAAGTAGATGAAGACTTCTACAAATTAAAGGTGTTCTCATTCACATTAAGGGAAGGTGCAAGGGATTGGCTCCACTACCTATCACCCAAAAGCATCAAAACTTGGCTTGACATGAAGAAAAGGTTTCTCTCCAAGTACGTCCAGGCCTCAAAGTATGCCGCTTTGAAGAAGGACATAAGAAACATCCTCCAATGGCATTAGGAGTCATTCTACGACTATTGTAGGAGGTTCAAGATGCTTCTCTCTAGTTTCCCTTACCATGGCTATTGAGAGGGAGACTTGGTCTACTATTTTTACAATCATCTTCTTGATGAGGACCAAAGACTAGTGAGGAGAGCATATGGTTGTTCCATTGGGAGCAAGACTTCAATGAAGGCTATAGGCTCTATGAAGAGTTAGCCGAAGAGTTAAGAAACTTTAGTGCAAGGCCCAATTGGATAGGAATAAATTCCCACACCACAAGTGCTCCTTCCACCAGTGGGAAGCTCGAGGACCAAGTCTCGGTACTTACTTCTATGTTGAAGTCTTTAATGACCAAGTCCTAGAATGTGCCACATGTAAAATCTTGTGAAATTTGTTCATCGGCGCATCCTACGGATGCTTTCCCTACTTTTCAAGATGATTATGTCAAGGAAGTGAGGGCTATGGGATATCAAGGTGGGCATGGAAACCAAGGGTATCAAGGTAATCAAGGGTACCAAGGTTATCAAGGTAGTCAAGGTTACTGACAAAACTTCCCTTCCAATCGGAGATTAACCTTCAACAAAATGTTAGTGTAATCTCATTGAGGAGTGGAAGGGAAGTGGAGAAACCCCAAGGAAATATTTTTGTTGAGCGGGTGATTGAAAAGGAGGAAGACCTTGAAAAAAAGGCCAAGGATTTGGCCAAGGAGAAGGTGAGCAAAGGGGGAGAAATCGAGGTGGAGACCTTTGTGCCAAGACCGGGATCAAATCCTGAAACCTCATCCCCATCTCTATCTATGTGCTGGAACCACCATTTTCGGAGGCATTAAAGGATAGAAGGGCCATGGAGGACAACAAGGACATCTACGAAGTCCTTCGTAGATGCGAGGTAAATATTCCAATCTTAAATTCTATAAATCAAATTCCTATGTATGCTAAGTTTCTTAGGGAATTGTGTACCATTAATAGGAAACAACAAATGAAGAGTAAGAAAAAGAGTGGAAAAAGTGATATGTCACCATCAATAGGAAACAACAATCTTAAGACATGTTTGATGATGAAATGTTTCCGAAATGTGATGACCCTGGAATGTTTAATTCCTTGTGGGCTAGGAGGAAAATGTGTTAACAAGGCCATGCTAGACTTAGGTTCTTCCATTAATGTGATTCTTATTCCCTGTATAAAAGTCTAGATCTAGGCCTTTGCACAAAATCAGGGTTGCTATCCAACTAGCCTATCACTCTAGCAGATACCCAAAAGGTATTGTAAAGGATGTGTTGGCAAAAGTGTGCTCTTTAACATTCCCCATTGATTTTTATGCTCTTGAAATGGAAGGTGGTAATAGTGCTAAACCTATTATCTTAGGTAGGCCATTTTTAAAGACTTCAAGGACAATAATTGATGTGCATAGTGGAACATTAACCATGGAATTTAATGGGAGGACGATAGAATTTGACACTAACAATTCTATTGAGCATCATAGTAAATACCATTCTTGCCAAACTATTGATGTTGTTAATGATGTGGAGCAAGATGTATTTGATCCCAAAGATGGTAATTCCTTGAAATGTTTCCTTAGATGAGGATGTAACTTATGCTGTTATTGCAAATATTATTAGTACTAACATGAAGGGAAAAAATGATGATGAAGACTCCCTTGAAAAGAAAGCCTCCAACAATCCTCATATATCCACGGGAAAGCTGAAAAAAATGGGTTTCCCTCCTTCTCATGTGAAGACTTTGGTGGTAGAGTGCAAACCACCACCGCAAATTCTTGAATTCTCATCTCTTGGAGAAGGAGAGAAACCATCGATTGCACATTCAATTGAGATTACTATGGAGCAAAGAGGGGGAGTTGTCGAGCATGTTGGAAGAACATGAGAAAACCCTAGCCATGGTGCACCAAGTCTTGTTCGGGGATGAGGTGGATCCCACATGTTTTGTCCCAGATCATGGAAACAATTCTGATATTTTTGGTTCATGTGGTGAGTAAACTCCAAGAAGGGGAGTAACTCATGCCGACGGCGTTAAGTAAACTTGGTTTTGATCAGCTGGTTTATCATTCGTTACTTTCCGTCGATGTTGTTTCAATTATTTTTTATAAATATTTTCATTATTTTATTTTATTCCTCTCATGGTTGTGGTTTTCCATGCTTTTGTAGTGAAATAGGCCGAGCATTAGAGAATCAGCGATAACTTTAAAGCGAAGAAAATTGGCCACGGAATAAAAGAAAAAATATGAGTAAAATTTAATTTTTGGACATAAAATGGCACTGGAAATTCTGGGGGCCTTTCCGCCCACACAGTCCACACGCCGCCTGCACAACACGTGTGAACTCATGGCCCTTAGTTCCTGCAAGGCGCTGCGCGCACGCCACATACCCTGCATGGGCGATGGGGGCGGGCACTGTTCATTTTAATTTTAATTTATTTTTAAATTTTCATTATTTGAAAATCTAAACTCCCTTCCCCTTATTTTTCCTCCCTCCTCCATTTCTTTGTTCTCTCTCTCATCTCCTCTCCGTTTGAGGAACTCCCCTAAAAACTCATCTCCATCTTCCAAATTTCACCATTCCTAGCCAACATTCATCCTTTTCGCCAACATTCCACACTTTCCCACCTTCCTACACTCCTTTCCACTCATCCACTCCACATCCCCGAATTAATTAAATCTTCAAATCCAAAAACCCTAACTTTTTGGGAACTTGCTCTTGGGTCGAATTGGTCGCTTGGGAAGCAACTAATTGCTTGGATTTGCTTGGAGTCACTTGGAAAGGTGTTCTCCCTGGTCACCCTCTTCAAAATCCTGGTAAATTTATATCTCATACAAATTTCCATTGTGATTGGTGTGGAAATTTTGGATGAATTTTGTGCTTATCTTGTGGTTGGCTTGAGATTTGGGGATTTGTGCTTAGTTGATTTGAGGTGTGGTAATGTTTTTGGTGATGTGCTATACTTTCAATTGTTCATTGGAATCTTGGAGCTAGTTTTTTCTTGGAGCTTGGGGGAATCGTCAGATCAATAGTTTGTAAGTCATTTTTCCTTTGCCCCTAAACATGAAACTTGTTGTCTTAGGTGCTTTATAATGAGGGAAATGTATGATTTTATGTGCGGGGAGGGGTTTAATAATTTACATGTATATAATTTTCAACTTTTGATTGGAAACACACGGAAAAATGAAAAGAAATTTTAAAAAATTTTTAAAAGAAAATGAAAAAGAACAAAAAGAAAAAGAAACCCACTAAGTTGAAAACCCAAGAGGGAAATTTAGGTAACATTGGGGGCCCGAATAGGTCAAAACCCCAAAAGGGTGACATAGGAAAAAATGAGAAGCTAAATGTGCGGAAAAATGTGAGATATGAGCCAAAGAAACATGATGCGTGGCTAGGATGAAAACCCAAAAGGGCTCCTAGGATAAATGAGAGAAAGAGAGAAAAAAGGAAAAAATGCTACGATTTTACTCATTTGTTGGCGTTGGAGTCATAAGGTTGTGGTTACTATATGGATGGATTGGGTAGCCTTACATTATGACACTTCTTGGGTTTGGATAATTTAGAGGGGAAAAATGAATTAAGGTATGGAAATTTTGATTGTTGATATACTTTGTTTTTTGGGTTGATATATTTGAACCTCATATATGATTTGGACTTCAATTTGTGTCATTGGACTTTGGGATTGTCAATTATGGATTTGTGGATGTTTTTATGGATATTAATGAATTGATAGGTTGGTATGGTTGGGTAGAATTAGGAATAGGGGTTATGTTTGAATTCTTATTTGAGCTTAACTTTGGAATGTGTGATATTGAGATTTTCATAAGGTATCGATTCGGGGGAATATTAGTTTAGGATGTGGACATGCGAATTCCTTTGTGTGGTTGAATCTTCTCTTACTTGAGGACGAGTAAGGTTCAAGTACGGGGAGGCTTGATGTTTCCATTTTATGTGCATATTTTGGTACTTTTTGGGATCACTTTTGTGCTCTTTTGTCATCTAGAGCTTGTTTTTTACCTTGAAATTCTCTCAGGAGACAACTTTTACACTCATTTACCTTTTCTAAATGGATTTTTTCTGAAAAGGAAAGAACATCGAGACTTGAAGACCGAAGTCCATTGAAGATCACCTTTTGAAGTCTTTGAAGACTTGAAAACTAGCTTTGAATATTCAAGACAGGAAGAATCTATGATTTGAAAGCAAGGCTACAAAACAGAGAGGAATCGACCCAAGGAAGGGTGAAAATTGGGAGCCCGCTCGGGCGAGCCCATTCCGCCTGGGTGGGTTCCTGCTACACTTTTACTTTTTGCTTTTCTTTTCCTCTCTCTTGTACTATAAAAAGCATTTTGGCCACCCACTTCTCAACTTCTCCCTTAGGCCAAAAATCCCCTCTTTCAAACCCTAGTTCTTCATTTCTTCTTAATATTTTCCATCTTTATTTTATATTAAATTATCCATGGATGTTAGATGATTTGTATTAGCTAAACTTAGTCTTGGGAACAATTGATTAAGGCTTCCAAGCCATGTCTTGAGAATAAATTTTATCGATGTAGTACTTTGTCTATTGTGCATTTATGAAGCTTTAATGTTGGTTGTTGACATCATTTATGTGATTTGAAGTTTGATGATATGAAATGCTTGTATGATACTTGTTAGGAGTTGATGAAAGTAGCTAATTTCTTCTCTTTTGACATGGAATCCAAGAGCATGAGTTACGGCTTCTAATTGGGTTTATGATATTTTAATTTCTAGATAAATATGATAATCTTGAATACTTTGTCATGCTTATTTGAAGGTAGCAAGTAGGAAAAGTTATTGAATGTTTCATATTCTTGGCTATTCTTAGTAAAGGCATATATTGGTTCAATGCTTAGACATGGTTTGATGTTTATAAGTGTTACAAAGGTTGTTGGTTCTTTGTGCTCAATGCCATTAATGGGATATCTTCAGTCATTTCTTGACTAAAGGGGTTATTGATGAGGTTTACAAGGGATGTTGAATTCACTCTAATAAACTACCATCAAATAAGAATGGAATAATTATCTCCACAATGAGTATTCAAAGTAGTAAATAGGTCATAGATTCAAGGATAGATGAGTGGTTTGGAAGTGGAAATCCACTGCGCCAAGGTCCCATAATATGTTTTCATCCTTATTGTAGTATCTTGTTGCATGCTTTGCATCCTTACATTTCTGTGCTAGTTGTTTATCTTTAAGTTCGTAATTTAGGAAAACCAACAAAAAATTCCCCCCATTTACATGGTTATATATATGTCTATATCTAGTATGTTATCAGCTTTATATGTTTAAATACTTGAAAAGATCCCTCTTCTCATGGACGACCCCGAATTGCCATTATCTAAATATTTGTAGATAGAAATTTTTAGGGTTTAAAATTATTAACTTTGAGAGGTACATCGACGAATTCCCACTTCATTGTTGTTGTTGGTTGGTAAGTTGAGGCAATTCTTCTTATGAACCCTAAGAAGAGTAAAATGGGAGAAGCCAGCCTCTAACCATGCACCTCCCATAGTTTACAACCTATCTCTCCATTATCATGGGTTGACAAAGATAAAAGGGGAATCTTCTAAAAGATGAGAGAGATTGAACAAAAAGAGAGCTCTCATGGCCACTCGGTTTATGGATAATGAGGTATTGACTAAGCTAGGGTTGTTGGAGGTGGTCACTGATGTGTCCATTTTAGATGGTTATTTTAGGCTTTTTATGATTAGGTTTTGTGCAATTTTGTGCTCTACATGTGGCATTTTTCCTTGAAATCATCTAAGGAGGGATAAAGGCGGCTTTGACGTTTTTATCACTTTTTAGATGATTTTGTGTGACAAGGTGATTTGTTTGAAGACTTTGAAGATTTGAAGACTTTGAAGATTTATCTTTGAAGATTTGAAGACCTTTACATTTGAGCTTTGTGAAGATTTGAAGAAGTGAAGAGATGAAGAAAGGAGAGCAAAGCAACGGATGAATGATGATCCAGGGTTCTCAGAATTTTCCGAGAAGAATCAGCCCTCAAGAGTGGCACCATTCGATTCCTCTTCTCGAGCACTATAAAATCGACTACAAGAACTCCCGAAACGGATCAGCGGTTCACCCGGAGGAAGCAAAACAAAACAGGGCTGGATTTCACTGCTGGTCGCGACTCGCGATGGAACTAGTTGCGAGTCGCGACGACAGCGCGAATCCAGCTCTGCAGCAGTGTTTTTCTCCCCTTTTTTCTTCCACAATAAATATATCTTCACCTCTTCTTCTCCACAGCTTTTGGCCCCTGTTTTGGGCCAAAACCCTAGCTTTTCTCTTCTTGTTTTCTTAGTTTCTATGTCTTTTGTTGTTCTAGAGTAGTTTTTGTACTTGGGAGCAAGGATTGAAGCTTCCATTTCTATGTAGTAAGGAGCATTTATATCTATCTATTTAGTGTTTTTGCTATTGTGCTTTTATTGTGCTTGAATGTTAATTGTTGATGCCATTGATGTTGTTGAAAGCTTGAATGAAATACTTGTATGAATTGCTAGCTAGGGTTTGGGGGATTTTGGTTAATTTCCCCCCTTTTCTTGTTAGAAATGTATGAGTATGATTTAGGGCTTTTGATTGTGTTGATGGATTGATAATGTGCTAGGTGAATGTGATTGATGTCGAACTCTTCGTCATGTTCGTTTGTGTAGCAAACGAGAGAGTTATATGCTCTAGGATGGATGTGCATTGCACGTTCATCCAATCTCGTGTAATTGCATGAATTGGTTAAATGCTTAGTCACGGTGTAGTGGTCATAAGCATTGCCAAGCTTGTTGGTTCTTCGTGATTAAATGCCACCAATGATACCTTGAGTCGTGGTCGCGACAACGGGAGTCATTGGTGAGGTTTGACGAGAGATGTCAAACCCACTCTTGCAAACTACGAACTAAGAAGGATAGGAGTTTAGTCTCCACAACAAGTAGTTGAAGTATTGAATAGATGATTTTAACTCATCCTTGAAGCATTTGTTATTTAGCATTTGTGTATTCTTGATGGTGTGCTTCACTTCACTTGTGCCATGAGTTGTTTGAGCATAGGGAGTGCTTGTATGATTGAATTGGTTAGGTGTTAGGAACGTGATGAATTCCGTAGCTCATTTGCATGAAAATCTATGAGCATGAACTTAAAATTTCTTGTGATTCTTGCTAGATGGGTATGTTGATGTTGAGTCATGTAATGCTATATGATAGAATGAGTGAATGATTCAATGACCTACATTAGATTTGGAAGTGGATATCCATTGCCCCCAAGGCTTTTTATCTTTGTAGTTTTAAAACCCCTTTTCTTAGTTTTGCTTGATGATTAGCATAGTCACTTGACCTTGCTAGTTATCTTGTCTTTTTACTTTCGTAACTTAGGAAAACCAACCAACCAACCCCCCCATTTACATGCTTTTATGTGTGTGTATATATATCTACTCCTAGCCTAATATCAACCATTGTGTGCTTAGACACTTAGGAAGATCCCTCTTCTCCTTGGACGACCCCGATTTGCCACTATCTACCTAGTTGTAGAAAGTAAGCAAAAAGGGCTTAAAAATTATCTTTTGCATAGGGGGCGCGACGACCTCCCGCTATCAAAATGGCGCCGTTGCCGGGGAAAAGGCGTTTATTCTTAAGTATTTAGGTGTATTTGGTTGTGTATTGGCTAGTTGTTTTTATTTTCCACTACTTGGTGGTTGTTTTTGTTCGGAGTAGGTATTGCTTGAGTTCTTGGTAATTTATTTTATCGAGAATCCTTGCACTATGATTCCGAACCTTTGAAATTTTTTTTTAATGGAGCGTCTCACCTTGAGGGAACTCATGATGAGAAGAGAGGCTCAACAAGAAAGGTTTTGTAGGATGTGTCGTTCCGACCATCCTACCGAATCTTGCCCTTTGTTGTGGGAAAAGCACGATGACCGAGAAAGAACCCTTGGTTTTCAAAACCATGGGTACTATGAAGAGTGCTATCAAGAGGTTGGAGATGTTGGTTTTCAAGGGCAAAATGTTCAAGAGTGTTTTCCATACCACAACTCTAACAATCCGGAATGGAGTGGTAGTCTGGATTGGTGGTATGAGAATGAGCCGGAAAACCAACATTACGAGCAACCTAGTTGGCCATCACCACCCTATACCATACCCCAAAACCAAGCCCAACAAGGAAGTTCAAGTTTGACACGTGAGGATGTCTTAAATACCATAGCAAACTTGAACTCCTTTACTAGTGAGGAGCCGGATACCCAGCTCTCCTCTAGTGTTGAGGCCATTGAGGGGCATGCGAGGAACATATTAGAGGTATTGGCCCGCATGGAAGCTCGTGATTCCAAAAATACACCATCCCAACTTGAACTCGATGACTCGGTGAGTGAGGTCACCAATAAAAATGATTTTGAGTTTGAAAGGGATGAGGAGTTGGTTGTAGAGGATAGAAAAATGGAGGAAGAGGTGATAGTGCTACATCCATTAGCATCGTCACCCCTTCTCCCACCTAGTGAACCAACTCCACCATTTTTGGAAGTTTTGAGGGAAACGAGAGAGGAGCCGAAAGATTATCCCAAGCTCCCTAACCACTCAATTCCCTTTGAACCATCTCCACCTCCACAAAACTTTCCTCTTGAAAGTTTTGTACCCCCACCTCTCGAATTTTGGAAGCTCATGGTGAAGGGGTTCAAGCCTTCACCATACGGATAACATTAGGGTCGTGCCGACGACCTTAAAAATACGGAGCTTCGTCGTGCCGACGACGTTAAATAAATTCGGCATTTCTTTTAGTTTTTAATTCTTAGTTTGTGTTTCTTAGTTTGTTTTTGTTGTTGTTTTGTTTTGTTCTTTTTATGGCATGTTTTTCTGTGATTTTGTAGCAACATGAAGTGCATTGCAATGAAGGAGATGAAGGAACGAGATCAATGAACGAGGAAAGAAAGCTTGGACAGTTGGTAAGAAAACGAAAAATTTTTAAGCCTGGGATACCCTGTCATCGCGAGTCGCGATGCGCTTTGTCGCGAGTCGCGACGAACAGGGGAGAAAAATCCACTCCCAGCACCAACTTTCCGCGAGTCGCGTTGACCTCGCGATGCTCGTCGCGAGTCGCGATGAGTTTCGTCGCGAGTCGCGACGAGCTCAGAATTTTTGGGCTCTCGGAACCAACTTTCCGCGAGTCGCGACAGACTCGCGATGGGCCATCGTGAGTCGCAACGAAGAGGTCGCGAGTCACGACGTGATCAGAAAATTTTTCCAAAAATTATGCTCCCGGCCTCTACTTTTCGCGAGTCGCGACGACGTCCGTCGCGAGTCGCGACCACTTCCGTCGCGAGTCGCGACCACTTCAGTCGCGAGTCGCGACCACTTCAGTCGCGAGTCGCGATGAAAATTCCAAGTTTTCATTTGATCTTAAACATTGCATGATTCTTCCTTCTTCTCCACCCAACACTCCCAAGAACCACCACATCTCCACTCATTCTCAACCATCCTACATATATTGGCATATGAACATTCTTGCATCATTATAGTACATTTGTTGATTGTAGTATGCCGACTACATCATTGTGATCGTAAGTGCATATCCTATAATTATGCTTGTATACATGTCAATATATGTTGGATATTTTTCATGATTATTCTTATAGTGTTGGTTGAGTGTGATTTGGTTGTTCTTTGAAAATACTATGGTTGTTAACTCTTGATGCTAAACCTAGTATTACATATCCTTATGTACTTGTGAGTTTAATGTGTTCTTCGTGGTGTTAGTCTTGATCAAACCGCGCCATGGAGACAATGCTTTTCTCGATGGGTGAGTTCTTCTACGGCATCTTTGCTCACCCGTCCGGTTCCGACACCTATTTCGGGACCATACAAGTGCTTGGATTGCGCCATATCACCGGAGAATTGCGGAGACACGGGTGTCATTATACCCCCTTACCTTGATTTTTATTATTCTTGCCTTATATGTTTACATTGAGGGCAATGTAATGTTTTAAGTGTGGGGAGGGGTTAGAGGAATCATATGCATGCTAGCTTGTTTTGGAATGCTTTTTGCTAATTTTCATTGGAAAAACATGAGAAAAAAAATATAGAAAAAAAAATAATATAGAAAAAGAAAAAAAGAAAAAGAAAAAGAAAACCCGCTAAGTTGATAACCCGAGAGGGCAACTTAGGCAACATTGGGGGCCCGGATAGGTCGAAAACCCGAAAGGGCGGCCTAGGCAAAAATGAGAGGCTAAAATGTGTGGAAAAAGGTGATATGTGAGCTAAAGAAACATGATGTGTGGCTAGGATGAAAACTCGAAAGAGCTCCTAGGCAAAATGAGAGAAAAAGAGAGAAATTTTTTTTTTCTAAGATTTCACTCATTTGTCGGCGTTGGAGTCATAAGGTTGCGGTTGTCACATGGATGGATCAGGTAGCTCAACATCTATGGACCTCTTGGGATTGGGTAGCTTAGTGGGTTAGGAAACGAAGTGTGGTTATGAAATTCATTATCTCTTTCTACTTCGTTTTTGGTTGATATATTGGCATTTAGTGAAGCATGTGTTTGAACTTCTTATATGGCTTTAGCTTCATTTTATGTCATTGGATTTTGGTGGATAGATTGACATTAGCTGAAGTATGTGCTTAAACCTCTTAAATGGTTTTAACTTCATCTGGTGTCATTGGACTTTGGGAATATCAATTCTGGGCTTTGAAATATTTTTATGGGTAGTGAATTGATAAGTGGTAGGTTTGGTTAGATTTAGGATTGGGGATGTGTGTGAAAAATTCTCATGTGAGCTTTTATTTTGGGATTTATGATATTGAGAGTTTTTGTGAGGCTTTGTTTGGGGGATTAGTTTAGGATATGGCCATATGAATTCCTCCGTGTGCTTGGATCTTTTCTTACTCGAGGGCGAGTAAGGTTTAAGTGTGGGGAGGTTTGATGAGGCCATTTTATGTGGTTATTTTAGGGTTTTTAGGATGTGGATATGTCATTTCCTCCGTGTGCTTGAATCTTTTCTTACTCGAGGGCGAGTAAGGTTTAAGTGTGGGGAGGTTTGATGTGTCCATTTTAGATGGTTATTTTAGGCTTTTTAGGATTAGGTTTTGTGCAATTTTGTACTCTACATGTGGCATTTTGCCTTGAAATCATCTAAGGAGGGATAAAGGCGGCTTTGACGTTTTTATCACTTTTTAGATGATTTTGTGTGACAAGGTGATTTGTTTGAAGACTTTGAAGATTTGAAGACTTTGAAGATTTATCTTTGAAGATTTGAAGATTTGAAGACCTTTACATTTGAGCTTTGTGAAGATTTGAAGAAGTGAAGAGATGAAGAAAGGAGAGCAAAGCAACGGATGAATGATGATCCAGGGTTCTCAGAATTTTCCGAGAAGAATCAGCCCTCAAGAGTGGCACCATTGGATTCCTCTTCTCGAGCACTATAAAATTGACTACAAGAACTCCCGAAACGGATCAACGGTTCACCCGGAGGAAGCAAAACAAAACAGGGCTGGATTTCACTGCTGGTCGCGACTCGCGATGGAACTGGTTGCGAGTCGCGACGACAGCGCGAATCCAGCTCTGCAGCAGCGTTTTTCTCCCCTTTTTTCTTCCACTATAAATATCTCTTCACCTCTTCTTCTCCACAGCTTTTGGCCCCTGTTTTGGGCCAAAACCCTAGCTTTTCTCTTCTTGTTTTCTTAGTTTCTATGTCTTTTGTTGTTCTAGAGTAGTTTTTGTACTTGGGAGCAAGGATTGAAGCTTCCATTTCTATGTAGTAAGGAGCATTTATATCTATCTATTTAGTGTTTTTGCTATTGTGCTTTTATTGTGCTTGAATGTTAATTGTTGATGCCATTGATGTTGTTGAAAGCTTGAATGAAATACTTGTATGAATTGCTAGCTAGGGTTTGGGGGATTTGGGTTAATTTCCCCCCTTTTCTTGTTAGGAATGTATGAGTATGATTTAGGGCTTTTGATTGTGTTGATGGATTGATAATGTGCTAGATGAATGTGATTGATGTCGAACTCTTCGTCATGTTCGTTTGTGTAGCAAACGAGAGAGTTATATGCTCTTGGATGGATGTGCGTTGCACGTTCATCCAATCTCGTGTAATTGCATGAATTGGTTAAATGCTTAGTCACGGTGTAGTGGTCATAAGCATTGCCAAGCTTGTTGGTTCTTCGTGATTAAATGTCACCAGTGATACCTTGAGTCGTGGTCGCGACAACGGGAGTCATTGGTGAGGTTTGACGAGAGATGTCAAACTCACTCTTGCAAACTACGAACTAAGAAGGATAGGAGTTTAGTCTCCACAACAAGTAGTTGAAGTATTGAATAGATAATTTTAACTCATCCTTGAAGCATTTGTTATTTAGCATTTGTGTATTCTTGATGGTGTGCTTCACTTCACTTGTGCCATGAGTTGTTTGAGCATAGGAGTGCTTGTATGATTGAATTGGTTAGGTGTTAGGAACGTGACGAATTCCGTAGCTCCTTTGCATGAAAATCTATGAGCATGAACTTAGAACTTCTTGTGATTTATGTGTTGTGATTCTTGCTAGATGGGTATGTTGATGTTGAGTCATGTAATGCTATATGATAGAATGAGTGAATGATTCAATGACCTACATTAGATTTGGAAGTGGATATCCATTGCCCCCAAGGCTTTTTATCTTTGTAGTTTTAAAACCCCTTTTCTTAGTTTTGCTTGATGATTAGCATAGTCACTTGACCTTGCTAGTTATCTTGTCTTTTTACTTTCGTAACTTAGGAAAACCAACCAACCAACCCCCCCCCCATTTACATGCTTTTATGTGTGTGTATATATATCTACTCCTAGCCTAATATCAACCATTGTGTGCTTAGACGCTTAGGAAGATCCCTCTTCTCCTTGGACGTCCCCGATTTGCCGCTATCTACCTAGTTGTAGAAAGTAAGCAAAAAGGGCTTATAAATTATCTTTTGCATAGGGGGCGCGACGACCGCCCGCTATCAGTCACTTATGTGTTGGAAAAAATTGACCTAGAGGGCTTTGCAAATGCAAAGCCCTAACTTATCTATCACGGACATTGGAGTTCCTCTCCATGGTGAGGAAGACAACTTGTAAGGATGATACCCGAGTTATACCTAAATGATAAGAGAAGTAGTGCCACGTATGATGACTTAATATTGGATTTTAGGTGGAACTACACTCCAGATGGAGATGCAGTAAAGGAATTTGAGCAAGGAGAAGGGTACATCGACCAAGCATTTTTGGATGTTCTCACGGGAGAGGAAATAAGGTATCATCAATCCATGTCTTCTTCTACACCCTCAAGTAAATGGAGAGAGCAAAAATGTTGAAAACCACCGAAAACCCCACAGAGTTAATTTGGCTTCATCGCGAAGGAGAAAAATACATGAGGATTCCATTAGACCGCCTAGTGGGTATCCTAGAAAGGCTTTCACATTATCAACTTCCTAAAGAAGCTTTTAGAGAATCACTCTCATCCTGAGTGCAAGGAGGCGAAAGTGCTCCACCACCATGAGCTCCACCATCGGGCACATTGCCTCAACTTTATGAATCCTTCGAAACCATGCAAGAGAATATGACCATTGGGTTTTGAAGGTTGGGGAAACATATGGAGAACCTTGAGCATTTGGTCGAGGACACTTATTAGGTCATAAATGACAAAATGGATGCAATTCTTGCAATGCTCTCATTGGCAATGAACCACCATCGGAGTTTGTGGAGAAGAATAGGAGACACGAGGAGGAGAGAGCAAGGAGTTGCACAATTTGAGACGGTGGCGTGGGACCTTCAAGGTCCTAATTGTGAGCATTTCATATTTGTTTTCCCTACTTTTGCTTTTGATTAGTTATATGCATTGAGGACATTTCATATTCTAAGTTTGGGGAGGTAGTTTGAATTCTCATGTTTGCTCATGTATATAGTTGTGATTTTTAGTTCAATGAAAAAAAAGCAAAAAAGGAAAGAAAACAAAACAAAAAAAACACAAACCCCGCTAAGTTCAAAACCCGAGAGGGCAGCTTAGGCAAAATTGGGGGGCCCGGATAGGTTAAAAAACTGAAAGGCAACCTATTAAAAAATGAGAGGTCAGATGGTGTGGAAAAAGGATAGGGTGAGCATTGAAAAAAAGTGTGCAGCTAGGATGAAAATCCGAGAGGGCTCCTAGGAAAAATGAGAGAGATTGAGAGAAATTGAAAAATATTTATGCCTCTTTTGATTTGTCTATTTGGTAGCTTCTTTGGTAGAGTAAGCTAGTTTTACACTTGTATTCTATACCTCACCTTTGATTGGTATTATGGTTGTTTAAATTATCTTAGACTTTGGGGTGTGAGAGTGTGAGAGATTCATATGTCTTGGGGGTTAGTGTAGTCTAGGAATATGATGTTTGATGTTTTGGGAAAACTTTTGGATGCTAGTTTACGCTTAGATCTTTTTTTCACTATCAAAGGAACCCCCCTTTAGCACCGGGTTTTTATTTATTTTAGCACCGGTTTATTCGTAAAAAAAACCGATGCCTAAGTAACCGATGAAACGGTTTCACCGGTTGGAAGAAAACTGGTGCTAAGTCCCTACTTTTAGCACCGGTTTATAAACCGGTGCTAAAATGTACTACAATAGCACCGGTTTAGTACTGGTTTTTTTGTTAGCACCAGTTGAAAATTTTAGCACCTGTTTTTTTGTTAATGCCAATTTTTTAACAGGTGCTAAAATATTTATGACGACTAAAAGAAATCCCTTCCTCTGCCGCTTTCAGAGGGAGGGAAAAAGACCCAAAATTAACAATTTAGTAGGACATTAATTTAATAATAAAATTAACTTCAAAAAATTAATAATATAGAAATAAAACCAAAAAAAGTTATGATACAAAATTAATAATATATGGGACTAAACATTGCAGCGGAGACCTAGGGGAGGAATCAATCTCACCACCACCGACACAGCACTCGCACCCCAGCACATGAGCGAACCAATAGTCAACAATTAAGACTCTACATACATGAGAAAATCACAAAAAGACTCGACATACAAAATAAGTAAAAGAATTCAGAATATTCAGATATTAGCGAACCGTAGGTTCTTTGCGTCGAAGGAAAATGGGCAAGGCTTTGAGTGGGAAGACCAGATGCCGCAAGATCGTCTCCCTCACTAGCGCCGAGGTTGACTAGCACTAACTGTAGAAATGATCATCATTAGTATTGACCAGAAATTTTAAAGCCTAATACCGAACCTCCAATATTACCAGAAGTCCAGATTTGATAATGTCCAAGACTTTCATGTCATTGGTGAATAATTTGGCTAGTGATGGAAAAGACAAGCCCAGTATGATTGCTATAGAGATGTCGATGAATACTCATGTCTGTGACAGGAAATGAGCAATATAACATACTCGAATTGCACTTCTTATGTAAGATTAAAATAAATGGTACATTACTAACTTACTCACCTTCAGAGAAGCATAAGTAATTTCTTTAAATCTGTTGTAGTGTTGTTTTGCAAAAGCACCTGCAATGAGAGTCTTCACGTAGAACAAACAAGAAATGAGAGCCTTAGCAGAAGACAAATTCATGCATTTTCAACAATGAGAGCAAGCTGTTGGACATTATTCATGCATTTTATATTGCATTTTCAACAAGGAGTACTAGAATGCATGTAGTCTTGTTTTGCAAAAGCACTTGCAATGGGAGCCTTCACGTAGAACAAACAGGAAATGAGAGCCTTATCAGAAGACAAATTCATGCATCTTTAGTTCATAGAGCGTGACATACTGAATCGTCACCAACAGCAGTCAGCCACAAACTTATGACTCTGGAGAGCCTTCAAAAAAATTGGCCCATGGAACGAGGGCACTTCAAAAAAAATGCAAGCCCCCCAAAAAGGGCAAGTACACAGTACAAAATTTTGCTCCTCCTTGGAGCAAAAATTACACCTACGACCAAACGGAAAGATATAAAAAGATGAAAGTGAGCCCTGGAGTTCAAAAATGGACCCCAACAATCACATAACTCAGCAAGCACGTCGTTAAAGGGCACAAAAAACTTATAAGACGATAGATTTCACAAAACTTAAATCAAATTGCAAACAAAGGGGGACAATAGAGGAATCAAATGACATCAACGGAGGGGGGACATTTGCCCCCTGGAAATTGGAGAAACAAAACAGGTTAAAGAGAGAGATATACATATCGCAAACAAAACTCGCTATATGAACTTCTGAGTGAGAACCATGCACTGAATCCCATCCCCACCCCTAGAATTTACTACTCACGCATGCTACCTAGAGATTTAATAGCTAGTTGTAGATAAGTATCCAACAAGTTCTTCACGTACATGCTATAATGCATTAATTCATCGAACTTCTGGTCTGCCTCAAGATACCATTGGTAACCAGACATACACCATTGTCATTACTGGACCAAGTCAAGAGCGCCGACATGAACACACATAAACAAGACTTTAAGGCCTAAAAGAATACAAACCCACTCATCGGAGGTCTAAGATGAGCCGGATAAACCCATATCCCCATCATCCTATATCACTGATATTTTATATATTAGGAAGTATAATGTTAAATAACCAAATTTAACAGATGGAATACACATGACACTTATTGTAGCGGTATTTTCATGAAGGCGATGATAAGCTTCCGGAGACATTGTATTCCCTGCACTTGATGTTGCATACCCATTTGTAACACCAGCACCTGAAGCCACTTTGGGTTCATCATGCGAATGATCAGGTCCACCACGTCCTTCCTAAAGAAATGAAATAAAAGATTGACTGCTACTATCTCCAAAGACTAGAGTAGCAACACAAACAACAAAAGAAAGTGCAACTCAAACACTTGTTCAAATCCACACATGAAAGAGAGAGGGGGGAGACATGAGGGCAATAACATAGCCTTAATTGAGCTCTTTAATTATAGTGTGTAAGTAATTCCATTACTATACAGGTTACAAACTAAAAATAGGAGCCACGTCCAATGTACCCAAATGAGGAGCTGTTTTAGTTAATAGATACTCACATACTTATATAATCAACCTAGACGTCCAAATATGAAACCAGTAAAACTAAGGCAAAAATGAAGAAAAAACTAAACGAGCAGAAACCATGCCTGAGAGTACATATCTCCAGATGAAGCCTTCACTGAGCCTCTATTGCCACTTCTGCCTAAAGCCTTGTACTACTCCAGATGAAGCCTTTATCTTTACCCCCCTCTTCATCCTTAACTCCCCTTCTTCAGCATCAAAATCTTCATCCTTAGCCCTCTCTTATAATCAATAAGCCCATCCTCTGCAAGTGACCTTTGAACACTGTTTTGAACTAATCAGAACACATAAATTTTCAATAAAACTAACCCTAACATCTCCACAAGCCCAGAAATCACAATATAACAAGCAAAATTCCACAAAGAATATAAATCCTATAAATTCATCCACATTCACACATTTTACCTTAAAATCTCAAACAATTAACAAAAACAACTCTAAGGGGAATCAGAGGCAAAGAATAAGGTAACATCGAGGACTTATTGGTGAGTTCTTATCATTTCAGAAGAAGCCCTGATTTAGGGGTTGACATCGGACAAGCGGGTAGATCTGGGTGATCAAGCTGGAGTCTACCACCTCGTCCCGCCTCAACCCGCCTCGTCCCGCCACCATCGCCGCCACGAATGACGCTGCTTGACCTTGTTGCCACACCACCTTTGCTACCCCTGTGCCACCACACTACCATGTTGGTACCTCCATAAAACCCTAGCCTACCCAACCCACCCCCGCTAAAGCTCGACACCACTGCCACCTGACCTAGCCACATCATCGAGTTTGTCAAACGAGTAGGTAGATCTGGCCACGACACCACCGCCGCTTAACCTAGTTCTTCCACCACCCCTTGACCTCATCCCACCAACATCGCAAAAATTTAATCGAGTGAATTGAGGAGAAAAGAAAAATAAAAGTAAATGGAAAGGAAGGAAATAGGTGGAGTTTTTATTTCTGAATTTTTGAATCTTTTCTAAATATTTTATATTTTTTAAACAAAGGTTTAATAGTCATTTCATGTATTTTCGGCAATATTCAGGCCTACAGGGTTATATTAGCACATTCAAGCAAAACACAGGGTTACAATAACACTTTCCAACATCACAGGGCCATATTAGCACAAACTACCAAAACATAGGGTATATGAGCACTTAACTTTAGTGTTTATATATAGAAATTCAAGTAAGGGTGGTCCGTTAATTAGTGAAAGTCAAGTAAGGTTTGACCATTGATAAGACAAAGTCAAACATATTTATTTGTATTTATTATATACTAATTCAAATAAAGTTTTACTGTTAATTAGTTAAAGTCAACTTTGTTATTAGTGTTTATACATTGAAAGTCAAGTTTAGTTTGACCATTGATTAGACAAAGTCATCCTAGTTATTAGTGTTTATATATTAAAATTCGAGTAAAGTATGACCATTGATTAGTCAAAGTCAGCTTAGTCACTAGTGTTTCCATATAGAGAGACTCAAGTAAAGTCTGACTGTTGATTAGTTAAAGTAAACTTATTCACTAATGTTTATGTATAGAAAGTCAAGTAAGTTGTGACCGTTGATTAGACAAAGTAAAACATTTTTATTAGTATTTATTATATACTAATTCAAATAAAGTTTGACCGCTAATTAGTTAAAGTCAACTTTGTTTTTATATATTGAAAGTTAAGTAAAATCTGACCGTTGATTAGACAAAGTCAACCAAGTTATTAGTGGTTATATATTGAAAGTCGAGTAAAGTTGGACCGTTGATTAGTTAAAGTCAGCTTAGTCACTAATGTTTCTATATAGGGAGAGTCAAGTAAAGTTTGACCGTTGATTATTTAAAGTTAACTTAGTCACTAGTATTTATATAAAGGAAGTCAAGTAAGTTTGACCATTGATTAGACAAAGTCAAACATTTTATTAGTATATATTATATACTAATTCAAATAAAGTTTGACCGTTAATTAGTTAAAGTCAACTTTGTTATTGGTGTTTATATATTGAAATTCAAGTAAAGTTTGACCGTTCATTAGATAAAGTCAACCTAGTTATTAGTGTTTATATATTGAAAGTCGAGTAATGTTTGACCGTTGATTAGTTAAAGTCAGCTTAGTCACTAGTCGAAGGTGAAGGTAAAAAAAAGACTGTGAGTGTGTACGGGAGTGGGAATATTGTCCCACTCCATTAATACATGATACCTAATAAAATACCCATGATCTAGATGATACAACTAGGTGGCAAGGAGATGGTAACCCTTCAGAGTGACGGGGTCTTGTAGAAACCATCTGTGAGAGAAAAATGCTAACCCCTTCGTGATGACACGGGCCTGTAGTAACCATCCATGAAAATACCGTAGGGCATGAGAACAAAGTCACTAGGCCCTCGCTCTATGCAACTTCCATACAACCGGTTGTGTGAACCGGCTCTTCAGTGGTAGTTTGTTCCCCACGAGTGTCTTCCAAACCGAGAGTGGTCTCGACCTTCAAATGAATAAGTATGTCGTCTCCTCTGTGAAGAGATGGCACGCCTCTTCTACCATGTACATCTCTAAGATGATGATAAAGATATGTTGCTGTCCTTTGCTAATGGTCTCTGGATGAGTGCCGAGGTTTTCTCTTTAGGGTTGCGAGCAGGTTGACCGTAGTCTGTGATGCTCCCAAGTATTCCCCGTAGATAGACCTCCTAGTGATTAGAGACCGGGCATGAATTCTACCGTGCATGCCCCACGTAACGGTTTTGTAACTGTTCTTTCCATTTTAGACAAGTGGACAGCCTGGTGCCATTTTACATTTTTCAGTGCAGCGCAGGCAAATAGCGCATCCATCAAATCAAAGTGATAGCTAGCACGGGGTTAATTAATTTGCGTATGCAAAATTAGTTACCCCCTACCCAGCCTGAATGGCCATGCAACATGCCATAGGAGATTTGTGCTGCCAGCTGAAGAAAGGCTGCTGTTTTTTTCCCGCTCGAAGGGGGCAGTTCTCAAGGGTTTCAATTGGGCACCTTTGAGGACTGGTCCCCTTCGAGGAGATGTTCCCTTTGAGGATAGTACCCCTTCGAGGATTGGTCTCCTTCAAGGATGGGTTCCCATCGAGAGCACTACCCGTTCAAGAACTGTACCCCTTCGATCACTTGACCACTTCGAGAACCCAACCCCTTCGAGAAAACGACTGATGTGCCCATTTTATACGGTTATATTAGGGCTTTTGGGATTAACTTTTGTACACTTTTGTGCTCTAAATATGACATTTTGCCTTGAAATTATCTAAGGAGGGTTAAAAGCGACTTTTGCATTTTTATCACTTTTTAAAGAATTTTGTGTGACAAGGTAATTTTTTTGAAGACTTTGAAAAATTTGAAGACTTTGATGAATATCTTTGAAGATTTGAAGACTTGGATTTGAGCTTTTTGAAGATATGAAGAATTGAAGAAATGAAGAGAAGAGAAGGATATGAGATATAAAAGAGAAAGAAGAAAAAATGCTAAAAATTGCATCTGTGGCGAGGCCGTCACGAGTCGCGATGGACTCGTCACGATGATCGTCGTGAGTCACGACCGACGGGTGGCCAGAATTTCACCTTATCTTCTTTGTACTATAAATACCATTCTCTTTCCTCTCATTCAGCAGCTTTTGCCCAGCTCCTTCTTCTGCATTTTTGGGCTTAGAAACCCTAGGTTTTCTCTTCTTTCTTTTCTTAGTTTTTGTAGTTTAATTATGTCTTTTAGTTCTCTAGCTTAGTTTTATCTTGGGAGCAAAGGATTGAAGCATCCATTTCTATGTAGTAAGAACCATTTTATCTATCTATTTGGTGTTTTTGCTATTGTGCATTTATTAAGCTTTGAATGTGAATTATTAATTGCATTTATGTTGTTGGAAGCTTGAGTATATGAATTGCTTGTATGATTGCTTGTTAGGGTTGGGAGAAAGTAGCTAATTCTCCCCCCCTTTAATATGGAATCTAAGAGCATGAGTTAGAGCTTCGTAAATGATGTTGGTGTGTTGATAATTATTAGATGAATGTGATGATGTCGAATTCGTTTTCATGTTTAGTTTAGGTAGCAAATGAGAGAGGTCTATGAATGTCGATCGTTTTTCACTAATCTTGTGTAAATACATGAATTGGTTAAATTCTTAGACACGGTGTAGTGTTTATAAGTGTTGCTAAGCTTGTTGATTCTTCGTGCTAAATGCCATCAATGGGATACTCTTAGTAATAAGGGAGTCATTGGTGAGGTTTGACAAGAGATGTCGAATTCACTCTTGCAAACTACTATCTAAGAAGGATAGAAGATTTATCTTCACAACAAGTAGTTGAAGTATTGAATAGATTGTTTCACCCGTTCTTGAATCCTTTGTTACTTAGCATTTATGTATTCTTGATGCTATGTTTCACTTCACTTATGTCATATGTTGTTTGAGAATAGGAAGTGTTTTTATGATTGAAGTGTTAGGGTGTTAGGAAAGTGACGAATTCCTTAGCTCCTTTGCATGAAAATCTATGAACATGAACTTAGAACTTCTTGTGCATAATGTGTTGTGATTCTTGCTAGATGGGTAAGTTAATGTTAAGCCAAGTAACGAATGTGATAGAATGAGTGAATGGTTCAATGATCTACATTAGGTTTGGAAGTGGATATCCATTGCCCTTAAGGATTTATCTGTGTAGTTTTAAAACCCCTTTTCCTTAGTTTTGTTTGATGATTAGCATAGTTACTTAACCTTGCTTGTTATCTTGTCTTTTTAATTTCATAACTTAGGACAACCAAACAACCAAACCCCCCCATTTACATGCTTTAATATGTATCTACATATGTCTACTCCTAGCCTAATATCAACCTTTTGTGCTTAAACACTTAGGAAGATCCCTCTTCTTCGTGGACGACCCCGAATTGCTGCTATCTACTTAGTTGTAGATAGTAAGCACGAAAGGGCTTATAAATATTAACTTTGAGAGGTACGGCGACGGACTCCCAACGACCCCTTCGAGGACTGGACGTCTTTGAGAAGATGACCCCTTCGAGGAACGGACCCCTTCGAGGGCAAGACCCCTTTGAGATGACGACCCCCTTCGAGTACGGGACCCATTCTAGAAGATAAACCCTTTCGAGGGCTGGACCCCTTCAAGAAGATGACTTCGAGGGCTGGATCCATTCGAGAAGACGACCCCTTTCGAGGGCAGGACCATTCGAGGAGACGACCCCCTCGAGGACTGCACCCCTTTGAGAAAACGACCCCTTGGAGGGCAAGACCCCTTCAAGGGAAAGACCCCTTCAAGGGAAAGACCCCTTCAAGAACACGGCCCCTTTGAGGAGTGGTCCTCTTGGAGAAGATGACCCCTTCGATGATAAGACTCTTTCGAGAAGACTACCCATTTCGAAGGCCGGAACCCTTCGAAAGAGTTAAGTAAAGCTTTACCGTTAATTAGTTAAAGTCAAATTATTCACTAATATTTATGTATAGAAAGTCAGGTAATGTTTGACCATTAATTAGACAAAGTCAAGCATTTTTATTAGTATTTATTATATACTAATTCAAATACAGCTTGACCGTTAATTAGTTAAAGTCAACTTTGTTATTAGTGTCTATATATTGAAAGTCAAGTAAAGTTTGACTGTTGATTAGATAAAGTCAACCTAGTCATTAGTTTTATATATTGAAAGTCGAGTAAAGTTTGACCGTTGATTAGTTAAAGTCAGCTTAGTCACTAGTCGAAAGTAATGGTAAATAAAAAGAAACCGTGAGAGAAGCTAGTCCCATCGTGATGACCAGGGCCTGTGGAAACCATCCATGGAAAATATTACAACCCGTCGTGATGACCGGGGCCTGTATGAGCCATCCCTTCAATAGAGTCCCTTGGTGGTTACCGGGGCCTGTATAAGCCACCCCTGAAAAACAGAGGGGCGTGAGAACAAACTCACTTGCCTCCTCGCTCCATTTTACATATATGCTAGCAGTGATGTGAACCGGCTCTTGCACCGTGGTTTGCTCCCCACGAGTGTCTTCAAATCCGAGAGTGGTCTCGATCTTCCAATGAATGAAGTAGTATGACCTGTCCTCCTAAAAGGGCTTGCACACCACTTCTACCATGTACACCTCTAAGTTGAAGATAAAGAGGTGTTATTGGCCTTTGATAACGGTCTCTGGATGAGGGACGAGGCTTTCTCTGTGGGGTTGGGAGCAGTTTGACCGTAGTCCATTGTGCTCCCAAGTGTTCCCCACAGATAGACCTCCTAGGCATAAGAGACCGGGCATGACTTCTACTGCGCACGCCCCGCGTAACGGTTTTGTAACCGTTCTTTCCATTTAGGAAAATGGACAGCCTGATGCCAGTTTACACTTTTCAGTGCAGCGCAGGCTAATAACGCAACCGTTAATTCCAAGTGATACCTAGGAAGGGGTTAATTAATATGTGTACGCAAAATTAGTTTACCCCCTACCCAACCTTTATGGCCATGCTACTACCATGGGAAATCTTGTCAGCCATATGGAGAGAAGCTGCTGGTTTTTTTTTTCAATCCAACAGTAGCCATCCCTCGAGGTTTCTTCATGAGTCCCCCTCGAGGATGGAGCACGCGAACACCTTCAGCCTGCGGATGCCCCCACAGGCACTCGGGAGCTTACGACACTTGAATGGCTACCTCGAGTACTCAAGCACCACCAGCACCTCCTCGAGGACAAAGCACTCGAACACCTTCAACCCTCGAATGCTCTCCCGGTGCACCCGAAAGCTTCCAACACTCGAATTGACCCCTCGACATCTCGAGCACCACCAGGACCACCTCGAGAACAGAGCACAAGAACACCTTCAGCCCTCGAATGCCCCCAATGAGCCCAAGAACACCTTCAGCTTAATCTTTCCTTCCTCGAACAATCCCTCAAACTCGAATACCAAAATCCGTCTCTCCTTGAACCATCCTCAAATTTTTGAGCATATCCAAGACTCGAATGCCTTCAGCACTCGAATCTTTCGAAAATTCCTTCAGCTCTTGGACCATCCTTCCAACCTCGGACCATCACTCTGCTTCCCTTCGAGTACTCGAGCACTTCCTTCATTTGAATTCCCATCTCGAGCACTTGAATGCCTTCAACACTTGAATCCCTCGAAATCACCTTCAGCCCTCGAACCATCCCTCATCTTCCCTTCGATTATTCAAACCTCCCCCCTCGAGGGCAAAGAACAAGTACACCTTCAACCCTTGAATGCCCTCGACTGAGCACTCGAAGGCTTCCAGCACTCAAATGTCCCCCTCGAGAACTCTAGCACGTCCAGCGCTCGAATACCTCAATCCCTCAAAATCTCATTCAACCCTCGGACCATCCTTCCATCCTCGAACCATCCCTCAACTTCCCTTCGAGTACTCGAACCTCCACCCCTCGAAGGGTTACTGTTCAGCATACCATTTGAGTTGCCACTGCCAACTGATAGATGTGATTGCCGGACCATGTTTTTCAGCATAGTTGGGTCATCAGAATCTGGGCAAAAATTGAGAAAACTACCAATTACGAGAATCTGCTTTTTTGTTCCTTTTCTTCTGGGAATTCTTATGAAACCGAGAAACAGGGCTAACCCATTTGGGAGTGCTATTCTTTATAATTCCGATTAAAACAATCCACCATGGCCGGCCGCCAGACCAACCAACATACAGTGAAACATCTCATGACATCTATGATAAATCCGAATAGCCCCAAAGTATTGCCACCTCAATTATACCCAGAATGAAGATCACCGTATGAATGTTCATGAGTGAGAGAAAATTTTGAATCTGTGTTTTCGACATGGAGCATCCAAGTGCAGACTAGGTCAGGGAACACAAGGTCGGGGGTTGTCCGGGTTCTAAACACAAGTGAGGCTGAGAGTTTACCGAGTTCTGAGCACAAGCAAGGCCGGGAAAGGAACTGGGTTTTGTTCACTTGCAAGTCCGGAGGTTTCCTAGAATTTGAACACACAGTTGGCCGGAAGATGGCCGGGTTCTGAGCACTAGCGAGGCCGGATGATTAGTCCGGGTTTTGAACACAAGCTAGGCCGGTCGGGTGCCCGGGGTTTGAACACAAGGTCCCCTGAGTCAGTTTTGGTAGCTTATTGGTCTAAGCTCCAATTTAAATTCGAGTAAACAAGGTCGAGCATTTTTTGTGTTTTGAGCACGAGCAAGGCTGGGTGGGTTACCGGGAGCAAGGCCGGGCGGGCAGGCCGGGTTTTGTTCACTTGCAAGGCTGGAGGTTGCCCAGGTTTTGAACACAAGCAAGGTCGGAAGGTGACTGGGATCTGGGCACTAGCAAGGCTGGGAGATAAGGCCGGGGATTGGACACAAGCTTGGCCAGTCGGGCTCGAGGTTTGAGCACAAGTTTACCCAAATCGATTAGAACTGACCTTAATGCCAACAATTTCCATGCCTGAGACCCTTCATTAATATTAATCTCCTTTGAACATCATATTTACAGGCTACTTTCAGTAGGAGTGGCGCACTAACCCGCACAGATTTTCATAAACAGCCCTTCTCTTCCTACCAAACCTTCCCAGCATGCGTCAGTAATCCACACATTCTACAAAATTAGATATACAAAGCTTCCCTTGTTCCTAGCAAAACTACTCAGAACAACGTACCACAGTAATCCACACGGGTTTAGCGTACGAATTACTTTTTTCAATAGGAGGCCTCACCAAAAATAGATTCTATACAAAAAGTACTAAATGAAACCAAGGACAGCTTCCCAGACGACAAGTTCCTCTTCAATAATTCGCACAACAAATCCCCAGAAAATCCGCACAAGAAATTCCTCCATTAAAGTTCACACAAAATTTATATAGTACAAGACTTACATGGGTGTTCGCCAAGCTCTCCATGTTTACATCGGGTACGGGTCTTCCTCCTCCGCCAGAATATCATCGTCCTTCTCCGGCAGAAAATTCCACTCATAAAGACCGGTAGGCAGGTCTTCCTCCAGTAAAACCCCTCGTGGATCCATGGGTCTTCAAATTCCAGTTCGAAAAGTCCTATATTCGAACTTTAAGAACCCAAAAGCTCCTAGCTTGAAGACCGAAAAACAAGTCTTCATTCCAGAAATCCCATAAAGAGGCTATTCCAAATCCACGCTCGGACTGCGGATCTTCCTCCAAAAGTTGAAGAATCAAACTTTGTTTTGCAAAATGGGAACCCAGATCCCGAATTTAAATCATCCAAACGAAGGCAAACCATACATGAAATACTCCCAGCGAGGAGCCCAACATTAATGTTGAGCTCCTCGCTGGAGAAGGGGAGCTGTGGAAGAGAGATCCGGCAAAAACCTAACACGATGAATAGTGCAGGGATGCGCCCTATTTTCACCTCAGAGCTTCCTTCAGCTTAGTCACTAGTCGAAGGTAATGGTAAATAAAAAGAAACCGTGAGAGTCTACGGGAGTGGGAACATTGTCCCACTCCCATTATTCAATGAAACCTACTAAAATACCCCTTATCTAGATGGTACAATCAAGTTGCACCAAAAAATGCCGTGGGAATGTACGGGAGTGGGGACATTGGTACACTCCCTTAGTGCATGTTACCTAAAATACTACCCCTGATCTAAATGGTACAACCAGGTGACCAAAAGAAGCTAGTCCCGCCGTGATGACCAGGGCTTATGGGAACCATCCATGGAAAATCTTAGAACCCGTCGTGGTGACCGGGGCCTGTATGAGCCATCCCTTCAACAGAGTCCCATCGTGGTGACCGGGGCCTGTATAAGCCATCCCTAAAAAAATAGAGGGGTAGGAGAACAAACTCAGTAGCCATCTCGCTCCATGTTACATCCATGCAACTGGTGGTATGAACTGGCTCTTGCGCCATTGTTTGCTCCCCACGGGTGTCTTCAACTCTGAGAGTGGTCTCGGTCTTCCAGTGAGTGAAGTAGTATGACCTGTCCTCCTAAAAGGGCTTGCACACTGCTTCTACCATGTACACCTCTAAGATAAAGATAAAGAGGTGTTATTGGCCTTCGATAACGGTCTCTGGATGAGGGCTGAGGCTTTCTCTGTGGGGTTGGGAGCAGTTTGACCGTAGTCCATTGTGCTCCCAAGTGTTCCCCGCGGATAGACCTCCTAGGCATAAGAGATCGGGCATGACTTCTACCGCGCACGCCCTGCATAATGGTTTTGTAACTGTTCTTTCCATTTTAGGCAAATAGACAGCCTAATGCCATTCTGCACTTTTCAGTACAGCGCAGGCAGATAGCGCAACCGTTTAATCCAAGTGATACCTAGCTAGGGGTTAATTAATTTGCGTACGCAGAATCAATTTACCCCCTACCCAACCTACATGGCCATGCTGCTGCCATGGGAAATCTGGTTTCTTAGTCACTAGTGTTTCTATATAGAGAGAGTCGAGTAAAGTTTAACCGTTGATTAGGTAAAGTTAACTTAGTCACTAATATTCATGTATAGAAATTTAAGTAATGTTTGACCGTTGATTAGACAATGTCCAATATTTTTATTAGTATTTATTATATACTGATTCAAATAAATTTAACCTCTAATTAGTTAAAGTCAACTTTGTTTTTATATATTTAAAGTCAAGTAAAGTTTGTCCATTAATCGGTTAAAGTCAGCTTGTCACTAGTGTTTCTATATAGAGAGAGTCAAGTAAAGTTTGACCATTGATTAGTTAAAGTTAACTTAATCACCAGTATTTATATAAAGAAAGTCAAGTAAGTTTGACCGTTCATTAGACAAAGTCAAACATTTTTATTAGTATTTATTATATACTAATTCAAATAAAGTTTGACCGTTAATAAGTTAAAGTCAACTTTCTTATTAGTGTTTATATATTGAAATTCAAGTAAAGTATAATCGCTGATTGGATAAAGTTAACCTAGTTATTAGTGTTTATTTATTAAAAGTCGAGTAAAGTTTGACAGTTGATTAGTTAAAGTCAGCTTAGTCACTAGTCGAAGGTAATGGTAAATAAAAAGAAACTATTAGAGTCTATGGGAGTGGGAACATTGTCTCACTCCCGTGATACAATGAAACCTACTAAACTACCCCTGATCTAGATGCTACAATCAGGTGGCCCAGAAGGATCTTGAAAAGATTACGGGAATGAGAACCTTGTCCCACTCCGTGAATACATGATACCTATTAAGCTACCCCTGGACTAGACGATACCGCCAAGTGGCCCAAAAAATAATACGGCACTCCTAGTCTACATACAATGACTAGGAGACTAAAATGCTCGCCCCGTGATGTTGGCCAAGGGAAACTCTCCAGATTTTTTATGACTATGAGTGTTCAGGAGGTAGGGGAATAAGCTTGGTTGTTAGTATAAAAACACAGGGAAGGTTTGGCATAAGATCCAATTAACACAAGTAAACAAGGTTGGGCGTTATCCGGGATTTGAACACAAGCGTGGCTGTGGGTTGTCATGGTCTGGGCACCAGCAAGGCCGAGGGGCAAGTTTGGGTTTTGAACACAAGCTAGGATGGAATTTTTCCAGATTCTAAATGCACGAGAGGCCGGAAGGTGTTCGGGATCGGAACACACGCAAGGCTGGGTGTTTACTGGGATCTGTACACAAGCGAGGCTGGCTGTTAGGCTGGAATTTGAACACAAGCAAGGCCGGAATTATCCCAGGTTCTAGACACAAGCATGGCTGGAAGGTGACCGGGGTTTGAATACTAGCAAGGCCGGGTGGATACCGGGGTTTGAACCCGAGCTAGGTCGGTGGGATACCCAGGTTTTGGACACTAGTTTACTCACATCAATAAGAACTCAACAAAAAATCTGACACATATTTTTTATCCCTGCAACTCATCACTATTCCTTCTATCTACCAACAATAGTATTTTTTGGGCAATACGCACATTGACATATAGTTTCCCTCACAAACAACATATATACACCATGGAGGGAGTGAAATCGTCACCAAATGGACACTAAATCCTCACTATAACAGAGTTTTGCCCTCGCAAAATCCACCCTAAATTCCTCAGCAAAATCCACCCTAATTCCCTTCCTTTCCATAGCAGGCCACGCAAAATATAGTTTTGCATAGTTTCCACGAAGTAGACACCAGTGTTTCCATATAGAGAGAGTCAAGTAAAGTTTTACCATTGATTATTCAAAGTTTATTTAATCACTAATATTTATGTATAGAAAGTCAAGTAAGGTTAGACCGTTGATTAGACAAAGTCAAACCTTTTTATTAGTATTTATTATATACTAATTCAAATTATTTTGACCGTTAATTAGTTGAATTCAACTTTGTTATTAGTGTTTATATATTGAAATTCAAGTAAAGTTTGACTGTTGATTATACTAAGTCAACCTAGTTATTAGTTTTATAGATTGAAAGACGAGTAAAGTTTGGCCGTTGGTTAGTTAAAGTTAGCTTAGTCACTAGTGTTTCTATATAGGGACAGTCAAGTTAAGTTTAACTGTTGATTAGTCAAAGTCAACTTAATCACTAATATTTATGTATAGAAATTCAAGTAATGTTTGACCCTTGAATAGACATATTCAAACATTTTTATTAGTATTTATTATATACTATTTCAAATAAATTTTGATCGCTAATTGGTTAAATTCAACTTTGATTTTATATTGAAAGGCAAGTAAAGTTTGACCGTTGATTTGACAAAGTCAACCTAGTTATTAGTGTTAATATATTGAAAATCGAATAAACTTTGACCGTTGATTAGTTAAAGTTAGCTTAGTCACTGGTGCTTCTATATAAATATAGAGACAAGTAAAGTTTGACCGTTGATTAGTTAAAGTTAACTTAGTCACTAGTATTTATATAAAGAAAGACAAGTAAGTTTGACTGTTGATTAGACAAAGTCAAACGTTTTTATTAATATTTATTATATACTAATTGAAATAAAGTTTGACCGTTAATTAGTTAAAGTCAATTTTGTTATTAGTGTTTGTATATTGAAATTCAAGTAAAGTTTGACCATTGATTTGATAAAGTCAACCTAGTTATTAGTGTTTATATATTGAAAGTCGAGTAAAGTTTCACCGTTGATTAGTTAAAGTCAGCTTAGTCACTATTGTTTCCATATAGAGAGAGTCAAGTAAATTTTTACTGTTGATTAGTTAACTTCCACTTATTCACTAAAATTTAGGTATAGAAAGTCAAGTAAGGTTTGACCGTTGATTAGACAAAGTCAAAAATTTTTATTGATATTTATTATATACTAATTTAAATACAGTTTGACCGTTAATTAGTTAAAGTCATCTTTTTTATTTGTGTTTATATATTAAAAGTCAAGTAAAGTTTGACCGTTGATTAGACAAAGTCAATCTAGTTATTAGTTTTATATATTGAAAGTCAAGTAAGATTTGACCGTTGATTAGTTAAAGTCAGCTTAATCACTAGTGCTTCTGTATAGAGAGATCCAAGTAAAGTTTAACCGTTGATTAGTTAAAGTCAACTTAGTCACTAATATTCATGTATATAAATTCAAGTATGGTTTGACCGTTGATTTGACAAAATCAAACATTTTTATTAGTATTTATTATATGCCACTTCAAATAAAGTTTGACCCCTAATTAGTTAAACTCAACTTTATTTTTATATATTGAAAGTAAAGTAAAGTTTGACCAATGATTAGAAAAAGTCAACATAGTTATTAGTCTTTATTTATTGAAAGTTAAGTAATGTTTGACCGTTGATTAGTTAAAGTCAACTTAGTCACTAATCGAAGGTAATGGTAAATAAAAAGAAACCGTGAGAGTCTACGGGAGTGGGAACATTATCGCACGCTCGTGATACAATGAAACTTACTAAACTACCCCTGATCTAGATGGTACAATCAAGTGGCTCAAAAATACAACCGAAAAGTCTTCGGTAGTGGGAACCTTGTTCCACTCCGTGAATACATGATACCTAAGAAGCAACCCCTGTTCTAGATGTAGCCAGGTGGCCCAAAAAGATGCTACCCCTTCGTGATGACTGGGGCTTGTAGAAATCTTCCGTGAAACTACCGAGGGGCATGAGAACAAACTTAGTAGCCCCTCACTCCATGCAACTTCCATACAACTGGTTGTGTGAACCGGCTCATCGGCCGTGGTTTGTTCTCCATGGGTGTCTTCCAAGGAGAGAATGTCTCGGCCTTCAAGTGAAGCAGTATGTCGTCTTCTCCAGGAAGAGCTGGTACACCGCTTCTACCATGTACACCTCTGAAGATAGAGATGTGTTATTGGCCTTCGATAACAATCTCTGGATGAGTGCCAAGGTTTTCTCGATGGGGTTGGGAGCTGATTGACCGTAGTCTGTGTTGCTCCCTAGTGTTCCCCGCTGATAGGCCTCCTAATGATGAAGAGACCAGGTATGACTTCTACCGCACACACCCCACGTAACGATTTTGTAACCGTTCTTTCCATTTTAGGCAAACGGACAACCTGATGCCAATTTGCACTGTTCAGTGCAGCGTAGGCAAATAGCGCAAACTCGGGCATTCTGACCCTGGAAAATAGCACAAACAAACAGTATAGCTTCCATACAACCGGACGTGTGAACCGGGTCTCAAATTGTGGTTTGTTCCCCACGGGTGTGAGCCCAACCATCGCTAAACTGCGGAAATGACCTTCCAAACCGAGAGTGAACTCGGCCTTCTGGGCCGAATGGCCATGCAAGTAACAGTGGGAATCCTTGTGGTCAGATGAAGAGAGGCCGCTTTTCCTTTTTTTTCCTTTTTCGGTCCCCTTCGAGGGTATAATCCCTTCGAGGGCAGAGCCCCTTCAAGGGTATAACTTCTTCGAGGGCAGAGCCCCCTCGAGGGTATAACCCTTTCGACGGAAGAGCCTCCTCGAGGGTATAACCCCTTCGAGGGCAGGGCCCCTTTGAGGGTATAACCCCTTCGAGGGAAGAGACCCTTCGAGGGCAGAGCCCCTTCGAGGGTATAACCCCTTTGATGGTAGAGCCCCTTCGAGGGCAAGGCCCCTTCGAGGGCAGAGCCCCTTCGAGGGCAGGGCCCCTTCAAGGGTATAACCCCTTCGAGGGCAGAGCCCCTACAAGAGATTAACCCCTTCGAGGTCAAAGTCCCTTCGAGGGATTAACCCCTTCGAGGGAAGAGCCCCTTCGAGGGTATAACCCCTTTGAGTGCAGAGTTTCTTCAAGGTTAGAACCCCTTCGAGCGCAGAGCCCCTTCGAGGGTATAACCCCTTCGAGGGCATAGCCCCTTTGAGGTCCAAACTCAAAATGTCCCTATCTAGCTGTAAAATGAATCTCGCATCCAGACTTGCTTCCTCACCGTGAACGTGACTTTTCGGCACCGGTGACTCGCTGGGAACTGGGGAAAATAAGTGAATCCACTAGTTACGAGAATCAGCTGTTCCATTTGTCTTTTTCTGGGCATACATATGGATGTTTAAAGTGAATAAAAAGAAATCTGCATCCATGGCATGGAGCACAGCAAATCAATCTCAACTCCAACTAATTCAGGTAAGACCAGGCCGGGCGGTTTCCTCGAACTGAGCACAAGTGAGGGTGGGAGTTTGCCGGTGTTTGAAAACATGCAAGGCTGTTATTTTCCGAGCGCTTGCAAGGGTGAGAATTTCCTAGGTTTCGAGTACACGCAGGGCTGGAAGGTGACTGGGTTCTGGGCACTAGCTAGGCCTGAGGGGTAGGCCGGGATCTGAACACAAGCTAGGCCGGTCAAGTGCCCAGGGTTCAAGCCCAAGCTCGACCGAATCAGTTGGGTAGTGATGAGGCCATTTTATGCGGTTATATTAGGGCTTTTAGGATTGGATTTTGTATAATTTTGTGCTCTACATGTGGCATTTTGCCTTGAAATCATTTAAGAAGGGATAAAAGAGACTTTGACGTTTTTATCACTTTTTAGATGATTTTGTGTGACAAGGTGATTTGTTTGAAGACTTTGAAGATTTTAAGACTTTGAACGAGTGCTACCAAGAGGTAGGAGATGTTGGTTTTCAAGGGCAAGAAGCTCATGAATGCCATCCATACCACAACTCTTACAATCCGGAATGGAGTGGTAATCCGGATTGGTGGTATAAGAATGAGCTGGAAAACCAACCATACGAGCAACCTAGTTGGCCATCACCACCCTATACCATACCCCAAAACCAAGCCCAACAAGGAAGTTCAAGTTTAACACGTGAGGGTGTCTTCAATACCATAGGAAACTTGAATTCTTTTACTAGTGAGGAGCCGGATACCCAGCTCTCCTCTAGTGTTGAGGCCATTGAGGGGCATGTGAGGAGTATAAGGGAACCGTTAGCCCGAATGGAAGCTCGTGATTCCGAAAACACACCATCCCAACTTGAACTTGATGACTCGGTGAGTGAGGTCACCAATAAAAATGATTTTGAGTTCAAAGGGGATGATGAGTTGGTTGTAGAGGATAGCAAAATGGAGGAAGAGGTGATAGTGCTACATTCATTAGCATCGTCACCCATTCTCCAACTTAGTGAACCAACTCCACCATTTTCGGAAGTTGTGAGGGAGATAAGAGAGGAGCCAAAAGACTATCTTAAGCCTCCTAACCACTAAACTTTCCTCCAACCATCTCCACCTCAACAAAACTTTCCTCTTGAAAGTTTTGTACCCCCACCTCTCTTATTTTGGAAGCTCATGGTGAAGGGTTTCAAGCCTTCACCATACGGATAACATTAGGGTCGTGCCGACGACCTTAAAAATACGGAGCTTCATCGTGCCGACGACGTGAAATAAATTCGGCATTTCTTTTAGTTTTGTTTCTTAGTTTTTTGTTGTTTTGTTTTGTTCTTTTTATGGCGTGTTTTTCTATTATTTTGTAGCAAAGTGAAGTGCATTGCAATGGAGGAGATGAAGGAACGAGATCAACGAACAAGGGAAGAAAGCTTGGACAGTTGGTAAGAAAACGAAAATATTTAAGCCTGGGATACCCTGCCGTCGCGAGTCGCGATGGCCTCATCGCGAGTCGCGACGAACAGGGGAGAAAAATCATTCCCAACACCAACTTTCCGTGACTCGCGATGGACTCGTCGTGAGTCACGACGTGCCATCGCGAGTCGCGACATAGAGGTCACGAGTCGCGGTATAATCAGAAAAATTTTGCTAAAAAACTGCTCTCGGCCTCAACTTTTCGTGAGTCGCGACGGTACCATCGCGAGTCGCGACAAAGCATCGCGAGTTGCGACCACTTCAGTAGTGAGTCGCGATGAAAATTCCAAGTTTTCATTTGATCTTAAACATTGCGTGATTCTTCCTTCTTCTCCACCTAACACTCCCAAGAACCACCACATCCACTCATTTCCACACCATCTTACATATATTGACACATGAAATTCTTTCATCTTTATAGTATCTTTGTTGATTGTAGTATGCCAACTACATCATTGTGACTTAATTGCTATGTTCTATAGTAATGCTTGAATTTGTGTGGATTTATATGTTGGATATTTTTATTGGATAATCTTATAGTTGTGATTGCATGATGGGTTGGTTGTTCTTTGAGAATACTATGGTTATTAATTCTCTATGCTAAACCTAGTATTCCAAATCCTTATGTACTTGTGAGTTTAATGTTGTTCTTTGTGGTGTTAGTCTTGATCAAACGGCGCCACGGAGACAATGCTTTTCTCGAGGGGTGAGTTCTTCTATGGCATCTTTGTTCCCCCTTCCGGTTCCGAAACCGATTTTGGGACCATACAATTAAATTGGATTGCGCCATATCACCGGCGACTATGCGGAGAAACGGGTGTCACTCTACCCCCTTGCCTTGGTTTTTATTGTTCTTGCCTTACATGTTTACATTGAGGGCAATGTAATGTTTTAAGTGTGGGGAGGGGTTAGAGGAATCACATGCATGCTAGATTGTTTTGGAATGCTTTTTGCTACTTTTCATTGGAAAAACATGAGAAAAATAAAAAAAAATTAAAAAAAAAGAAGAAAAAAAAAGAGAAAAGAAAACCCGCTAAGTTGAAAACCTGAGAGGGCAACTTAGGCAACATTGGGGTCCCGGATAGGTAGAAAACCCAAAAGGGCGGCCTAGGCAAAAATGAGAGGCTAAAATGTGCGGAAAAAGGTGAGATGTGAGCTAAAGAAACATGATGTGCGGCTAGGATGAAAACTCGAAAGAGCTCCTAGGCAAAATGAGAAAATGAGAGAAATTGAAAAATTCTATGATTTCACTCATTTGCCGGCGTTGGAGTCATAAGGTTGTGGTTGTCACATGGATGGATCGGGTAGCTCAACATCTATAGACCTCTTGGGATTGGGTAGCTTAGTGGGTTAGGAAAACGAAATATGGTTATGAAATTCTTGATCCTTTTCTACTTCGTTTTTGGTTGATATATTGGCATTAGGTGAAGCATGTGTTTGAACCTCTTATATGGCTTTAGCTTCATTTTATGTCATTGGATTTTGGTGGATATATTGGCATTAGGTGAAGTATGTGCTTAAACCTATTAAATGGTTTTAACTTCATCTTGTGTCATTGGACTTTAGGAATATCAATTCAGGGCTTTGAAATATTTTTATGGGTAGTGAATTGATAAGTGGTAGGTTTGGTTAGATTTAGGATTGGGGATGTGTGTGTGAAAAATTCTCATGTGAGCTTTTATTTTGGGATTTATGATATTGAGAGTTTTTGTGAGGCTTTGATTGGAGGATTAGTTTAGGGTATGACCATATGAATTCCTCTGTGTGCGTGGATCTTTTCTTACTCGAGGGCGAGTAAGGTTTAAGTGTGGGGAGGTTTGATGAGGCCATTTTATGCGGTTATATTAGGGTTTTTATGATTGGATTTTGTATAATTTTGTGCTCTACATGTGGCATTTTGCCTTGAAATCATTTAAGGAGGGATAAAAGCGACTTTGACGTTTTTATCACTTTTTAGATGATTTTGTGTGACAAGGTGATTTGTTTGAAGACTTTGAAGATTTTAAAACTTTGAAAGATATCTTTGAAGATTTGAAGACTTACACTTGGGCTTTTTGAAGATTTGAAGAAGTGAAGAGGTGAAGAAAGGAGAGCAAAGCAACTGGTGAAGGATGGTCCAGGGTTTTCATAATTTTCCGAGAATAATCAGCCTTCAAGAGTGGTACCATTGGATTCCTCTTCTCAAGCACTATAAAATCGACTGCAAGAACTCCCGAAACGGATCAACGGTTCACCCAGAGGAAGCAAAACAAAACAGGGCTGGACTTTACTGATCTGGTCGCGACTCGCGATGGAACTGGTCCGCCTTTTTCTCCCCTTTTTCTTCCCCTATAAATACCTCTTCACCCCTTCTTCTCCACAGCTTCCAAGCCCGCCTTTGGGACTCCAAAACCCTACTTTTCACCATTTTCTTCCATTTCTTCTTCTTTCTTTGTAGATTGTTGTTCTACGTTATGGGTTTTGTTTATCTAGGGTAGTTTTTATCTTGGGAGCAAAGGATTGAAGCTTCCACTTCTATGTAGTAAGAATCATTTTATCTATCTATTTGGTGTTTTTTCTATTGTGCATTTATTATGCTTTGAATGTTAATTGTTGATTTCATTGATGTTGTTGAAAGCTTGAGCATATGAAATACTTGTATGAATTGCTAGCTATGGTTTGGGGGATTTGGGTTGATTTCCCCCCTTTTCTTGTTAGGAATGTATGAGTATGATTTAGATCTTTTGATTGTGTTGATGGATTGATAATGTGCTAGATTAATGTGATTGATGTTGAACTCTTCTTCATGTTCGTTTGTGTAGCAAACGAGAGAGTTATATGCTCTTGGATGAAGTGCATTGCACGTTCATCCAATCTCGTGTAATTGCATGAATTGATTAAATGCTTAGTCACGGTGTAGTGGTCATAAGTATTGCCAAGCTTTTTGGTTCTTCGTGATTAAATGCCATCAATGGGATACTCCTAGCAATAGGGGAGTCATTGGTGAGGTTTGACAAGAGATGTCGAATTCACTCTTGCAAACTACGAACTAAGAAGGATGGAAGATTTATCTTCACAAAAAGTAGTTGAAGTATTGAATAGATGATTTTAATTCATCCTTGAAGCATTTGTTATTTAGCATTTATGTATTCTTGATGGTGTGTTTCACTTCATTTGTGCCATGAGTTGTTTGAGCATAGGGAGTGCTTGTATGATTGAATTGGTTAGGTGTTAGGAACGTGACGAATTTCGTAGCTCCTTTGCATGAACTTAGAACTTCTTGTGCATAATGTGTTGTGATTCTTGCTAGATGGGTATGCTGATGTTGAGTCATGTAATGCTATATGATAGAATGAGTGAATGGTTCAATGACCTACATTAGATTTGGAAGTGGATATCCCTTGCCCCCAAGGCTTTTTATCTTTGTAGTTTTAAAACCCCTTTTTTCTTAGTTTTGTTTGATGATTAGCATAGTCACTTGACTTTGCTAGTTATCTTGTCTTTTTTACTTTCGTAACTTAGGAAACCCAACCAACCAAACCCCCCCATTTACATGCTTTTATATGTATGTATATATGTCTACTCCTAGCCTAATATCAACCTTTTGTGCCTAAATGCTTAGGAAGATCCCTCTTCTTCGTGGACGACCCCAACTTGCCGCTATCTACCTAGTTGTAGAAAGTAAGCAAAAAGGGCTTATAAATTATCTTTGAATAGAGGTGCGACGACTGCCCGCTATCAGGTAGTAACATTCTCTATGTATGAAATCCATCCTTAATGCCATTCCCAAATGAACTTTCATATTACCTGTCCATTATCAGGAAGGAACAACATAGATTCTCTTTAAACATTCCCTCACAAATCAGCCCAGTTTTTCCCTAAGGAGATCCCTAAGAATCCATACATGGGTGTTCATGAGGCTGCAAAATAGGTTAAAAATTTGTCATAAAAATCATAGCACTTGGTCGATGGTTGCAACCAAACCAGCAAACAAGGCCGTTGTAGAGCACAAGTTCACTAGAATGAAAGCACTCAAATGCTATGAGTTTTTATGCCTCAGGTTCATCACTGTTCTGCACGCCGAACGAACGATTCCACATAATATTGAACTACTCAAAATAGAGTTCCACAGCAATCCACACGGGTTTAGCATACGAACTACTTCTTTTCACAGCAGGCCACACAAAAATAGATTTCTATACAAATTGCACTAAATGAAATTGAAAACAGCCTCTCACACAAGTTCCTCCTCACAAATTCCTCCTCACAAATTCGCAAAACAAATCCACAGAAAATCCGCACAAGAAAATCATCCAATAAAGTCCGCAGAAATTTTCACAATAAAATCTGCACAAAATTTATCATACAGATGAACACCATTCACACCAATCTGCAATACTTGAATTTAGGGAGCAAGACTTACATGGGTGTTTGCCAAGCTCTCCTTATTTGCATCGAGTTCATGTCTTCCTCCTCCACCAGAAATTTGTCTTCCTCCTCTGGCCGAATACTCCACTTATCAAGACTGGTGGGCATGTCTTTCTTCAAGAAAACACATCGTGATTCCATGGGTCTTCAAATCCAAGTTCAAAAAGTCTGATACTCGCACTTCAAGAACCCAAAAGCTCCTATCTTGAAGACCGAAAAGCAAGTCTTCATCCCAGAAAACCCATAAAGAGTTCGGAACGCGGATCTTTCTCCAAAAGTTTAAGAGTTGCACTTTATTTTGCATAACGGGTAACCCAGATCCCAAATTTGAAACTTAAAAAACTGAGGCAAACCATATATGAAAACACTCCCGGAGAGTAGCCCAACATTAATGTCGGACTCTTCACCGGAGAGGAAGAGCCGCAGAAGAGAAACCCGGCAAAAACTGACTACGATGAACAGTAGTAGGGTTGAACCCTATTTTTGCCTCAGAGCGTCTCTCACTTAGTCACTAGTCGAAGGTAAAGGTAAATAAAAGGGAATTATGTTCGTTTATGGGAATGGGCACATCGATCCATTCCCGTTAATACATGGGAACAAAATAATACAGCACCCCTAGTCTACATACAATGACTAGGGGACTAAAATACTCGCCCCGCGATGTTGGTCGGGCCCTGTAGAAAACTTCCAAGAAAAAACATAGGGGCATGAGAACAGACTCACTAGCCCCTCACTCCATGCAACCTGCATACAACTCGGAGTGGTAACCGGCTCTCGAATCGTAGTTTGTTCCCCACAGGTGTGATCCCAACCATCACTAAAGTGCGGTGACGTCCTTCGAAACTGAGAGCGGTCTCAGCCTTCCAGTGAATGAAGCAATGTGTCACCTCTTGGGAGAGCTGTTACACCGCTTCTACATGTACACCGCTAAGATAAAGATAAAGGGGTGTTATTGGCCTTCGATAATGATCTCTGTGTGGGTGCCGAGGTTCTTTCTTTGGGGTTGAGAGCTAGTTGACCGTGGTTGGTGGTGGTCCCAAGTTTTCCCCGCAAAAAGACCTCCTAATGGTGAGAGACCGGGCATGACTTCTACCGCGCACGCCCCGCGTAACAGTTTTGTAACCCTCCTCCTCATTTTGGGCAAATGGACAGCCTAATGCCATTTTACACTTTGCAGTACAGCATAGGCAAAGTGCGCAACCATCAAATCCAAGGAGCCTAGCTAGCAATAGGTTAATTAATTTCACGTACACTAATTAATTAATCCACTACCCAATTGAAATGGGTGCACAACCCAATGATGAAAGGTTGCACTCCACCAGATAGGGAAAGCAATAACTCCCTCAACCATGATCCACAATTTCAGTCTAAAAGGGAAGGCTGAAACTCTCCAGAATTTTTTATGACTATGAGTGTTCGTGAGGCAGGGGAATAAGCTAGGTTGTTGGTATAAAAACATAGCAGGTTTGGCATAACTTCCAATTAAAACTAGTAAACAAGGCTGTGCATTATCTAGGATCAGAACAAAAGCGTGAATGGGGTTACCGTGGTCTGGGCATAAGCAAGGTCGGGGGACAAGGCCGGGTTCTGAACACAAGCAAGGACGGAAGTTTCCCAAGTTCTAAACACACGCAAGGCTGGAAGGTGTCCGGGATCTGAACACATGCAAGGTTGGGGGGTTACCGGGGTTTGGACACAAGCAAGGCTGGCTGTTAGGCTGGGATTTGAACACAAGCAAGACTGGAGATTTCCCAGGTTCTAGACACAAGCATGGCCGGAAGGTGACCGAGGTTTGAACACTAGCAAGGCCGGGTGGATTCCGGGATCTGGACACGAGCTAGGCCGGTGAGGTGCCCAGGATTTGGACACTAGTTTACCCATATCAATTAAGAACTCAGCCAAAATGAAGCACATTTTTTCCCTACAACCCATCAATATTCCTACAATCCACCAATTACAGCTTATTTCGCACACAAATCCGCACATGGGCAGGTAGTTTACTATCCTAGGGAAAGATGGATCTGTACTCAGACTCGCGTTGAAATCCAATAGCCGTGTGGATGTTCATGAGATAACAAAAGGATCAGAATTTTGGCATAAAATTCAAATCATTTTCGTGTTCAACATGAACACCACACACGGTTCTACACAGATTCCACAAAAAACAATCCATCCGTTTCCATAGCAGTAATAATCCACACGAACGTCCTGAAGCCCAAATTAAAAACCACACATTTTTCATCCACACAAAATTATTCGCACCAATATCCCTAAGCCCAGATTAAAAGCCAGCAAGTTGGCACAATTTCTCACAAAACAGATTTTTACACGAAACAGAGTTGTTCCATACAAATCCTTACATTTTTGCACACAGATGGACACAAAATTTCCCACAAAGCTGCACAAAAATCCCATCATTATGCATTTGGACACAATCTCTACACAAATCAGCACAAAAATCTGTCAAAACGGCATACCAAAATGCGCACATAAATACGCAAATAATTAAAAGCCGCATAAGTTCATTAACCCAGATTAGAGCTACCCGTGAAAGATGAAGATTTGCCTGGGTAGTTCTTCATTCAAATCGGAGGCTATCAAACTCCTTCCTCCACCGTGGAGCCGGTAACTGTTCATCCAGAAGCTTCCACGCTTCAAGATCGAGAAGCGATTCTTCCTCCAAGAAAACCCATGTTCGGACTATGGGTTTTCATTTACCAAAACATAGAAACTGATCTACCTCGGAAAAGTCCAAGATACGTACTTCCAACCTCCAAAAAGAAGAAACCCAGATCTGGAAATCCACTTTGAAAACTGTAGCAAACCATACCTTGAAAGAATCCCGGTGAAGAATCCAAGAAGAGAATTGGATTCCTCGCCGGAGATGCGGAGCCATGAGTGAGGGACAAGAAGATAATTGCTCTAATAAACAGGAGTGGACAAGGTCCTTTTTCTTCCACTTCCTCTGCAGCCTAACTTAGTCACTAGTCGAAGGTAATGGTAAATAAAAAGAAACCATGAGATTCTATGAGATTGGGAACATTGTCCCACTCCCGTGATACAATGAAACCTACTAAACTACCCCTGATCTAGATGGTACAATCAGGTGGCCCAAAAAAATGCAGTGGGAATGTACGGGAGTGAAGGCATTAGCCCACTCCCTTTATACATGTTACCTAAAATACTACCCCTGATCTAAATGTTACAACCAGGTGACCAAAAGAAGCTAGCCCCATCGTGATGACCATGGCTTGTGGAAACCATCCATGGAAAAAGATTACAACCCATCGTGGTGACCGGGGCCTGTATAAGCCATCCCTGAAAAATAGAGGGGCAGGAGAACAAACTCACTAGCCTCCTCGCTCCATGTTACATCCATGCTACCAGTGGTGTGAACCGGCTCTTGCACCGTGGTTTGCTCCCCACAGGTGTCTTCAACTCCGAGAGTGGTCTTGGTCTTCCAATGAATCAAGTAGTATGACATGTCCTCTTAAAAGGGCTTTCACACCTCTTCTACCATGTACACCTCAAAGATGAAGATAAAGAGGTGTTATTGGCCTTCGATAATGGTCTCTGGATGAGGGTCGAGGCTTTCTCTTTGGGGTTGGGGACAGTTTGACCGTAATCCGTTGTGCTCCCAAATGTTCCCCGCGAAGAGACCTCATAGGCTTAAGAGACCGGGCATAACTTCTACCGCGCACGCCTCACGTAACGGTTTTGTAACCATTCTTTCCATTTTAGGAAAATGGACAGCCTGATGCCATTTTTCACTTTTCAGTGCAGCGCAGGCAAATAGCTCAACCGTTAATTCCAAGTGATACCAAGCAAGGGGTTAATTAATTTGCGTACGGAGAATTAATTTACCCCCTACCCAACCTACATGGCCATGCTACTACCATGGGAAATCGTTTCAGCCATATGGAGAAAAACTACTGCGATTGTTTTTCCGGACCCCTTCGAGGGAAATACCCCTTCGAGTGCAGAGCCCCTTCGAGGGCAGATCCCGTTCGAGGGTATGACCCATTCGAGAGCAGAGCCTCTTCGAGAGTATGACCCCTTCGAGGGTATGACCCCTTTGAGGGAAATACCCCTTCGAGGGCAGAGCCCCTTCGAGGGTATGACCCCTTCGAGGGTAGAGCCCCTTCGAGGGTATGACCCTTCAAGGGCAGAGCCCCTTCGAGGGTATGACCCCTTCGAGGGCAGTGCCCCTTCGAGGTTATAGCCCCTTCGAGGGTATGACCCTTCAAGGGCAGAGCCCCTTCGAGGGTATGACCCCTTCGAGGTCAGTGCCCCTTCGAGGTTATAGCCCGTTCGATTCCTCCAGCACTCGAATGCCCTCCTGGAGCACTCGAACATCTCCATCACTCAAAAGCCTTCCTCAAGCACTCAAAACACCTCCATCACTCGAATGCCTCCCTCTAGTACTCGAATACCTTGGACACTTGAATGCCCCCTCGAACCACCATTTTGACCACCTACCCTCGAGGCCCTCAAAATACCGTTCGAGAGTCATTCTGTCCTTTCCTCTAACCATCCCTGAACCCTTGAACCATCCTTCAGCCTTCGACCATCCCTCAAACAACCCGTCAACCCTCAAACCACCTGTCTCTCCAACCACCCTTTGACTCTCGAACCATCCTTCAGCCCTTGAACCATCCCTCAGCCCTTGAACCAATCCTCAAACCTCGAACAACCTACCCCTCCCCAGCCACCCTTCAACCCTCAAGACTGCCAGCTGTTAGCTGACTTGCCAGACTGCATATTTTTGGCATCGTTGAGTCACCGAAGTCTCGAGCACTCGAACACTTCCAGGTCTCGAATGCCCCCTGTCCATCTATCCTTGAACCAGCCTTCAACACTAGAATGCCCTTTCGATCACTCGAACTCCCACTTCCCTCGAATGCCCCTTTCAGTGCTCAAGGACAAACTCGAGGACAAATGAAGTGAATTCCTCGAACTGTCCCTCGAGGGCAAACATACCACCCCTCGAATGCACCCTTGGAGCACTCTAACACTTCCAGCTCTCGAATGACCCCGTCGAGCACTCGAATGCACCCATCAAGCACTCGAATGCATTCATCACTCAGAAGCCTTCAGCACTCGAATATCTCAGTCCGTCTATCCTCGAACCCAGAACCCTCGAAGTATCCTTCGACCCTCGAAGCCTCCTTCAACCCTCAAACCATCCTACCCCTAAAACCATCCTAACCCTCCAACCAACCACCCCCGAGCAACTTTTTTTTTAGACTGGTCTGGCATTCCAAATGAAGTTGTGAAGACTGGTTCTACCATATATACACCCATATTTAATATGGTCCTGTGGCCTTTAAAAAACATTTTCCAGGCAGTCCAAGGGCCAAACACATGACCCTTAACCCCTCCATGTAGATGTCTGCATCTGTTCTTACTTGCAAAAAATTGTTTACCTCCCGGGTGTGGTTTCGATGCCCTCCATGTAGATGTTGTGCCAACTGTTAGGGAAGGATCCCTGTCTAGAATAGCAGTTCATAAGGGAATAATCTATTGAGGATGAGGTAGCAGTCCTTTTGGATAAGCTTGAAAGCCCTAGCTGAATCCGGGCGAAGTCCTTTTTTGAGAACTTTGTTCCTTTCACTCCATATGTAGTACATTGTGGTTGTCAGCACCAGTGGACCCTTCTTTCTTTTCAATTTAAATCCTCTTACCTGTCTTCTGATCCATTTTTCTGAGGCTACAATGGAAGTAGTGGCTCGTCTCAATCCAATCCAGTTTTGAAATCTATCCTATACCGGTTTGACAAAATCACATTAGAAGAACAAGTGATCGTGTGTCTCTACATCAGAGCAACATAGGTAGCAGGTGTAGTCTATGGGTTCGTCATCTCCTCCGTGGTACATGTCCTTGGTTTGAAGACGACCAAGTGAGGCAAGCCATGTAATGAAGGAGAACCGGGGGGGTATCGATCCACGCCAAATTGATTTGAAGAATCTTGGCCTTGGGAGGGTGGGTATATCATACAAGTGAGGGTAAGTAAACCTGTGGAAATGATCATGCGCCATCGCCTTGAATTTACCAGATCCTGACCAAACCGCCAACAAGTCGATGAGTGTTTCACTTGAGCCACCACACATGATTATTAGGTTGTCCCAAAGTTAACACAGATTCGTGAAGTACAGTGAAAACTTCTCTGAGATTTTGCCACGGGGAGCCCTTGGGTGTACACTCCATATATTGCTCGTGCTCAGGAACTGTGAATGGACCCATTTGATCCAGAGTGATTCCTTTTCTGAGTGTATATCCTATAGCTGCTGTGCAAGGATGGCTATATTCCATATCTTGAAGTCACGAATTCCCAGACCCCCATTACTCCTCGGAGTACAAAGCCTTTTCCAGGAAACCTTTTTCTGTTTCTTGTCTCCCCACAGGAAATGTTTGCATTTTTTTTCTAGTGAATCCATGACATTACTCTGGATGATGAAGTGTTATATCCAGAATCCAACAATTCCCTGGACCACGGATTTTATGAGTTCCAGTTTCCCCGCATAAGATAATGTATGACCTTTGAATCTTGCGATTTCCTTGTCGACGCTGTCAAGAAGCGTATAAAACTGAGAAACCTTCAGTTTACTGGAATCCAATGGGATGCCCAAGTACCTGACCGAAAAGGTAGCCCATGGGATACTTGTGAAGCTTAAGTTCACTTTTATACCCACTCCGAAAAATTGTGACTTTGCGGCGTTAATGGCTAGGCATGAGGTCTGTTGGAAATCATTTAGAACAGACATGATGGTATGAACAGAATTCTGGTCTGCCTTCGAAAAAAGTATCAAGTCATCCGCGAAAGCCAGATGGGTATAAGTGCAACAGCAGTATGATTTAGCCTTTTCAGCAGTTCACCGGTGTGGAAGAATTCCAAGACTGGTTCTGTGACATCCTGGCTCACAATCTCATATTGACTCTTGAAAAAAGTTGCACTGAAGCCATCAAGGCTCGGTGCTTTGTCATTGGACATGGAGAAGAGGGCAGACTTTATTTCATGTCTTTCGATATCTTGGCTCAGTGTTGCTCTCTCCATATCGGTGAGTAAGGGGCCTGAACGAATTATATCTGGGCCGATTGGTGTACGTGGAACATCTGTACCGAATAAGCCCTTGTAAAAATCCGCAAGTAATGCCCTTTTTTTCTTGCTGGATGTAACTATACTTTCATCAACGTCCAGGATTGTCGGGACTCCGCCCCCTTTCCTTTTGGCCACCAAGCCGTGGAAAAAACTTGTGCCCTTATCCGCTAAAGTGACAAAGTTTATTCTTCCCTTCTGGGATTGGAATTTCGACTCCTCCGTGTAGAAGAGCAAAGCAGTTTGCTTGAGAACAGTTAGTTGATGTATTAGTTCATGTGATGCATTCTCCGGTGTTAAAATTTTCAAAGCGTTCACATACTCCATATCTGCTCTTTTTGCCTTTTTGGAAATGTGGTTGAAGTCAATTTTTGGAAAGGGGTTTCTTCAATCTTTGTAGCTTGCGCAAAAAACATACTGTCTGACACCTTGTATCGATGGTGACCAGTGATCGTGCACTACCCATTTCCACCTCGGATGCAAGTTCCACATATTTTGATACCTGAAGGGTCTGTTTAGCTGCTCTATATCTTGTGCTAAAGCTATTACAAAAGGTAGGTGATTCGAGAGGGAGGATCTAGGAAGAAATGTGGTACGGCAGGAGTCTTTGTCCCATTTGTGGTTCAGGAGGACGCGGTCCAGTTTGCGCCTAATTGTGAAATCCACATTGTGCCATGTTAAGTGGTCCTCGATTGCTGGAGCATCCCTCAGACCACAAGCAGTACATGCTTCTTGAAATTCTCTCATTTGGTAAACCCCGGGGGATGTGCTACCCATATGATTATTGACACTGAGGATGGAGTTGAAATCGCCAAGAACCATCCATGGTGAGTCAAGGTTTGCACCATATCACTTCAACTCTACCCAAAGGGGCAGTCTGTGTAATCTTCCCTCACTGTTTCCATACGTATAAGTACAAAGAAATTGCACATTCAATGATAGGTTTCATACTCTAAGGTGGATTAGCTGCGCCATTTTGCCCATTATCTCAACAAACAACTTTTTGGGGTCCTAAACAATAAGAATTCTGGAGTTGGGTGCCAATTCAAAATTGTGGGTGTATCTCCATCCTTTGAGACTCCTCATGAAGTTGTTCAGTGTTTGTTCACATGCCTTTGTTTCCAGAATACCTAACAGACTGACATTGTTTTTAGAGATGATATTCTTCGCCCATCTCCTTTTTTCTAGGGCACCAAGGCCCCGTATATTGAGGCAGACTGCATTCATTGGGGACCGAAGGTCCCTTTAGGCCTCGGACCGCCGCCTTTACTACTATCAGTTAAAGAGGAGCTCTTTGCTACTTCACCAACTCTTTGGTAAGTCTTCTTCAATGGGTTAAGCAACATGAAAGAAGATCTGGTTCTGCCGCTGCTCTCGAACAACTGTTTCTCAACCATGGTTTTTCCTTTTGGCGTAGGAGGTCTTCCTGCCCGAGGGGGATTGCTCCATCTCGCCTTCAGATGGAGCATACTATCCGATATGTTTCCTGCACCATTCATCGGTCTGTCCACATCACCGAAAACTAGTGGTCCAACCGAGCTGGCATCACCACTGAAAATACATGGACCTGAGAGCCCGGTGGTGTAGGATCCCCTCTTACCCTGTCCCGAACCATCTCCACGACCACTTCTGTGTCGTCACACTTCTTCTTTTCTGAGTTTAGTTCTTGACCCGTGGTGCTCGACCTTGAATTTTCTAATTTTGAACCGAAAACTGTGTCTCCATGGGTACGGGAGAGCACCCCGTTTGGGTTTTTTTCTTCATTTACCCGTGTGGGCTGAACACCTTTGTCGAAGTTTTCATGTCAATTTCTTCTAGCCATGCGCTCCTGAAATACCCTATCCCTGGTTCGAAAGAATTCATCGCGAACCTCAATGAGATGTGTATTTTCTCCGCAGTTAGGGCACCACGGTTTGCAGTAGTCGTAAAGTATCTGTTGTGAATGGGTACCTCCATCAGGCATGCGGAATTTAACTATTTCTTTGAGCTGTTTAGAGGTGTCAATGAGGACCAGAACCCTGGCGTAGTAGCCCACGAGGTCTTGAGTTCCATTGTCTATGAGAATGAGATCTCCTAAAGTGGAAGCTATCTTCTTGAGGGCCTTTTTTGTGCCAGCAAGATTTGGGTAGGTGGTTCATGCGAGTCCAGATCGGTTTCTTGGCTATGATGTGCATATCGTACTTCCCAGACTCAGGTAAAGGAACAATGAATAACTTTTTACCGTGGAGGAAATGATCCGGACCCTGTAGCACTTTGTCCCTGTCCTTCGCTGTTTTGAATCCGAATTTTAGATACACATTTGTCATTGTCTGAATCCAGCACTGGACACCCCACTTTTCCATGAGCAATTTCCGGACAGTATGTGTACCTAGGAAGGAACCTGGGAAGACGCCTAGAAAACCATAAAACACCCGGACTTGCTCCTTGATGACTTCTTCCTCTGAGAGGACAAAATCCACATCCTGGTCTGCAGTAATGTGTACTTTGTCCAAGGCAATTTTAGTATTATCCCAAGCCCTTTTTCTCTCTAATAGCGAATCATGCCATTCTCTGGACTTCAAAGTCATGTCAGCCTGTTCAGCTAGGCCCGGATGGTTTACAGATTTGGTGGCAGGGGGTGATGGAAGTATTTGGTCCATACTTTCCTGGTCTCAGTGACAGTAAGAGAAGACAAGTGAGGGTTAGGCAAATAATCCGACTAATGTATCGGATGCACAATAGAGACTAACTTATCTCCCATACAATAATCTACTCCGAAAAGACAATACAGAAAGTCCTAATACCTATCCCAGCAACAGGGGATAAGTATATGTGCAGATGAAAATTGTACACAATCCAAGTAGTACTCAAACAGATACACAAATAGAGACACAAATAGGCATAGCACAGAGTGTACAAAACCACTATGAAACCGGATAATAATAAGACCAGCAAAACTTTACCGAAGTCAAACAGCACAAAATAGGGCAAGCGGACACATAGACTCTCAGATAGTACAGAGAAAAAGCTTCAGGAATCGAATGTTTCACACGATATGTACTTGGAACTAAATTCAAAACCAAAGAGAATTAGTAGAACCTATTGGCTGGCTTTGAATCTATGAGTCTGAGCTTTCCGAATTGTCATTCTTATAAACCCTCGTAGTGCCGGTGGAAGACATCGGAAAACCCCAACCTGGAGATGATTATTATCGGAATCCCATGGGGAATCTAGATAATCTGGTCACAGCCCTATATTTACCGACTGATCGAACGAAAATACTCCCGTAGATCGTGGGAGAAGGTTACACCTTTTTCGCCCAGAAATTGCCCAGAAATCGCTCCTCACTTAGTCACTAGTGTTTCTATATAGAGAGAGAGTCATGTAAAGTTAGACCATTGATTAGTTAAAGTTAAATTAGTCACTACTATTTATATAAAGAAAGTCAATTAAACTTGACTGTTGATTAGACAAAGTCAAACATTTTTATAAGTATTTATTAATACTAATTCAAATAAAGTTTGACCATTAATTAGTCAAAGTCAACTTTGTTATTAGTGTTTATATATTAAGTTCAAGTAGAGTTTGACCATTATTTAGATAAAGTCAACCTAGTTATTAGTGTTTATTTATTGAAAGTCGAGTAAAGTTTGATCGTTGATTAGTTAAAGTCAGCTTAGTCACTAGTGTTTCCATATAGAGAGAGTCAAGTAAAGTTTTACCGTTGATTAGTTAAAGTCGACTCATTCACCTATATTTATGTATAGAAAGTCAAGTAAGATTTTACCGTTGATTAGAAAAGGTCAAACATTTTTATTAATATTTATTATATACTAATTCAAATATAGTTTGATCGTTAATTATTTAAAGTCAACTTTGTTATTAGTGTTTATATATTGAAAGTCCAGTAAAGGTTGACCGGTTATTAGACTAAGTCAACCTAGTTATTAGTTTTATATATTGAAAGACGATTAAAGTTTGACCGTTGATTAGTTAAACTCAGCTTAGTCACTAGTCGAAGGTAAAGGTAAATAAAAAGGAACCGTGATCGTCTACAGGAATGGGCACATTGGCCCATTCCCATTAATACATGGGAACAAAATAATACAGCATCCCTAGTCTACATACAATGACTAGGAGACTAAAATGCTCGCCTTGTGATATTGGCCGAGGCCTGTAGAAAACATCCAAGAAAAAACATAGGAGCATGAGAACAGACTCACTAGCCCCTCACTCCATGCAACCTCCATACAACCGGTAACCGGCTCTCGAATCGTGGTTTGTTACCCACGGGTGTGATCCCAACCATTGCTAAAGTCCGGCGATGACTTTCAAAACCAAGAGTAGTCTCGGTCTTCCAGTGAATGAAGCAATGTGTCGCCTCCTGGGAGAGCTGGTACACCGCTTCTACCATGTACACCCCTAAGATAAAGATAAATGGGTGTTATTGGCCTTTGATAACAATCTCTGTGTGGGTGCCGAGGTTCTTTCTTTGGGGTTGAGAGCTAGTTGACCATGGTCGGTGGTTCTCCCAAGTGTTCCCAGTAAAAAGACCTCTTAGTTGTGAGAGACCGGGCATAACTTCTATCACGCACGCCCCGCGTAACACTTAGTCAAGTAAGTATTTAACACTTAGTCAGCTTAGTCACAAGTCGAAGGTAATGGTAAATAAAAAGAAACTGTGAGAGTCTACGAGAGTGGGAACATTTTCCCACTCCCGTGATACAATGAGACCTACTGAACTACCCCTGATCTAGATGTTACAATCAGGTGGCCCTAACAAAATGCCGTGGGAATATATGGGAGTGGGGACATTAGCCCACTCCCTTTATACATGTTACCTAAAATACTTCCCCTGGTTTAAATGTTACAACCAGGTGACTAAAAACAAAGAGAACAGAAGGTCGTGAGAATAATCTCACTAGCCCCTCCTCCATGGAACCTCCATCCAACCGGGAGTCGTAACCGGCTCTTGACCCATGGTTTGTCCCCTACAGGTGTAATCCCAAAAATCTCTAAAGTGCGATGACGGCCTTCAAAACCGAGAGTGATCTCGGCCTTCCAATGAGTTAAGCAATGCGTCCTCTCCTAGTGGAGCTGGTAAACTGGTTCTACCATTTACACCCCTAAGATGAAGATAAAGGGGTGTTATTGGCCTTCGGTAACGATCTCTGTGTGGGTGCCGAGATTTTTCCTTTGGAGATGGGAGCCAGTTGACCGTAGTCGATGGTGCTCCCAGTTGTTCCCCGCGTATAGGCCTCCTAATGATAAGAGTACGGGCATGACTTATACCGCACACGCCCCGCGTAATGGTTTTGTAACCGTTCTCTCCATTTTAGGCAAATGGACAGCCGTATGCCATTTTACACTTTTCAGTGCAGCGCAGGTAAATCGCGCAACCGTCCAATACAAGTATCTCAGCTAGTAATGGGTTAATTAATTTCGCGTACGCTAATTTATTGATCCAGTACCCAATCCAAGTAGTTGTGCAACCCAAGTGATGAAAGGTTACACCCCACTGGATAGGGAAAATGAGAACTCCCTCACCCGTGATCCACAGTTTCTGCCCAAAAAAGTAAGGCTGAATATCTCAGCATTTCTGTATAAATATTTTTTTTGACCGTTAGCCCTCGAACCACAAGCCCTGTAGACCACTTGAACCACTGGCCCTCGAAACCACTCGAACCACTGGCTGTCGAGACCACTTGGACCCCTGGCCTTCGTGACCTCACGAACCCCTGCCCGTCGAGACCTCTCGGACCCCTAGCCCTCGAGACCTCTCAAACCGCTGGCCCTCGAGACCTCTCGAACCGCTGGCCCTCGAGTCCTCTTGAACCTCTGGCCCTGGAGACCTCACGAACCTCTGGACCTCGGGACCTCTCAAACTGGTGGCCCTCGAGACCTCCCATACTGGTGGCCTTTGAGACCTCTCGAACCAGTAGCCCTCGAGATCTCTCAAACCTCTGGGCCTCAACACCTCTCGGAGCACTGGACCTCTAGACCACTCAAACCACTAGCCCTCGAGACCTGTCTAACCACTGGCCCTCTTGACCTCTCGAACCGCTGGCCCTCGAGACCTCACGAACCGCTGGCCCTCGAGACCTCACGAACCGCTGGCCCTCGAGACCTCACGAACCGCTGGCCCTCGAGACCTCACGAACCGCTGGCTCTCGAGACCTCATGAACCCCTGGCCCTCGAGACCTCTCGAACCTCTGGACCTGGGGACCTCTCAAACCGGTAGCCCTCGAGACCTCTCGAACCAGGGACCCTTGAAACCTCTCGAACCTGTGGCTCTCAAAATCTCTCGAACAAGTGGCCCTCAAGACATTTCTTTCCACTGGCCCTCAAGACGTCTCAAACAACTGGCCCTCGAGACCTCTCGAATATGCCTCGAACAACCTACGCAACCATCCCTCAGTCCTTCGAGCCGATCCCCCAACCCTCGAGCCAGTCCACCAGTCCTCGAAACTAATCTGCAACCCTGGAGCCACCTACCCCTTCCCAGCCACCTTTGTACCCCTCAGACTGCCACCAAAATGAATATATGTGTATAGCGTAAAATGTTTTTTTCCTCGTACCCCTTCGAGGGCAGGGCCCCTTCGAGGTTAGGACCCTGTCGAGAGCAGAGCCCCTTCGCGGTAACAACCCCTTCTTTGGTAGAGCCCCTTCGGGGGTATGACCCCTTTCAGGGCAGAGCCCCTTCGAGGGTATGACCCCTTCGATGGTATGACTCATTCAAGGGTTTGTCCCCTTCGAGGGCAGAGCCCCTTCGAGAGTATAGCCCCTTCTAGAGCAATGTGGATGTCCGCATCTATTTTTACCTGGAAAAGAAATATTTACCTCTGTGGTGTTGTATCGATGGTCTACCCAATCAGCTTAGTCACTAGTCGAACGTAATGGCAAATAAAAAGAAACCGTGAGAGTCTACGGGAGTGGGAACATTTTTCCACTCGCGTTATACAATGAAACCTACTAAACTACCCCTGATCTAGATGGTACAATCAGGTGACCCCAAAAAATGCCGTGGGAATATACAGGAGTGGGGACATTGGCCAACTCTGTTAATACATGTTACCTAAAATACTACCCCTGATAATGTTGCAACCAGTTAACCAAAAGAAGCTAGTCCAGTCGTGATGACCGGGGCCAGTGGGAACCATCCATGGAAAAAATTTCAACCCGTCGTGGTGACCGGGGCATGTATGAGCTATCCCTTCAACAGAGTCCCATCGTGGTGACCTCGTCCTGTATAAGCCATCCCTAAAAAAACATAGGGGTAGGAGAACAAACTCACTAGCCTCCTCGCTCCATGTTACATCCATGCTACCGATGGTGTGAACCGGCTCTTGCGTCAGGGTTTGCTCCCCATGGGTGTCTTCAACTCCGAGAGTGGTCTTGGTCTTCCAATGAATGAATTAGTATGACCCGTCCTCCTAAAAGGGCTTGTACACCACTTCTACCATGTACACCTCTAAGATGAAGATAAACAGGTGTTATTGGCCTTCGGTAACGATCTGTGGATGAGGGCCAAGGCTTTCTTTGTGAGGTTGGGAGCAGTTTGACCGTAGTCCCTTGTGCTCCCAAGTGTTCCCCATGGATAGAACTCGTAGGCATAAGAGACCGGGCATGACTTCTACCGCGCACGCCCCGCGTAATGGTTTTGTAACTGTTCTTTCCATTTTAGGCAAATGGACAGCCTGATGCAATTTTATTCTTTTCAGTGCAGTGCAGGCACATAGCGCAACTGTTAATTCCAAGTGATACATAGCAAGGGGTTAATTAATATGTGTACATAGAATTAATTTACCCCCTACTCGACCTACATGGCCAATTCTGCTACCGTGAGAAATAGTTTCAGCCATATGGAGAGAAGCTGCTGCATTTTTTTACCAGTAGCCATTCCTCGAGAGCCTTTCCACGGATGCCCCCTCGAGCACTCGAACACCTACTAAACTCGAAATGCCCCCTCGAGCACTCGAGGACATTCGGTACTCAAATCAATTAGCCGTAGAAGCATCCCTCAAACTCGAATACCTCAAACCATCCCTCAAACTCGAATACCTCAATTAATATATCCTCGAACCATCCTTGAATACTTGAGCATATCCAGCACTCGAATGCCTTCAGCACTCGAATCTATCAAAAACTCCTTCAGCCGTCGGACCATCCTTCCAACCTCAAAACATCCCTCCGCTTCCCTTCGAGTACTCGAACCTCCACTCCTCGAGGGGTTACTGTCCAGCATACCAATCAAGTTGCCACTGCCAGCTGATAGATGTGATTGCCGGACCATTTTTTTCGGCATTATTGAGTCACCGGAATCTGGGAAAAATTTGAGAAAACCACCTATTATGAGAATCTGATCTTCCATTCCTCTTCTTCTGGGAATTCTTATGAAATTGGGAAACAAGGCCAACAAATTGGGAGTACTATTCTTTATGATTCCGATTAAAACAATCCACCATGGCCGACTGCCAAAACAGCTAGATCCAACCAACACACGGTGAAACATCTCATAATATCTATGATTAATCTGAATAGCCAGAATGAAGATCACCGTATGAATGTTCATGAGTGAGAGAAAATTTTTTATCTGTGTTTTTGGCATAGAGCGTCTAAGTGCAGACTAGGTCAGGGAACACAAGGCCGGGGGGTGTCCGGGTTCTGAACACAAGCGAGCCTGAGAGTTTACCGGGTTCTGAGCACAAGCAAGGCCAGGAAAGGAACTCGGTTCTGTTCACTTGTGAGGCTGGAGGTTTCCCAAGATTTGAACACACAATTGGCCAGAAGGTGGCTGGGTTCTGAGCACTACCGAGGCCGGATGATCAGTCCGGGTTTTGAACACAAGCTAGGCCGGTCGAGTGCCCGGGGTTTGAACACAAGGTCCCCTGAATCAGTTTGGGTAGCCTTTTAGTCTAAGCTCTAATTTAAATTTGAAGAAATAAGGTCGAGCATTTTCCAGGTTCTGAGCACGAGCAAGGCTTATAGAAATCAAGGCTTGGCGGGCAGGCCAAATTTTGATCACTTGCAAGGCCGGATGTTGCCCAGGTTTTGAACACAAGCAAGGCCGGAATGTGACCGGGTTTTTGGCACTAGCAAGGCTGGGGGACAAGGCCGGGGTTTGGACACAAGCTAGGCCGGTCGGGGCTCGAGGTCTGAACACAAGTTTACTCGAATCAATTTGGAACTCACACAAGTGCTAACAGTGTCTATGCCTGAGACCCTTCAATAATATTTTCCCCTATGAACAACATGTTGTCAATCCACTTTCAATAGGCGCGAACCCGCACAGATTCTCACAATCAACCCATCTATCCATGCCTATCCAGCCCAGATTTTTCATTAAGAACTCCATAGTAATCCATACATGATTGTTCTCGGGCTTGCAAAATAGGTCAGTATTTTGGCATATTAAAACATAGCATTTGGTCGAAGGTTGCAATCAGACCAGCAAAGAATATTTACCGGAATGAGAGCACCCAAATGCTATGGATTTTATGCCTAAAATTTGTCCCTATTCTATTTCCAATTAAACACTTGCGTACTAACTTGAACCACACAAATTTGAGTTCTTCAGGAGGCCACGGCAATCCACACATTCCACAAAAGTTAAGCATGTAAAACCTCTGTTTCAGACAAACATGTAAAACAGAGTTTCCTGAAATTTATTCCACCTATTTCACACAGCAACTCCTCACTTTGTATATGAATAGAGCAGCATATAATTCCATACCAAGCCAGCATAAATCCAGACAATTTCACGCAACAATTCCGCACAAAATCCGTATAGGAATTCCACTTAGATTAATCCGTACAAATCCAGAACATTCATACCAATCCGCACAAAGAAACATAGAACTTACTTGGGCCGGTGTTGGTGTTCGTCAAAGCATCCTCCTCAGCAACCCAGAGAGAGGACCTGTGTCTTCGGCCTTAGATCGCGTCGGTGTTCACCAAGAAAGCAGAAAACCCAATTTCAAGATCGTACAACAGATCTGTGAAATTGTCTTCTTCTGAGATCCTCCTTGTAATGTGTCTTCAATATCCGAGATAGGAAGGCCGATCTTACTCCAAAATCTTAGCAAAATTTCGAAGAGAGAAATTTTGCGAGAAACCCATATTCGGGTCTTGTTCCTTTAAGAACAAGGGTGCGCCATATATGAAAAGATTCCCGGCAAGGGACCCAACATTAATGTTGGGTCCCTCGCCGGAGAAGAAGAGCTGCGGGAGAGAAACCCGGCGAAAATTGAACACGATGAATAGTGCAGGGCTGCGCCCTATTTTTGCCTTCTCCCTCCTCTCAGCTTTTTTAGCTTAGTCACTAGTGTTTCTATATAGAGAGAGTCAAGTAATGTTTAACCATTGATTAGTTAAAGTCAACCTAGTCACTAATATTTAAAGATAGAAATTAAAGTAATGTTTGACCGTTGATTAGTTAAAGTCAAACATTTTTATTAGTATTTATTATATACTAATTCAAATAAAGTTTGACCACTAATTAGTTAAAGTCAACTTTGTTTTTATACATTGAAAGTCAATTAATGTTTGACCGTTAATTAGACAAAGTCAACTTAGTCATTAGTGTTTATATATTGAAAGTAGAGTAAAGTTTGACCATTGATTAGTTAAACTCAGCTTAGTTGCTAGTGTTTCTATATAGAGAGAGCAAGTGAAGTTTGACTGCTGATTAGTTAAAGGTAACCTAGTCACTAGTATTTACATAAAGAAAGTCCAGTAAGTTTGACCGTTGAATAGACAAAGTCAAACATTTTCATTAGTATTTATTATATACTAATTGAAATAAAGTTTGACTGTTAATTAGTTAAATTCAACTTTGTTATTAGTGTTAATATATTGAAATTCAAGTAAAGTTTGACCGTTGATTAGATAAAGTCAACCTAGTTATTAGTGTTCATATATTGAAAGTCGAGCAAAGTTTGATCGTTGATTAGTTAAAGTCAGCTTAGTCACTAGTGTTTCCATATAATGAGAGTCAAGTAAAGTTTTACCGTTGATTAGTTAAAGTCAATTTATTCACTACTATTTATTTATAGATAGTCAAGTAAGGTTTTAACCATTGATTAGACAAAGTCAAACATTTTTATTAGTATTTATTATATACTAATTGGAATAAAGTTTGACAGTTAATTAGTTAAAGTCAACTTTGTTATTAATGTTTATATATTGAAATTAAAGTACAATTTGACCGTTGATTAGATAAAGTCAACATAGTTGTTAGTGTTTATGCATTGAAAGTCGAGTAAAGTTTGACCGTTGATTAGTTAAAGTCAGCGTAGTCACTAGTCGAAGGTAATGGTAAATAAAAAGAAACTGTGGGAGTGTACGGGAGTGGGAGCATTAGCCCACTCCCTTAATACATGTACCTAAAAAAACTACTCTTGATCTATATGTTACAACCAGGTGACCAAAAGAAGCTATTCCCGTCGTGATGACCGGGCCTGTGGAAACCATCCATGAAAAATATTACAACCTATCGTGGTGACCGGGGCCTGTATGAGCCATTCATTCAATAGAGTCCCGTCATGGTGACCGGGGCCTGTATAAGCCATCCATCCCTGCTACCGGTGGTGTGAACCGGGTCTTGCTACCGGTGGTGTGAACCGACTCTTGCTCCGTGGTTTGCTCCCCACCGGTGTCTTCAAATCCAAGAGTGGTACTCAGTCTACTAATCCGAGAGTGGTACTCGGTCTTCTAATCCGAGAGTGGTACTCGGTCTTCTAATCCGAGAGTGGTACTCGGTCTTTCAATGAATGAAGTAGTATAACTTGTCCTCTTAAAAGGGCTTTGCACACCGCTTCTACCATGTACACCTGTAAGATGAAGATAAAGAGGTGTTATTGGCCTTCGATAACGGTCTCTGGGTGAGGGCCGAGGCTTTCTCTGTGGGGTTGGAAGCAGTTTGACCGTAGTCCGTTGTGCTCCCAAGTGTTCCCCACTGATAGACCTCCTAAGCATAAGAGACCGGGCGCATGCCCCGCGTAACGGTTTTTTAACCATTCTTTCCATTTTAGTCAAATGGACAGCCTGATGCCATTTTACACTTTTCAGTGCAGTGCTGGCAAATAGTGCAAACCGTTAATTCCAATTGATACCTAGCATGTGGTTTATTAATAATGCATACGCCAAATTAGATTACCCCCTACCCAACCTACAAGGCCATGCTGCCGCCATGGGAAATCCTCCCAACAGTCTGAAGAGAAGCTGCTATTTTTTTTTCAATCCTACAGTAGCCATCCCTCGAGGTTTCTAGATGAGTCCCTCCTCAAGGACAGAGCACTCGAACACCTTCATCCCTCGAATGCCCTACTACGAGCACTCGGGAGCTTACGACACTCGAATGGCTACCTCGAGTACTCGAGCACTTCCTACACCACCTTGTGGACAAAGCACTCGAACACTTTCAACCCTTGAGTGCCCTCCCCGGCGCATCCGAAAGCTTCCAGCACATGAATTGCCCCCTCGAGATCTCGAGCACCACCAGGACCACCTCGAGGATAGAGCACAAGAACACCTTCAGCCCTCAAATGCCCCCAATGAGCCCAAGAATCATTCAGCACTCGGACCATCCTTCCAACGTCGGACTATCACTCCGCTTCCCCTCGAGTACTTGAGCACTTCCGTCACTCGAATGCCCATCTCGAGCACTCGAATGCCCATCTCGAGCACTCGAATGCCCATCTCGAGCACTTGAATGCCCATCTCGAGCACTCGAATGCCTTCAACACTCGAATCCCTAAAAATCTCCTTCATCCCTCGGACCAATCTTCCATCCTCGACCCATCGCTCAACTTTCCTTCGAGTACTCAAACCTCCATTTCTTGAAGAGTTACTGTTTAGCATACCCTTCGAGTTGCCACTGCCAACTGATAGATGTGATTGCCGGACCATGATTTTCGGCATTGTTGAGTCACCGGAATCTGGGCAAAAATTGAGAAAACTACCAGTTACGAGAATATGCTCTTCCGTTCCTTTTCTTCTGGGAATTCTTATGAAACTGAGAAACAGGGCCAACAAATTGGAAGTGCTATTCTTTGTTTCCATATAGAGAGAATCAAGTAAATTTTTACCGTTGATTAGTTAAGGTCAACTTATTCACTAATATTTATGTATAGAAAATCAAGTAAGGTTTGACCTAATTTAAATAAAGTTTGACCATTAATTAGTTGAAGTCAACTTTGTTATTAGTGTTTATATATTGAAAGTCAAGTAAAGTTTGACCGTTGATTAGATAAAGTTAACCTAGTTATTAGTTTTTATTTAATGAAAGTCGAGTAAACTTTGACCGTTGAATAGTTAAAGTCAGCTTAGTCATTAGTCGAAGGTAATAGTAAATAAAAAGAAACCGTGAGAGTCTATGGGAGTGGGAACATTTTCCCACTCCCGTGATACAATGAAACCTACTGAACTACCCCTGATCTAGATGTTACAATCAGGTGGCCCTAACAAAATGCCGTGGGCATATACGGGAGTGGGGACATTAGCCCACTCCCTTTATACATGTTACCTGAAATACTTCCCCTGGTTTAAATGTTACAACCCGGTGACCAAGAACAAAGAGAACAGAAGGTCATGAGAACAATCTCACTAGCACCTCCTCCATGGAACCTCCATCTAACCGGGAGTCGTAAACAACCCAATTCTTCCTATTAAAACCATCCCAGCATGCGACGACAATCCACACACTCTACAAAATTAAATATGCAAAGCTTCTCGTGTTCCCTGTAAAACTTCTCAAAACAGAGTACCACAGCAATCCACACGGGTTTAGCGTATGAATTACTTCTTTCCACAGGAGGCCTCACCAAAAAATAGATTCTATACAAATTGCGCTAAATGAAACCAAAAACAGCCTCCCAGATGACAAGTTCCTCCCCAAAAATTTGCACAACAAATCCCCAGAAAATCCGCACAAGAAATTCATCCATTAAAGTCCGCACAAAATTTATATAGTGCAAGACTTACATGGGTGTTCGCCAAGCTCTCCATGTTTGCATCAAGTACGGGTCTTCCTCCTCTGCTGGAACATCGTCCTCCTTCTCCGGCAGGAAATTTCACTCCTCAAGACCGGTGTGCAGGTCGTCCTCCAATAAAACCCATCGTGGATCCGTGGGTCTTCAAATTCTAGTTCGAAAAGTCCGATATTCGAACTTCAAGAACCCAAAGGCTTCTAGCTTGAAGAATGAAAAGAAAGTCTTCATCCCAGAAAACCCATAAAGAGGTTATGGGTTTTCCAAATCCATGTTCGGACTGCGGATCTTCCTCCAAAAGTTTAAGAAACAAGCATTGTTTTGCAAAACGGGGACCCAGATCCCGAATTCAAATCATTCAAAACCAAGGCAAACCATACATAGAAACACTCCCAGCGAGGAGCCCAACATTAATGTTGGGCTCCTCGCTAGAGAAGGGGAGCTGTGGAAGAGAGATCCGGCGAAAACCTAACACAATGAATAGTGCAGGGCTACGCCCTATTTTCGCCTCAGAGAGAGCTCTCCCTTCTCGGCTGAATCACTAGTGTTTCTATATAGAGAGAGTCAAGTAAAGTTTAACCGTTGATTAGTTAAAGTCAAATTAGTCACTAATATTTATGTATATAAATTCAAGTAATGTTTGACCGTTGATTAGACAAAGTCTAAAGTTTTTATTAGTATTTATCATATACAAATTCAAATAAAGTTTGACCGCTAATTAGTAAAATTCAACTTTGTTTTTATATATTTAAAGTCAAGTAAAGTTTGACCGTTGATTAAAATAATTCAACCTAGTTATTGGTGTTTGTATATTCAAAGTCGAGTAAAGTTTGACCGTTGATTAGTTAAAGTCAGCTTAGTCACTAGTCGAAGGTAAAGGTAAATAAAATGGAACCGTGATCGTCTACGGGAATGGGCACATTAGCCCATTCCCGTTAATACATGGGAACAAAATAAAACAGCACCCCTAGTCTACATACAATGACTAGGAGACTAAAATGCTCGCCCCGTGTTGTTGGCCGGCCTGCAGAAAACATCCAAGAAAAAACATAGGGGCATGAGAACAGACTCACTAGCCTCTCACTCCATGCAACCTCCATACAACCAGGAGTGGTAATCGGCTCTCGAACCGTGGTTTGTTCCCCATGGGTGTGATTCCAACCATCACTAAAGTGCGGTGACAGCCTTCAAAACCGAGAATGGTCTCGGCCTTCCAGTGAATGAAGCAATGTGTCGCCTCCTGGGAGAGCTAGTACACCGCTTCTACCATGTACACCCCTAAGATGAAGATAAAGTGGTGTTATTGGCCTTCGATAACTATCTTTGTGTGGGTGCCGAGTTGACCGTGGTCGGTGGTGCTCCCAAGTGTTCCCGGTGAAAAGACCTCCTAATGGTGAGAGACAGGGCATGACTTTTACCGCACATGCCCCGTGTAACGGTTTTGTAACCGTCCTCTCCATTTTGGGCAAACGGACAGCCTAATGCCATTTTACACTTTGCAGTGCAGCGCAGGCAAAGTGTGTAACCATCAAATCCAAGTAGCCTAGCTAGCAATGGGTTAATTAATTTCACGTACACCAATTAATTAACCCACTACCCAATTGAAGTGGGCGTGCAACCATATGATGAAAGATTGCACTCCACTAGATAGGGAAGGTGAGAACTCCCTCAACCATGATCCACAATTTCAGTCCAAAAGGGAAGGCTGAAACTCTCCAAAATTTTTTATGACTATGAATGTTCGTGAGGCAGGGAATAAGCTGGGTTGGTATAAAAACAGAGCTGGTTTGGCAAAAGTTCCAATTAAAACAAGTAAACAAGGTTGGGCATTCTCCAGGATCTGAACACAAGCGTGGCTGGAGTTACCATGGTCTGGGCACAAGCAAGGACGGGGGACAAGGCCGGGTTCTGAACACAATCAAGGATGGAAGTTTCCCAGGTTCTAAGCACACGCAAGGCTGGAAGGTGTCCAGGATCTGAACACATGCACGCCTGGGGGGTTACCAGGGTTTGGACACAAGTAAGGCCGGCTGTTAGGCTGGGATTTGAACACAAGCCAGGCCAGAGTTTTCCCAGGTTCTAGACACAAGCATGGCCAGAAGGTGACCGTGGTTTGAACACTCGCTTGGATACCGGGATTTGGACACGAGCTAGGCCGGTGGGGTGCCCAGGATTTGGACACTAGTTTACCCATATCAATTAAGAACTCAGCCAAAATCTAACACATTTTTCCCTGCAACCCATCAATATTCCTACTATCCACCGATTACAACATATTTCGAACACAAATCCGCACGTGGGTAGGTAGTTTACTACAAAAATCCACACAGAGATCCTAGGGGAAGATGGATCGGTACTCAGACTCGCTCAGAAATCCAATAGCCGTGTGGATGTTCATGAGACAACAAATGGATAAGAATTTTGGCATAAAATTCATCACATTTTCGCGTTCAACATGAACACCACACACGGTTCTACAGAGATTCCACAAAAAACAATCCATCTGTTTCAACAACAGTAATAATCCACACGAACATCCCAAAGCCCAGATTAAAAGCCACACATTTTTCATCCACACAAAATTATCAGCACCAATATCCCTAAGCCTAGATTAAAAGCCAGCAAGTTGGCATAATTCCTCACAAAACACAAAATTTTTGTACGAAACAGAGTTGTTCCATAAAAATCCTTACATTTGTACACACAGATGGACACACAATTTCCCACAAAGCCACACACAAATCCCATCATTAAGCATTTGGACACAATCTCTACACAAATGAACACAAAAAATCCGTCCAAATGGCATACCAAAATCCGCACATAAATCCGTAAATATTTAAAAGCCGCAAATATTTAAAAGCCGCATAAGTTCTTTAACCAAGATTAGAGCTACCCGTGAAAGATGAAGATTTACCTGGGTAGTTCTTCATTCAAATCAGAGGCCGTCAGACTCCTTCCTCCTCCGTGGTGCCGGTTACTGTTTGTCCAAAAGCTTCCACGCTTCAAGATCGAGAAGCGATTCTTCCTCCAAGAAAACCCATGTTTGAACTATGGGTTTTCATTTACCAAAACTTAGAAACTGATCTACCTCCAAAAAGTCCAAGATACGGACTTCAAACCTCCAAAAAGGAGAAACCCATATCTGGAAATCTGCTTCGGAAACTGTAGCAAACCATACCTTGAAAGAATCCCGGCGAGGAATCTAAGAAGAGAATTGGATTCCTCACCCGAGATGGGGAGCGTGAATGAGAGACGAGAAGAAAATTGTTCCGGTGAACAGGAGAGGACAACGTCCTTTTTCTTCAGCGTTCCTCAGCTTTGAAATGTGATAATGCTTTAGCTTAGTCACTAGTCGAAGGTAATGGTAAATAAAAAGAAATCGTGAGAGTCTATGGGAGTGGGAACATTTTCCCACACCTGTTATACAATGAAACCTACTAAACTACCCCTGATCTAGATGGTACAATCAGGTGGCCCCAAAAAATGTCATGGGAATGTACGGGAGTGGGGACATTGGCCCACTCCCTTAATACATGTTACCTAAAATACTACCCTTGATCTAAATGTTGGAACCAGGTGACCAAAAGAAGCTAGTCCCGTCGTAATGATCGGGGCCTGTGGGAACCATCCATGGAAAATCTTACAACCCATCGTGGTGACCGGGACCTGTATGAGTCATCCTTCAATAGAGTCCCGTCGTGGTGACCGAGGCCTGTATAAGCCATCCATGAAAAAACAGAGTGGTAGGAGAACAAACTCACTAGCCTCCTCGCTCCATGTTACATTCATGCTACCGGTGGTGTGAACCATCTCTTGCGCCATGGTTTGCTCCCCACGGGTGTCTTCAACTCCGAGAGTGGTCTCGGTCTTCCAATGAGTGAAGTAGTATGACCTGTCCTCCTGAAAGGGCTTGCACACCGCTTCTACCATGCACACCTCTAAGATGAAGATAAAGAGGTGTTATTGGCTTCGATAACGGTCTCTAGATGAGGGCCAAGGCTTTCTCTGTGGTGTTGGGAGCAGTTTGACCACAGTCTATAGTGCTCCCAAGTGTTCCCTATGGATAGACCTCCTAGGCATAAGAGACCGGGCATGACTTCTACCGTGCATGCCCCGTGTAATGATTTTGTAACTGTTCTTTCCATTTTAGGCAAATGGACAGCCTGATGCCATTCTGCACTTTTCAGTACAGTGCAGGCAAATAGCGCAACTGTTTAATCCAAGTGATACCTAATTAATTTGCGTACGCAGAATCAATTTACCCCCTACCCAACCTACATGGCCATGCTGCTGCCATGGGAAATCCTGTCAACCATATGGAGAGAAGCTGCTGGGTTTTTTTTTCTTATTTTTTTCAATCCGATAGTAGCCATCCCTCGAGGTTTCTTCACGAGTCCCCCCTCAAGGATAGAGCACTCAAACACCTTCAGCCCTCGAATGCCCCCCCACGAGCACTCGGGAGCTTATGACACTCGAATGGCTACCTCGAGTACTCGAGCACCACCAGCACCACCTAGAGGACTAAGCACTCAAACACCGTCAGCCCTCGAGTGCCCCCCTAGCGCACCCGAAAGCTTCCAACACACGAATTGCCCCCTCGAGATCTTGAGCACCACTAGGGCCACCTCGAGAACAGAGCAGAAGAACACCTTCAGCCCTCGAATGCCCTCAATGAGCCCAAGAACACCTTCAGCTTAATCCTTCCATCCTCGAACCATCCCTTAAACTCGAATACTTCAATTCATCTATCCTCGAACCATCCTAAAATTTTTGAGCATATCCAGCACTCGAATCCATCGAAAACTCCTTCAGCCTTTAGACCATCCTTCGAACCTTCAACTTCCCTTCGAGTACTCGAACCTCCATCCCTTGAAGGGTTACCGTTCAGCATACCATTCGAGTTGCCACTGCCAACTGATAGATGTGATTGCCGGACCATATTTTTCGGCATTGTTGAGTCACCGGAATCTGGGCAAAAATTGAGAAAACTACCAATTACGAGAATTTGCTCTTCCGTTCCTTTTCTTCTGGGAATTCTTATGAAACTTAGAAATAGGGCCAACAAATTGAGAGTGCTATTCTTTATGATTCCGATTAAAATAATCCACCATGGCCGGCTGCTGGACCAACCAACACACAATGAAACATCTCATAACATCTATGATGAATCTGAATAGCCCTAAAGTATTGCTACCTCAATTATCAACATAATGAAGGTCACCGTATGAATGTTCATGAGTGAAAGAAAATTTTAAATCTGTGTTTTCAGCATAGAGTGTCTAAGTCCAGACTAGGTTAGGGAGCACAAGGCTGGGGGTTGTTCGGGTTCGAAACACAAGCGAGGCTGAGAGTTTACTGGGTTCTAAGCACAAGCAAGGCCAGGAAAGGAACTGGGTTCTGTTCACTTGCAAGGCCGGAGGTTTCCCAGGATTTGAACACACACTTGTCCGGAAGGTGGGCCGGGTTCTGAGCACTAGCAAGGCCGGATGATCAGTCCGGGTTTTGAACACAAGCTACACCGGTCGGGTGCCAGGGGTTTGAACACAAGGTCCCCTGAATCAGTTTGGGTAGCCTATTGGTCTAAGCTCCAATTTGAATTCGAGTATACAAGGTCGAGAATTTTCCGGGTTCTGAGCACGAGTAAGGCTGGGTGGGTTTTTGGGAGTAAGGCCGGGCGGGTAGGTCGGCTTTTGATCACTTGCAAGGTCAGAGGTTGCCCAGGTTTTGAACACAAGCAAGGCCGGAAGGTGACTGGGATCTGGGCACTAGCAAGGCCGGGAGACAAGGCCGGGAGACAAGGCCGGGGTTTGGTCATAAGCTAGGCCAGTCGGGCTCGAGATTGGGCACAAGTTTACCCGAATCGATTAGAACTGACCGTAATGCTAACAATTTCCATACCTGAGACCCTTCATTAATATTAATCTCCTATGAACAATATATTTACAGGCGACTTTCAGTAGGAGTGGTGCACTAAACCGCACAGATTCTCATAAACAGCCCTTCTCTTCCTACCATACCTTCCCAACATGCGTCAGCAATCAACACATTCTACAAAATTAGATATGCCAAGCTTCTCCTGTTCCCAGCAAAACTACTCAGAACAGAGTACCACCGTAATCCCCACGGGTTTAGCGTACGAATTACTTCTTTCCACAGGAGGCCTCACCAAAAATAATCTCTATACAAATAGCACTAAATGAAACCAAACAGCTTCCTAGACGACAAGTTCCTCTTCAAATATTTGCACAACTAAATCCCCAGAGAATCCACACAAGAAATTCATCCATTAAAGTCCACACAAATTTATATAGTGCAAGACTTACATGGGTGTTCACCAAGATCTCCGTGTTTGCATCGAGTATGGGTCTTCCTCCTCCGCCAGAACTTCGTCTTCCTCCTCTGTCATAAAAATTCCACTCATCAGGACAGGTGGGCAGGTCCTTTTCCATTAAAACCCATCATGGATCCATGGGTCTTCGAATTCCAGTTTGAAAAGTCCGATATTCGAACTTCAAGAACCCAAAAGCTCCTAGCTTGAAGACCGAAGAGAAAGTATTCATCCCAGAAAACCCATATAGAGGCTATGGGTTTTCCAAATCCACGTTCGGATTGTGGATCTTCCACCAAGAGTTCAAGGATCAAGGTTTCTTTTGCACAACGGGGACCTAGATCCCGAATTCAATTCATCCACAACCTAGGCAAATCATACATGGAAACACTCTCAGCGAGGAGCCCAATAATTATGTCGGTCTCCTCTCTGGAGAAGGGGAGATGTGGAAGAAAGACCCGGCAGAACCTAGCATGATGAATAGTGCAGGGCTGCACCCTATTTTTGCCTCAGAGCTCTCCCCTTCAGCTAAGTCACTAGTCGAAGGTAATGGTAAATAAAAAGAAACTGTGAGAGTCTACGGGAGTGGGAACATTTTCCCACTCCCATGATACAATGAAACTACTGAACTACCCTTGATCTAGATGTCACAATCAGGTGGCCCCAATAAAATGCCGTGGGAGATATGCGGGAGTGGGGACATTAGTCCACTCCCATTATACATGTTACCTGAAATACTGCACCTGGTCTAAGTGTTACAACCAGGTGACCAAAAATAAAGAGAACAGAAGATCATAAGAACAATCTCACTTGCCCCTCCTCCATGGAACCTCTATCCAACCGAGAGTCGTAATCGGCTCTTGACCCATGGTTTGTTCCCCACAGGTGTAATCCCAACCATCGCTGAAGTGCGGCGACGGCCTTCGCAACCAAGAGAGGTCTCGGCCTTCCAAGGAATGAAGTAATGTGTCCTCTCCTGATAGATTTGGTACACCGCCTATACCATGTACACCCTAAGATGAAGATAAAGGGGTGTTATTGGCCTTCGGTAACGATCTCTGTGTGGGTGCCGAGGTTTTTCCTTTAGAGATGGGAGCCAGTTAACCGTAGTCGATGGTGCTCCCAGTTGTTCCCCGCGGATAGACCTCCTAATGATAAGAGACCGGGTATAACTTCTACCACACATGCCCCGCGTAACGGTTTTGTAATCGTTCTCTCCATTTTAGGCAAATGGACAGCCGTATGCCATTTTACACTTTTAAGTGCAGCACAGGCAAATCGTGCAACCGTCAAATCCAAGTATCTTAGCTAGTAGTGGGTTAATTAATTTTGCGTACGCTAATTTATTAATCTACTACCTAACTCAAGTAGTTGTGCCACCCAAGTGATGAAAGGTTTCACCCCACTGGATAGGGAAAATGAGAAATCCCTTACCTGTGATCCACAGTTTCTGCCCAAAAAAAGGAAGGCTGAAAATCTCAACATTACCATAAAATAATATTTTTTTCGACCCGTAGCCCTTGAAACCACTCGAACCACTGACCTTCAAGACCTCTCGGACCTGTGGCCCTCGAGACCTCTCGAACCAATGACCCTGGAGATCTCTCGAACCACTGGCCTTCGAGACTTCACGAACCTCTGGACCTCTGGACCTCTGTACCTCTCGAACTACTGGCCCTCAGGACCTCTCAAACCTCTGGCCCTCGAGACGTCCCAAGTTGGTGGCCTTTGAGACCTCTCAAACCAATGGCCCCTGAGATCTATCGAACCATTGGACCTCGAGACCTCTCGTAACACTGCCCCTCGAGACCACTCGAACCACTGGTCCTCTAGACCTATCGAACCGCTGGCCCTCGAGACCTGTCGAACCGCTCGCCCTCGAGACCTCTCGAACTACTGGCTCTTAGGACTTCTCAAACCTCTGGCCCTCGAGACCTCACGAACCTCTGGATCTGGGTACCTCTCAAACCGGTGGCCCTGGAGACCTCTCGAACCGCTGGCCCTCGAGACCTCCCTAACAGGTGGCCCTCGAGACCTCTCAAACCAGTGGCTTTCGAGATTTCTCAAACCAGTGGCCCTCGAGACCTCTCGAACCACTGGCCCTCGAGACCTCTCAAACAACTGGTCCTCGAGAACTCTCGAACAACTGGCCCTTAAGACCTCTCAAACAACTGGACCTTGAGACCTCTCGAACAACTGGCCCTTCGAGACCAATTTGTTTTTATTTTTTTGACCCTTTGCCCTCGAATCCACTCAGACCTCGAGACCTAAAGTTATTTTTCCTTCTTCTGGCCGCCAGGTGGATGTCCGCATCTATTGTTAACTGCAAAAGAAATATTTACCTCTCTGGTGTTGTATCGATGGTCTCCCCTAAGCTTACCTGCAAGAAACTTTCGGAAAAAGAAAGGACTTCCTCATTTTTGACGTTTGTTTGCGAAGGATCCCTGTCTAGAACAACAGTTCGTGTGGGAATAATCTGTTGAGGATGAGGTAATAGTCATTTTGGATAAGCTTGAAAACCCTTGTCGAGTCTGTGCAAAGTCCATTTTTGAGAACTTCGTTCCTTTCACTCCATATGTAGTGCATTGTGGTTGTCAGCGCCAGTGGACCCATTTTTTTTCAATTTCAATCCTTTTACCTGTCTTCTGATCCATTTGTCCGAGGCTGCAATGGAGGTGGTAGCTTGTCTCAATCCAATCCAGTTTTACACTCTATCCCATACCGGTTTGACAAAATCACAGTTGAAGAACAAGTGATCGTGTGTCTCTACTTCGGAGCGACATAGGCAGCAGATGTCGTCTGGGGGTTCGTCAGCTCCTCCATGGTACCTGTCCTTGGTTTGAAGACGACCAAGCGATGTAACCCTTGTAATGAAAGAGAACCGGGGGGTATCGATCCACTCCAAATTGATTTGAAGAAGCTTGGCCTTGGGAGGGTAGATATATCATACAGGTGAGGGTAAGTAAACCTTTGGAAATGATTATGAGCCATCGCCATGAATTTTCCAGATCCTGTCCAAACCGCCAGCAAGTCGATGAGTGTTTCTCTTGAGCCACCACATATGATTACCAGGTTGTCTCGTATTTCACACAGATTCGTGAAGTTGAGTGAGAACTTCTCTGAGATTCTGCCGCACGGAGCCCTTGAGTGTACATTCCATATATTGCTCGTGCTTAGGAACTGGGAATGTACCCATTTGATCCAGAGTGATTCCTTTTTTGAGTGTATATCCCATAGTTGCTGTGCGAGGATGGCCATATTCCATGTCTTGAAGTCCCGAATTCCCAAACCCCCATTACTCCTCGGGGTGCAAAACCTTTTCCAGGAGACCTTTTTCTGCTTCTTTTCTCCCTACAGGAAATGTTTACATTTTTGTTCTAGTGAATCCATGACATTACCCTGGATCATGATGTGCTGTATCCAGAATCCGACAATTCCCTATACCACGGATTTTATGAGTTCAAGTTTCCCCACATAAGATAATGTATGGCCTTTGAATCTTGCAATTTCCTTGTCGACACTGTCGAGAAGCGTATGAAACTGAGAGACCTTTAGTTTACTGGAATCTAATGGGATACCTAAGTACCTGATCGGAAAAGTAGCCCATGGAATGCCAGTGAAGCTTAAGTCCTCTTTTATACCCACTCTGAAGAATTTTAACTTTGCGACGTTGATGGCTAAGCATAAGGTCTGTTGGAAATTATTTAGAGCAGACATTATGGTATGAACCGAGTTTTGGTCTGCTTTAAAAAAAGCATCAGGTTATTCGCGAATGCCAGGTGGGTGATTTTTAGGTGTTTACATCTCGGGTGATAGGAAAACGGAGAGGTTTCTGCCCTGTTTTTCAGTAACCTGGAAAAGTATTCCATGCAAATGACAAAAAGTTGGGGGGATAGGGGGTCACCTTGTTGCAGTCCCCGTTTGGCTTTGAAGAAGTCACACAATTTGCCATTATCACAATGGAGAACGTCGATGTTGTTACGCATTCCATGATTCTATCAACCCATGTTTGCGGGAAGCCTAGGCCATTTAGTACCTCCTGTATGAAATCCCAGGAAACTGTGTCGAATGCCTTTGCGAGGTCTACCATAATTATATAGTGGGGAGAGGATCGTGATAGTCTGTAGCCCCGCACGAGCTCTTGAGCCATCATGACATTATCAGAAAGTTTCCGTCCCTTTACGAACACTGCTTGGCAGGGGTCAATGAGACCGGGGAGGAGAGGATTGATTCTGTTGGCAATGACTTTGGAGATAATCTTGTAAATGATATTGCAGCAGGAGATGGGTCTAAAGTCAGCCACCCTTAGGTTGTCTTCTTTCTTGGGAATAAGTGCAACAGAGGTATGATTTATCCTTTTTAGCAGTTCACCAGTGCAGAAGAATTCCAAGACTGATTATGTGACATCCAGTCCCACGATCTCTCATTGACTCTTGAAAAAAGCCGCAGTGAAGCCATCCGGGCCCGTGCTTTGTCATCAAACATGGGCTGACTTGATTTCATGTCTTTCGATATCTTAGCTCAGTGTGGCTCTCTCCATGTCGGTAAGTAAGGGGCCTGAACGGACTATATCTGGGTCGATTGGTGCATGTGGTACATCTGTCCCGAATAAGCCCTTATAAAACTCCGCCTGTAATGCCCTTTTTTTCTCGCTGGATGTGACTAATCTTTCCTCTGCGTCTAGGATTACCAGGACTCCGTCCCCTTTCCTGTTGGCTACCAAGCCGTAAAAGAAACTTGTGCCCTTATCCGCCAAAGTGACAAAGTTTATTCTTCCCTTTTGGGTTAGGAATTTCGACTCCGTCGTGTAGAAGAGCAAGGCTGTTTTCTATAGAACAGTCAGTTGGTGTATCAGTTCCTGTGATACGTTCTCTGGCGTTAAACTTTTCGACGCGTCTGTGTACTCCACTGCTCTTTTCACCTTTTCTGATATGTGGTGGAAATCCCTTTTCCCCAGCTCTTTAAGGGGTTTCTTCAATCTTAGTAGTTTGCGGCATAAAACATACTGTCTGAATCCTTGAACCGCTGGTGACCAGTGATCATGCAAAACATGTTTACACCTCGGATGCGTATTCCACATATTTTGATACCTGAAAGGTCTGTTTAGTTGCTCATTTTCTTGTGCTAGAGCTATTACAAAAGGTAGGTGGTCTGAGAGGGGTGATCCAGGAAGAATGGTGGTACGGCACGAATCTTCATCCCATTTGTGATTCAGGAGGACGCGGTCTAGTTTTCACCTGATTGTGAAATTCGCATTGTGCCATGTTACATAATCCCCGATTGCTGGGGCATCCCTCAGACCACAGGCAGTACAGGCTTCTTGAAATTCTCTCATTTGGTAGACCCCGGGGAATATGTTACCCATATGATCCTTTACACTAAGGATGGCATTGAAATCGCAAAGAACCATCCATGGTGAGTCAAGGTTTGCACCGTATTGCTTCATCTCTGCCCAAAGGGGCAACTTGTGTAGTTTTCCCTCACTGTTTCCATACGTGTAGGTGCAAAGAAAATGCACATTTAATGATAGGTGTCATACGCTGAGATGGATCAGTTGCACCATTTTGCCCGTTGTCTCGACATAAAACGTTTTGGGGTCCCAAACAATAAGAATTCTTGAATTTGGTGCCAATTCAAAATTGTGAGTGTATCTCCAACCTTTAAGACTCATCATGAAGTTGTTCAGTGTTCGTTCACTTGGTTTTTTTTTCTGAAATACCCAATAAACCGACATTGTTTTCGGAGATGATGTTCTTCGCTCATCTCTTTTTTGCTGGGGCGCCAAGACCCCGTGTATTTATTCAGGCCACATTCATTAGGTATCGAAGGTCCCTTTAGGCCTCAGACTGCCACCTTTACTACTGTCATTTGAGGAGGAATTCTTTGCTGCTTTCGCCACTCTTTGGTAGGTTCTTGTCGATGGGTTTAGCAGCATGTAAGAAAACCTGGTTCTGCCGCAGCTCTTGAACATATGTTTCTCAGCTTTTGTTTTTCCTTTTGGTGCAGGAGGCCTTCCTGCCCTAGGTGGGTTGCTCCTTCTTCTTGCCTCCGGATGGAGCATGCTGTCCGGTATATTTCCTACTACATTCATCAGTCTGTCTGCATCACCGAAAGCCGGTGGCTCTACCAAGCCGGCATCATCACTGAGACGGGGTTGGTAGCCCGGTGGTGTAGGATCTCCTGTTTCCTTCCCCCGGTCCATCACCATGGCCACCTCTTTGTCGTCGTACTTTTCCTTTACCGAGTTTACTTCTTGCTCCATGGTGCTAGGTCATGGATTTTTTTACTTAGAATCCGAAACTGTGTCTCCATTTGTACGGGAGAGCTCCCCAACTGGTTTTTTTCTTCATTTACCCATGTGGGCTGAACACCTTTGTCGAAGTTAACATCTCAATTTTTTTTAGCCATGCGCTCCTGAAAAGCCCTGTCCCTGGCCCAGAAGAATTCATTCCAACCTTCAAAGAGGTGTGTATTTTCTCTGCAGTTTGGGCACCACGGTTTGCAGTAGTCGTACAGTATCCGTTGCGAGTGGGTAGTTCCATCAGGCATACAGAATTTTACGATTTCTTTTAGCTGTTTGGAGGTGTCAATGAGGACCAGGATCCTCGCGTAGTAGCCCATGAGGTCTCGAGTTCCATTGTCCATGAGGATGGGTTCTCCTAGGGTGGAAGCTATCTTCTCGAGGGCTTTTTCGTGCCAGCAAGACTTGGGTAGGTAGTTCATGCGAATCGAGATCAGTTTCTTGGCCATGATACACATATCATACTTCCCAAACTCAGGTAGAGGAATAATGAATAACTTTTTACCGTGGAGGAAATGGTTCGGACCTCGTAGTACCTTGTCCCTATCCTCCGCTATTTTGAATCTGAATTTTAGATACCCATTTGTCATTGTCTGAACCTAGCATTGGACATCCCACTTTGCCATGAGCAATTTCTGGACAGCATGTGTACCTGGGAAATAACCTGGGAAGATGCCTAAAAAACCGTACAACACCCAGACTTGTCCTAAACTTCTTCCTCTGAGAGGACAAAATCTACATCCTGGTCTGTAGTATTGTCTACTTTATTCAAGGCGATATCCGCATCATCCCAAGCCCATTTTCTCTCTAATAGCGGATCATGCCATTCTCTAGAATTAAAGGTCTTGTCCACCTGTTCAGTCAGGCCCGGATAACTTACCACTTTGGTGGCAGGGGTTGATGGAGGAGTCTGTTCCATATTTTCCCATTAACAGTAACAGTAAGAGAAGACAGGAGGGGTTAGGCACACAATCCGACTAATGTATTGGATGCACAAGGGAGACTAACTTATCTCCCACACAATATTCTACTTCGAAAATAACATAAATTACTAGTACCTATCCCGACAATAAGGGATTAGTATATAGGCAGATAATATGATATGCAGGCCAGATATTACTCAGACAAAATACAACAATAGGGATACAAACATATACACAATCAAAGTACTCAACAGATGAATAAAGTTTTAGTACTCGAACAGGAAACGAAAGTTCTGAACCAAATAGGTAGGAAGAACATGTTTTCGGAAACCCTTGCAATGCTGGCAGAAAAAGCATCGAAAAACCCCAACCTAGAGATGATTGTGCTTGGAATCCCATGGGGAATCTGAATAATCTGGTCTAAGGTAAGGATTTACCGATTGATCGAACAAAAATGCTCCCGTGGATCGTGAGAGAAGCATGCACCTTTTTCGCCCAAATATTGCCTTTTTTCGAGAGAGTCCCTCAGCATTTTTCAGCTTAGGGAGAGTCAAGTAAAGTTTAAACTTTTCAATGCGTTAGCGTACTCTATATCTGCTCTTTTCTCCTTTTCTGATATGTGGTGGAAATCCCTTTTCCCTAGCACTTTAAGGGGTTTCTTCAATCTTCGTAGTTTGCGGCAAAATACATACTGTCTGAACCCTTGAACCGCTGGTGACCAGTGATCATACACAACCTGTTTGCACCTCGGATGCGCGTTCCACATATTTTGATACCTAAAAGGTCTGTTTAGTTGCTCATTTTCTTGTGCTAGAGCTATTAAAATAGGTGGTACGACACGAATCTTCATCCCATTTGTGATTCAGGAGGACGCGGTCTAGATTTTGCCTGATTGTGAAATCCGCATTGTGCCATGTTAGATGATCCTCGATTGCTGGGGCATCCCTAAGACAACAGGCAGTACAGGGTTCTTGAAATTCTCTCATTTGGTAGACCCCGGGGGATGTGTTACCCATACGATCATTTACACTAAGGATGGCGTTGAAATCGCCAAGAACCATCCATGGTGAGTCAAGGTTCGCACCGTATCGCTTCAGCTCTGCCCAAAGGCGCAATCTGTGTAGTCTTCCCTCACTGTTTCCATACGTGTAGGTGCAAAGAATATGCACATTCAATGATAGGTGTCGTACTCTGAGATGGATCAGTTGCGCCATTTTGCCCGTTATCTCGACATAAAACTTTTTGGGGGGGTCCCAAACAATAAGAATTCTTGAATTTGGTGCCAATTCAAAATTGTGGGTGTATCTCTAACCTTTAAGACTCCTCATAAAGTTGTTCAGTGTTCGTTCACTTGGCTTTGTTTCCAGAATAGCTAATAAACCGACATTGTTTTCGGAGATGATGTTCTTCGCCCATCTCCTCTTTGCTGGGTCGCCAAGATCCCATATATTTATGCAGGCCGCATTTATTGGGCATTGAATGTCCCATTAGGCCTCGGACCGTCTCCTTTACTGCTATCATTTGAGGAGAAACTCTTTGCTTCTTCCGCCACTCTTTGGTAGGTTCTTGTCGATGGGTTTAGCAGCATGTAAGAAAACCTGGTTCTGCCACTGCTCTTGAACATATGTTTCTCAGTTGTGGTTTTTCCTTTTGGTGCAGGAGGTCTTCCTGCCCTAGGTGGGTTGCTCCTTCTTCTTGCCTCCAGATGGAGCATGTTGTCCGGTATATTTCCTGCTACATTCATCGGTCTGTCTGCATCACCGAAAGTCGGTGGCTCTACCAAGCCAGCATCATCACTGAGATGGGGTTGGTAGCCCGGTGGTGTAGGATCTCCTGTTTCCTTCCCCTGGTCCATCTCCATGGCCACCTCTGTGTCGTCGCACTTTTCCTTTACCGAGTTTACTTCTTGCTCCGTGGTGCTTGGTCCTTGATTTTTTTTACTTAGAACTTGAAACTGTGTCTCCATTTGTACGGGAGAGCTCCCCAGCTGGGTTGTTTTCTTCATTTCCCCATGTGGGCTGAACACCTTTGTCGAAGTTAACATCTCAATTTTTTTAGCCATGCGCTCCTGAAAAGCCCTGTCCCTGGCCCAATAGAATTCATTCCAACCTTCAAAGAGGTGTGTATTTTCTCCGTAGTTTGGGCACCACGGTTTGTAGCTGTCGTACAGTATCCATTGCGAGTGGGTAGTTCCGTCAGGCATACGGAATTTTACGATTTCTTTGAGCTGTTTGGAGGTGTCGATGAGGACCAGGATCCTGCCGTAGTAGCCCACGAGGTCTCGAGTTCCATTGTCCATGAGGATGGGTTCTCCTAGGGTCGAAGCTATCTTCTCGAGGGCTTTTTTGTGCCAGCATGACTTGGGTAGGTAGTTCATGCAAATCCAGATCGGTTTCTTGGCCATGATACGCATATCATACTTCCCAGACTCAGGTAGAGGAAAAATGAATAACTTGTTACCATGGAGGAAATGGTTCGGACCCTGTAGTACCTTGTCCCTGTCCTCCGCTATTTTGAATCCAAATTTTAGATACCCATTTGTCATTATCTGAACCCAGCATTGGATATCACACTTTGCCATAAGCAATTTCTGGACAGCATGTGTACCTGGGAAGACGCCTAAAAAACCGTAGAACACCCGGACTTGCTCCTTGTTAACTTCTTCCTCTGAGGGGACAAAATTCAGATCCTGATCTGTAGTAATGTCTACTTTATTCAAGGCGATATCCGCATCATCCTAATCCCCTTTTCTCTCTAATAGCGGATCATGCCATTCTCTAAACTTGAAGGTCTTGTCCACCTGTTCAGTCAGGCCCGGATAACTTACCGCTTTGGTGGCAGGGGTTGATGGAGAAGTCTGTTCCATGTTTTCCCATTAACAGTAACAGTAAGAGAAGACAAGAGGGGTTAGACACACAATCCGACTAACGTATCAGATGCACAAGGGAGACTAACTTATCTCCCACACAATATTATACTTCGAAAACAACAGAAATTCCTAGTACCTATCCCAACAATAGGGGATTGGTATATAGGCAGATAATATGATATGCAGGCCAGATATTACTCAGACAAAATACAACGATAGGGATACAAACATATACACAATCCAAGTACTTAACAGATGAATAAAGTTTCAGTACTCGAACAGGAAACAAAAGTTTAGAACCAAATAGCTAGGAAGAACCTATTTTCGGAAACCCTCGCAATGCTGGCGGAAAAAGCATCGGAAAACCCCCAACCTAGAGATGATTATGCTCAGAATCCCATGGGGAATCTGAATAATATGGTCTCAGGTAAGATTTACTAATTGATCGAGAAACAATGCTCCCGTAGATTGTGGGAGAATGATGCACCTTTTTCGCCCAAAAATCGCCTTTTTACGAGAGAGTCGGCTTTTTTTCAGCACTCAATTTAGCTATGTCAGTAGTATTTCTATAGAGAGAGAGTTAGCTTAGTCAGTAGTGTTTCCATATAGAGAGAGTCAAGTAAAGTTTTACTGTTGATTTGTTAAAGTCAACTTATTCACTAATATTTATATATAGAAAGTCATGTAAGGTTTGACCGTTGATTAGACATAGTCAAACATTTTTTTAGTATATATTATATACTAATTGAAATAAAGTTTGGTCATTAATTAGTTAAAGTCAACTTTGTTATTAATGTTTACATATTTAAATTAAAGTACAGTTTGACCGTTGATTAGATAAAGTCAACCTACTGATTAGGTGTTTATATATTGAAAGTCAAGTAATGTTTGACTGCTGATTAGTTAAAGTCAGCTTAGTCACTAGTCGAAAGTAAAGGTAAATAGAAAGGAACTGTGGTCGTCTATGGGAATGGGCACATTGGCCCATTCCCATTAATACATGGGGACTCATTAGCCCCTCACTCCATGCAACCTATATTCAACTGGGAGTTGTAACCGGCTCTCGCACAGTGGTTTTTTTCCCATGGGTGTGATCCCAACCATCACTAAAGTGTGGCGATGGCCTTCTAAACTGAGAGTGGTCTCGGCCTTCCAGTTAATGAAGCAATGTGTCGCCTTTTGGGAGAGCTGGTACACCGCTTCTACCATGTACACCCCTAAGATGAAGATAAAGGGGTGTTATTGGCCTTCGATAACGATCTCTGTGTGGGTGATGAGGTTTTTTCTTTTGGGTTGAGAGCTAGTTAACCATGGTTGGCGGTGCTCTCAAGTGTTCCCCGTGAAAAAAACCTCCTAATGATGAAGAGACCGTGACTTCTACCGCGCATGCCCCGCGTAATGGTTTTGTATCCTTCTTTTCCATTTTAGGCAAATGGACAGCCTGATGCCATTTTGCACTTTTCAGTGCAGCGCGGGCAAATAGCACAACCAATCCACCAAATAAAGCAAAACAGGTTTCCCTAACCCCCAATCGTTTCACAGCAATTCCAAAGGAAATCCTTTGCCAGTGTGGCCAGATTTTCCATAAAGGATCCCACCAGCAATCCAGACCATTCCCCATAAATTCCCCACAAATTTACACTAATTTATAGGATGGAATTTATAATGTACACCCACGGAAATTCCACATACATTCCACAGCAAAATCTACATCCAAATCCACCCTAAAATGCACATAAAATCCTTTCCTCACAATCTGAACACATAGCAAAATCCTACAGCAGATTTCTACCCTCTAAGTCCACAGACTGAACCCATAGCAGCATCCTACAATCTAACCCCATAGAAAAACCCTTTCCCCACAGCAAGATCCTCATAAATTCCATATTGGTGTTCTTAAGACCACAAAATAGGATAGATTTTGGAATGAAAATAGAGTGAACCTGAGCAAGAACACCACGGTTCTACACAGATTCCTTCTAAAAGAATCCATCCCTTTCCATAGGTAACTCCACATTCTATAAGAAAGAAAAATCATATCCACACAAAATCCAGCAATTCAGCACAAATTCTTCAAAGAGTTCTGAGCACAATCCACACATAATTAAGCAATACGTCATAATTCCTAAGGCCAGATTAAATGCCATCTGTTCCTCACAATTCCACGTAAAATGCAACAAAAAATTCCGTAGAAATCCACACGATAAACCGCACATGAATCCGCACAAATCCACAAAACAGAGTACTGCACGAACAGAGTACTGCCATACAAATCCGCCCACAAAACATATCCACACACAGTTATCCATACACAAAACAAAACCACATTTTCCACACAATTCATAGAAATCCACAGAAAAAGAGGCTGGGGACTTACCTTCCTCCAAACTCCAAGCTTCTTAACCAAACACTCATCGTCGGCAACCTAGAGAGGAGGCAACCATAGGTTACATCAGATTTGTGTTTAGGTGTTGCTCCGGGTTGTCAATCCTCATCCTCCAAGTTCGAGGAACTATTTCCACCACCACCAAATAGAGTACTTCCTTGCGCAGACCTCCAGATAAGAGTTTAAGGAACCGCAAAGCTCCACGCTTCTCGCCAAACACTCTTCATCGGCAACCCAGGGAGGAGGCAACCATAGGTTGCATCGGGTTTGTGTCAGGGTGTTTCTCTGGGTCGTAAGTCTTCTTCCTCCAGGTTCAAGAAATCAAGGATTCTTCAGGCTCCTTGTTCCGCGTGTTGCGGGCTACTGTTCATCCAAAACTTTCACGCTTCAAGACCGAGAAGCAATTCTTCCTCCAAGAAAACCCATGATCAGACTATGGGTTTTCCTCTATCAAGACTGGGAAATCAATCCACCTCCGCGAAGTCCACTATCCGGGCTTCAATCTTCGAAATAGAAGAAACCCAGATCTAGTTTTCTTATTCTCAGAAAAGTGGGAAATAAGTCGATTTGAGGGACATGTGATACATTAAAATGATTCCCGGCAAGGAGCCCAACGTTATTGTCAGACTCCTCGCCGGAGAATCAGAGCTGCTGGAGAGAAACTGGCAAAAATCAGACACGATGCACTGTGTCAGGGCTACACCCTCTTTTCGCCTCAGAGAGAGCTCTCAACTTAGTTCTTCTTAGTCTCAACTTAGTCACTAGTGTTTCCATATAGAGAGAGTCAAGTAAAATTTTACCGTTGATTAGTTAAAGTCAACTTATTCACAAATATTTATGTATAGAAAGTTAAGTAAGGTTTGGCCGTTAATCAGATAAAGTCAAACATTTTATTAGTATTTATTATATACTAATTCAAATATAGTTTGACCATTAGTTAGTTAAAGTCAACTTTGTTATTAGTGTTTAAATATTGAAGGCCAAGTGAAGTTTGACCGTTGATTAGTAAAGGTAACCTATTTATTAGTTTTATATATTGAAAGTCAAGTAAAGTTTGACTGTTGATTAGTTAATGTCAGCTTAGTCACTAGTGTTTCCATATAGAGAGAGTCAAGTAAAGTAATACCGTTGATTAGTTAAAGTCAACTCATTCACTAATATTTATGTATAGAAAGTCAAGTAAGGTTTGACTGTTGATTAGAAAAGTCAAACATTTTTATTAATATTTATTATATACTAATTCAAATATAGTTTGACCGTTAATTAGTTGAAGTCAACTTTGTTATTAGTGTTTATATAGTGAAAGTCCAGTAAAGTTTGACCTTTGATTAGACAAAGTCAACCTAGTTATTAGTTTTATATATTGAAAGTCGAGTAATGTTTGACATTTGATTAGTTAAAGTCAGCTTAATCACTAATGCTTCTATATAGACAGAGTCAAGTAAAGTTTAACCGTTGATTAGTTAAAGTCAACTTAGTCACTAATATTTATTTATAGAAACTCAAGTAATATTTGACCGTTGATTAGACAAAGTCAAACATTTTTATTAGTATTCATTATATACGAATTCAAATAAAGTTTGATCGCTAATTAGTTAAAGTCAACTTTGTTTTTATTTATTGAAATTCAAGTAAAGTTTGACCATTAATTAGACAAAGTTAACCTAGTTAGTAGTGTTTATATACTTAAAGTCGAGTAATGTTTGACCGTTGATTAGTTTAAGTTAGCTTTGTCACTAGCGTTTCTATATAGAGAGAGTCAAGTAAAGTCTGACCGTTGATTAGTTAAAGTTATCTTAGCCACTAGTTTTTTTTTTAAAAATTTTAAATCATCCGGATAGATGGGAGGAATTTATTAGGCTCCCCGAACCCTAACGGAATAAACCCAAAAGGTGCTACATGTAGAGTTTTTTTACAAAAGATCATTCATTTGATGATCCAAGAGCAAGAGAAGCCCTCGAAGCAAATAGAAAGTTGCTTCCAAAAGCGCTATGTTCAGTCAAATCTAAGCTAAATGAACGTGTGAAAATACAGATTGCTAGTCTTATATCCATCCAGCATAAATAACACGAACATGGTCAGGGAAGCGAAGAATCGAAACCCTTATTAGTCAATGTTATTCAGCCGAGTAGGACGTAAGACCGCCTGAGTGTCCATTGTTTGTTGCCATCCTCGATGTCTCCTATGTTCAGTCAATGCTTCCTCTCCTATGGTCGAAATCCTCCTTTGCTTCAGATGTGGCTCAGAACTGACCTGAGCAAGAGATCTGCAAAACAGAAAGACAACAGTCTCTGTTCCACAACAATTTTATGAATTATAGCCATAGTCAAATACCAGCCTATGTGTAATCTGAGTTACCATTTACAGTTCTTATTCTTACCCCCTGAACTCCAATTTTATCTAGCATTATCAAGCCTTTAAGGAAAGAAGGGGCATTGCTAATTTTAAAAACTCCATTTAGGGATTCCTCCCTTGTAAATTTTGCCAAAAAATCAGCCACAGTATTAGCTTCCCTAGGAGCATATTTGATTGGGTTGTCTCTATGCAACAAATTCAGTTGACAGTTAAGAGAAAAAAATCTCCATGAACCAGAATAAGGATCATGGATTGCTTTAACTGCAGGTTTGCAATCTGTCTCTATGATACTACCCTTAATATCAAGTTCTAAACATGTCTGATATGCAAATTGAATGCCTTCCATCTCTGCAAGTAGAGGAGAATCTGATTTGAAAGTTTTAACTCTCATATGTTTAACCTCTCCCCTCCAATATCTAACTATTACTGCACAAGAGGAGTCTCCTCCTTTTACCCATGATGCATCAGTGTTAATCTTATAATCATTTGTTGGTTTATCCCATCTAACTGCAGTAACTGTGATTTCCTTCTTCTTATTTTTCTGAGTTATCTGAGGGATGATTCCAGCCTGTATTAATTCCTTATGCTTATTCAAATTGCCTTTCAATGGATTTGCAGTAAAAATTATGAGAATCAGTTCCTTTATATTCTGGAAGCATGCATCTACAGAAAATGTATGATTATCATAGAGTATTTTGTTCCTATAAATCCAAAGAGACCAGATTGTGGCAATGAGTGCAGCAGTATACACATGATGCAGAATCTCAGAGCCTGCCCTAATGTTGAGATAGTATTCAACTAAATGACTAAAACTCCTGAATTCAGGTGTATGCAGATTCAGCATGCAATTAACTTTATTCCATACTGCAGAAGCCTTACAACAGGAATTAAAGAAATGGTTGATAGAGTCTGAGTGATTAGAGCATATAGGGCATTTAGAGGCTAGTGAAAAACCTAACTTACACAAAACATTTTCAAAGGGCAAAATTCCATTCAAAGCTCTCCAGGTTAGTACTGACATTTTGACAGGTATGAAATTTGCCCATACCTTATGAAGATGTCTGATGCTTGTTCCCCGCAGCCTCAAAATCTTATAAGCCGAGCTAACTGAAAAGTTTCCATCCACCGAAGATGTCCATATCAGTCTGTCCTCATGTGAGTTCCTGATGGATACTTCCTGCAAAATTGAAACTATATTGGTAGCCAAATGTGGCTCCAGAAAAGGAAGATTAGAGTCTTTGTTCTGGATGAAGGAGCTTAGTGTGATTTCAGGGAATGGAATTTCCACATCATCAGGCCATTTATAGTATAAAGCTCCTTCCCCTGACCAATTTGAATTCCAGAAGGAACATTTTCCTTTTCCATGAATAACTCTAGTCAAACCATTAGTTTTTTCAGTTATGTTGCATATTCTCTTCCATACCTGGGAATTCTTGTAAGAATCAGGTAATGTCCAGAGATGCTGAGCCCATTGTGTAGTGTTCATTTGGAGCTTCCACCATAGCTTACAGGAGAATGACTCAACTATAGCTTGAATGTCTCTAAAACCTATCCCATTCTCTTGTACTGGAATACTCATTTTTCTCCATGCTCTCCATTTTTTCCTGGTCTCTGTACTATCAGAGGTCCCCCAAAACAGTCCAGAAGCCATCCTTTCCATTTTCCTCAATACTAACTTTGGAGGCCTTAGTACAGCAAACAAGTGAGTTGGGATAGAAAGAAAACAATGGTTTATTAGAATTATTTTACCACCAGTACTCAACCACCTGTTTTTCCAGTTATTAATGCTTTTTTCCATTCTCTCCAATATGGGGTAGTAGTATCTCTGAGTGTTCCTTCCTGTAAATATTGGGATCCCTAGATATTGGAAAGGAAACACTCCTCTAACCATCCCTAATTTCCTACTTAGGATCTGAGATCTTTCTACTGATGTGTTAGGAGATACATAGAAGTTAGATTTGGAAAAATTTACTTTTTGTCCTGATGTTTGCTCAAATGCACAGAGAAATTTTAAATCTTTTCAGGTGTTTCTTATTTCCACTAAGGAAAACTGCAGTATCATCAGCGTACATTAAATGAGTAATCTGTGGACATGTTTTAGGTAACCTGAAAAATTGCAAATAACCCAAATTAAACAGTTTTTTAAGTCCTCGTGAGAATGCCTCAGATAAGATGTTAAACAGTAATGGAGAAAGAGGATCTCCCTGTTTTATTCCTCTGTTTGAAGCAAATAAACCTGATGCTACTCCATTAATTAGCACTAAGAAATGGGCTGAAGCTATGTTCTGCATAACTCGGTTAACAAATATACCATGAAAACCAAATTTAAGGAGAATTGAGTTAAGAAAAGACCATGATACTCTATCAAAAGCCTTCTGCACATCTAATTTAATGATTAAGTTCTGCTTCTGTGATTTCCTGGTTAACATTCTGGTCATTTCTTGCATCAGAATTATGTTGTCAGAAATATCCCTCCCTTTCATGAAAGCACTTTGTTCAGGGGATATAAGTTGAGACATAAGCGGTTTAATCCTTTCCAACATCATCTTAGAGAATACCTTATTAACAAAATTTGAAAGGCTTATTGGTCTGAAGTCAGAAAAAGTAACAGGTATTGGTTTTTTTGGGATTAGAGCTAGCCAAGTGCTGGAAATTGCCTTTGGGATGTTTCCACTTGTTAGAAAATCATTTGCAGCTTCAAGTAAATCAGTTTTAACAATTTCCCAGAAGGTGGTATAGAAAAAACCAGTGTATCCATCAGGTCAGGGGGAACTATGTTTGTTTAGGTCAAAAACTGCGAATTTGAGCTCATGTACCAGAAAAGGAGCCAACAGTAAATTATTCGCTTGTTCAGTTATTACTCTTGGTATTTCAGCTAGAAAATGACTCATGTAAGTTCCCTGTTTCTGAGGTTCTTCCATATTAAATAAAGCTTTATAATATCCCACTGCCTCCTCTTTAATCTGTGTAGGATCAGAGGTCCAATTTCCTTGCTCATCTCTAATCTTGCTAATTCTAGTTTTTGTCCTCCTTTCCCTAATTGAATGGTGGAAATAACTCGTATTTGCATCACCATATTTAAACCAGTTCAACCTTGCTTTTTGCCTAAGAAAGGTTATTTTCTCTTTTTGAGCCCTCATTAAAAGTTGTTTAGATTTATTCAAATCTGTCAGGGTAGATTCAGTAGGATTTTGTTGAAATGAGATTTCTAAATCATTAACCTTATGCTCATATAGTGACAGATTCTGATCAACATTACCAAAGTGATTTGTATTCCAATGCTTTATTTCCATCTTAAGTCTTTTCAGTTTATTTATTAACCTATACATCCCTCTGAAGGGAGTGTCCAGATTCCAGTTAGTTTCCACTAGATTTAGAAAATCCTGCCTACCAGTCCACATCTCTTGAAACCTAAAAGGTCTGGGGGCTTGTTCCTCTGATGATTGTACTGATAAGAGGAGAGGAGCATGATCCGAAGACAATCTATTAAGAACATGTATTGAGCTGTTAGGAAATTTATCAAACCAATCTAATGAGCAAATTCCCCGGTCTAACCTTTGGAAAATTAACTCTTTGCACCTTTCCTTATACCTGTTATTGGTCCATGTAAAAGAATTACCTACCGTAGGTATATCATGCAAATCCAAGTCACTTAAAAATTTGTTAAATTGCATCATGCTCTTTTTTTGGAGTTGACTTTCTCCCTTTATACTCTGAAACAGAAGCTACAGTATTGAAATCTCCAATATATATGGAAGGGGGAAGATTAGCTACCAATAAATCACTCCACAATGACTCTCTTATTTGTCTATGTACACTTGCATAGATAAATACACAGTTCCAGCTCAGAGAAGATAAGGAGTCAATTATATTAGCTTGTACATACTGATCAGTCTCACTTAGAACAGAGATGCTAAAAGACTGGTTCTAAAATAACCAGATTTTAGCACTGTGGGCACAGTAAGCATTGTGAAATCCCAAATCATTTTTAAATTTTATGATCCTCTGATTTTCTTGCCATGGTTCTATTAAACACATTATGTCTAACTTGTGTTTAAGTTTCAAATTTTTAAGTCTGTCAATTGAAGTACCAACTCCCCTAACATTCCAAACCAGTACATTCCCTATTATGGTGTGTTTTATCATTTAAAAATTTTGGGATTGGCTTTTTGTGATGATCTAAGTTTTCTACTAGCCTTTGCTGAATTTTTGCCTTTATCTCCTGAGTTTCCATTACTATGGCCAATAATCCCAGATAACTCTGAAGGACTTACCTTTGCCTGCTCACCTTCTTTTTTCGTAATGCTCGGATCAGGGTTTGTTGTAGTTGTTTCTTTCAATCCTTCCTTGTTACTGGTACTATGCTCCGCAGAACCTGTTTGTGCTTGCTCTATAGTCTCCAGTTGTGCTATGTCTTCTTGGGCCACAGGGGAGATAATGTTATTAGTAGAAACATCAGAAATAATGGCAAGAGGTGCTTCCTGTGATTCCATTGTTACTTGAAAAATCCCTCCATTCTCCCCTTCCTGCTCTTCCTCACTATCTTCTAAGGATTGAAAGGCATTAGAGATTGTTACAGTGTTTATGTTTGTTTCCTTTTCAGGTATGGATTTTTGTTAAAGTTGGTGGTCCTTTTTTCTCCATATGGATGTGGTTATTGGCTTAGATATATCATCTAATGAGTAAAAAGGGCCATTACATTTTTTTATGACTTACCTTGTAGAAGTTAATGTTACTATCATTTTGGAATCCAGTGATTAATTTTTGATTCTGTACATCATTTTCCTTTTGTGAGACTGTAAGAGCAGATGTACCTTCAATGATTATTTCCTCTGTTGGATGTGAATCTGTCCTCAGTTTGTTCTTATTTGCAGGATTCTCTATCTTCTTACTAGTTATTTTCCTTAAGTTGGGGTGCAGAAAATTACAGTTTGTATTGCTATGCCCAATTATTTTACAGTGAGTACAATATGTAGGAAGATCCTCATACTCTATTGGGTATTCAGCAACCTTGTTTCCTATGCCTACCATAATTGATTTGGGAAGCTGGGCTAACAGATCTATTTCTAGGCAAACTTTAATAGCTGAAGGTCTGGATAATGCCATAGTTGCAGCATCCATCTTAAGAAACCTTCCTACCTGACTACTTATACCCATGATAGCAGAGTTATTATAGAAATGAATTGGTAGTTTATGAAAGGTTACCCAAACCGGTACAATGGAGGATTCCATAGACGGAGAGAAATCTGATGTCCATTTCTGCACTTTCATTGTGTAGCCTTGAATTGACCACTGGCCCTTCATCCAACACCTTTGGTAGTCTTCATTATCCTGAAACCGAATCAAAACATGTCGATAATCAATAGAGCCTAACTGAAATCTCGATTTAAAGCCTATTGATTTGAATGCCTGTTGAAGTGAATCCATATGTGGTTTCCCTCGGATAAACTTTCCGATGAGGGCGTTCTGGTAGTGCGAAGCAAGGATTTCTCCTTCTTTAGGTGGGAGTATGTATGCAATCTTGCCCTTGAATTCTGTTATCGGATGAAGGTTTGGAGTATCTGGGAGGGACGCTAGGAGAGGGGATTGTTTTGTATTGAGAGCTTGGGCGAAGCTACGAGTAGCCGGGGGCTTCAAGAGAGAAGGGTCCGGGGCCGGAGGAGGCATCGGTGACGCCATGATCAGTGGTCGAAGTAGTTACCGAGAACTGTTATATGACCGTTACAGACAGAAATGGAGGTGTCGAGCTTGAGGAAAGGAATAGTAGTGTGATGTGTGTTAATCGCACCGTAAATCGCACATAGGAACAGTGATAATCGCTTCGCAGTAGGATTGATAATTCTTTAGCCACTAGTATTTATATAAAAGAAAGTCGAGTAAGTGTGACTGTTGATTAGACAAAGTAAAACGTTTTAATTAGTATTTATTATATACTAATTGAAATAAAGTTTGGCCATTAATTAGTTAAAGTCAACTTTGTTATTAGTTTTTGTATATTGAAATTCAAGTAAAGTTTGACCGTTGATTAGATAAAGTCAACCTAGTTATTAGTGTTTATATATTGAAAGTCTAGTAAAGTTTGACCGTTGATTAGTTAAAGTCAGCTTAGTCATTATTGTTTCCATATAGAGAGAGTCAAGTAAAGTGTTACCGTTGATTAGTTAAAGTCAACTTATTCACTAATATTTAGGTATAGAATGTCAAGTAAGGTTTGACCGTTGATTAGACATAGTCAAACATTTTTATTAGTATTTATTATAGACTAATTTAAATATAGTTCGACCGTTAATTAGTTAAAGTTAACTTTTTTTATTAGTGTTTATATATTGAAAGTCAAGGAAAGTTTGACCGTTGAATAGACAAAGTCAACCTAGTTATTAGTTTTGTATATTGAAAGTCGAGTAATGTTTGACCGTTGATTAGTTAAAGTCAGCTTAATCACTAGTCCTTCTATATAGAGAGCGTCAAGTAAAGTTTAACCGTTGATTAGTTAAAGTCAACTTAGTCACTAATATTTATGTATAGAAATTCAAGTAATGTTTGACCGTTGATTAGACAAAGTCAAACATTTTTATTAGTATTTATTATATACTATTTCAAATAAAGTTTGACCGCTAATTAGTTATGTCAATTTTTTATTTATTTATTGAAAGTCAAGTAAAGTTTGACCGTTGATTAGACAAAGTCAACCTAGTTAGTAGTTTTTATATATTTAAAGTCGAGTAATGTTTGACCTTTGATTAGTTAAAGTTAACTTAGTCACTAGTGTTTCTATATAGAGATAATCAAGTAAAGTTTGACCGTTGATTAGTTAAAGTTAACTTAGTCACTAGTATTTATATAAATAAAGTCAAGTAAGTTTGATTCTTGATTTGGCAAAGTTAAACATTTTTATTAGTATTTATTATATACTAATTGAAATAAAGTTTGACCGTTAATTAGTTAAAATCAACTTTGTTTCTAGTGTTTATATATTGAAATTCAAGTAAAGTTTGACCATTATTTAAATAAAGTCAACCAAGTTATTAGTATTTATATATTGAAAGTCGAGTAAAGTTTGAATGTTGATTAGTTAAAGTCAACTTAGTCACTAGTGTTTCCATATAGAGAGAGTCAAGTAAAGGAATACCGTTGATCAGTTAAAGTCAACTCATTCACTAATAATTATGTATAGAAAGTCAAGTAAAGTTTGACCGTTGATTAGAAAAAGTCAAACATTTTTATTAGTATTTATTATATACTAATTGAAATAAAGTTTGACCGTTAATTAGTTAAAATCAACTTTGTTTCTAGTGTTTATATATTGAAATTCAAGTAAAGTTTGACCATTATTTAAATAAAGTCAACCTAGTTATTAGTATTTATATATTGAAAGTCGAGTAAAGTTTGAATGTTGATTAGTTAAAGTCAGCTTAGTCACTAGTTGAAGGTAATGGTAAATAAAAAGAAACCGTGAGAGTCTACGGGAATGGGAGCATTGACCCACTCCTGTGATACAATGAAACCTATTAAACTACCCCTAATCTAGATGGTACAATCAGGTGGCCCCAAAAAATGTCGTGGGAATGTACGGGAGTGGGGACATAAGCCCACTCCCTTTATACATGTTACCTAAAATACTACCCCTGATCTAAATGTTACAACCACGTGACAAAAGGAGCTAGTCCCGACGTGATGACCAGGGCCTGTGGAAACCATCCATGGAAAAATATTACAACCCATCGTGGTGCATGGGGCCCGTATAAGCCATCCCTGAAAAACAGAGGGGCAGGAGAAAAAACTCACTAGCCTCCCCGCTCCACGTTACATCCATGCTACCGGTGGTGTGAACTTGCTCTTGCACCGTGGTTTGCTCCCCACGGGTGTCTTCAAATCCGAGAGTTGTCTCGGTCTTCCAATGAATGAAGTAGTATGACCTGTCCTCCTAAAAGGGCTTGTATACCGCTTCTACTATGTACATCTCTAAGATGAAGATAAAGAGGTGTTATTGGCCTTCGATAACGGTCTCTGGATGAGGGCCGAGGCTTTCTCTTTGGGGTGGGGGGGAGTTTGATCGTAGGCCGTTGTGCTCCAATGTGTTCCCCGCGTACAGACCTCCTAGGCTTAAGACACCGGGCATGAATTCTACTGCGCACGCCCCGCGTAACGGTTTTGTAACCGTTCTTTCCATTTTAGGCAAATGGACAGCCTGATGCCATTTTGCACTTTTTAGTGCAGCGCAGGCAAATAGCTTAACCGTTAATTCCAAGTGATACCGGGCAAGGGGTAAATTAATTTGCGTACGCATAATTAATTTACCCCCTACCCAACCTACATGGCCATGCTGCTGCCATGGGAAATCCTTTCAGTCTTTTGGAGATAATCTGCCACCAATTTATTTTTTGAACCCGTTCGAGGGCATAACCCCTTTGAGAGTAGAGCTCCTTCGTGGGTGCGACCCCTGCTAGGGCAGAGCCCTTTCGAGGGTATAACCCCTTCAAGGGCAGAGCCCCTTCGAGAGTATGACCCCTTCTGGGGCTGAGCCCCTTCGAGTGTATGACTCCTTCGAGGGCAGAGTCCCTTTGTGGGTATGACCCCCTCGAGGGTAGAACCCCTTCAAGGGATGTGATCTCTTTGTGGGCAGAGCCCCCTTCTAGTGCAGACTCCCTTAGAGGGTGTTACACCTTCGAGGGCAGTGACCCTTCGAGGGTGTAGCCCCTTCGATGACTCCTGCACTCGAATTCCCCTTGGAGAACTGAAAAACACTCTCCAGCAATCAAATGCCTTCCTCGAGCACTCAAAACTCAAAAAACACCTCCATCACTCGAAACCCTCCCTCGAGTACTCGACTAGACACAAATGCCTCTCTAGAGTACTGGAATAGCTTTGACATTCGAATGCCTTCTCGAACCTCCTTACTGACCACCTACCCTCGATCTCCCTCAATCCTCAAAACAACCCATCGACCCTGAAAACCACCCTACTCTCCAACCACCCTTTGAATCTCGAACCAACCTTTCGCCCTTGAACCAACCCTCAGCCCTTAAACCAATCCACCAGCCCTCGAACCAGTCCACCAGCCCTTGAACCAATTCACAACCCTGGAGTCACCTACCTCTCCCCAGCTAACCTTTAACCCTCGAAACTGACACCAAAAAAAAAAATATATATATATATATATATGTGTGTAAAAAATTTTTTATTTTTTTTTCTTCAGACCCCTTCGAGGGCCGAGCCCCTTTGATGGTATGACCCCTTCAAGGGCGGAGCCCCTTCGAGGATGTGACCGCTTTGAGGGTGGAGCCCCTTCGAGGGTATGACCCCTTCAAGGCCAGAGCCCCTTCCTGGGTATGACCCCTTCGAGGGCAGAGCCCCTTCCAGGGTATGACCCCTTCGAGGGTAGAGCCCCTTCCAGGGTGTGACCCCTTTGAGGGTAGAGCCCCTTCGGGAGTATGACCCCTTCGAGGGCAGAGCCCCTTCGAGGTTATGATCCCTTCGAGGACAGCGCCCCTTCGAGGGTGTAATCCCTTCTAGGGAAAATCCCCTTCGAGTATTGGCCGCCATGTAGATGTCCGCATCTGTTATTACCTGCAAAATAAATGTTTACCTGCAAAAGAAATGTAGATGGCCTCCAAAAGGCTTACCTGGAAGAAAATTTTGGGAAAGGAGAAAGGACTTTCACATTTTTATCGACTGTTAGGGAAGGATCCTTGCCTAGAACAGTAGTTCGTGCGGGAATAATCTATTGAGTATGAGTAGCAGTCCTTTTGGATAAGTTTGAAAGCCTTAGGCGAGTCCAGGTGAAGTCCTTTTTTGAGAACTCCATTCCTTTCACTCCAAATGTAGTACACTGTGGTTGTCAGCGCCAGTGGACCCATCTTTCTTTTCAATTTTGATCCTCTTACCTGCCTTCTGATCTATTTGTCCGAGGCTGCAATGGAGGTAGTGGCTCAGCTCAATCCAATCCATTTTTGCACTCTATCCCATATCGATTTGATGAAATCACATTGGAAGAACAAGTGATTGTATGTCTCTATGTCGGAGCGACATAGGCAACAAATATGGTCTATGGTTCGTCATGTCCTCCGTGGTACCTATCCTTGGTTTGAAGATGACCAAGTCATGCAAGCCATGTAATGAAGGAGAACCTGGGGGGGTATCGATCCACTCCAAATTGATTTGAAGAAACTAGGCCTTGGGAGGGTGGATATATCATACAGATGAGGGTAAGTAAACCTGTGGAACTGATCATGGGACATCACCGTGAATTTTCCAGATCTTGTTCAAACCGCCAACAAGTCGATGAGTGTTTCCCTTGAGCCCCCACACATGATTACTAGGTTGTCCCGTAGTTCACACATATTGGTGAAGTAGAGTGAGAACTTCTCCGAGATTCTGCCACACGGAGCCCTTGGGTGTACATTCCATATATTGCTCGTGCTCAGGAACTGGGAATGGACCCATTTAATCCAAGGTGATTCCTTTTGTGAGTGTATATCCCATAGTTGCTGTGTGAGGATGACCATATTCCATATTTTGAAGTCCTGAATTCCCAAGCCCCCATTACTCCTCGGGGTAGAAAGCCTTTTCCAGGAAACCTTTTTCTGTTTCTTTTCTCCCCAAAGGAAATGTTTGCATTTTTGTTCTAGTGAATCCATTACATTACCCTGGATGATGAAGTGCTGTATCCAGAATCCAACAATTCCCTGTACCACGGATTTTATGAGTTTCAGTTTCCTCGCATAAGATAATGTATGACCTTTGAATCTTGCAATTTCCTTGTTGACGCTGTCGAGAAGTGTTTGAAACTGAGAGACCTTCAGTTTACTGGAATCCAATGAGATACCTAAGTACCAGACCAAAAAGGTAGCCCACGGAATACCTGTGAAGCTTAAGTCCTCCTTTATACCCACTCCGAAGAATTTTGACTTTGCGGCGTTGATGGCTAGGCATGAGGTATGTTGGAAATTATTTAGAACAGACATAATGGTAGGAACAAAATTTCGGTCTGCCTTCAAAAAAAGCATCAAGTCATCCGCGAAAGCCAGATGGGTGATTTTTAGATGTTCAAATCTCGGGTGAAAGGAGAATGGAGTGGTTTCTACCCTATTTTTCAGTAACCTGGAAAGGTATTCCATACAAATGACAAATAGTAGGGGGGTAGGGGGTCACCTTGTCGCAGTCCCCTTTTGACTTTGAAGAAGTCACACAATTTTCCATTTATCGAAATGGAGAATGTCGATGTTGTTACGCATTCCATAATTCTATCAACCCATGCTTGCGGGAAGCCTAGGCCATTTAGTACCTCCTACATGAAATCCCAGGAAACTGGGTTGAATACCTTTGCGAGGTCTACCATAATCATACAGCGTTGAGAGGATTGTGATAGTCCGTAGCCCTGCACCAGCTCTTGGGCTATCATGACATTATCAGAAAGTTTCCATCCCTTTACGAACGCTGCTTGGCATAGGTCAATGAGGCCGGGGAGGAGAGGGTCGATTCTGTTGGCGATGACTTTGGAGATAACCTTGTAAATGATATTGCAGCAGGAGATGGGTCTAAAGTCAGCCACCCTTAGGTTGTCTTCTTTCTTGGGAATAAGTGCAACATTGGTATGATTTAGCCTTTTTAGCAGTTCACCAGTGCGGAAGAATTCCATGACCGATTCTGTGACATCCTGGCCCACAATCTCCCATTGACTCTTGAAAAAAGCCGCAGTGAAGCCATCAGGGCCTGGTGCTTTGTTATCGGCCATGGTGAAGAGGGCTGACTTTATTTCATGTCTTTCGATATCTTGGCTTAGTGTTGCTCTCTCCATGTCCGTAAGTAAGAGGCCTGAATGGATTATATCTGGGTCAATTGGTGTATGTGGAACATCTGTTCCGAATAAGCCCTTATAAAACTCCGCAAGTAATGCCCCTTTTTCTCACTGGATGTGACTAACCTTTCATCAGCGTCCAGGATTACCGGGACTCCACCCCCTTTCCTATTGGCCACCAAGCCGTGGAAAAAACTTGTGCCCTTATTCGCCAAAGTGACAAAGTTTATTCTTTCCTTTTGGGTTAGGAATTTCGACTCCGCCATGTAGAAGATCAAAGCAGTTTTCTTGAGAAGAGTCAGTTGGTGTATCAGTTCATTTGATGCGTTCTCCGGTATTAAACTTTCCAACACGTTCGCTTACTCCATATCTGCTCTTTTCGGCTTTTCAGAAATCTGGTGAAAATCCATTTTCCCCAGATCCTTAAGGGGTTTCTTCAATCTTTGTAGTTTGCGGCATAAAACATACTGTCTGACCCCTTGTAACGCCGGTAACCAGTGATCATGCACAACCTGTTTGCACCTCGGATGCGCGTTCCACATATTCTGGTACCTGAAGGGTCTGTTTAGCTGCTCATTATCTTGTGCTAAAGCTATTACAAAAGGTAGGTGATCCGAGAGGGCTAGTCCAGGAAGAAAGGTGGTACGGAAGGAGTCTTCATCCCATTTGTGATTCAGGAGGACGCGGTCCAGTTTGTGCCTAATTGTGAAATCCGCATTATGCCATGTTAGATGATCCCCGATTGCTGGAGCGTCCCTCAGACCACAGGCAGTACAAGCTTCTTGAAATCTCTCATTTGGTAGACCCCGGGGGATGCGCTACCCATATGATCATTGACTGACACTGAGGATGGCGTTGAAATCGCCAAGAACCATCCATGATGAGTCAAGGTTTGCACCGTATTGCTTCAACTCTGCCCAAAGGGGCAGTCTGTGTAATCTTCCCTCACTATTTCCATATGTATAAGTGCAAAGAAATTTCACATTCAATGATAGGTTTCATACTCTAAGATGGATCAGCTGTGCCATTTTGCCCATTGTCTCAACAAAGAACTTTTTGGGGTCCCAAACAACAAGAATTCTGGAATTGGGTGCCAGTTCAAAATTGTGGGTGTATCTCCATCCTTTGAGACTCCTCATGAAGTTGTTCAGTGTTTATTCACTTGCCTTTGTTTCCAGAATACCTAACAAACTGACATTGTTTTCAGAGATGATGTTCTTTGTCCATATCCTTTTTTCTGGGGCACCAAGCCGTATTTATTGGGGACCGAAGGTCCCTTTAGGCCTCAGACCGCCGCCTTTACTGCTATCATTTGAAAAGGAGCTCTTTGCTGCTTCCACCACTCTTTGGTAAGTCTTCTTCGATGGGTTGAGCAGCATCGAGGAAAAATGGGTTCTGCCAGTGCTCTTGAACAAATGTTTCCCAACTATGATTTTTCCTTTTGGCGCAGGAGGTCTTCCTGCCCGAGGGGGTTGCTCCTTCTTGCCTCTGTATGGAGCATACTGTCCTGTATGCTTCCTGCACCATTCATCGGTCTGTATCACCGTAAGCCGGTGGTCTCACCAAGCCGGCATCATCACTGAGGTGGACTTGAGAGCCTAGTGGTGTAGGATCTCATATTTCCTTGTCCTGGTCCATCTCCATGACCACCTCTGTGTCATTGCACTTTTCTTTTACCGAGTGGTGCTAGGTCCTGAATTTCTGATTTAGAACCAAAAACCATGTCTCTATTCGTACGGGAGAGCTCCCCTCCTGGGGTTTTTTCTTCATTTACCCTTGTGGGCTGAACACCTTTGTCGAAGTTTTCATCTCGATTTATTTTAGCCATGCGTTCCTAAAAAACCCTGTCCCTGGCCCGAAAGAATTCATCGCAACCTTCAAAGAGGTGTGTATTTTCTCCGCAGTTAGGGCACCACGGTTTGCAGTAGTTGTAAAGTATCCGTTGCGACTGGGTAGCTCCATCAGGCATACGGAATTTTACAATTTCTTTGAGATGTTTGGAGGTGTCGACGAGGACCAGAATCCTGGCGTAGTAGCCCACGAGGTCTCGAGTTCCATTGTCCATGAGGATGGGATCTCCTAAAGTTGATGCTATTTTCTCGAGGGTTTTTTTGTGCCAGCAAGACTTGGGTAGGTAGTTTATGCGAATCCAGATCAGTTTCTTGGCCATGATGCACATATCGTACTTCCCAGACTCAGGTAGAGGAACAATGAATAACTTTTTACCGTGGAGGAAATGGTCCGGATCCTGTAGCACTTTGTCCCTGTCCTCCGCTATTTTGAATCCAAATTTTATATACCCATTCGTCATTGTTTGAACCCAGCACTGGACACCCCACTTTGCCATAAGCAATTTTCGGACTCTGAGAGGACAAAATACACATCCTTTTCTGTAGTAATATCTACTTTGTTCAAGGAGATATCAGCATCGGCCCAAACCCTTTTTCTCTCTAAGAGAGGATCATGCCATTCTCTTGACTTGAAGGTCGTGTAAACCTGTTCAGTCAGGCCCAGATGATTTACCGATTTGGTGGCAGTGGGTGATGGAAGAGTTTGGTCCATTCTTTCCCGTTCTCAGTGACAGTAAAAGAAGACAAGAGGGGGTTAGGCAAACAATCTTACTGACGTATCGGATGCACAAGGGAGACTAACTTATCTCCCACACAATAATCTACTCCGAAGAGACAATACATAAAGTCCTAATACCTATCCCAACAACAGGGGATTAGTATATGGACAGATGAAAATGGTACATAGTCCAGATATTACTCGAACAAATACGCAGACAGAGACACAAACGGATACACAAACAAATACAAAATCCAAGTACTCAAACCGATGATTAAAGCTTCAGTATTCAAACAGGAATCAAACTAAGTTCAAAACCAAAGTGACTAAGAAGAACATGTGTTCAGAAACCCTCGCAACGTGGACGGAAAATCATCAGAAAACCCCAACCTGGAGATGATTATAATCGGAATCCCATGGGGAATCTGAATAATCTGGTTACAGGCCTAGATTTACCGATTGATCAAACGAAAATGCTCCCGTAGATCGTGGGAGAAGGTTGCACCTTTTTAGCCCAGAAATCACCCAGAAATTTCCCTCAGCTTTCACTCAGCTTATTCACTAGTGTTTCCATATAGAGAGAGTCAAGTAAAGTAATACCGTTGATTAGTGAAAGTCAACTCATTCACTAATATTTATGTATAGAAAGTCAAGTAAGGTTTGACCGTTGATTAGAAAAAGTCAAACATTTTTATTAATATTTATCATATACTAATTCAAATATAGTTTGACCGTTAATTAGTTAAAGTCAAAATTGTTATTAGTGTTTATATAGTGAAAGTCCAGTAAAGTTTAACCTTTGATTAGAATAAGTCAACCTAGTTATTAGTTTTATATATTTAAAGACGATTAATGTTTGACTGTTGATTAGTTAAAGTCAGCTTAGTCACTGTTCGAAGGTAATGGTAAATAAAAAGAAACTGTGAGAGTCTAAGGGAGTGGGAACATTGTCCCACTCCCGTGATACAATGAAACCTACTAAACTACCCCTGATCTAGATGGTACAATTAGGTGGCCCAAAAAAAATGCCGTGGGAATGTACGGGAGTGGGGACATTGGCCCACTCCCTTAATACATGTTACCTAAAATACTACCCCTGATCTAGATGTTACAACCAGGTGGCCAAAAAAAGCTGGTCCCATCGTGATGACCGGGGCCTGTGGAAACCATCCATGGAAAAATATTACAACCCGTCGTGGTGGCCGGGGCCTGTATGAGCCATCCCTGAAAAAAGAGGCGCATGAGAACAATCTCACTAGCCTCCTCGCTCCATGTTACATCCATGCTACCGGTGGTGTGAACCGGCTCTTGCGCCGTGGTTTGCTCTCCATGGGTGTCTTGGGGTCTCAGCCTTCCAATGAATGAAGTAGTATGACCTGTCCTCCTAAAAGGGCTTGCACACCGCTTCTACCATGTACACCTCTAAGATAAAGATAAAGAGGTGTTATTGGCCTTTGATAATGGTCTCTGGATAAGGGCCGAGGCTTTCTCTTTGGGGTTAGGAACAGTTTGACTGTAGTCCGTTGTGCTCCCAAGTGTTCCCCGCGGATAGACCTCCTAGGGATAAGAGACCGGGCATGACTTCTACCGCGCACGCCCCGCGTAATGGTTTTGTAACCGTTCTTTCCATTTTAGGCAAATGGACAGCTTGATGCCATTTTACACTTTTCAGTGCAGCACAGGCAAATAGCGCAACCATTAATTCCAAGTGATACCTAGCAAGGGTATAATTAATTTGCGTACGCAGAATTAATTTACCACCTACCTGACCTACATGGCCATTCTGCTACCATGGGAAATCCTTTCAGCCATATGGAGAGAAGCTGCTGCAATTTTATTTATTTCTTTATTTAAATTTTTTTGCAGACCCCTTCGAGGGTAAAACCCCTTCTAGGGCAGAGCCCCTTCGAGGGTAAAACCCCTTCGAGGGCAGAGCCCTTTTGAGGGTAAAACCCCTTCGAGGGCAGAGCCCCTTCAAGGGTATGATCCCTTCGAGGGCACAGCCACTTCGAGGGTATAACCCCTTCGAGGGCACAGCCTGTTCCAGGGTATAACCCCTTCGAGGGCAGAGCCCCTTCGAGGGTATAACACCTTCGAGGGCAGTGCCCCTTCGAGGGTATAGCCTCTTCGATACCTCAAGTATTCGGATGCCCCCCTAGAGCACTCGAACACCTCCAGCACTCGAATTCCTTCCTCGAGAACTCAAACACCTCCATCACTCGAATGCCTCCCTCGAGTACTCGAATACCTGGGACACTCGAATGCCCCCTCGAACCACCATTCTGACCACCTACCCTCAAGGCCCTCGAAATACCATTCGAGAGTCATTCTAGCCTTTCCTCGAACCATCCCTCAACCCTCGAACCATACTTTAGCCTTCGACCATCCCTCAACCCTCGAACAACCCATCAACCCTCGAACCATCTGCCTCTCCAACCACCCTTGGACCCTCGAACCATCCTTCAGCCCTCGAACCATCCCTCAGCCCTCGAACCACCTACCCCTCCCCAACCACCCTTCAGCCCTCGAGACTGCCAGCTGTTAGCTGACTTTCCGGACTGTGTATTTCCGGCGTCGTTGAGTCCCCAGAGTCTGGGCAAAGTAGAAAACCACCAATTATGAGAATCAGCTCTTCCATTCGTCTTCTTCCTGGGATTTTTATGAAATTGAAGAATAAGGGTAACCTATTGGGTATGTTCTCTTTTATGATTCCGATGAAAACAAACCACCATGGCCGGCCGCCGGGGACAAACGGCTAGATCCAACCAACACATAGTGGAACTTCTCTTTACATCTATCTTGAATCAGAGCATCCCAAAGGTATGTGTCTCATGTAACAATGACATTCCAATATGCCGAAATGAAGATCTCCTTATGATTTTTCATGAGTGAATAGAGACAACTCCGTGTTCTAGGCATAGAGAATAACTTGTTGGTCTAAATGCCAACTAGACCAGGCCTAGAACAGCAGGACAATAATCACATGCGCGGATGGGAGTTTACCGGGATCTGTGCACTGGCAAGGCCGGAGGAGATGACCGGGGTTTGATCACTTGCCAGGCCGAAAGTTTCCCAGGTTTTGGACACACGCAAGGCTGGAAAGTGACCAGGTTCTGAGCACTAGCGAGGTCGGATGACTAGTCCGGGGTTTGTACACAAGCTAGGCCGGTCGGGTGTCCGGGATTTGAGCATAAAATTTGCCTGCATCAGCTGAAAACTCTATGTTTAGAACCCAACATTAATCTTATTCCCATATGAACCTCATTTTACCTATCCGCAATCCACCTAATGTAGCTTTTAGAGTTGTTCAGATTCTCCCTAACCATTAATCCAGCCCAGATTTTCCACGAAGAACTCCCTAAGAATCCATACTTATGTGTACATGATGCAGTAAAATAGATCAGAATTTTGGCATAAAAGAGCATAGCATTTGGTCGAAGGTTGCAAACAAAACCAGCAAAACAGGTTTACTAGAATGAGAGCACCCAAATGCTATAATTGTTCATGCCTAAAATTCATCACAATTCTGTATTCAACATGAACCATTCCTTACAGAGTTCCACAGCAGTTACAGCAATGCACCTATTCCGCAAAGATTTAGCATACAAATTCACACCTTTCACAGCCATCCGCACAAAATAGAGTTCTATACTAATTACATTCTAAGACAAGAAATCAGCGCTCTATACTCTGTTTCAAACAAACAGAGTTCCCTCCATTTCATACCAGAACAACAGATCCATACAGATTTTCACATAGATTCGCACATAAATACATTCAAATTTGCATCTCAACGCGTGCATCAATCCACACAATTTATACAACAAATTCACACAAAATCGACACCATTCGCACCAATCCGTACAAATCCTCATAAGTTCAAAGAGCAAACTTACTTGGGATAATGGATGGTGTTTGCCAAACTATCCTCGTCAGTAACCCAGAATTGAGGACCAGGCTTCAACCCTAGATTGCGTCGGATTCGGGTCTGGGTTGGATTCCCATTCGGGAGTCTTCCTCCATGTTCAGAGAAGGACAACCTCCTCCTTGGGTCGCCAAATCCTTCACCAACTTCCTCCGTGGTGTTCGTGAGTGTTCCTCCGTAAAAGTAGAATTCCCAATTTCAAGATCGAAGAACAGATCCGTGAAATTGACTTCCTCTGAGATGCACCTTGTTATGGGTCTTCAAAATCTAAGATCGGAAGGCCGATCTTACTCTAAAATCCAAGCGAAATTTTGAGAAGAGAAATTTCGCGAGAAACCCAGATTTGGGCTTCGATCCTTCAAGAACAGCGACATACCATACATCAAAATATTCCCGGTGAGGAACCTAACATTAATGTCGGGTCTCTCATTGAAGGAGAATAGCCACGGAGGAGAAGCCCGGTGAAAATGGACTACGGTGAACAGTAGCAGGGCTATGCCTTATTTTCGCCTCACTCTGACAGGCGGACGGTCGTCGCTCCCCCTATGCAAAAGATAATTTATAAGCCCTTTTTGCTTACTTTCCACAACTAGGTAGATAGCGGCAAATCGGGGTCGTCCAAGGAGAAGAGGGATCTTCCTAAGCGCTTAAGCACAAATGGTTAATATTATGCTAGGATAAAATATATACACACACATAAAAGCAAGTAAAATGGGGGGGTTGGTTGGTTGGTTTTCCTAAGTTACGAAAGTAAAAAGACAAGATAACTAGCAAGGTCAAGTGACTATGCTAATTATCAAACAAAACTAAGAAAAGGGGTTTTAAAACTACAAAGATAAAAAGCCTTGGGGGCAAGGGATATCCACTTCCAAATCTAATGTAGGTCATTGAATCATTCACTCATTCTATCATGTAGCATTACATGACTCAACATCAACATACCCATCTAGCAAGAATCACAACACGTTATGCACAAGAAGTTCTAAGTTCACGCTCATAGATTTTCATGCAAAGGAGCTACGGAATTCATCACGTTCCTAACACCTAACCAATTCAATCATACAAGCACCCTCTATGCTCAAGCAACTAATGGCACAAATGAAGTGAAACACACCATCAAGAATACACAAATGCTAAATAACAAATGCTTCAAGGATGAATTAAAATCATCTATTCAATACTTCAACTACTTGTTGTGGAGACTAAACTCCTATCCTTCTTAGTTCGTAGTTTGCATGAGTGAGTTCGAAATCTCTCGTCAAACCTCACCAATGACTCCCGTTGTCGCGACCACGACTCAAGGTATCATTGGTGGCATTTAATCACGAAGAACCAACAAGCTTGGCAATGCTTATGACCATTACACCGTGACTAAGCAATTAACCAATTCATGCAATTACACGAGATTGGATGAACGTGCAACGCACATTCATCCAAGAGCATATAACTCTCTCGTTTGCTACACAAACGAACATGACGAAGAGTTCAACATCAATCACATTCATCTAGCACATTATCAATCCATTAACACAATCAAAAGCTCTAAATCATACTCATACATTCCTAACAAGAAAAGGGGGGAAATTAACCCAAATCCCCCAAACCCTAGCTAGCAATTCATACAAGTATTTCATTCAAGCTTTCAACAACATCAATGGCATCAACAATTAACATTCAACCACAATAAAAGCACAATAGCAAAAACACTAAATAGATAGATATAAATGCTCCTTACTACATAGAAATGGAAGCTTCAATCCGTGCTCCCAAGTACAAAAACTACTCTAGAACAACAAAAGACATAGAAACTAAGAAAACAAGAAGAGAAAAGCTAGGGTTTTGGCCCAAAATAGGGGCCAAAAGCTGTGGAGAAGAAGGGGTGAAGAGGTATTTATAGTGGAAGAAAAAGGGGAGAAAAAACGCTGCTGCAGAGCTGGATTCGCGCTGTCGTCGCGACTCGCGACCAGTTCCATCGCGAGTCGCGACCAGCAGTGAAATCCAGCCCTGTTTTGTTTTGCTTCCTCCGGGTGAACCGTTAATCCGTTTCGGGATTTCTTGTAGTCGATTTTATAGTGCTAGAGAAGAGGAATCCAATGGTGCCACTCTTGAGGGCTGATTCTTCTCGGAAAATTCTGAGAACCCTGGATCATCATTCATCCGTTGCTTTGCTCTCCTTTCTTCATCTCTTCACTTCTTCAAATCTTCACAAAGCTCAAATGTAAAGGTCTTCAAATCTTCAAAGATAAATCTTCAAAGTCTTCAAATCTTCAAAGTATTCAAACAAATCACCTTGTCACACAAAATCATCTAAAAAGTGATTAAAACGTCAAAGCCGCCTTTATCCCTCCATAGATGATTTCAAGGAAAAATGCCACATGTAGAGCACAAAATTGCATAAAACCTAATCCTAAAAAGCCTAAAATAACCATCTAAAATGGACACATCACACTCCTTCAGCTTAGTCACTAGTGTTTCTATATAGGGAGAGTCAAGTAAAGTTTAACCGTTGATTAGTTCAAGTCAACTTAGTCACTAATATTTATTGATAGAAATTTAAGCAATGTTTGACCGTTGATTAGTTAAAGCCAAACATTTTTATTAGTATTTAATGTATACGAATTCAAATAAAGTTTGATCGCTAATTAGTTAAAGTCAACTTTGTTTTTATTTATTGAAAGTCAAGTAAAGATTGACCGTTGATTAGAAAAAGTCAATCTAGTTTTAGTGTGTATATATTTAAAGTCGAGTAATGTTTGACCGTTGATTAGTTAAAGTCAACTTAGTCACTAGTGTTTCTATATAAGGATAGTCAAGTAAAGTTTGACCGTTGATTAGATAAAGTTAACTTAGTCACTAGTATTTATATAAAGAAAGTCAAGTAAGTTTGACCGTTGATTAAACAAAGTAAAACATTTTTATTAGTATTTATTATATACTAATTGAAATAAAGTTTGACCGTTAATTAGTTCAAATCAACTTTGTTTCTAGTGTTTATATATTTAAATTCAAGTCAAGTTTGACCATTATTTAAATAAAGTCAACCTAGTTATTAGTATTTATATAGTGAAAGTTGAGTAAAGTTTGAATGTTGATTAGTTAAAGTCAGCTTAGTCACTAGTGTTTCCATATAGAGAGAGTCAAGTAAAGTATTACCGTTGATTAGTTAAAGTCAACTCACTCACTAATATTTATGTGTAGAAAGTCAAGTAACGTTTGACCATTGATTAGAAAAAGTCAAACATTTTTATTAATATTTATTATATACTAATTCAAATATAGTTTGACTGTTAATTATTAAAATTAACTTTGTTATTAGTGTTTATATAGTGAAAGTCCAGTAAAGTTTGACCTTTGATTAGACTAAGTTAACCTAGTTATTAGTTTTATATATTTAAAGACGATAAATGTTTGACTGTTGATTAGTCAAAGTCAGCTTAGTCACCAGTCGAAGATAATGGTAAATAAAAAGAAACCGTGAGAGTCTACGGGAGTGGGAACATTGTCCCACTCCCGTTATACAATGAAATATACTAAACTACCTCTGATCTAGATGGTACAATTAGGTGGCCCAAAAAATTCCGTGGGGGTGTACGGTAGTGGGGACATTGGCCCACTCCCTCAATACATGCTTCCCAAAATACTGCCCCTGGTCTAAATGTTACTAGCAGGTGACCCAAGAAACAAAGAGAACAGAAGATCATGAGAACAATCTCGCTAGCCCCTCCTCCATGGAACCTCCATCCAACCGGGAGATGTAACCGGCTCTTGACCCATGGTTTATTCCCCATACGTGTAATCCCAACCATCGCTGAAGTGCTGCGACGACCTTCGAAACCAAGAGAGGTCTCGGTCATCCAAGGAATGAAGCATTGCGTACTCTCCTGATGGAGTTGGTACACCGCTTCTACCATGTACACCCATAAGATGAAGATAAAGGGGTGTTATTGGTCTTCAGTAACGATCTCTGTGTGAGTGCCGAGGTTTTTCGTTTGGGGATGGGAGCTAGTTGACCGTAGTCGATGGTGCTCCCAGTTGTTCCCTGTGGATAGAACTCCTCATGATAAGAGACCGGGCATGACTTCTATTGCGCACGGCCCGCATAACGTTTTTGTAACCGTTCTCTTCATTTTAGGCAAATGGACAGCCGTATGCCATTTTACACTTTTCAGTGCAGCGCAGGCATATCGCGCAACCGTCAAATCCAAGTATCTCAGCTAGTAGTGGGTTTATTAATTTCGCGTATGCTAATTAATTAATCCACTACCCAATTCTAGTAGTTGTGCAACCCAAGTGATGAAAGCTTTCACCCCAGTGGATGGGGAAACTGAGAACTCCCTTACCCGTGATCGACAGTTTCTGCCCCAGGAAAAAGATGACGGAATATCTCAACATTTCCAATTTTTTTCTTTTCTTTTTCACTTTGCCCTCGAAACAAGTTGGACCACTGGTCTTTAAGACCTCTCGGGCCAGTGGCCCTCAAGACCTCTCGAACCGGTGGCCCTCGAGACCTCTCAAACCACTGACCCTCGAGACCTCGCGTACCTCTGGCCCTTGAGACCTCACGAACTTCTAGACCTCTGGACCTGTCGAACTGGTAGCCCTCGAGACTTCCCGAAATGGTGGTCTTTCAGACCTCTCAAACTAGTGGCCCTCGAGATCTCTTGAACCATTGGCCCTCGAGACCCCTCGAAGCACTAGCTCTTGAGACCTCTCGTACCCCTGGTCCTTAACACCTGTTAAACCGCGGGCCAACGAGACATGTCGAACCGCTGGCCCTCGAGATCACACAAACTGCTGGCCCTAGGGACCTCTAGAACCTTTGGCTCTCGAGACCTCACAAGCCTCTGGAGCTTGGTACTTCTCGAACCGCTGGCCCTCGAGGTCTCACGGACCCCTGGCACTCGAGACCTCTCTAACTCCCGGCGCTCAAGATCCATTAAACAGCTGGCTCTCGAGACCTCGCGAATCTCTGGCCCTCGAGACCTGACGAACCTTTGAGCCTCCGGATCTATCAAGCTGGTGGCCCACGAGATCTCCTGAACCGGTGGTCTTTGAGACCTCTCGAGCTGGTGGCCCTCGAGATCTCTCGAAACACTGGCCCTCGAGACTTGACGGACCCCCGATCATCGAGACCTGACGAGACCTCTCAAACCTTTGGCTCTTGAGACCTCACGAGCCTCTAGAGCTCGGTACCTCTCGAACCGGTGGCCCTCGAGGCCTCTCGAACCGGTGGGCCTCGATACCTATCGAACCGATGGCCCTCGATACATCTCGAGTCGGTGGCTCCTGAAGCCTCTCGAACCAATGGCTCTTGAGAATTCTCAAACTAGTGGCACTCGAGACCTCTCGAACCACTAGCTCTCGAGACCTCTCGAACAACTGGTCCACTAGTCTTCTCGAACAACTGGCCCTTGAGTCCTCTTGAACAATCAGTCCTTGGGACCCCTCGAACAACGGGCCCTCGAGGCCTAAAGTGTTTTTTTACTTTGCCCTCGAAACCACTCGGACCACTGGTCTTTAAGACTTCTCGGGCCAGTGGCCCTCGAGACCTCTCGAACCGGTGGCTCTCAAGATCTCTCGAACCGCTGACTCTCGAGACCTTGTGTACCTCTGGCCCTCGAGACCTCACAAACCTCTGGACTTCAGGACCTGTCAAACCCGTAGCCCTCGAGACTTCCCAAACTTGTGGTCTTTGAGACCTCTCGAATTAGTTGCCCTAGAGATCTCTCGAACCATTGGCTCTCGAGACCTCTCGAAGCACTAGCCTTGGAGACCTCTCCTACCCCTGGTCCTTGAGACCTATTGAACCGCTGGCCCATGAGACCCGTCGAACCGCTGGCCCTCGAGATCACTCGAACCGCTGGCCCTACGGACCTCTCAAACCTTTGGCTCTCGAGTCCTCATGAGCCTCTGGAGCTCGGTACCTTTCGAACCGCTGGCCCTCGAGGTCTCACGGACCCCTGACCCTCAAGGTCTCACAAACCCCTGGCACTCGAGACCTCTCGAACCTCTGGCGCTCGAGACCTGTTGAACCGCTGGCCCTCGAGACCTCGCGAACCTCTGGCACTCGAGACCTGGCAAACCTCTAGCCCTCGAAACCTGGCGAACCTTTGGCCCTCGAGATCGAACTGGTGGTCTTTGAGACCTCTCGAACAAGTGGCCCTCGAGATCTCTCAAAACACTGGCCCTCGAGACCTCTCGAAACACTGGCCCTCGAGACCTCTCGAAGCACTAGCCCTCGAGACCTGACGGACCCTCGGTCCTCGAGACCTGATGAGACCTCTCGAACCAGTGGCCCTCGAGGCCTCTTGAACCAGTAGGCCTCGATACCTGTCGAACCGATGGCCCTCGATACATCTCGAATCGGTGGCTCTCGAAGCCTCTCGAACCAGTGGCTCTCAAGAATTCTCAAACTAGTGGCACTCGAGACCTCTCAAACCACTGGCTCTCGAGACTTCTCAAACAACTGGTCCTCTCATCTTCTCAAACAACTGGCCCTCGAGTCCTCTTGAACAACCGGTCCTTGGGACCTCTCGAACAACTGGCCCTCGATGCTTGAAGTGTTTTTTTACTTTGCCCTCGAAACCACTCGGACCACTGGTCTTTAAGACCTCTTGGGCCAGTGGCCCTCGAGACCTCTCGAACCGGTGGCCCTCAAGACCTCTCGAACCGCTGACCCTTGAGACCTCACGTATCTCTGGCCCTCGAGACCTCACAAACCTCTGGACCTCAGGACCTGTCGAACCCGTGGCCCTCGAGACATCCCGAACTGGTGGTGTTTGAGACCTCTCAAATTAGTTGCCCTCGAGATCTCTCAAACCATTGGCTCTCGAGACCTCTCTAAGCACTAGCCCTGGAGACCTCTCGTACCCCTGGTCCTCGAGACCTGTTGAACTGCTAGCCCATGAGACCTGTCGAACCGCTGGCCCTCGAGATCACTCGAACCGCTGGCCCTACAGACCTCTCAAACCTTTGGCTCTCGAGTCCTCACGAGCCTCTGTAGCTCAGTACCTTTCAAACCGCTGGCCCTCAAGGTCTCACGAACCCTTGGCCCTTAAGGTCTCACGAACCCCTGGCACTCGAGACCTCTCGAACCCCTGGCACTCGAGACCTGTTGAACCGCTGGCCCTCAAGACCTCGCGAACCTCTGGCCCTTGAGACCTGGCGAACCTCTAGCCGTCGAAACCTGGCGAACCTCTGGCCCTCGAGATCGAACTGGTGGTCTTTGAGACCTCTCGAACAAGTGGCCCTCGAGATCTCTCGAAACACTGGCCCTCGAGACCTCTCAAAACACTGGCCCTCGAGACCTCTCGAAGCACTAGCCCTTGAGACCTGACGGACCCCCGGTCCTCGAGACCTAACAAGACCTCTCGAACCTTTGGCTCTCGAGACCTCATGAGCCTCTAGAGCTCGGTACCTCTCAAACCAGTGGCCCTCGAGGCCTCTTGAACTGGTGGGCCTCGATACCTATTGAACTGATGGCCCTCGATACATCTCGAATTGGTCCTCTCGAAGCCTCTCGAACCAGTGGCTCTCAAGAATTCTCGAACTAGTGGCACTCGAGACCTCTCGAACCACTGGCTCTCGAGACCTCTCAAACAACTGGTCCTCTCATCTTCTCGAACAACTGGCCCTCGAGTCCTCTCGAACAACCGGTCCTTGGAACCTCTCGAACAACTGGCCCTCGAGGCTTGAAGTGGTTTTTTTATTTATTTTTCTTCTGGCTGCCAGGTCGATGTCCGCATCTATTTGTACCTGCAAAAGAAATATTTACCTCTCTGGTGCTTTATTATTGGTGTCCCCTAAGCTTACATGCAGGAAAGTTTAGGAAAAAAGAATGGACTTCCTCATTTTTAACGTTTGTTTGCGAAGGATCCCTTTCTAGAACAGCAGTTCTTGTGGGAATAATCTATTGAGGATAAGGTAACAGTCCTTTTGGATAAGCATGAAAACTCTTGCCGAGTCCGGGCGGAGACTATTTTTGAGAACTCTGTTCCTTTCACTCCATATGTAGTACATTGAGGTTGTCAGTGCCAGTGGACCCATCATTTTTTTCAATTTCGATCCTCTTACCTGTCTTCTGATCCATTTTTCCGAGGCTGCAATGGAGGTGGTAGCTCGGCTCAATCCAATCCAGTTTCGCACTCTCTCCCATACCAGTTTGACGAAATCACAGTTGAAAAACAAATGATCGTGTGACTCTTCTTTAGAGCGACATAGGCAGCAGATGTCATCTGGGGGTTCTTTATCTCCTCCATGGTACCTGTCCTTGGTTTTGAGACAACCAAGCGATACAAGCGATGTAATGAAAGAGAACTAGGGTGGTATCGAGCCACTCCAAATTGATTTGAAGAATCTTAGTCTTGGGAGGGTGGATATGTCATACAGATGTGGGTAAGTGAACCTGTGAAAATGATCATGAGCCATCGCCGTGAATTTTCTGGATCCTGTCCAAACCGCCAGCAAGTCGATGAGTGTTTCCCTTGAGCCTCCACACATTTTTATCAGGTTGTCTCGTATTTCACACATATTCGTGAAGTAGAGTGAGAACTTCTCTGAGATTCTACCGCACGGAGCCCTTGTGTGTACATTCTATATAGTGCTCGTGCTCAGGAACTGTGAATGGACCCATTTGATCTAGAGTGACTCCTTTTTTGAGGGTATATCCCATAGTTGCTGTGTGAGGATGGCCATATTCCAAGTCTTGAAGTCCTAAATTCCCAAACCCCCATTACTCCTCGGGGTGCAAAGCCTTTTCCAGGAAACCTTTTTCTGCTTCTTTTCACCCCACAGGAAGTGTTTACATTTTTGTTCTAGTGAGTCCATAACATTTCCCTGGATGATGAAGTGCTGTATCCGGAATCCAACAAGTCCCTGTACCACGGATTTATAAGTTCTAGTTTCCCCGTATAAGATAATGTATGACCTTTGAATCTTGCAATTTCCTTGTCGACGCTGTCAAGAAACGTTTGAAATAGAGAGACCTTGAGTTTACTGGAATCCAATGGGATACCTAAGTACCTGACCGGAAAATTAGCCCATAGAATACCGGTGAAGCGTAAGTCCTCCTTTATACCAACTCCAAAGAATTTTGACTTTGCGGCATTGATGGCTAGGCATGAGGTATGCTGGAAATTGTTTAGAGCAGACATAATGGTATGGACAGAGTTCCGGTCTACCTTCGAAAAAAGCATCAGGTTATCCGCGAATGCTAGGTGGGTGATTTTTAGGTGTTCACATCTTGGGTGGTATGAGAACGGAGAGGTTTCTGCCCTGTTTTTCAGTAACCTGGAAAGATATTCAATGCAAATGACAAAAAGTTAGGGAGAAAGGGGGTCGCCTTGTTGCAGTCCCCTTTTGGCTTTGAAGAAATCACACAATTTGCCATTTATCGCAATAGAGAATGTTGATGTTGTGACGCATTCCATGATTCTATCAACCCACATTTGCGAGAAACCCAGGCCATTTAGTACCTCCCGTATGAAATCCCAGGAAACTGTGTCGAATGCCTTTGCGAGGTCTACCATAATCATACAGCGAGGAGAGGATCATAACTTTCCGTAGCCCCGCACGAGCTCTTGAGCCATTATGACATTTTCATAAAGTTTCCTTCCCTTTACGAATACTGCTTGGCAGGGGTCGATGAGGCCGGGAAGGAGAGGATCGATTCTGTTGGTGATGACTTTGGAGATAATCTTGTAAATGATATTGCAGCAGGAGATGGGTCTAAAGTTAGCCACCCTTAGGTTGTCTTCTTTCTTGGGAATAAGTGCAACAGTGGTATGATTTAGTCTTTTTAGTAGTTCACCAGTGCGGAAGAATTCCAAGACCGATTCTGTGACATCCTGCCCCACAATCTCCCATTGATTCTTGAAAAAAGCCGCAGTGAAGCCATCCGGACCCGGAGCTTTGTCATTGGACATGGAGAAGAGGGCTGACTTGATTTCATGCCTTTCGATATCTTGGCTAAGTGTGGCTCTCTCCATGTCGGTAAGTAAGGGGCCTGACCGAACTATATCTGGATCGATTGGTGCACGTGGTACATCTGACCCGATTAAGCCCTTATAAAACTCTGCAAATAGTGCCCTTTTTTTCTCGCTGGATGTGACTAATCTTTCTTCTATGTCCAGAATTGCCTGGACTCCACCGCCCTTCCTGTTGGCTACCAAGCCGTGAAAGAAACTTGTGCCCTTATCCGCCAAAGTGACAAAGTTTATTCTTCCCTTTTGTGTAGGAATTTCGGCTCCACCGTGTAGAAGATCAGGGATGTTTGCTTTAGAACAGTCAGTTGGTGTATCAGTTCCTGTGATGCATTCCCCTGCGTTAAAATTTTCAACGTGTTCGCGTACTCCATATCTGCTCTTTTCGCCTTTTCTGATATGTGGCGGAAGTCCCTTTTCCCCAGCTCTTTGAGGGGTTTCTTCAATCTTTGCAGTTTGCGGCATAGAACATACTGTCTGAACCCTTGAACTGCTGGCGACCAGTGATCATGAACAACCTGCTTGCACCTCGGATGCACATTCCACATATTTTGATACATGAAAGGTCTGTTCAATTGCTTATTTTCTTGTACTGGAGCTATCACAAAAGGTAGGTGGTCAGAGAGGGCTGATCCAGGAAGAAAGGTGGTACGGCAGGAATCTTCATCCCATTTGTGATTCAGAAGGACGCGGTCTAGTTTGCGCCTGATTGTGAAGTTTGCATTATGCCATGTTAGATGATCCCCGCTTGCTGGGCCATCCCTCAGACCACAGGCAGTACAGGCTTCTTGAAATTCTCTCATTTGGTAGACCCCGGGGGATGTGTTGCCCATATGATCATTTACACTAGGATGGCGTTAAAGTCGCCAAGAACCATCCAAGGTGAGTCAAGGTTTGCATTGTATCGCTTTAGTTCTGCCCAAAGGGGTAATCTGTGTAGTCTTCCCTCACTGTTTCCATACGTGTAGGTGCAAAGAAAATGCACATTGAATGATAGGTGTCGTACTTTGAGGTGGATCAGCTGCGCCATTTTGCCCGTTGTCTCGACATGAAACTTTTTGGTGTCCCAAACAATAATAATTCTTGAATTAGGTGCCGATTCAAAATTGTGGGTGTATCTCCAACCTTTAAGACTCCTCCTGAAGTTGTTCAGTGTTCGTTCAATTGCCTTTGTTTCCAGAATACCTAACAAACCGACATTGTTTTCGAAGATGATGTTCTTCGCCTATCTCCTTTTTGCTGGGGCGCCAAGGCCCCATATGTTTATGCATGCTGCATTCATTGGGGGGCGAAGGTCCCTTCTGGCCTCGGATCACTGCTTTTACTGTTGTCATTTGAAGAGGAACTCTTTGCTGCTTCCGCCACTCTTTGGTAGGTCTTTGTTAATGGGTTGAGTAGCATGTAAGAGAATCTGGTTCTGCCGCTGCTCTTGAACATATGTTTCTCGACTGTGTTTTTTCCTTTTGGTGTCGGAGGTCTTCCTACCCTAGGGGGGTTGCTCCTTCTTCTTGCCTCCGGATGGAGCATGCTGTCTGGTATGCTTCCTGCAACATTCATCAGTCTGTCTGCATCACCGAAAGCTAGAGGCTCTACCAAGCCGGCATCATCACTGAGACGGGGAAGGGCGCCCGGTGGTGTGGGATCAACTGTTTCCTTCCCCCTGTCCATCTCAATAACTACCTCTGTGTCTTCACACTTTTCCTTTGCCGAGTTTACTTCTTGCTCCATGGTGCTAGGTCCTGGGCGTACTGGTTTTGACCCTGAAACTGTGTCTCCATTTGTACGAGAGAGCTCTCTATCTGGGTTTTTTCCTTCATTTACCTGTGTGGACAGAACACTTTCGTCGAAGTTTACAGCCCGATTTCTTTTTGCCATGCGTTCCTGAAAAAACCTGTCCCTGGCCCTGAAGAATTCATCGCAACCTTCAAAGAGATGTGTATTTTCTCCGTAGTTTAGGCACCATAGTTTGCAGTAGTCATACAGTATCCGTTGCGAGTGGGTAGTTCCATCCGACATATGGAATTTTACCATTTCCTTGAGCTGTTTGGAGGTGTCAATGAGGACCAGGATCTTGGCGTAGTAGCCCACGATATCTCGAGTTCTATTACCCATGAGGATGGGCTCACCAAGGGTGGAGGCTATCTTCTCGAGGGTTTTTTTGTGCCAGCATGATTTTGGTAGGTAGTTCATGCAAATCCAGATCGGTTTCTTGCCCATGATATGCATATCGTACTTCCTATACTCAGGTATAGGAACAATAAACAACTTTTTACCATGGTGGAAATGGTTCGGACCCTGTAGTACCCTATCCCTGTCCTCCGCTATTTTGAATCCGAATTTTAGGTACCCATTTGTCATTGTCTGAACCCAGCATTGGACATCCCACTTTGCCATGAGCAATTTCCGGACAGCATGTATACCTGGGAAAGAACCTGGGAAGATGCCTAAAAAACCATAGAAGACCCGGACTTGCTCCTTGTTAACTTCTTCCTCTGAGAGGACAAAATCCACATCTTGGTCTGTGATAATATCTACTTTGTTCAAGGTGATATCCGCGTCATCCCACTGCTTTTTTCGCTCTAGTCGCAGATCATGCCATTCTCTAGACTTGAAGGTCTTTTCCACTTGGTCATTCAGGCCTGGATGATTTGCCGATTTGGTGGCAGGGGTTGTTATGGGAGACTGGTCCATGTTTTCCCGTTCACAGTGATAGTAAGAGAAGACAAGAGGGGTTAGGTACACAATCTGACTAATGTATCAGATGCACAAGGAGTCTAACTTATCTCCCACACAATATTCTACTTCGAAAACAACAGAAATTCCTAGTAACTATCCCAGCAACAAGGGATTAATACTTCTTCAGATAATATGCTACGCATGTCAGATATTACTCATACAAATTACAACGACAGGAATGCAACGATATACACAATCCAAGTGCTCAACAAATGATAACTTTTCAGTGCTCGAACAGGGAATGAACAAATTCAGAGCCAAGTGACAAAGAAGAACCTATTTTTGCAATGCCGGCGGAGAGGCAGACGAAAAACCCATAAACTGGAGATGATTATGCTCGGAATCCCATGGGGAATCTCAGTAATCTTGCTTCATACCTGGATTTACCGCTTGATCGGACGAAAATGCTCCCGTGGATCGTGGGAGAAGGATTCTCCTTTTTCGCCCAAAAATCGCCTCAAAGCGGGAACTTCACCTTAAAGTCAACTTAGTCACTAATATTTATATAATAGAAATTCAAGTAATGTTTGACCATTGATTAGTTAAAGTCAAACATTTTTTATTAGTATTTATTATATACAAATTCAAATAAAGTTTGACAGCTAATTAGTTAAAGTCAACTTTATTTTTATATATTGAAAGTCAATTAAAGTTTGACCGTTAATTAGATAAAGTCAACCTAGTTATTAGTGTTTATATATTCAAAGTCAAGTAAAGTTTGACCGTTGATTAGTTAAAGTTAGCTTTGTCACTAGTGTTTCTATATAGAGAGAGACAAGTAAAGTTTGACCGTTGATTAGTTAAAGTTATCTTAGCCACTAGTATTTATATAATGAAAGTCAGGTAAGTTTGACCGTTGATTAGACAAAGTAAACCGTTTTAATTAGTATTTATTATAAAGTTTGGCCGTTAATTAGTTAAAGTCAACTTTGTTATTAGTGTTTGTATATTGAAATTCAAGTAAAGTTTGACCGTTGATTAGATAAATTCAACCTAGTTATTTGTGTTTATATATTGAAAGTCGAGTAAAGTTTGACCGTTGAATAGTTAAAGTCAGCTTAGTCAACATTGTTTCCATATAGAGAGATTCAAGTGAAGTGTTACCGTTGATTAGTTAAAGTCAACTTATTCATTGATATTTAGGTATAGAAAGTCAAGTAAGGTTTGACCATTGATTAGACAAAGTCAAACATTTTTATTAGTATTTATTATAGACTAATTTAAATATAGTTCAACCGTTAATTAGTTAAAGTCAACTTTTTTATTAGTGTTTGTATATTGAAAGTCAAGTAAAGTTTGACCGTTGATTAGACAGACTCAACCTAGTTATTAGTTTTATATATTGAAAGTCGAGTAATGTTTGACTGTTGATTAGTTAAAGTCAGCTTAATCACTAGTGCTTCTATATAGAGAGAGTCAAGTAAAGTTTAACCGTCGATTAGTTAAAGTCAACTTAGTCACTAATATTTATTTATAGAAACTCAAGTAATGTTTGACCGTTGATTAGACAAAGTCAAACATTTTTATTAGTATTTATCATATACTAATTCAAATAAAGTTTGACTGCTAATTAGTTAATGTCAACTTTGTTTTTATTTATTGAAAGTTAAGTAAAGTTTGACTGTTGATTAGACAAAGTCAACCTAGTTAGTAGTTTTTATATATTTAAAGTCGAGTAATGTTTGACCGTTGATTAGTTAAAGTCACTTTAATCACTAGTGTTTCTATATAGAGATAGTCAAGTAAAGTTTGACCATTGATTAGTTAAAGTTAACTTAGTCACTAGTATTTATGTAAAGAAAGTCAAGTAAGTTTGACCGTTGATTAGACAAAGTCAAACATTTTTATTAGTATTTATTATATACTAATTGAAATAAAGTTTGACCGTTAATTAGTTAAAATCAACTTTGTTTCTAGTGTTTATATATTGAAATTCAAGTAAAGTTTGACCATTATTTAAATAAAGTCAACCTAGTTATTAGTATTTATATATTGAAAGCCGAGTAAAGTTTGAATTTTGAGTAGATAAAGTCGCTTAGTCACTAGTCGAAGGTAATGGTAAATAAAAAGAAACAGTGAGAGTTTACGGGAGTGGGAACATTGTCCCACTCCCGTTATACAATGAAACCTACTGAACTACCCCTGATCTAGATGGCACAATCAGGTGGCCCCAAAAAATGCCGTGGGAATGTACGGGAGTAGGGACATTGGCCCACTCCCTTAATACATGTTACCTAAAATACTAGCCCTGATCCAAATGTTGCAACCAGGTGACCAAAAGGAACTAGTCCCATCGTGATGACCGGGGCACATGGAAACCTTCCATGGAAAATATTACAACCCGTCGTGGTGACCGGGGCCTGTATGAGCCATCCCTTCAACAGAGTCCCGTCTTGGTGACCGGGACCTATATAAGCCATCCGTGAAAAAATATAGGGGTAGGAGAACGAACTCACTAGCCTCCTCGCTCCATGTTACATCCATGCTACCGGTGGTGTGAACCGGCTCTTGTGCCGTGGTTTGCTCCCCACGGGTGTCTTCAACTCCGAGAGTGGTCTCGGTATTCCAATGAATGAAGTAGTATGACCTGTCCTCCTAAAAGGGCTTGCACACCGCTTCTACCATGTACACCTCTAAGATGAAGATAAAGAGGTGTTATTGGCCTTCGATAACAGTCTCTGGATGAGGGCCGAGGCTTTCTTTGTGGGGTTGGGAGTAGTTTGACCGTAGTCCGTTGAGCTCCCAAGTGTTCCCCGCGGATAGACTTCCTAGGCATAAGAGACCGGGCATGACTTCTTCCGTGCACGCCCCGCGTAATGGTTTTGTAACCGTTCTTTCCATTTTAGGCAAATGGACAGCCTGATGCCATTTTACACATTTCAGTGCAGTGCGGGCAAATAACGCAATTGTTAATTCCAAGTGATACCTAGCAAGGGGTTAATTAATATGCGTACGCAGAATTAATTTACCCCCTACCCGACCTACATGACCATGCTGCTACCGTGGGAAATTCTTTCAGCCATATGGAGAGAAGCTACTGCGATGATTTATTTTATTTTTTATTTTTAATTATTTTTAAATTATTTTTTGCAGTGGCCATCCCTGGAGGGTACTTACGAGTCCCCCCTCGAGGACAGAGCACTCGAACACCTTCAGCCCTCAAATGCCCCCCACGAGTACTCGAAGGCTTACAACCCTCGAATGGCCACCACGAGTACTCGAGCACCACTAGCACCACCTCGAGGACAAAGTACTCGAACACCTTAAGCCCTCGAATGCCACCCCCCCCGGCGCACTCGAAAGCTTCCAACACTCGAATTTCCCCCTTGAGAACTCGAGCACCAGCAGCACCACCTAGAGGACAGAGCACTAGAACACCTTCATCCCTCGAATGCCCCCCATGAGCACTCTAAGGCTTACAACCCTCGAATGGCCACCACGAGTACTCGAGCACCACCAGCACCACCTCGAGGACAAAGTACTCGAACACCTTCAGCCCTCGAAGGCCCCCCCGGCGCACTCGAAAGCTTCCAACACTGTAATTTCCCCCTCGAGAACTCAAGCACCACCAGCACCACCTCGAGGATAGAGCACTAGAACACCTTCAGCCCTCGAATGCCCCCTATGAGCACTCGAAAGCTTCCAACACTCGAATGGCCCCCTCGAGTACTCGAGTACCACCAGTACTTGTATGGCTTGAGCACTCGAGTACCACCAGCTTAGTCACTAGTGTTTCCATATAGAAAGAGTCAAGTAAAGTAATACCGTTGATTAGTTAAAGTCAACCCATTCACTAACATTTATGTATAGAAAGTCAAGTAAGGTTTGACCGTTGATTAGAAAAAGTCAAACATTTTTATTAATATTTATCATATACTAATTCAAATATAGTTTGACCGTTAATTAGTTAAAGTCAACTTTGTTATTAGTGTTTATATAGTGAAAGTCCAGTAAATTTTGACCTTTGATTAGACTAAGTCAACCTAGTTATTAGTTTTATATATTTAAAGACGATTAATGTTTGACTGTTGATTAGTTAAAGTCAGCTTAGTCACTAGTGTTTCTATTTAGGGAGAGTCAAGTGAAGTTTAACCGTTGATTAGTTAAAGTCAACTTAGTCACTAATATTTATTGATAGAAATTCAAGTAATGTTTGACCGTTGAATAGTTAAAGTCAAACATTTTTAATAGTATTTATTATATACGAATTCAAATAAAGTTTGATCGCTAATTAGTTAAAGTCAACTTTGTTTTTATATAATGAAAGTCAATTAAAGTTTGACCGTTAATTAGACAATGTCAACCTAGTTATTAGTGTTTATATATTGAAAGTCAAGTAAAGTTTGACCGTTGATTAGTTAAAGTTAGCTTTGTCACTAGTCGAAGGTAATGGTAAATAAAAAGAAACTGTGAGAGTCTACGGGAGTGGGAACATTGTCCCACTCCCGTGATACAATGAAACCTACTAAACTACCTCTGATCTAGATGGTACAATCAGGTGGCCCAAAAAATGCCATGGGAATGTACGGGAGTGGGGACATTAGCCCACTTCCTTTATATATGTTACCTAAAATACTACCAGGTGACAAAAAAAAGAGCAGAAAGGCATGAGAACAAGCTCACTAGCCCCTCCTCCATGGAACCTCTATCCAACCGGGAGTGGTAACCGGCTCTTGACCCATGGTTTGTTCCCCACAGGTGTAATCCCAACCATCGCTAATGTGCGGTGACGACCTTCGAAACCGAGAGTGATCTCGGCTTTCCAATGAATGAAGCAATGCATCCTCTCCGGGTGGAGCTGGTACACCGTTTGTACCATGTACACCCCTAAGATGAAGATAAAGGGGTGTTATTGGCCTTCGGTAACAATCTCTGTGTTGGTGCCGAGGTTTTTTCTTTGGAGATGGGAGCCAGTTGACCGTAGTCGATGGTGCTCCCAGTTGCTCCCCGCAGATAGACCTCCTAATGATAAGAGGCTGGGCATGACTTCTACTGTGCACACCCGCGTAACGGTTTTGTAAACGTTCTCTCCATTTTTGGCAAATGGACAGCCCTATGCCATTTCACACTTTTCAGTGCAGCACAGGCAAATCGCGCAACCATCAAATCCAAGTATCTCAGCTAGCAGTGGGTTATTTAATTAATCCACTACCCAATTCAAGTAGTTGTGCAACCAAATGATGAAACGTTACACCCCAATGGATAAGGAAAATGAGAACTCCCTCACCCGTGATACACAATTTCAGCCCAAAAGGGAAGGCTGAAACTCTCCACATTTCCATAAATATTTTTTTTAGAAGTAGCCATCCCTCGAATACGAATCACCCCTCAAGGGTAAAGAAGCCATCCCTCAAGGGTACTCCACTATTCCCCCCTCAAGGGAAAAGCACTCGAACACCTTTAACCCTCGAATGCCCTCCATCAAGCACTCTAAAGTTTCCAACACTCGAATGGCCCCCTCGAGTACTCGAGCACTTCCAGCACTCGTATACCTCAATCCGTAAATCCTTGAACCACCCTTGAGATCTCGAATCCTTCAGGAGTCAAACACCATTTAAGCACTCGAATGCCCCCCTCAAGCTCTCGAGCATCTCCAGAACTCGAATACCCCCCTCGAGTACTCAAGCACTTCCAGAACTCGAATGCACTTCTCGAGCAGTCGAATGCCTTCCGCACTCGAATACCTCAATCCAGCTAAACACCTCGAGATCTCCTTCAGCCCTCGAACCATCCTTCTATCCTCGAACCATCTCTCAACTTCCCTTCGAGTACTCGAACCTCCACCCCTCAAGGGGTTACTCTCCTGCATACCATTCGAGTTACCATTTCCAGCTGCTAGATGGGTTGCCGAACTATAATTTTTCGACGTTACTGAGTCACCAAAATCTAGGCAGATTGAGAACACCACCAATTACGAGAATCTGTTCTTCATTCCTCTTCTTCTGGGGATTCTTATGAAACTGAGAAACCAGGCTGAAATGTGAGAGTACCATTCTTGATGATTCCGATTAAAACAATCCACCATGGCCGACCACTAATCGGCTAGATCCAACCAACACATAGTGAAACATCTCATAACATCTATGATGAATCCAAATAGCCCCAAAGTATGTGCATCTTCCCCATAGCATTCCAGTACATCTAGATTGAAGATCACCATAAGAAAGTTCATGAGTGAGAAAAATCTAAATCCACGTTCTTAGCATAGAGTGTTTAAGTACCAACTAGTTCTGGTAAAACAAGGTCGGGCGATGTTCAGGTTCTGAGCACAAGCGAGGCTGAGAGTTTACTGGGTTTTGATCACAAGCAAGGCTGGGAAAGGTACCGGGTTCTGTTCACTTGCAAGGTCGGAGGTTTCTCAGGTTTTGAACACCAGCTTGGCCGGAAGGTGGCGGGGTTCTGAACACTAGCGAGGCCAGATGAGTAGCAGGTTCGTACTATGTTCGATCAGTCGAACAGAGTTTCCTGTAATTTATTCCACATAGCTAGGCTGGTCGGGTGTCAGGGGTTTGAACACAAGTTCGCCTAAATCAGTTGAGGTAGCCTGCTGGTGTAAGTTCCAATTAAATCGGGTAAACAAGGTCGAGCATTGTCCGGGTTCTGAGCACAAGCAAGGCAGGGTGAGTTACCGGGAGCAAGGCCGGGTGGGCAGACCGGGGTTTGAACACTTGCAAGGCCGGAAGTTGCCCAGGTTTTGGACACAAGCAAGGCTGAATAGTGACCTGGTTCTAGGCACTAGCAAGGCCGAGTGACAAGGCTGGGGTTTGGACACAAGCTAGGTTGGCCGGGGCTCGAGATTTGAACACAAGTTTACCCAAACCAGATCAAAACTCACACAGGTGCTAACAACTTCTATGTGTGAGAACCTTCAATAATATTTATCCCGTATAAACATCATGCTGACAATCCACTTTCATACCCACATAGATTCTCATAAACATCCCATCTATCCATGCCTATCTAGCCCATATTTTTTGTGAAGAACTCCATAAGAAACATACATGGGTGCTCTTGATCTAGCAAAATAGATCAGAATTCCGGCATAAGAAAGCATAGCATTTGGTCGAAGGTTGCAAACAAGCCAGCAACACAAGTTTGCCGGGATGAAAGCACCCAAATGCTATGATTTTTATGCCTAGAAATTCGTTGAGGGATCTTTTTCCAAACGAACACTTACGTATTGGCTTGAACTACAAAATTCTGAGTTCTACAAAAGGCCACAGCAATCCACCCATACCACCAATATTAAGCAAGTAAAACCACTCAGTTTCACAGTAAATTCCACAGAAAATAGAGAACCAGGTTCGTACTCTGTTCGATCAGTCAAATAGAGTTTCCTGCAATTTATTCAACATATTGCACACAGCAAATCCGCATACTTCATATATGAATAGAGCAGGGTATGCATCCATACCAAAACAGCGTAGATCCATACAATTTCACACAATAATTTCAAACAAATTTCGTGTAGGAATTCCACATAGTTTAATCCGCACAAATCCACAACATTCGTACCACTCCGTACAAAGCAACATAGAAATTACTTGGGGCAGTGTTGGTATTCATCTGAGCATCCTCCTCAGCAACCCAGATAGAGAACCGGAGTCTTCAGCCTTAGGTTGCGTCGGATTTGAGCCTGGTGTTCGTGGGTGTTCATCTGAAAAAAAAGTGGAAATCCCAATTTCAAGATCGAACAATAGATATGTGAAATTGTCTTCCTCCGAGATCCGACTTGTTATGGGTCTTCAAATCCGAGATCGGAAGGCTGATCTTACTCCAAAATCTAAGCGAAATTTCGAAGATAGAAATTTCATGAGAAACCCAGATTCAGGTTTCAATCCTTCAAGAGGATCCATATACCATACATGAAAAGATTCCCAGTGAGGAACCCAACATTAATGTCGGGTCCCTCGTCGGAGGAGAGGAGCTCCGGAAGAGAAACCGGCAAAAATTGACTACGATGAACAGTAGCAGGGTTGTGCCCTATTTTTGCCTCTACTCCCAACTTAGTCACTATTGTTTCTATATAGAGAGAGTCAAGTAAAGTTTGACCGTTGATTAGTAAAAGTTAACTTCGTCACTAGTATTTATATAAAGAAAGTCAAGTCAGTTTGACCGTTGATTAGACAAAGTCAAAATTTTTTATTAGTATTTATTATATACTAATTGAAATAAAGTTTGACCGTTAATAAGTTAAAGTCAACTTTGTTTCTAGTTTTTATATATTGAGATTCAAGTAAAGTTTGACCATTATTTAGATAAAGTCAACCTAGTTATTAGTGTTTATGTAGTAAAGTTTGAATGTTGATTAGTTAATGTCAGCTTAGTCACTAGTTGAAGGTAATGGTAAATAAAAAGAAACCGTGAGAGTGTACAAGAGTGGGAACATTGTCCCACTCTCGTGATACATGAAACCTACTAAACTAACCCTGATCTAGATGGTAAACTAGGTGGCCCAAAAAATAGAACCGGGAGACTCTACGGGAGTGAGATTATTGTCCCACTCTCTGAATGCATGATACCTACTAAGCTACCCTTGATCTAGATGAGATAGCCAGGTGGCCCAAAAAGATGTTAACCCCTTCGTGGTGACAGAGGCCTGTAGAAATCATCTATGAGAAACTGATGCTAACCCCTTTGCGATGACAGGGGCCTGTAGAAATCATCCGTAAAAATACCGAGGGGCCTGAGAACAAACTCGGTAGCCCCTCACTCCATACAACATCCATACAACCGGTTGCATGAACCGGCTCTTCAGTTGTGGTTTGTTCCCCATGGGTGTCTTCCAAATCGAGAATAGTCTCGGCTGTCAAGTGAAGTAGTATGTCGTCTTCTCCGGGAAGAGTTGGCACACCTCTTCTGCCATGTACACCTCTAAGATGAAGAAAAAGAGGTGTTATTGGCCTTCGATAATGATCTCTAGATGAGTCCCGAGGTTTTCTCGTTGGGGTTGGGGGCAGATTGACCGTAGTCTGTGGTGCTCCCAAGTGTTCCCCACGGATAGATCCTCCTAATGGTGAACATACCAAGCACGACTTCTATCACTCACACCCCATTTTAGGCAAATGGACAGCCTAATGCGATGTTACACTTCTCAGTGCAGCGTGGGCAAATCGTGCAGCCAACAAATGTAGATGATAAGTGGCAGGGGGTTAGTAAAATAGCTTACGCTAAATTAGTTAACCCCCTACCTGGCCCGAGTGGCCATGCGAGTAAAAGCTTATAACCTGTGCAACTAGATGAGAAAAGACTGCCTCGGCCCCGAATGGCCAATTTGACTAACAGTGGATAACCCATGCGGCCAGATAAAGAAGAGCTGCTGTGTTTTTTTTGTACCCCTCAAACCACCATACCAAGGGTCGAGGTGTTTCAAAGCCCTAAATCCTCAAACCACCCAGAGCCTCGGACCACCTACCCTTCAAGCCTTGGACCACCTCCCATTTCAGTCTCGAGGGTCGGAAAACGAGGGTCGAGGGGTGAGGGTCGAGGTGTAAAATTTTATTTTTTCTTCCATTTTTTTCCTATTCCACGAGGAGGCCGTCCATACATTCCTAGTATGTCAAAAAGATAGGGTGGGTTGATGCCTCCGTGTCACTTCTGTAAAAAGATGAAGTGGTGTAGAGTGGTTCTACCATATACACCTATATAGATTGGGGTGTTGTTGGCCTTCCAAAAATGATCTCTTGGCAATTAGGAGGTCCACCGTATGACCCTCGACTTTACTGTAGAGGTCTGCCCTTGTAATTACCTGCAAAGAAATGTTTACCGCCCGGATGGGCCTCCGAAGTCGGCCAATGAGCTTTCCTACAAGAAACTTTTGAAAAAGTCTTCGACTAAGATTGGCCGCATTTGTGCCGACTATTAGTGATGGATCCCCATTTAGAACAGCAATTCATGAGGGAATAATCTGTTGAGGATGAGGTAGCAGTCTTTTTGTATAAGCTTGAATGCCCTTGTTGAATCCGGTCGAAGTCCTTCCTTGAGAAGTTTATTCCTCTCACTCCATATGTAATACATCGTAGTTGCTAATGCCAGCGGTCCCATTTTTCTTTTCCATTTTGATCCTCGTACCTGTCTTCTGATCTATTTGTCAGAGGTGGTAATGGAATTTGTGGCTCTTCTCAATCAAATCCAGATTCGCACCCTATTCCATACAGTTCGGGCGAAGTCACATTGGAAGAACAAGTGTTCATACATCTCTCCTTCCCAATGACATAGGGAGCAAACATGATTTGTGGGTACATCTTTGCCTCCATAGTACCTGTATTTGGTTTAAAATTGACCAAGAGAAGCAAGCTAGGTAATGAACGAGAACCAGGGAGGGGGGGTGTGGAACCATGCCAAATTGATTTATAGAATCTGGCCTTTGGGAGGGTGGGTATATCACATAAGTGAGGATAGGTAGACTTGTGTAAATGTTCATGGGCTATCACCGTGAATTTACCAGATCCTACCCAAACCGCCAGCATGTCCCTGAGCGAGTCACTTGAGCCACCGGATATGATGACTAGTTTGTCTCGGATCTCACATAGATTCGTGAAGTGGAGTGAAAACTTCTCCGTGATTCTGCCACATGGGGCCCTTAGGTGTACAAGCTATATACTGCTCATGCCCAGGAATTGTGAATGGACCCATCGGACCCAGAACGATTCCTTCTTTGAGTGTAAATCCCATAGCTGCTGTGCGAGGATGGCCATATTCCATATCTTGAAGTACCGAATTTGTATACCCCCTTTACTTCTCGAAGTACAAAGCCTCTTCCGGGATACCTTATTCTTTTTCTTTTCTCCCCACAGGAAATGTTTGCATTTTTGTTCATGTGATTCCATGACATTACCCTGTATGATAAAGTGTTGTATCCAAAAACCAATAATGTCCTGGACCACGGACTTGGTGAGTTACAGTTTTCCCGCATATGATAATGTGTGCCCTTTGAATTTTGTAATTTCATTGTCGACACTGTCGAGAAGCGTATGAAACTGAGAGACCTTCAATTTAATGGAGTCCAATGGGATGCCCAAGTACCTGACTGGAAAGCTAGCCCACGGTATACCTGTGAAGCTTAAGTCATCTTTAATACCCACCCCAAGGAATTGCAACTTTGCGGCGTTAATAGCCAAGCAGGAGGTTTGTTGAGAATCATTGAGTATAGACATGAGGGTATGAACAGAGTTCCGATCCACCTTCGAGAAGGGCATCAAGTAATCAGCAAAAGCTAGATGGGTGATTTTCAGATTCTCGCATATGGGGTGATATGAGAACAAAGTCAATTCTGTCTTCCTTTTCAACAACCTCGAGAGGTATTCTATGCAAATGACAAAGAGTAGGGGGGAGAGGGGGTCACCCTGACGAACACCCTATTTGCCTTTGAAGAAGTCACATAATTTTCCATTGATCGCAATGGAGAAAGTCGATGTTCTTACACATTCCATAATTCTGTCGACCAATAAGTGCGGGAAGCCCAGGCCAGTTAGTACCTCTTGTAAGAAGTCCCAGGAAACCTTGTCGAATGCCTTTGCGAGGCCGACCATAATCATACAGCGGGGGGATGATCTGGATTTGCCGTAGCCTCTTACCATCTCTTGGGCCAGCATGAAATTATTTGATAGCTTCCTTCCTTTCACAAATGCTGCTTGGAAGGGGTCAATAAGACCAAGGAGCAAAAGTTCGATTCTGTTAGCGATGATTTTTGAGATGGCTTTATAAATGATGTTGCAGCAGGAGATGGGTCTGAAGTCGCCCGCCCTTAGATTGTCTTCTTTATTGAGTATGAGTGTGATGACTATATAGTTGAGTCTTTTTAGTAATTCTCCATTGCGGAAGAATTCCAAGACTAATTCCGTGACATCCTGACCCACGATCTCCCATTGACTCTTGAAGAAGGCCGCTGTGAAACCATGTGGGCCTGGTGCTTTGTCATTAGACATGGAGAAGAGGGTGACTTTATTTCATGTCTTTCCATATCTTGGCTCAATGTTTCTCTCTCCATATTGTTGAGTAAGGGGACTGAGCAGAATGTATCTATACTATCGGTGTTCATGAAACTTCTGTACCGAATAAGTCCTTGTAAAATTCAGCTAGTAGTGTCCCTTTTCTTTCACTGGATGTGACTATCCTATCTTCAACATCTAGGATTGCCAGAATCCCACCCCCTTTCCTGTTGGCCACCAAACCGTGAAAAAATCTTGTTCCCTTATCCGTCATAGTGACAAAGTTAATTCTTCCCTTTTGGGAAAGGAATTTCAACTCCCCCGTATAGAGGAGCAGTGTGTTGTGCTTTAAGACAATCAGCTGATGTACCAGTTCAGGTGAGGTGTTCGTCGATGTTAGATTCTTCAATGTGGGCATATACTCCTTGTCTGCTCTTTTTGCTTTTTCTGAAATGTGGTTGAAATATTTTTTCCCAAGTTCCTTGAGAGGTTTCTTCAATCTTTGTAGCTTACGACATAAAGCATATTGTTTGAATCCCTGTACCTCTGGTGACCAGTGATCATGTACCACCTGTTTGAACTTCGGATACGCGTTCCACATGTTTTGGAACCTGAAGGGCCTTTTTAGCTTGTCTATATCTTGTGCTAGGGATGTTACAAAATGTAGGTGATCCGAGAGTACCGACCCAGGAAGAAAGGTGGAGCGGCACGAGTCTCTGTCCCATTTTTTATTGAGCAGGACGCGGTCTAGTTTGCACCTAATTATGTAGTCCACATTGTGCCACGTGAAGGGATCGCCAAGTGAAGTGATCGCCAAGTGCTAAAGCGTCTCTGAGACCACAGGCGGTGCAAGCTTCTTGAAATCCCCTCATTTGGTAGACCCCGGGAATGTGCTTCCCATATGATCATTGATGCTGAGGATGGAATTAAAATCACCAAGTACCATCCATGGTGAGTTTAGGTTTGCACCGTGTCTCTTTAATTCTGCCCAAAGGGGCAATCTTTGTAGTCTTCCTTCACTATTACCATAAGTATAAGTGCATAGAAATTGCACATTCAATGACAGGTGGATCAGTTGCACCATTCTACCTTTTATCTCAACAAAAAACTTTTTGAGATCCCAAACTATAAGAATTTTAGAGTTGGGTGCCAAGTCAAAATTGTGAGTGTATCTCCATCCTTTGAGACTCTTCATAAAGATGTTTAGCATTCGTTCGCTTGCCTTTGTTTCCAGAATACCCAACAGACCAACATTGTTTTCAGAGATGATGTTCTTTGCCCATCTCCTTTTTCCTGGGCGCCGAGGGCCCTTATGTTGAGGCAGGCCGCATTCATTGGGAACCCAAGGTCCCTTTAGGCCTAGAACCGCCCCCTTTGCTGCTATCAGTTGCGATGAGCTCTTTGCTGTGTCAGTCACTCTTTGATAAGTCTTCTTCAATGGGTTGAGCAGCATGGAAGAAGATATGGTTCTGCAACTACCTCTGATCAGCTTTCTCCCACCCGTGATTTGTGCTTTTGGCGTAGGAGGTCGTCCTGCTCGTGGGGGATTGCTCCCTCTTGCCTCCGGATTCAGCATACTATCTGGTATATTTCCTGCACCTTTCATTGGTCTTTTTGCATCTCCAAAAGTGGGGGGGTCTATCTGGGCTAGTTTCTTCAGTGAACTCCTTCTTGTTATAAACCTGAGAGCTTAACTATGTAGGAGCATCTCTCACCTTGTCCTGATTCATCTCCCTGTCCTTCTCCATGTCATCATCTTTCTCATTTTCTGACTTTAGTTCTTGTCCCGTGCTGCTTGATCCCATATTGTCTGAGTTCTTACCCGAAGCTTTGTCCCCATGGGTACGAGAAGTCACCGCATTAGGAATGTTGCAGTCCTCTTCCTCCGCCTATGCTGAATGAATGCATATATCGCCGTTGGCAGTTATATTCCTTTTTTCCCTGCACTCCTGAATGGCCCTATCCCTGGACTGAAAGAATTCATCACAGACTTCAAAAAGATGTGTATTTTCTCCGCAGTTAGGGCACCACGGTTTGCAGTAGTCTTAAAGAATCTGTTGCGAGTAGGTACCTCCATCAGGCATGCGGAATGTGGCTGCTTCTTTGAGGTTTTTAGAGGTCTCAATGAGGACAGGCATCCTGGCATAGTATCCCACGAGGTCTCATGTTGCATTGTCCATGAGAATGTGGTTTCCTAATATGGATGCTATTTTCTACAAGGCCTTTTTTTGCTAGCAAGACTTGGGCAAGTGGTTCATGCGTATCGAAATCATTTTTTTACCATGATTTGCATGTTGAACTTCCCAGACTCTAGCAGAGGGACAATAAATAACTTTTTACCATTGAGGTAATGATTTGGACCCTGCAGCACTTTGTCTTTATCCTCTGCTGTCTTGAATCTGAATTTGAGGTAGCCATTAGTCATTGTTTGTACCCAGCACTGGACACCCCATTTTGTCATGAGCAAGCTCCTTACCACATGTGTACCGGGGAAACATCCTGGGAATATGCCAAGAAAGCCATAGAACAGTATATTTTCCTTGATAATTTCATCCTCAGAGAGAACGAAATCCACATCCTGTGCTGCAGTAATATATACTTTGTCCATGATGATTTCTGCATCGTTCCACACCCTTTTTCTCTCTAGTAGCGGATCATACTATTCTTTAGGCTTGAAAGCCACGGCTGATTTTTTAGCCTGGCCATGAGGAATAGCAGATTTGGTGGCAGAGGAGAAGGCAGCTTTCGGATCCATATTTATTCATCAAGTTATTAGGGGAAATAAGATAAAATAAGAGAAGGTTAGGTAAACAATCCGACTAACTTATCGGATGCACAGGAGGTGACTAACGTATCTCCCCGCACAAGAATCCACTCAGAATAAATAATACACACAGTTCTAATACCTATCCCAGCAACAGGGGATAAGTATAATAGCAGCAGAATATTGTACACAATCCAAACAATACACAAATAGATACACACGAGGAATGATGTAAGTCCTCAAACAGGATGTACAAATCCACACGCAGAATACAAATCCTCCCAGAGAATACAAGTCTGCACAGAGTTAGAGCTTCACACAATATGTTCGGGGAATTGAATTCGAGAACCAAAAGTTTCAGTAGAACCTGTTTGTGGTTGAATTAAATTCCCACCGCAAATCCGAATCGATGTTAGTGGGGCGAAGACTTCCAACAATGTCGAGCATTTAGAATACCATGAGTCTAAATCCACTTCTACCCAGATCCTTCTAGGTGTTTAGATGATCTGAATTGACTACTAGGAACTTGAATTGTCACTTTCGAAAACCCTCGCTTTACGGGCGGAAGACATCAGAAATTTGCAACCTGAAGATGATTATGGTCGGAATCCCATGGGGATTCTGGATAATCAGGTACAGGTTGAATATTAACTGAATAATCAGACGAAAATGCTCCTGTTGTTCTTGGGAGAAGGATGCGCCTATTTCGCCCAGAATCGCCTTTCTCTCAGCTTAGTCACTAGTGTTTCTATATAGAGTCAGCTTAGTCACTAGCGTTTCCATATAGAGATAGTCAAGTACTATTACTGTTCATTAGTTAAAGTCAACTCATTCACTAATATTTATGTATAGAAAGTCAAGTAAGATTTGAGCGTTGATTAGAAAAAGTCAAACATTTTTTAAATATTTATTATATACTAATTCAAATATAGTTTGACTGTTAATTAGTTAAAGTCAACTTTGTTATAAGTATTTATTTATTGAAAGTCCGGTAAAGTTTTATTGTTGATTATACTAAGTCAACTTAGTCATTAGTTTTATATATTCAAAGATGATTAAAGTTTGACCATTGATTACTTAAAGTCAGCTTAGTCACTAGTCGAAGGTAATGGTAAAAAAAAGAAACTGTGAGAGCCTACGGGAGTGGGAACATTGTCCCACTCCCGTTATACAATGAAACCTACTAAACTACCCCTGATCTAGATGGTACAATTAGGTGGCCCAAAAAAATGCCGTGGGAATGTACGGGAGTAGGGACATTGGCCCACTCCCTTAATACATGTTACCTAAAATACTACCCCTGATCTAAATGTTGCAACCAGGTGACCAAAAGGAACTAGTCCCGTCATGATGACCGGGCCATGTGGAAACCATCCATGGAAAATTTTACAACCCATCGTGGTGACCGGGGACTGTATGAGCCATCCCTTCAACAGAGTCCCGTCTTGGTGACCGGGCCTGTATAAGCCATCCGTGAAAAAAAAGGGGTAGATGTTACATCCATGCTACCGGTGGTGTGAACCGGCTCTGGTGCCGTGGTTAGCTCCCCGCGGGTGTCTTCAACTCCAAGAGTGGTTTCCATCTTCTAATGAATGAAATAGTATGACCTGTCCTCCTAAAAGGGCTTGCACACCGCTTCTACCATGTACACCTCTAAGATGAAGATAAAGAGGTGTTATTGGCCTTCGATAATGGTCTCTGGATGAGGGCCAAGGCTTTCTCTGTGGGGTTGGGAGCAGTTTGACCGTAGTCCGTTGTGCTCCCAAGTGTTCCCCGTGGATAGACCTCCTAGGCATATGGGACCGGGCATGACTTCTACCACGCACGCCCTGCGTAACGGATTTGTAACCGTTCTTTCCATTTTAGGCAAATGGACAGCTTGATGCCATTTTACACGTTTCAGTGCAGCGCAGGCAAATAGCACAATCGTTAATTCTAAATGATACCTAGCAAGGGGTTAATTAATATGCGTACACAGAATTAATTTACCCCCTACCCGACCTACATGGCCATGCTGCTACCGTGGGAAATCCTTTCAGCCATATAGAGAGAGGCTGCTGCGATGATTCTTTTTCTTGCAGTGGCCATCCCTTGAGAGTCAAGTAAAGTTTAACCGTTGATTAGTTAAAGTCAACTTACTTACTAATATTTATAGATAGACATTCAAGTAATGTTTGACCGTTGATTAGTTAAAGTCAAACATTTTTATTAGTATTTATTATATATGAATTCAAATAAAGTTTGACCGCTTATTAGTTAAAGTAAACTTTGTTTTTATATATTAAAAGTCAATTAAAGTTTGACCGTTAATTAAACAAAGTCAACCTAGTTATTAGTGTTTATATATTGAAAGTCGAGTAAAGTTTAACCGTTGATTAGTTAAAGTCATCTTAGTCCCTAGTGTTTCTATATTGAGAGAGTCAAGTAAAGTTTAACTATTGATTAGTTAAAGTTAACTTAGTCACTAATATTTATGTTGAGAAATTCAAGTAATTTTGACCCTTGAATAGACATAGTTAAACATTTTTATTAGTATTTATTATATACTAATGCAAATAAAGTTTGACTGCTAATTAGTTAAAGTCAACTTTGTTTTTATATATTGAAAGCCAAGTAAAGTTTGACCGTTGATTAGACAAAGTCAACCTAGTTATTATTGTTTACATATTGAAAGTCGATTAAATTTTGACCGTTGATTATTTAAAGTTAGCTTAGTCACTAGTCGAAGGTAATGGTAAATAAAAAGAAACCGTGAGAGTCTACGGGAGTGGGAACATTGTCCCACTCCCGTGATACAATGAAACCTACTAAACTACCCCTGATCTAGATGGTTCAATCAGGTGGCCCAAAAAAATGCCGTGGGAATGTACGGGAGTGGGGACATTAGCCCACTCCCTTTATACATGTTACCTAAAATACTACCCCTGATCTAAATGTTGCCACCAAGTGACCAAAAGGAACTAGTCCCGTCGTGATGACCGAGGCATGTGGAAACCATCCATGGAAAATATTACAACCCATCGTGGTGACCGGGGACTGTATGAGCCATCCCTTCAACGGAGTCCCGTCTTGGTGACCGGGCCTGTATAATCCATCCATGAAAAATTGAGGGGCAGGAGAACAAACTAACTAGCCTCCTCGCTCCATGTTACATCTATGCTACCGGTGGTGTAAACCGGCTCTTGCACTGTGGTTTTCTCCCCATGGGTGTCTTCAAATCCGAGAGTGGTCTCGGTCTTCTAATGAATGAAGTAGTATGACCTGTCCTCCTAAAAGGGCTTGCACACTGCTTCTACCATGTACACCTCAAAGATGAGGATAAAGAGGTGTTATTGGCCTTTGATAACGGTCTCTGGATGAGGGCCGAGGCTTTCTCTTTGGGGTTAGGGGTAGTTTGACCGTAGTCCGTTGTGCTCCCAAGTGTTCCCCGTGGATAGACATCCTAGGCTTAAGAGACCGGGCATGACTTCTACCGCGCACGCCCCGCGTAACGGTTTTGTAACCATTTTTCCATTTTAAGCAAATGGACAGCCTGATGCCATTTTGCACTTTTCAGTGCAGCGCAGGCAAATAACGCAACCGTTAATTCCAATCAATTTACCCCCTACCCGACCTACATGGCCGTGCTACTACTATAAGAAATCCTTCGAGGGTAATACCCCTTCGAGTGCAGAGCCCCTTCGAGGGTAGAGCCCCTTTGAGGGTATGACCCCTTCGAGGGCAGAGCCCCTTTGAGGGTATGACCCCTTCGAGAGAGAGTCAAGTAAAGTTTGACCATTGATTAGTTAAAGTTAACTTAGTCACTAGTATTTACATAAAGAAAGTCAAGTAAGTTTAACTGTTGATTAGACAAAGTCAAACGTTTTTATTAGTATTTATTATATACTAATTGAAATAAAGTTTGGCCGTTAATTAGTTAAAGTCAACTTTGTTATTAGTGTTTGTATATTGAAAGTCAATTAAAGTTTGACCGTTAATTAGACAAATTCAACCTAGTTATTAGTGTTTATATATTGAAAGTAGAGGAAAGTTTGACCGTTGATTAGTTAAAGTCAGCTTAGTCCAAAGTGTTTCTATATTGAGAGAGTCAAGTAAAGTTTGACCGTTGATTAGTTAAAGTCAACTTAGTCACTAGTATTTATATAAAGAAAGTCCAGTAAGTTTGACCGTTGAATAGAAAAAGTCAAACATTTTTATTAGTATTTATTATATACTAATTGCAATAAAGTTTGACCGTTAATTAGTAAAATTCAACTTTGTTATTAGTGTTAATATATTGAAATATGTAAAGTTTGACCGTTGATTAGATAAAGTAAACCTAGTTATTAGTGTTTATATATTGAAAGTCAAGTAAAGTTTGACCGTTGATTAGGTAAAGCAGCTTAGTCACTAATGTTTCTATATAGAGGGAGTCAAGTAAGGTTTTGCAGCTGATTAGTTAAAGTCAACTTATTCAATAATATTTATGCATAGAAAGTCAAGTAAGGTTTGACCGTTCATTAGACAAAGTCAAACATTTTTATTAGTATATATTATATACTAAATCAAATAAAGTTTGACCGTTAATTAGATAAAGTTAAGTTTGTTAATAGTGTTTATATATTGAAAGTCAAGTAAAGTTTGACCGTTGATTTGATAAAGTCAACCTAGTTATTAGTTTTTATATATTGAAAATCAATTAAAGTTTGACTGTTGGGTAGTTAAAATCAACTTAGTCACTAGTGTTTCCATATAGAGAGAGTCAAATAATGATTTACCGCTAATTAGTTAAAGTCAAATTATTCACTAATATTTATGTATAGAAAGTCAAGTAAGGTTTGACTGTTCATTAGACAAAGTCAAACATTTTTATTAGTATTTATTGTATACTAATTCAAATAAAGTTTAACCGTTAATTAGTTAAAGTCAACTTTGTTATTAGTATTTATAGATTGAAAGTCAAGTAAAGTTTCACCGTTAATTAGACAAAGTCAACCTAGTAATTAGTTTTATATATTGAAAGTCGAGTAAAGTTTGACCATTGATTAGTTAAAGTCAGCTTAGTCACTAGTCGAAGGTAATGGTAAATAAATAGAAACCGTGAGAGTCTACGGTAGTGGGAACGTTGTCCCACTCCCGTGATACAATGAAACCTACTAAACTACCCCTGATCTAGATGGTACTGTCAGGTGGCCGAAGAAAATACTGTGGGAAAGTACGGGAGTGGGGACATTATCCCACTCCCTTAATACATGTTACCTTAAATACCACCCTGATAAAAATGTTACAACCATGTGACCAAAAGAAGCTAGTCCCGTTGTGATGACCAAGGCTTTTCTCCTCGCTCCATGTTAGATCCATGCTACCGGTGGTGTGAACTGGCTCTTGCACTGTGGTTTGCTCCCCACGGGTGTATTCAAATTCAAGGGTGGTCTTGGCCTTCCAATGAATGAAGTAGTATGCCCTGTCCTCCTAAAAGGGCTCGCACACCGCTTCTACCATGTACACCTCTAAGATGAAGACAAAGAGGTGTTATTGTCCTTCGATAATAGCCTCTGGCTTATAGCCGAGGCTTTCTCTTTGGGGTCGGGTGCAGTTTGACCGTGGTCCGTTGCGCTCCCAAGTGTTCCCCGTGGATAGTCCTCGTAGTGGTAAGAGACCGGGCATGACTTCTACCGCGCACGCCCCGTGTAACGGTTTTGTAATCGTTCTTTCCATTTTAGGCAAATGGACAGCCTGATGCCATTTTGTACTTTTCAGTGCAGCGCAGGCAAATAGCGCAACCGTTAATTCCAAGTGATACCTGGCAAGGGGTTAATTAATTTGCGTACGCATAATTACTTTACCCCCTACCCAACCTACATGGCCATACTGCTGCCGTGGGAAATCCTTTCAGCCTTTTGGAGATAATCTGCCGCCAATTTTTTTTTTAACTCGTTCGAGGGTATAACCCCTTCGAGTGCAGAGCTCCTTCGTGGGTACAACCCCGCCCCTTCGAGGGTATGACCAAGTCGGGGGCCGAACCCCTTCGAGGGCAGAGCCCCTTCGAGGGTATGACCCCTTCAGGACCGGGCCCCTTCTAGGGTATGACCCCTTCGAGGCTGAGCCCCTTCAAGGGTATGACCCCTTCGAGGGCAGAGTCCCTTCGCGGGTATGACCCCCTCGAGGGCAGAGCCCCTTCAAGGGATGTGATCCCTTCGTGGGTAGAGCCCCTTCGAGGGTATAACCCCTTCGGTGCCTCTAGTACTCGAATGCCCCCCAGGAGCGCTCAAAAACACCTCAAGCACTGGAATGCCTTCGAGGGTATCACCCCTTTGAGTGCATACTCACTTAGAGGGTGTTACACCTTCGAGGGCAGTGCCCCTTTGAGGGTGTAGCCCCTTCGATGACTCCTGCACTTGAATGCCCCTCTGGAGAACTGAAAAACACTCTCCAGCAATCGAATGCCTCCCTCGAGCACTCAAAACTCAAAAAACTCCTCCATCACTCAAATCCCTCGCTCAAGTACTCGACTATACATGAATGCCTCCCTCGAATACTTGAATACCTTTGACACTTGAATGCCTTCTCGAACCTCCTTACTGACCACCTAACCCCGAAGGCCTCAATAGTAACACCATTCAAGAGTCATTTTAACCTTTCCTGTAACCATCCTTTAACCCTCGATCTCTCTCAATCCTCAAAACAACCCGTCAACCCTGGAAACCACCCTACTCTCCAACCACCCTTTGAATCTCGAGCCAACCTTTTGCCCTCGAACCAACCCTCAACCCTCGAACCAATCCACCAGCCCACGAACCAGTCCACCAGCCCACGAACCAATCTGCAACCTTGAAGCCACCTACCCCTCCCCGGTCACCACCCTCGAGACTGCCACCAAAAATAGATATGTGTAAAAAAAAATTATTTTTTTATTTTGTTTATTTTTTTTAATATTTTTCCCCAGACCCCTTTGAGTGCATAGCCCCTTCGAGGGTATGACCCCTTCAAGGGCAGATGCCCTTCGAGGATATGACCCCTTCGGAGGCAGAGCCCCTTCGAGGGTATGACCCCTTCGAGGGCAGATCCCCTTACAGGGTATGACCCCTTCGAGGGTACGACCCCTTCAAGGGTAGAGCCCCTTCGAGGGTACGACCCCTTCGATGGCAGAGCCCCTTCCAGGGTATGACCTCTTCGAGGGCAGAGCCCCTTCTAGGGTATGACCCCTTCGAGGGTAGAGCCGCTTTGAGGGCAGAGCCCCTTCGTGGGTATGATCCCTTCGAGGACAGAGCCCCTTCGAGAGTGTGATCCCTTCGAGGGCAGATCCCCTTCGAGTATGGGCCCCATTATTTTTTTTGGCCGCCATGTTGATGTTCGCATCTGTTGTTACCTGCAAAAGAAATGTTTACCTTCCGGGTGTGGTATCGATGGCCTCCACTAAGCTTACCTGCAAGAAACTTTTGGGAAAGGAGAAAGGGATTTCTCATTTTTTCCGACTGTTAGGGAAGGATCCCTGTCCAGAACAGTAGTTCGTGCGGGAATAATCTGTTAAGGGTGAGGTAGCAGTCCTTTTGTATAAGTTCGAAAGCCCTAGCCGAGTCCGGGTGAAGTTCTTTTTTGAGAACTCCGTTCCTTTCACTCCATATGTAGTACACTGTGGTTGTCAACGCCAGTGGACCTATCTTTCTTTTCAATTTTGATCCTCTTACCTATTTTCTGATCCATTTGTCCGAGGCTGCGATGGAGGTAGTGGCTCGTCTCAATCCAATCCAGTTTCACACTCTATCCCATATCGGTTTGACGAAATCACATTGGAAGAACATGTGATTGTGTCTCTACATCGGAGCGACACAGGCAACAGATGTGGTCTGTGGGTTCGTCATCGTCTCCGTGGTACCTATCCTTGGTTTGAAGATGACCCAGTGATGCATGCCATGTAATGAAGGAGAACTTGGGGGGTATCGATCCACTCCAAATTGATTTGAAGAAACTTAGCCTTGTGAGGGTGGATATATCATATAGGTGAGGGTAAGTAAACTTGTGGAAATGATCATGGGCCATCACCGTGAATTTTTTAGATCCTGTCCAAACCACCACACATGATTACTAGGTTGTCCCGTAGTTCACACAGATTCATGATGTAGAGTGAGAACTTCTCCGAGATTCTGCCACACGGAGCCCTTGGGTGTACATTCCATATAGTGCTCGTGCTCATGAACTGGGAACTGACCCATTTGATCTAGAGTGATTCCTTTTGTGAGTGTATATCCCATAGTTGCTATGCGAGGATGGCCATATTCCGGAGCCCTTGGGTGTACATTCCATATAGTGCTCGTGCTCATGAACTGGGAACTGACCCATTTGATCTAGAGTGATTCCTTTTGTGAGTGTATATCCCATAGTTGCTATGCGAGGATGGCCATATTCCATGTCTTGAAGTCCCGAATTCCCAAACCCCCATTACTCCTCGGGGTACAAAGCCTTTTCCAGGAAACCTTTTCTCCCCACAGGAAATGTTTGCATTTTTGTTCTAGTGAATCCATTACATTACCCTGGATGATGAAGTGCTGTCTCCAGAATCCAAAAATTCCCTGTACCACGGATTTTATGAGTTCCAGTTTCCCCGCATAAGATAATGTATGACCTTTGAATCTTGCAATTTCCTTATCGACGCTGTCGAGAAGCGTATGAAACTGAGAGACCTTCAGTTTACTGGAATCCAATGGGATACCCAAGTACCTGACAGGAAAGGTAGCCCACGGAATACCTGTAAAGCTTAAGTCCTCCTTTATACCCACTCCGAAGAATTTTAACTTTGCAGCGTTGATGGCTAGGCATAAGGTCTGTTGGAAATTATTTAGAACAGACATGATGGTATGAACAGAGAGTCAAGTAAAGTTTAACAGTTGATTTGATACTAGTGTTTAAATTGTAAGGCCGGAGGTTTCCCTTGCAAGGCCGAAGGTTTCCCAGGATTTGAACACACACTTGGCCAGAAGGTGGCCGGGTTCTGAGCACTAGCGAGGTCGGATGATCAGTCCGGGTTTTGAACACAAGCTAGGCCGGTTGGGTGCCCAGGGTTTGAACACAAGGTCCCCTGAATAAGTTTGGGTAGCCTATTGGTCTAAGCTCCAATTTAAATTAGAGTAAAGTTCCAATCTGCTTAGTCACTAGTGTTTATATATAAAGAGAGCCAAGTAAAGTTTAACAGTTGATTTGTTAAAGAATATTTGTGTATAGAAATTCAAGTAATGTTTGACCGCTGATTAGACAAAGTAAAACCTTTTTATTAGTATTTATTATATACCAATTCAAATAAAGTTTGACCGCTAATTAGTTTAAGTCAACCTTGTTTTTATATACTAGAACTCAAGTAATGTTTGACCGTTGATTCGACAAAGTCAACCTAGTTATTTGTATTTATATATTAATCGTTGAGTAAAGTTTGACAGTTGATTAGTTAAAGTCAGCTTAGTCACTAGTATTCCTGTATAGAGAGAGTCAAATAAAGTTTTACCGTTGATTAGTTAAAGTCCACTTTTTTATTAGTGTTTATATATTGAAAGTTAAGTTAATTTTGATCGTTGATTAGACTAAGTCAACCTTGTTATTAGTTTTATACATTGAAAGACGAGTAAATATTGACTGTTGATTAGACAAAGTCAACCTACTTATTAGTGTTTATATATTGAAGTCGAGTAAAGTTTGACCGTTGATTAGTTAAAGTCAGCTTTGTCACTAGTGTTTCTCTATAGAGAGATTCAAGTAAAATTTGACCGTTGATTAGTTAAAGTTAACTTAGTCACTAGTATTTATATAAAGAATGCCAAGTAAGTTTGACCGTTGATTGGACAAAGTCAAACATTTTTATTAGTATTTATTATATACTAATTGAAATAAAGTTTGACCGTTAATTAGTTAAAGTCAACTTTGTTATTAATGTTTATATAGTGAAATTCAAGTAAAGCTTGACCGTGTATTAGAAAAAGACAACCTAGTGATTAGTGTTTATATATTGAAAGTCGAGTAAAGTTTGACCAATTATTAGTTAAAGTCAGCTTAGTCACTAGTGTTTCCATACAGAGAGAGTCAAGTAAAGTTTTACCGTTGATTAGTTAAAGTCAACTTATTCACTAATATTTATGTATAGAAAGTCAAGTAAGGTTTGACCGTTGATTAGACAAAGTCAAATATTTTTATTAGTATTTATTATATACTAATTCAAATATAGTTAGACTGTTAATTAGTTAAAGTCAACTTTGTTATTAGTGTTTACATATTGAAGGTCAAGTAAAGTTTGACCGTTGATTAGTAAAGGCAACCTAGTTATTAGTGTTTATATATTGAAAGTCGAGTAAACTTTGACCGTTGATTAGTTAAAGTCAGCTTTGTCTCTAGTCGAAGGTAATGGTAAATAAAAAGAAACCGTGAGAGTCTACGGGAGTGGGAACATTGTCCCACTCCCTAGATACAATGAAAGCTACTAAACTACCCCTGATCTAGATGGTACAATCAGGTGGCCTAGAAGGAACCGGAAGAGTCTACGGGAATGGAAAACTAGTCCCACTCCGTGAATACATGATACCTACTAAGCTACCCCTGGGCTAGATGGTACAGCCAGGTGGCCCAAAAAAGATGTTACCCCTTTGTGATGACAGGGGCCTATAGAAATCATCTGTGAAAATACCGAGGGGTATGAGAATAGCTTCACTAGCCCCTCACTCCATGCTACTGCCATACAACCGGTTATGTGACCCGGCTCTTCAGCCTCAGTTTGTTCCCCACGGGTGTCCTCCAAACCGAGAATTGTCCCGACCTTCAAGTGAAGTAGTATGACGTCTTTTCCAGGGAGAGGTGGCACACCGCTTCTACCATGTACACCTCTAAGATGAAGGTAAAGAGGTGTTATTGGCCTTCGATAATGATCTCTGGATGAGTGCCGAGGTTATCTTGGTGGGGTTGGGAGCAGATTGACCGTAGTCTATGTTGCTCCCTAGTGTTCACTACTGATAGACCTCCTAATGATGAAGAGACCGGGCATGACTTCTACTGCGCACGCCCCACGTAACTGTTTTGTAACCATTCTCTCTATTTTAGGCAAATGGACAGCCTGGTGCCATTTTGCACTTTTCAGTGTGGCGCAGTCAAATAGTGCAACCGTCAAATCCAAGTGATACTTAGCAAAGGGTTAATTTATTTGTGTACGCAAAATTAATTAACCCCCTACCCGGCCTGCATGGCCCCGCAACTAACATAGGAAAACTTTTGGCCAGATGAAGAGAGGCTGCTGTTCTTTTTTTCCTTTTTTTGCAGACCCCTTCGAGGACTCGAATGCCCCCTCGAGCACTCGAACACATCTATATCTCGAATGTCCCATTCAAGCACTCGAACACCTCCATTATGCGAACCCCTCGAACACTCGAACCATCCCCCAACTTCTATCCTCGAACCATCCATTAACTTCCCTTCGAGTACTCGAACCTCCACACCTCGTGGACAAAGCACTCGAAAACCTTCAACCCCTGAATGCCCCTCACCGGGCACTCGAAAGCTTCCAGTACTCGAATGGCCCCCTCGAGTACCCGAGCACTTCCAGCCCTAGAATACCTCAATCCGTCTATCCTCAAACCACCCTCGAGTACTCGAGTACTTCCAGCACTCGAATGCCCTTCTTGAGCACTTGAATGCCTTCAACACTCGAATCCCTCGAAATCTCCTTCAGCCCTCAGACCATCCTTCCATCCTCGAACCATCCTCAACTTCCCTTCGAGTACTCGAACCTCTACCCCTCGAGGGGTTACTGTTCAGCATACCATTCGAGTTACCACTGCCAGCTGGTAGATGGGTTGTCGGGCCATATTTTTTGGCGTTGTTGAGTCACCGGAATTTGGGCAAAAATTGAGAAAACCACCAATTACGAGAATCTGCTATTCTGTTCCTCTTCTTCTGGGGGTTCTTATGAAACTGAGGAACAAGGCCAACAAATTGGGAGTACTATTCTTGATGATTCTGAATAGCCCCAAAGTATGTGCCTCCTCCACCCATAGAATTCCAGTATACCCAAAATGAATATCACCGTATGAATGTTCATAAGTGAGAGAAAATTTAAGTCTGTGTTTTCGACATTGAGCGTCTAAGTACCAACTAGTCCGGGGAAAACAAGGCCGGGCGGTGTCCAGGTTATGAACCTAAGTGAGGCTGAGAGTTTACCGGGTTCTGAGAATAAGCATGGCCAGGAAAGGAACCGGGTTCTGTTCACTTGCAAAGGCGAAGGTTTCCCAGGATTTGAACACACGCTTGGCCGAAAGGTGGCCGGGTTCTAAGCACTAGCAAGGCCGGATGACCAGTCCAGGATTTGAGCACAAGCTAGGCCGGTCGGGTGCCCAGGGTTTGAGCACAAGTTCACTTGAATCAGTTAGGGTAGCCTATTGGTCTATGTTCCAATTAAATTGAGTAAACAAGGTCAAGTATTTTCTGGGTTTTGAGCACAAGCAAGGCTGGGTGGGTTACCGGGAGCAAGGTCGGGCGGGCAGGTGAGTTTTGATCACTTGCAAGGCTGGAAGTTGCCCAGGTTTTGAACACAAGGAAGGCCGGAAGGTGACCGGGTTTTGGGCACTGGCAAGGCCGAGGGGCAAGACCGGGGTTTGAACACAAGCTAGGCCGATCGGGCTCGAGGTTTGAGCACAAGTTTACCCGAATCGATTAGAACTAACCCAAGTGCTAACAATTTCCATGCCTGAGACCCTTCATTAATATTAATCTCCTATGAACATCATATTTACAGTCCACTTTCAATAGAAGTGACGCACTAACCCGCACAGATTCTTATAAACAACCCAGCTCTTCCTACCAACCATCCCAGATTTTTCATGAAGACCTCCATAAGGAAGCGTACATTAGAATTCATGAGCTAGGAGAATAGCTCAGAATTTCTTCATAAGAAAACATAGCATTTGGTCAAAGATAGCAATCAAACCAGCAGTATTTTGCCAGAATGAGAGTACCCAAATGCTATGGATTTTTATGTCTAAAATTCATCACTGTTCCTCTCGCAAATGAACACTGCCACACTGACTTCAAGCACACTAAGCTAAGTTCAACAGCATGCCATGACAATCCGCACATTCTACAAAATTTGGACGTGCAAAGCTACTCCTTTTCCCATCAATCCAAATACAAAGACAAGAGACATGATTCCATAATATGTTCCATACATAGATACTTACGAAAATAGGGTTCCCACAAAATATGAATCCATATAAATGACACCAGAAGACAAGAAAACCATCTTCCATCCTCTGTTTCAGAAAGACAGAGCTCCCTGCCAATTATTCCCCCTATTTTACACAGCAAATCCACCCATTTCGTATATGAAGAAAGCAACATATACTTCCATACCAAAACAGCATTAATCCACACATATTCACACATAGAATCTGTATAAAATCCGTATTGGTATCCCACATAAATTTATCATACAAATCCACACCGTTCTTACCATTCCGCACAAATCAACCTGAGTTCAGTGAGTAGAACTTACTTGTGGTGGTGTTGGTATGAGATCTGAGATCGGAGGGCCGATCTAACTCCAGAATCCAAGCAAAATTTCGAGTGAAAAAATTTGCGAGAAACCTAGATTTAGGTTTTAATCCTTGGAGAACAGCGGCGTGCCATACATGAAAGGATTTCCGGCGAGGAACCAAACATTAATGTTGGGTCCCTCTCTGGAGAGGGAGAGCTCTGGAAGAGAAACCGGTAAAAATCCAACACGATGAACAGTGGAGGGCTGCGCCCTATTTTTATCCAGCTTAGTCACTAGTGTTTCCATACAGAGAGAGTCAAGTAAAGTTTTACCGTTGATTAGTTAAAGTCAACTTATTCACTAATATTTATGTATAGAAAGTCAAGTAAGGTTTGACCGTTGATTAGACAAAGTCAAACATTTTTATTAGTATTTATTATATACTAATTCAAATATAGTTTGGCTGCTAATTAGTTAAAGTCAACTTTGTTATTAGCGTTTACATATTGAAGGTCAAGTAAAGTTTGACCGTTGATTAATAAAGTTAACCTAGTTATTAGTTTTATATATTGAAAGTCGAGTAAAGTTTGACTGTTGATTAGTTAAAGTCAGCTTAGTCACCAGTGTTTCCATATAGAGAGAGTCAAGTAAAGTATTACTATTGATTAGTTAAAGTCAACTTATTCACTAATATTTATGTATAGAAAGTCATGTAAGGTTTGACCGTTGATTAGACAAAGTCAAACATTTTTATTAGTATTTATTATATACTAATTCAAATAAAGTTTAACCGTTAATTAGTTAAAGTCAACTTTGTTATTAATGTTTATATATTGAAAGTCAAGTAAAGTTTGACCGTTGAGTAGATAAAGTTAGCCTAGTTATTAGTGTTTATATATTGAAAGTCGATTAAAGTTTGACCGTTGATTAGTTAAAGTCAGCTTAGTCACTAGTAAAAGGTAATGGTAAATAAAAAGAAATCGTGAGTGTCTACGGGAGTGGGAACATTGTCCCACTCCCTTGATACAATGAAACCTACTAAACTACCCCTAATCTAGATGGTACAATTAGGTGGCTCAAAAATACAACCGAAAAGTCTTCAGTAGTGGGGACCTTGTCCCACTCCATGAATACAGGATACCTATGGAACTACCCCTGGTGTACATGTTGCTAGGTGCCCCAAAAAGATGCCACCCCTTCGTGATGAGAAGGGCTGGTAGAAATCTTCCGTGAAACTACCGAGAGGCATGAGAACAAACTCAGTAGCCCCTCACTCCATGCAACTTCCGTACCACCGGTTGTGTGAACCGGCTCTTCAGCCTTGGTTTGTTCCCCACGGGTGTCTTCCAAGCCGAGAATGGTCTCAGCTTTCAAGTGAAGCAGTATGTCGTCTTCTCCAGGAAGAGCTGGTACACCGCTTCTACCATGTACACCTCTCAGATAAATATAGAGAGGTGTTATTGGCCTTCGATAACGATCTCTGGATGAGTGCCGAGGTTTTCTTTATGGGGTTGGGAGCAGATTGACCGTAGTCTGTGTTGCTCCCTAGTGTTCCCCGCCGATAAACCTCCTAATGATGAAAAAATCGGGCATGACTTCTACCGCGCATGCCCCACGTAACAGTTCTGTAACCGTTCTTTCCATTTTAGGCAAATGGACAGCCTGATGCAATTTTGCACTTTTCAGTGCAGCGCAGGCAAATAGCGCAAACTCGGGCATTCTGACCCTAGCAAATAGCGTAACCAAACAGTATAGCTTTCATACAACTGAATGTGTGAACCGGTTCTCGGACCATGGTTTGTTCCCCATGGATGTGAGCCCAACTATCGCTAAAGTGTGGCGATGGCCTTCCAAACCGAGATTAAACTCGGTCTTCCGGCCGAATGGCCATGCAAGTAACTGTGGGAATCCTTGTGGTCAAGGTAAGAGAGGATGCTGCCCTTTTTTTTTTTTTATCGGGCCACTTCGAGGGTAAAATCCCTTCGAGAGCAAAGCCCCTTTGAGGGTATACCGCTTCGAGGGCAACGCCCCTTCGAGGGTATGAACCCTTCGAGGGCAATGCCCCTTCGATGGTTTAACCCCTTTGAGGACAGGGCCCCTTCGAGAGTATAACTCCTTCGAGGGCAGAGCCCCCACATGGGTATAACCCAGAGTTCCTTCGAGGGCAGAGCCCCTTCGAGGGCAGAGACCCTTCGAGGGCAGAGCCCCTTCGAGGGCATAACCCCATCGAGGGAAAATCCCCTTCGAGGGTATAACCCCTTGGAGGGCAGGACCCCTTCCAGGGTATAGCTCCTTTGAGGGAATAGCCCCCTCGAGGGTATAACACCTTCGAGGGTAGATCCCCCTCGAGGGTATAACCCCTTTGAGGGCAAAGCCCCCTGGAGGGTATAGCCCCTTCGAGGGCAGAGCCTCTTCGAGGGATTAACCCCTTCGAGGGCAGAGCCCCTTCAAGGGTATAACCCCTTCGAGGGCAAAGCCCCTTCGAGGGTATAACCCCTCCGAGCGCAGAGCCCCTTCGAGGGTATAACCCCTTCGAGGGCATAGCCCCTTCGAGGGTGTAATCCATTTGAGGTCAGAACTCACAATGTCTCGATCCAGCTGTAAAATGAATCTCGCATCTACACTTATTTCCTCACCTCGAACGCAACTTTTCGGCATCGGTGACTCACCGGGAACTAGGCAAAATAAGTGAATCCACCAGTTAGGAGAATCAGCTGTTCCATTTGTCTTTTTCTGGGCATACATACGGATGTTCAAAGTGAATATAAAGAAATCCACGTCCATGGCATAGAGCGCAGCAAATCAGTCTCAACTCCAACTGATTCAGGTAAGACCAGGCCGGGCGGTTTCCGGGAACTGAGCACGAGCGAGGTTGGGAGTTTGTTGGGGTTTGAACACATGCAAGGCCGTGGTTTGCCTGGCACTTGTAAGGGTAAGAGTTTCCCAGGTTTTGAGTGCACGTAGGGCCAGAAGGTGACTGGGTTCTAGGCACTAGCTATGCCGGAGGGGTAGGTCGGGATCTGAACACAAGCTAGGCCGGTCAAGTGCCCGGGGTTCGAGCCCAAGCTCAACCGAATCAATTGGGTAGTAAAAATCTCTATGTATGAAACCCATCCTTAATTCAATCCCCAAATGAACTTTCATACTACCTATCCACTATCAGCAAGGAACAATATAGATTCTCCTTAAACATCCCCTCACAAATCAGCCTAGTTTTTCCCTAAGGAGCTCCCTAAGAATCCATACATGGGTGTTCATGAGGCTGTAAAATAGGTCAGAAATTCGGCATAAAAAGCATAGCACTTGGTCGAGGGTTGCAATCAAACCAGCAAACAAGGCTGGGGTAGAGCACAAGTTCACTAGATTGAAAGCACTCAAATGTTATGAGTTTTTATGCCTAAGGTTCATCAATGTTCTGCACGCCGAACGAACAATTCCACATAATATTGAACTGCTCAAAATAGAGTTCACATCAATCCACACGGGTTTAGCATACAAACAACTTCTTTCCACAGCAGGTCACACAAAAATAGATTTCTATACAAATTGCACTAAATGAAATCGAAAACAGCCTCTCACACAAGTTACTCGTCACAAGTTCCTCCTCACAAATTTGCAAAACAAATTCGCAGAAAATCCGCACAAGAAATTCTTTCAATAAAGTCCGCAGAAATTAGCACAATAAAATCCGCACAAAATTTATCATACAGATGAGCACCATTCACACCAATCCGCACCACTTGAATTTAGAGAGCAAGACTTACATGGGTGTTCACCAAACTCTCCTTGTTTGTGTCTGGTTCGTGTCTTCCTCCTCCGCCAGAAATTTGTCTTCCTCCTCCGGTCGAAAACTCCACTCATCAAGACCGGTAGGCAGGTCTTCCTCTAAGAAAACCCATCGTGGATCCATGGGTCTTCAAATCCCAGTTTGAAAAGTCCGATACTCGAACTTCAAGAACCCAAAAGCTCCTAGCTTGAAGACCGAAAAGCTTATATTCATCCCAGAAAACCCATAAAGAGGCTATGGGTTTTCAAAATCCACGTTTGAAACGCAGATCTTCCTCCAAAAGTTCAAGAATCGAACTTTATTTTGCAAAATGGGTAACTAGATCCCGAATTCAAAAATTCAAAAACTCAAGCAAACCATACAGCAAAACATTCCCGGCGAGGAGCCCAACATTAATGTCGGACTCCTCACCGGAGAGGAAGAACTGTAGAAGAGAAACCCGGTGAAAACTGACTACGATGAACAGTAGCAGGGTTGCGCCCTATTTTCACCTCAGAGCGTCCTCAGCTTAGTCACTAGTCGAATGTAATGGTAAATAAAAAGAAACCGTGGTAGTGTACGGGAGTGGGAACATTATCCCACTCCCTTAATACATGTTACCTAGGAAAAAAAACTACCCCTGATCTGAATGTTACAACCAGATGACCAAAAGAAACTATTCCCGTCATGGTGACCGGTACCTGTGGGAATCATCCATGAAAAGTATTACAACCATCTCTTGCAACCGACCAAAAGAAACTCTTGCTACCGGTGGTGTGAACCGGCTCTTGCGCCGTGGTTTGCTCCCCACGGGTGTCTTCAAATCCGAGAGTGGTACTCTGTCTTCTAATCTGAGAGTGGTACTCGGTCTTCCAATGAATGAAGTAGTATGACCTGTCCTCCTGAAAGGGCTTTGCACACCGCTTCTACCATGTACACCTCTAAGATGAAGATAAAGAGGTGTTGTTGGCCTTCGATAACGGTCTCTGGATGAGGGCCGAGGCTTTCTCTGTGGGGTTGGGTGCAGTTTGACCGTAGTCTATTGTGCTCCCATGTGTTCCCTACGGATAGACCTCCTAAGCATAAGAGATCGTGCATGACTTCTACCGCGCATGCCCTGCGTAACGGTTTTGTAACCGTTCTTTCCATTTTAGGCAAATGGACAGCCTGATGCCATTTTGCACTTTTCAGTGCAGCGCAGGCAAATAGCGCAAACCGTTAATTCCAAGTGATACCTAGCAAGTGGTTAATTAATATGCGTACGCATAATTAATTTACCCCCTACCCGACCTTTGTGGCCATGCTGTAACCGTGGAGAATCCTATCCCCTATACGGTGGAAAGCTGCTGCAAAATATATAAATTAGTAAATAAAAAAAAATTCGTTGTAGCCATCCTTCGAGGGAACATCAGAATTCCCTCAAAAGGCGAGAGCACTCGAACACCTTCAGCCCTCGAATGGCCCCCCACGAGCACTCGAAAGCCTCCAAAACTCGAGTGCCCACCTCGAGTGCTTGAGCACCAACCATGTCGAGGACAGAGCTGACTAACACCTTCAACCCTCAAATGCCCCCACACGTGAACTCGAGAGCTTCCAACACTCGAATGGCCCCGTCGAGTACTCGAGCTCCACCAGCACTCGTATGCCTTAAGCACTCGAAAACCTCAAAACCTTCACGACTCCACCAGGGGACGAGCACCCTGTAGCACTCGAATGCCCTCCTCGATGACAGAGCATCCGAACACCTTCAGCCCTCGAATGCGTCCCGCAGCAGCACTCGAAAGCTTCAAACACTCGAATGCACCCCTCAAGTACTCGAGCACCAACCATCTCGAGGACAGAGCAGATTAACACCTTTAACCTTCAAATTCCCTCACACGAGCACCCCAAAGCTTCCAACACTCACATTGACCCCACGAGTACTCGAGCTCCACCAGCATTCGTATGCCTTGAGCACTCGGATGACTTAAAACCTTCGTGACTCCATCAGGGGACGAGCACCCTATAGCACTCGAATGCCCTCCTCGAGGACAAAGCACTCGAACACCTTTATCCCTCGAATGCCCCCCCTAGCAGCACTTGAAAGCTTCCAACACTCGAAAGCCCCCCTCGAGTACTCTAGCACCAACCATCTCGAGGACGGAGCAGATGAACACCTTCAACCTTCGAATGCCCCCACACGAGCACTCAAAAGCTTTCAACACTCACATTACCCATACGAGTACTCGAGCTCCACTTGCACTCGTATGCCTTGAGCACTTGAATACTTCAAACCTTCACGACTCCACCAGGGAACGAGCACCCTGTAGCACTCGAAACCCCCTTCGAGCTCTTGGGTACCTACGGCACTCAAGTATCCTCTTCGAGCACTCGAGCCTCTCCAGTACTGTTTATCCTCCAACCACCGCTTGAGTACTCGAATCTCCACCCCACGAGAGGAACCTCTCGAATAGGCTTTCCACGAGACATCTCGGAATGACTGGTCTTTGAGACCCCTCGATCAACTAGGCTTTGGGACCTATCAAACATCTGGCCCTCCGAGACTCAAAAATAATATATTTACCGTTTTCAAAATTATTATTATTTTTTCATTTTGCCCTCAAAACCAGTCGGACCACAACTCCTCATGAACCTCTGGAGCTCTGTACCTCTCGAACTGCTGGCCCTCGAGTTCTCACGAACCCCTGGCTCTTGAGACCTCTCGAATCCCTAGCACTCGAGGCCTGTTGCCGGTTGCCCTTGGGATCTCGCGACCTCGTGGCCCTCGAGTCCTGGAAAACCTCTAGCCCTTGATACCTCCCAAACCGCTGGTCTTTAAGACCTCTCGAACCAGTGGCCCTCAAGATCTCTCGAACCAGTGGCCCTCGAGACATCTCAAAACACTGGTCCTCAAGACCTCTCGAGACAGTGGCCCTCGAGACCTCTCGAAACACTGACCCTCGATACCTGATGCACCTCCGGTCCTCGAGACCTGATGAGACTCTCAAGACCTCATGAGTCTCTGGAGCTCGGTACCTCTCGGACCGGTGGCCCTTGAGGCCTCTCAAACCAGTAGCCTCGATACCTGACGAACCGATAGCCCTTGATACATCTCGAATCGGTTGCTCTCGAAGCCTCTCGAACCAGATAAATGGCCCTTGAGTCCTCTTGAACAACTGGTCCTTGGGATCTTTTAAACAACTGGCCCTCGGGGCTTGAAGTAAAATTTTTTTCCCCTCCTTCGTGCTACCAGGTTGATGCCCACGTCTGTTTGTACCTGCAAAAGAAATATTTACCTCTCTGATGCTTTATCGATGATGTCCCCTAAGCTTACCTGCAGGAAAGTTCAGGAAAAAAAGAATGGACTTCCTCATTTTTTGACGTTTGTTTGCGGAGGATCCTTGTCTAGAACAGCAGTTCGTGCGGGAATAATCTGTTGAGGATGAGGTAAGTCCTTTTGGATAAACTTTAAGACCCTTGCTGAGTCCGGGCAGAGACCATTTTTGAGGACTCTGTTCCTTTCACTCCATATGTAGTACATTGAGGTTGTCAGCGCCAGTGGCCCCATCATTTTTTTCAATTTCGATCCTCTTACCTGTCTTCTGATCCATTTTTCCGAGGCTGCAATGGAGGTGGTAGCTCGGCTCAATCCAATCCAGTTTTGCACTCTCTCCCATATTGGTTTGATGAAATCACAGTTGAAAAACAAGTGATTGTGTGACTCTGCTTCAGAGCGACATAGGCAGCAGATGTCGTCTGGGGGTTCGTCAGCTCCTACTTGGTATCTGTGCTTAGTTTGGAGATGACCAAGCGATGCAAGCCATGTAATGAAAGAGAACCGGGGTGGTATGGAGCCATTACAGATTGATTTGAAGAATCTTGGTCTTGGTAGGGTGGATATGTCATACAGATGTGGGTAAGTGAACCTGTGCAAATGATCATGAGCCATTGCCGTGAAATTTCCAGATCCTGTCCAAACCGCCAGAAAGTCGATCAGTGTTTCCCTTAAGCCTCCACACATGATTAATAGGTTGTCCCGTATTTGGCCCAGATTCGTGAAGTAGAGTGAGAACTCTTCTGAGATTCTGCCGCACGGAGCCCTTGTGTGTACATTCCATATGTTGCTCGTGCTTAGGAACTGTGAATGTACCCATTTGATCCAGAGTGACTCCTTTTTTAAGTGTATGTCCCATAGTTGTTGTGCGAGGATGGCCATATTCCAAGTCTTGAAGTCTCGAATTCCCAAACCCCCATTACTCCTCGGGGTGCAAAGCCTTTTCCAGGAAACCTTTTTCTGCTTCTTTTCACCCCACAGGAAGTGTTTACATTTTTGTTCCAGTGAGTCCATAACGTTTCCCTGGATGATAAAGTACTGTATCCAGAATCCAACAACTCCCTGTACCACGGATTTTATAAGTTCCAGTTTCCCCGCATAAGCTAACGTATGACCTTTGAATCTTGCAATTTCCTTGTCTACGCTGTCTAGAAGCATTTGAAACTGGGAGACCTTTAGTTTCTAGGAATCCAACGGGATACCTAAGTACCTGACCGGAAAAATAGCCCATGGAATGCCAGTGAAGCTTAAGTCCTCCTTTATACCCATTCCAAAGAATTTTAACTTTGCGGCGTTGATGGCTAGGCATGAGGTATGCTGGAAATTGTTCAGAGCGGACATGATGGTATGGGTTCCGGTCTACTTTCGACAAGAGCATCAGGTCATCTGCGAATGCTAGGTGGGTGATTTTTAGATGTTCACATCTCGGGTGGTATGAGAACTGAGGGGTTTCTGCCATGTTTTTCAGTAACCTGGAAAGATATTCGATGCAAATGACAAAAAAATGGGGAGAGAAGGGGTCGCCTTATCGCAGTCCCCTTTTGGCTTTGAAGAAATCACACAATTTGCCATTGATCGCAATGGAGAACGTTGATGTTGTGACGCATTCCATGATTCTATCAACCCACTTTTGTGGGAAACCCAGGCCATTGAGTACCTCCCGTATGAAGTCCCAGGAAACTGTGTCAAATGCCTTTGCGAGGTCTACCATAATCACACAGCGGGGAGAGGATCTTGATAGTCTGTAACCTCACACGAGCTCTTGAGCCATCACGACATTATCAGAAAGTTTCCTTCCCTTTACGAATGCTGCTTGACACCCTTAGGTTGTCTTCTTTCTTTGGAATAAGTACAACAGCAGTATGATTTAGCCTTTTTAGCAGTTCATCCGTGCGGAAGAATTCCAAGACCGATTCTGTGAAATCCTGTCCCACGATCTCCCATTGACTCTTGAAAAAAGCCACCGTGAAGCCATCCGGGCCTAAAGCTTTGTCATCGGACACGGAGAAGAGGACTGACTTGATTTCATGCCTTTCGATATCTTGGCTCAGTGTGGCTCTCTCCAAGTCGGTAAGTATGGGGCCTGAACTGATTATATCTGGATCGATTGGTGCACGTGGTACAGCTGACCCGAATAAGCCCTTATAAAACTCCGCAAATAGTTCCCCCTTTTCTCACTGGATGTGACTAATCTTTCTTCTTCGTCCAGAATTGTCGGGACTCCACCGCCCTTTCTGTTGGCTACCAATCCGTGGAAGAAACTTGTGCCCTTATCCACCAAAGTAACAAAATTTATTCTTCCCTTTTGTGTTAGGAATTTCAACCCCTCCAAGTAGAAGATCAGTGCTGTTTGCTTTAGAATAGTCAGTTGGTGTATCAGGTCCTGTGATGTGCTTCCCGGCGTTAAACTTTTCAATGCGTTCACATACTCCATATCTGCTCATTTCTCCTTTTCTGATATGTGGTGGAAGTCCCTTTTCCCAGCTCTTTGAGGGGTTTCTTCAATCTTTGCAGTTTACGGCATAGAACATACTGTCTGAACCCTTGAACTGCTGGTGACCAGTGATCATGAACAACCTGCTTACACCTCGGATGTGCATTCCATATATTTTGATACCTGAAAGGTCTGTTCAACTGCTCATTTTCTTGTGCTAGAGCTATTACGAAAGGTAGGTGGTTAGAGAGGGCTAATCCAGGGAGAAAGGTGGTACGTCAGGAATCTTCATCTCGTTTGTGATTCAGTAGGATGCGGTCCAGTTTGCGTCTGATTGTGTAGTCCGCATTGTGCCATGTTAGATGATCCCCGATTGCTGGGGCATCCCTCAGACCATAGGCGGTACAGGCTTCTTGAAATTCTCTCATTTGGTATACCCCGGGGGATGTGTTGCCCATATGATTATTTGCACTAAGGATGGCGTTAAAGTCTCCAAGAACCATCCAAGGTGAGTCAAGGTTCGCACCGTATCGCTTCAGTTCTGCCCAAAGGGGTAATCTGTATAGTCTTCCCTCACTGTTTCCATTCGTGTAAGTGCAAAGAAAATGCACATTTAGTGATAGGTGTCGTACTCTGAGATGGATCAGCTGCGCTATTTTGCCAGTTGTCTCGACATGAAACTTTTTAGGGTCCCAAACAACAAGAATTCTTGAGTTAGGTGCCGATTCAAAATTTTGGGTGTATCTCCAACCTTTAAGACTCCTCATGAAGTTATTCAGTGTTCGTTCACTTGCCTTTGTTTCCAGAATACCTAACAAACCAACATTGTTTTCAGAGATGATGTTCTTCGCCCATCTCCTTTTTGCTGGGGCGCCAAAGCCCCGTATGTTTATGCAGGCTGCATTCCTTGGGGGGCGAAGGTCCCTTCTGGCCTCGGACCGCCGCCTTTATTGTTGTCATTTGAAGAGGAACTCTTTGCTGCTTCCGCCACCCTTTGGTAGGTCTTTGTTGATGGGTTGAGGAACATGTAAGGGAACCTGGTTCTGCCGCTGCTCTTGAACATATGTTTCTCAACTGTGTTCTTTCCTTTTGGTGCTGGAGGTCTTCCTGCCCTGGGGGGGTTGCTCCTTCTTCTTGACTCCGGATGGAGCATGTTGTCCGGTATGGTTCCTACAACCTTTATCAGTCTGTCTATATTGCCGAAAGCCGGAGGCACTACCAAGCCGGCATCATCACTGAGATGGGAATGGGTGCCTGGTGGTGTGGGATCAGCTGTTTCCATCCCTCGGTCCATCTCCAAGGCTACCTCTGTGTCTTCGCACTTTTTGTTTGTCGAGTTTACTTCTTGCTCCGTGGTGCTAGGTCCTGGGTGCACTGGTTTTGACCCCGAAACTGTGTCACCATTTGTACGGGAGAGATCTCTGTCTGGGTTTTTTTCCACCATTCACTTGTGTGTGAAGAACGCTTTCGTTGAAGTTTACAGCCCGGTTTTTTTCCATGCACTCCTGAAAAACCCTGTCCCTGGCCCTGAACAATTCATCGTAACCTTCAAAGAGATGTGTTTTTTCTCCACAGTTTGGGCACCACAATTTGCAGTAGTCATACAGTATCCGTTGCGAGAGGGTAGTTCCGTCTGGCATACGGAATTTTACCATTTCTTTGAGTTTTTTAGAGGTGCCGATGAGGACCAGGATCCTAGCTTAGTAGCCCAAGAGATCACGAGTTCCATTGTCCATGAGGACGGGTTCACCCAGGGTGGAGGCTATCTTCTCGAGGGCTCTTTTGTGCCAGCATGACTTTGGTAGGTAGTTCATGCGGATCCAGATCAGTTTCTTGACCATGATATGAATATCGTACTTCCCGGACTCAGGTATTGGAACAATAAACAACTTTTTACCGTGGAGGAAATGGTTCGGACCTGTAGTACCCTGTTCCTGTCCTCCGCTGTTTTGAATCCAAATTTTATGTACCCATTTGTCATTCTCTGAACCCAGCAATGGACATCCCACTTTCCCATGAGCAATTTTCAGACAGCATATATACCTGGGAAGGAACCTGAGAAGACGCCTAAAAACCATAGAACACCCGTACTTGCTCCTTGTTAACTTCTTCCTCTGAGAGGACAAAATCCACATCCTGATCTGTGACAATATCTACTTTGTTCAAGGTGATATCCGCGTCATCCCACTGCCTATTTCTCTCAAGTCGCAGATCATGCCATTCTCTAGACTTGAAGGTCTTTTCCACTTGGTCATTCTGGCCCGGATGATTTGCTGATTTGGTGGCAGGGCTTGTTATGGGAGATGGGTCCATGTTTTCCCGTTCACAGTGATAGTAAGAGAAGACAAGAGGGGTTAGGAACACAATCCAAGTAACGTATCGGATGCACAAGGGAGACTAACTTATCTCCCACACAAAATTCTATTTCGAAAACAACAGAGATTCCTAGTACTATTCTGGTAACAGGGGATTAATACTTCTTCAGATAAAATACTTCTTCAGATAAAATATTTCTTCAGATAATATGTCAAATATTTCTCAAATAAATTACTACGACAGGAATGCAAAGATATACACAATACAAATGCTCAACAGATGATAACTTTTCAGTGCTCGAACAGGGAATGACCGAATTTAGAGCCAGGTGACAAAGAAGAACCTGTTTTTGGGAACCCTCGCAATGCCGGCGGAGAGACAAACGAAAAATCCATGAACTGGAGGTGATTATGATTGGAATCCAATGGGGAATCTGAGTAATCTCACCTCAGACCTGGATTTATCGCTTGATCGGACGAAAATGCTCCCTTGGATCGTGGGAGAAGGATGCTCCTTTTTCGCCCAAAATCGCCTCAGAGCGGGAATTCAACTTCATCTCAGCTTAGTCACTAGTGTTTCCATATAGAGAGAGTCAAGTAATGTTTTACCGTTGATTAGTTAAAGTCAACTTATTCACTAATATTTATGTGTAGAAAGTCAAGTAAGGTTTGACCGTTGATTAGACAAAGTCAAACATTTTTATTAGTATTTATTATATACTAATTCAAATAAAGTTTGACTGTTAATTAGTTAAAGTCAACTTTGTTATTAGTGTTTATATATTGAAATTCAAGTAAAGTTTAACCATTGATTAGACAAAGTCAACCAAGTAATTAGTTTTATATATTGAAAGTCGAGTAAAGTTTGACCGTTGATTAGTTAAAGTCAGCTTAGCACTAGTGTTTCTATATAAAGAGAGTCAAGTAAAGTTTAACCGTTGATTTGTTAAAGTCAACTTAGTCACTAATATTTGTGTATAGAAATTCAAGTAATGTTTGACCATTGATTAGACAAAGTCAAACCTTTTTATTAATATTTATTATATACTAATTCAAATAAAGTTTGACCGCTAATTAGTTTAAGTCAACTTTGTCGTTAGCGTTTATATATTGAAAGTCAAGTGAAGTTTGACCGTTGATTAGACAAAGTCAACCAAGTTATTCACTAATGTTTAGATATAGAAAGTCAAGTAAGGTTTGACCGTTGATTAAACAAAGTCAAACATTACTAATTTAAATATAGTTTGACCGTTAATTAGTTAAAGTCAACTTTTTTATTAGTGTTTATATATATTGAAAGTAAAGTAATGTTTGACTGTTGATTAGAAAAAGTCAACCTAGTTATTAGTTTTATATATTGAAAGTCGAGTAATGTTTGACCGTCGATTAGTTAAAGTCATCTTAATTCTCACTGCTTCTATATAGAGAGAGTCAAGTAACGTTTAACCGTTGATTAGTTAAAATCAACTTATTCACTAATATTTATGTATAGAAATTCAAGTAATGTTTGACCGTTGATTAGACAAAGTCAAATATTTTTTATTAGTATTTATTATATACTAATTCAAATAAAGTTTGACCACTAATTAGTTAAAGTCAACTTTGTTTTTATATATTGAAAGTCAAGTAAAGTTTGACCTATGATTAGACAAAGTCAACCTAGTTAATAGTGTTTATATATTTAAAGTCAAGTAATGTTTGACTGTTGATTAGTTAGAGTCAAATTAATCACTAGTGTTTCTTTATAGAGAGAGTTAAGTAAAGTTTGACTGTTGATTAGTTAAAGTTAACTTAGTAACTAGTATTTATATAAAGAAAATCAAGTAAGTTTGACCGTTGATTAGACAAAGTCAAAAAATTTTCTTACTATTTATTATATACTAATTGAAATAAAGTTTGACCATTAATTAAAGTCAACTTTGTTTCTAGTGTTTATATATTAAAATTCAAGTAAAGTTTGACCATTATTTAGATAAAGTCAACCAAGTTATTAGTGTTTATTTATTGAAAATCGAGTAAAGTTTGAATGTTGATTAGTTAAAATCAGCTTAGTCAATAGTGTTTCCATATAGAGAGAGTCAAGTAAAGTATTACCATTGATTAGTTAAAGTCATCTCATTCAATAATATTTATGTATGGAAAGTCAAGTAAGATTTGGCCATTGATTAGAAAAAGTCAAACATTTTTAATAATATTTATTATTTACTAATTCAAATATAGTTTGATCGTTAATTAGTTAAAGTCAACTTCGTCATTAGTGTTTATATATTGAAAGTCCCGTAAAGTTTGGTCGTTGATTAGATTAAGTCAACCTGGTTATTACTTTTATATATTGAAAGGCGATTAAAGTTTGACCGTTGACTAGTTAAAGTCAGCTTAGTCACTGCTGTTTCTATATAGGGAAAGTTAAGTAAAGTTTAACCATTGATCAGTTAAAGTCAACTTAGTCACTAATATTTATAGATAGAAATTCAAGTAATGTTTAACCGTTGATTGGTTAAAGTCAAACATTTTTATTAGTATTTATTATATACTAATTCAAATAAAGTTTGACCGCTAATTAGTTAAAGTAAACTTTGTTTTTATATATTGAAAGTCAATTACAGTTTGACCGTTAATTAGACAAAGTCAACCTAGTTATTAGTGTTTATATATTGAAAGTCGAGTAAATTTTAACTGTTGATTTATGAAAGTCATCTTAGTCCCTAGTGTTTCTATATTGAGAGAGTCAAGTAAAGTTTGACCATTGATTAGTTAAAGTTAACTTAGTCACTAGTATTTAAATAAAGAAAGTCCAGTAAGTTTGACCGTTGAATAACAAAGTCAAACATTTTTATTAGTATTTATTATATACTAATTGAAATAAAGTTTGACCATTAATTAGTTAAATTCAACTTTGTTATTAGTGTTAATATATTGAAATTCAAGTAAAGTTTGACCGAAAGTCGAGTAAAGTTTGACCGTTGATTAGTTAAAGTCAACTTAGTCACTAGTCGAAGATAATGGTGAATAAAAATAAACCGTGAGAGTCTACGGGAGTGGGAAATATATTCCCACTCCCTTAATACATGAAACCTAATAAATACTACCCTTGATCCAGATGTTACAAGCAGTTGGCCAAAAAGACGCTAACCCCGTCGTGGTGACCAGTGCCTATGAAAAAACACTATCATGGGAAAACTATGATAGTGTACGAGAGTGGGAACATTGTACCACTCCATTAATACATGAAACCTAATAAGGCTACCCCTGATCTAGATGTTACAACCAGGTGGCCAAAAGATGCTAACCCCGTCGTGATGACCAGGGCCTGTGACAATCATCCCTGAAAACTGAGGGCCATGAGAACAAATTCAGTAGCACCCTCAATCCCTGAAATCAGAGGGGCATGAGAGCAAACTCACTATCCCCTTTGCTCCATACAACATCCGTGCAACCGGTAGTGTGAACCAGCTCTTGCGCCGTGGTTTGCTCCTCACGGGTGTCTTCCAAATCGAGAGTGGTCTCGGCCTTCAAATGAAGTAGTATGTCCTCTCCTCCGAAAATAGCTGGCACACCACTTCTACCGTGTACACCTCTAAGATGAAGATAAAGAGGTGTTATTGGCCTTCGATAATGGTCTCTGCATGCAGGCCGAGGTTTTTCCTTGAGGATGGGAGCAGATTGACCATAGTCTGTTGTGCTCCCAGTTGTTCCCTGCAGATAGCCCTCCTAGTGATAAGAGACCGGGCATGACTTCTACTGCTGATTAGTCTCTAGTGTTTCTATATAGAGACTCAAGTAAAGTTTTACCTCTGATTAGTTAAAGTGAACTTATTCAATAATATTTATGTATAGAAAGTCAATTAAGGTTTGACCGTTCATTAGACAGTCAAACATTTTTATTAGTATTTATTATATACTAATTCAAATAAAGTTTGACCGTTAATTAGTTAAAGTCAACTTTGTTATTACTGTTTATATATTGAAAGTCAAGTAAAGTTTGACCGTTGATTAGATAAAGTCAACCTAATATTAGTGTTTATATATAGAAAGTCGATTAAAGTTTGACAGTTGATTAGTTAAAGTCATCTTAGTCACTAGTCGAAGGTAATGGTAAATAAAAAGAAACTGTGAGAGTGTACGGGAGTGGGAGCATTGTCCCACTCCCGTGATACAATGAAACGTACTGAACTACCCCTGATCTAGATGATACAATCAGGTGGCCCAAAAGTAACTGGAAAAGTCTACGGGAATGGGAACCTTGTTCCACTCCGTGAATACATGATTCCTACTAACCTACCCCTGGACTAGATGATAGAGCCAGGTGGGCCAAAAAAAATGCTTACCCCTTCGTGGTGACAGGGGCCTGTAGAGACCATCAATGAGAAAATGATGCTAACCCCTTCGTGATGACAGGGGTCTGTAGAAAACTATTTGTGAAAATACCGAGGGGCATGAGAACAAACTCAGTAGCCCCCCACTTCATGAAACTTCCATACAATCGGTTGTGTGAACTAGCTCTTTAGCTGTTGTTTGTTCCCCCACTGGTGTCTTCCGAACCGAGATTGGTCTCGGCCTTCAAGTGAGGTAGTATGATGTCTTCTCCAGGGAGAGGTGGCACACCACTTCTACCATGTACACCTCTAAGATGAAGATAAAGAGTTGTTATTGGCCTTTCATAACGATCTCTAGATGAGTGCCGAGGTTTTGTCGTCGGGGTTAGAAGCAGATTGACCGTAGTCTGTATTGCTCCTAAGTGTTCCCTGCGGATAGACCTCCTAATGATGAAGAGACTGGGCATGAATTCTACCGCATATGCCCCGCGTAACGGTTTTGTAACCGTTCTTTCCATTTTAGGAAAAGGATAGCATGATGCCATTTTACACTTTTCAGTACAGCGCAGGGAAATAGCGCAACCAAAAGAGAGCAGGTTTAGAAAATTCTAATTATATGGGCAAACAAGGATGCGCGCTGTTCGGATTCTAATCACAAGCATGGCTGGGGTGTTACCGTGTTCAGGGCACAAGCAAGGTCGGGGGGCAAGGCCGAGTTCTTAGCACAAGCAAGGATGGAGGTTTCCCAGGTTATAAACACACGCAAGCCCGGAGGGTGTCCAGGATCTGAATGCACGCAAGGCTGGGGGGTTACCAGAGTTTGGACACAAGCAAGGCCAGCTAATAGGCCGGGATTTGGACACAAGCAAGGCCAGAATTTTCCCAGGTTCTAGACACAAGCGTGGCCAAAGGGTGACTGGGTTTTGAACACTAGCAAGGCCAGGTGGTTGCCGGGTTCTGGTCACAAGCTAGGCCGGTGGGGTGCCCAAGATTTGAGAACTAGTTTACCCAATTTGATTAAGAATTCCGCCAAAACTAACTCAGTTTAACATCTGCAACCCATCAGGATAACACCTTCCACCATCGATAGCATATTATGCATACAAATTCGCACATAGCCACACAAATATGGACATATATACCATAGAGGGATACGAATCTGTACACTGAACTGTTCGGAAATCCACATTACAGAAATCCTTTCAAATCCGCATACAAGTCCGCACAAATATCTCCTAGAGGGATACTCTAAAATCTACAAAATTCCGTAATACAGGTTATGGTATCTCGGATTATAACTATAGAGTACTCCACAAGTATTTAAAAAATCCCACCAATATGCACAAAATAGAACCTAGAAGGCAGAGTAAAATACGTAAGGATGTTCGTGAGACAACAACAAAAAAGTTTGGAATTTTAGCATAAAATTCATCACAGTTTCGTGTTCAACATGAACACCACACACGGTTCCACTCAGATATTTACACCAAACTTCATCCTTTTCCACAGCAATCCAACATTCCAAAATTAGATTCCCCGCAAGGAGCCCAACATTAATGCCGAACTCCTTGCCAGAGAGGAAGAGCTGCGAAAGCGAAAACAGCCTCCCATAATCTGTTTCATACGAATATAATTCCCTGCATATTATTCCTCCTACTCCACATTGGCTCACACAGCAATTCCACACAATAAAATCCTCCACCCAAATTCATACACAACAAAACCACCCGCAAAACAGAATTCTTGCAACAGCCGCAGAACAGAATTCCACAAAAATTCCGCAGAACACAACAATTCACACAACAGCCGCAAAGATTCCTTGCAACAGACGCAAAATAGAATTCCTTCACACATATTTATCCACAAAATTCGCACAACAGCTGCAAAAATTCCTTACGAAAAATTCATCCACAAAAATTTGCACAACAAAATCCGTACAAAATTCATCACATAAATCCACACCAGATTCAGAGAGCAAGACTTACATGAGGCTCGCCAAGCTCTCGTCTCCAGTGACCCAGATTGAGGACCGAAGTCTTCGACCCAAGTTGGCGGCAGGTTCGATTCTAGGTCGGGTTCCCAGTCAGAACTCATCTTCCTCCAAGTTCGAAGAAGCACGACCTCCTCCAGAGGACGCCGAAGCCATCACCATCTTGTCTGAAATGCGCCTTGTTTTGGGTCTTCATAATCTGAGGTCAGAGCACCTATTAAGTGAGAAACCCAGATCCAGTTTTCAGGACTTCCGAAAAGTGAGAAATACTTCGAATTGAAGCACCTATTATACATTAAAAAAAATTTGGCGAGGAGCCCAACATTAATGTCGGACTCCTCTTCGGAGAAGAAGAGCTGTGGAAGAGAAACCCGGCGAAAATCGAACACGATGAATAGTGCAGGGCGGCACCCTATTTTTACTTCAGAGATTCTCAAAAAAACCTTCATCTTAGTCACTAGATGAAGGTCAAAGGTAATGGTAAATAAAAATAAACCGTGAGAGACTACGGGAGTGGGAACATTGTCCCACTCCCGTGATACAGTAAAACCTACTGAACTACCCCTGATCTAGACGGTACAATCAGGTGGCCCAAAAAAATGTCGTGGGAGTGTACGGAAGTGGGGACATTAGCCCACTTCCTTAATACATGTTACCTAAAATACTACCCCTGATCTAAATGTTACAACCAGGTGACCAAAAGAAGCTAGTCCCATCGTGATGACCGGGGCCTGTGGAAACCATCCATGGAAAATATTACTACCCGTCGTGGTGACCGGGGCCTGTATGAGCATCCCTTCAACAGAGTCCCTTTGTGGTGACCGAGGCCTGTATAAGCCATCCCTGAAAAATAGAGGGGCGGGAGAATAAACTCACTTGCCTCCTCGCTCCATTTTACATCCATGCTACCGGTGGTGTGAACCGGCTCTTGCACTGTGGTTTGCTCCCCATGGATGTCTTCAAATTCGAGAGTGGTCTTGGTCTTCCAAAAAGGGCTTGCACACCGCTTCTACCATGTACACCTCTAAGATGAAGATAAAGAGGTGTTATTTGCCTTCGATAACGGTCTCTGGATGAAGGCCGAGATTTTCTCTGTGGGGTTAGGAGCAGTTTGACCGTAGTCCGTTGTGCTCCCAAGTGTTCCCCGCGGATAGACCTCCTAATACTGAAGAGACCAGGCATGACTTCTACCGTGCACGCCCCGCGTAACGGTTTTGTAACTGTTCTTTCCATTTTAGGCAAATGGACAGCCTGATGCCATTTTACACTTTTCAGTGCACCGCAGGCAAATAACGCAACCGTTAATTCCAAGTGATACCTAGCAAGGGGTTAATTAATATGCGTACACATAATTAATTTACCCCATAACCGACCTACATGGCCATGCTGCTACCGTGGGAAATCCTTTCAGCCATATGGAGAGAAGCTGCTGCAATTTATTTTTTTATTTATTTTTGTTTTTTTTGTTTTTTTTAGCAGTAGCCATTCCTCGAGAGCCTTTCCACGAATGCCCCCTCGAGCACTCGAACTCCTACTAAACTCGAAATGCCCCCCTCGAGCACTCGAGGACATTTGGTACTTGAATCAATCAGCCGTCGGAGCATCCTACCATCCTCGAACCATCTCTCAAACTCGAATACCTCAATTCGTCTATCCTTGAACCATCCTCAAATACTCGATCATATCCAGCACTCAAATGCCTTCAGCACTCGAATCCATCGAAAACTCCTTCAGCCCTCGGACCATCCTTCCAACCTCGAACCATCCCTCCGCTTCCCTTCGAGTACTCGAACCTCCACTCCTCGAGGGTTACTATCCAGCATACCAATCGAGTTGCCACTGCCAGCTGATAGATGTGATTGCCGAACCATATTTTCCGGCGTTATTGAGTTTCCGGAATCTGGGCAAAATTTGAGAATACCACCAATTACGAGAATCTGATCTTCCATTCCTCTTCTTATGGGGATTCTTATGAAACTGAGAAACAAGGCCAACAAAGAGATTCAAGTAAAGTTTGATTAGGCACTTGTGTTTCTATATAAAGAGATTCAAGTAAAGTTTGATTGTTGATTAGTTAAAGTTATATTAGTCACTAGTATTTATGTAAAGAAAGCCAAGTAAGTTTGACCGTTGATTGGACAAAGTCAAACATTTTTATTAGTATTTATTATATACTAATTGAAATAAAGTTTGTCCATTAATTAGTTAAAGTCAACTGTGTATTAATGTTTATATATTGAAATTCAAGTAAAGTTTGATCATTAATTAGTTAAAGTAAACATTTTTATTAGTGTTTATATATTGAAATTCAAGTAAAGTTTGACCGTTGATTAGACAAATTCAACCTAGTAATTAGTTTTATATATTGAAATTCGAGTAAAGTTTGACCGTTGATTAGTTAAAGTCAGCTTAGTCACTAGTGTTTCCATATGGAGAGAGTCAAGTAAAGTTTAACAGTTGATTTGTTAAAGTCAAATTAGTCACTAATATTTGTGTATAGAAATTCAAATGAAGTTTGACCGCAAATTAGTTTAAGTCAACTTTGTTTTTATATACTAAAACTCAAGTATAGTTTGACCATTTATTAAACAAAGTCAACCCATTTATTCATATTTATATATTAAAAGTCGAGAAAAGTTTGACCGTTGATTAGTTAAAGTCAGCTTATTCACTAGTCAAAAGTAATGGTAAATAAAAAGAAACTGTGAGAAGTCTACGGGAGTGGGAACATTATCCCACTCCCGTGATACAATGAAACCTACTAACCTACCCCTGATCTAAATGGTACAATCAGGTGGCTCAAAAATACAACCAAAAATTCTTCGACGGTGGGGACCTTGTCCCACTCCGTGAATACAGGATACCTCTGAAGCTATCCCTGGTCTTGATGTAGCCAGGTGGCTCAAAAAATGCTACCCCTTCGTGATGACAGGGGCCTGTAGGAATCTTTAGTGAAACTACCGAGGGGCATGAGAACAAACTTAGTAGCCCCTCACTCCATGCAAATTCCATACAACCAGTTGTGTGAACCGGCTTTTCAGCCGTTGTTTGTTCCCCACGGGTGTCTTCCAAGCCGAGAATAATCGCGGCCTTCAAGTGAAGCAGTATGTCGTCTTCTCCAGGAAGAGCTGGTACACCGCTTCTACCATGTACACCTCCAAGATGTAGACAGAGAAGTGTTATTGGCTTTCGATAACGATCTCTGGATTAGTGCCGAGTTTATCTCGGTGGGGTTGGGAGCAGGTTGGCCGTAGTTTGTGTTGCTCCCTAATGTTCCCCACCGATACACCTCCTAATGATGAAGAGACCGGGCATGACTTCTACCGCGCACACCCCACATAACGGATTTGTAACCGTCCTCTCCATTTTAGGCAAATGGACAGCCTGATGCCATTTTGTACTTTTCAGTGCAGCACAGGCGAATAGCGCAACCGTCCAATCTAAGTGATACCTAGCAAGGGGTTAATTTATTTGTGTACGCCAAATTAATTGACCCCCTACCCGATATGCATAGCCCTGAAAACTAACACAGGAAATCCTTTTGGCCAGATGAAGAGATTTTTTAAATATTTTTTTCATCGAGCAGTTGAACACACGAACACCTCCTAGAGCATTGGAGGACTTGCACTCAAATAATCCTCGAGCACTCGAAGACCTGCACTCGAATGATCCCTGGAGCACTTGAACACCTCCAGCACACGAACACCTCCATCACTCGAATACCCCGTGGGGCGCTCGCAAACCTCCAGCCCATGAAAGCCCCTCCCGAGCACTCGAACACGTCCAACACACGAGCATCTCCATCTTTCGAATGCCCTCAAGGAATCGAGTGCCTCCTTGAACCACTATACCCCTCGAATGCAACGAGCACTCAAACACCTCCAGCACTCGAATGCCTCCTCTAGCACTCAAAGACCTCAAGCACTCGAATGATCCCTCGAGTACTTGAACACCTCCAGCACACGAACACCTCCAGCACTCGAATGCCCCCTGGAGCACTCACAGACCTCCAGCACACGAAAGCCCCTCCCGAGCACTCGAACATGTCCAGTACATGGGCATCTCCATATTTCTAATGCCCGCCAGGTGTCGAATGCTTCCTCAGACCTCCATACCCCTCAAATACCTCCAGGACTCGAATGCTTCCAGTACTCGAGTGTCTCCTCGAGCACTCGAAAGTCTCCATAACCCTCGAACCAACAAATCCATAGCCGTCAGACTCCTTCCTCCTCCGTGGTGCCATTTACTGTTCATCCAAAAGCTTCCATGCTTCAAGATCGAGAAGCGATTCTTCCTCCAAGAACCCATGTTCGGACTATTTTCATTTACCAAAACTTAGAAACCGATCTACCTCCGAAAAGTCCAAGATACAGACTTCATACCTCCAAAAAGAAGAAACCCAGATATGGAAATCCACTTCGCAAACTGTAGCAAACCATACCTTCAAAGAATCCCGACGAGGAATCCAAGAGGAGAATTGGATTCCTCGCCAGAGACGCGGAGCCATGAGTGTGGGACGAGAAGAAAATTGCTCCGATGAACAGGAGAGGACAACGTCTTTTTTCTTCCTCGGGTTCGTCACTAGTGTTTCTATATAGAGAGAGAGTCAGGGAAAGTTTGACTGTAAAGTAGTTAAATTCAACTTATTCACTAATATTTATGTATAGAAAGTAAGTAAGGTTTGACCGTTCATTAGAAAAAATCAAACATTTTTATTAGTATTCATTGTATACTAATAAAATAAAGTTTGACCGTTAATTATTTAAAGTAAAATTTGTTATTAGTTTTATATATTGAATGTAAAGTAAAGTTTGACCGTTGATTAGAAAAAGTTAACCTAGTTATTAGTGTTTATATATTGAAAGTCAAGTAAGTTTGACTGTTGATTAATTAAAGTCAGCTTAATCACTAGTGTTTCCATATAGAGAGTGTCAAGTAAAGTTTGACCGTTGAATTATTAAAGTCAACTTATTCATTAATATTTATGTGTAGAAAGTTAAGTAAGGTTTGACCGTTGATTAGACAAAGTCAAACATTTTTATTGGTATTTATTATATACTAATTTAAATATAGTTTGACCGTTAATTAGCGAAAATCAATTATGTTATTAGTGTTTACATATTGAAAGTCAAGTAAAGTTTGACCGTTGATCAGACAAAGTCAACATAGTTATTATTTTTATATATTGAAAGTCGAGTAAAGTTTGACCGTTGATTAGTTAAAGTCAGCTTAATCACTAGTCGAAGGTAATGGTAAGTAAAAAGAAATTGTGAGAGTCTACAGGAGTGGGAAACATATTCCCACACCTTAATACATGAAACCTAATAAAAATACCCCTGATCTAGATGTAACAACCAGGTGGCCAAAAGATACTAACCCTGTCGTGGTGACCGGGACCTGTGAAAATCATCCCTGAAAACAGATGGGCATGAGAACAAACACAATAGCACCCTTGATCCCTGAAATCAGAGGGGGTATGAGAATAAACTCACTATCCCCCTTGCTCCATAGAACATGAATCCAACCAGCCGGTAGTGTGAACTGGCTCTTGCGCTGTGGTTTGCTCCCCACGGGTGTCTTCCAAACCGAGAGTGGGCTCGGTCTTCACATGAAGTAGCATGTCTTCTACTCCGAGAAGAGCTGGCACACCACTTCTACCATGTACACCTCTAAGATGAAGATAAAGAGTTATTATTAGCCTTCAATAATGGTCTCTGGATGCGAGTCGAGGTTTTGTCTTTGGGGTTGGGAGCAGATCGACCGTAGTCAGCTGTGCTCCCATGTGTTCCCCGCATATAGACCTCCTAGTGGTAAGAGACTGGGCATGACTTCTACCACGCATGCCCCGCGTAACAGTTTTGTAACCATCCTTTCCATTTTAGGAAAATGGACGGCCTGATGCCTTTTACACTATAGAGTGCAGCGCAGGCAAATGGCGCAACCATTAAATCCGAGTGAAACCTAGCAAGGGGTTAGTTAATTTGCGTACACAAAATTAATTAACCCCCTACCCAACCTGCATGGCCATGCAACTACAATAGGAAATCCTTGCTGCCAGATGGAGAGAGGGGTTTTTGTTTTCCATCGAGCAGTAGCCACCCCTCGAGAGCCTTTCCACGAAATCTCTCTTCGAGGGAAAACAATCCATCTCCTGAGGCTCTCCTCGAGCTACCCCTCGAGGAAAAATAAAGTGAATCCCTCGAACCATCTCTCGAGGGAAAACGAACCACCCCTCGAGGGCAAATAAGCCATCTCTCGAGGGTACTCCACAAATCCCCTTCGAGGACAATCAGCACTGGAATAGCTTCAAAACTCGAATAGCCCCCTCGAGCACTCGAACTCCTCCAACACTCGAATGCCCCCTCGGTCACTCGAAACACTTCCAGCTCTCAAATGCCCCTCTCGAGCACTCGGATGCCCCTCGCAATCACTCGAATGCCTTCAGCACTCGAATACCTCAGTCCATCTATCCTCGAACCACCCTTTAGTTCTCAATCTACTAGCACTCAGGCATCTTCAAACCTCGAATGTCCCCTCCAGCACTGGAAATCCTACTTTACTCTAATGCCTCCCTCGAGCACTCGAGGACGTCCGACACTCGAATGTCCCTCTCGAGCAGTTGAATGCTTCCACCACTCAAATACCTCATTCCAGCTATCCCTTGTTCCTACCCCTCGAACTCTCTTTCGGCCCTCGAACCAACCTTCTATCGTCGAACCATCCCTCAACCCTTGAACCATCTGCCCCTCCAACCAAACTTTATCCTTTTTTTACTCGAACTACTACTCGAGGTTGCCAACTACTAGATGATGTGCCGGAGCGCGTATTTACGGCGGCGATGACTCGCTGGAATCTGGTCAAGATTGAGAAAATCCACCATTTTCAAGAATATGCTCTTTTACTCTTCTTCTTCTCAGGATTTATATGCAATTGAAGAACAAGGAAACGTACTAAGTATACTTTCTTTAATGATTCCAATGAAAAACAAACCACCATGGTAAGCCACCGAGGACAAACGGCTAGATCCAACCAACGCACAGTGGAACTTCTCTTTACATCCATCTTGAATCCGAGTACCCCAAGATATGTGCCTCATCTAGCAATCACATTCCGATGCCAAGAATGAAGAACTCCTTATGAATGTTCATGAGTGAAGAAGAATCAATCCGTGTTCTTGACATAGAGCATAGCTTGTTGGTCTAAATGCCAACTAGACCAGGACTACCACAGCCGGGTAATGTCCGGGATCTGAGCACAAGCACGGCTAGGAGTTTATCGGAATCTATACACTGGCAAGGCCAAAGTAGATGACCGGGGTTTGAACACTTGCAGGCTGGAATTTTCCCAGGTTTTGGATACATGCAGGGCCGGAAGAGAACCGGATTCTGAGCACTAGCAAGGTTGTGTGACTAGTCCGGGGTTTGTACACAAGCAAGGCTGGTCAAGTGTCCAGGATTTGAGCATAAATTTCACCTACATCATCTAAGGACTCTGTGACTGGAACCCAACATTAATTCCACTCTCTTGTGAACCTCATATTATCTATCCACAATCCCTTGAATGTAGCTTTTAGAGCTGCACCGATTCTCAAAAAATATCTACCAATAAGTCTCCTCATCTATCCTCTTCAAACCAGCCTAGAATTTCCAAAAAGTGTTATAATTCATAATTTCCACAAATGTTGCCATTTGCGAGAATTCTGAAATCATATTACTACACAAAATAGAGTTCTACAATGTACAGACTCTGCCCTCAGTACTTGTACACTAAATCCTATACAATAACAATCCCCGCAGCTTAGAAATTCCCATACAATAAGAATCCTATACTTCCCTACAGAGTGGTGTTACACATCCGCACCTGGCCGCAATCCGCAAAAATCAACCACCAGCAAAATACAAGTAATTTTGCCAGAATCCACCCAGTTCAACATCAATCCGCACAATTCGCACAATTCCGCTCTTCACAGACTTGGACAATAATCCCACATATTAAACAATTCCGCCCCATCACAGCACATATTTTTTCAAAAAGAAAAAATACCATAGACCATTGTAGAATTACCAACTAGGGGTGAAAGCTTACTTGGGACAATGGTAGGGTGTTAACTGTGGTCGCCGTCCTCCGTTGGGTGTGTGGGTGTTCATCCAAAAGCAGATATGGAGTTCGTCTTCGTCTCTAGCTAGAAATCTCTGCTCTTCAAGACCGCTGGGTAGGTCTTCTTCCTAGATAACCCATCGTGAAGTTATGGGTCTTCAAATCCGAGTTCCAAAAATTCGATATTCAAACTTGAAGAACCCCGAATCTCCAAACTTGAAATCCACGATCGGAAGATTGATCTACTTCCAAAATCCTAGCGAATTTTTAAATGGAGAAAATTCACGAGAAATCAAGATTCGGGTTTCAATCCTTCAAGAACAGGGGTGCGCCATGCATGAAAAGATTCCCGGCAAGGAACCCAACATAAATATCAGGTCCCTTACCGGAGAGGAAGAGCTCTGGAAGAGAAACCGGCAAAAATTGACTAAGGTGAACAGTCGCAGGGCTGCGCCCTATTTTTGCCTTTTCACCATAGTCACTAGTGTTTCTCCAGCTTAATCACTAGTGTTTGTATATAGAGAGGGTTAAGTAAAGTTTAACCATTGATTAGTTAAAGTCAACTTAGTCACATATATTTATGTATAGATATTCAAGTAATGTTTGACTGTTGATTAGACAAAGTCAAACATTTTTATTAGTTTTATTATATACTAATTCAAATAATGTTTTACCGCTAATTAGTTCAAGTAAACTTTATTTTTCTATATTGAAAGCCAAGTAAAGTTTGACCGTTGATTAGACAATGTCAACCTAGTTATTAGTGTTTATATATTGGAAGTCGACTAAGGTTTGGCCGTTGATTAGTTAATGTCAGCTTAGTCACTAGAGTTTCTATATAGAGAGAGAGTCAAGTAAAGTTTGACCGTTGATTAGTTAAAGTTAACTTAGTCACTAGTATTTATATAAAGAAAGTCAAGTAAGTTTGACCGGTTATTAGACAGCCAAATATTTTTATTAGTATTTATTATATACCAATAAAAAATAAAGTTTGACGGTTAATTAGTTAAAGTCAACTTTGTTATTAGTTTTTCTATATTAAAATTCAAGTAAAGTTTGAGCGTTGATTAGATAAAGTCAACCTAGTTACTAGTGTTTATATATTGAAAGTCGAGTAAAGTGTGACCATTGATTAGTTAAAGTCAACCTAGTCACTAGTCAAAGGTAATTGTAAATAAAAAGAAACCGTGAGAGTCTACGGGAGTGGGAACATTATCCTACTCCCGTGATACAATGAAACCTAGTAAACTACCCCTAATCTAGATGGTACAATCAGGTGGCTCAAAGAAAATACAACCGAAAAGGTCTGCGATGGTGGAGCCCTTGTCCCACTCTGTAAATACAGGATACCTATGAAGCTACCCCTGCTCTAGATAGAACCAGGTGGCCCAAAAAAATGCTACCCCTTCGTGATGATAGGGGTCTGTAGAAATCTTCCGTGAAACTACCGAGGGGCATGAGAACGAACTTAGTGGCCCCTTAGTCCATGCAACTTCCATACAACCGATTGTCTGAACCGGCTCTTCAGCCGTGGTTTGTTCCCCATGGGTGTCTTCCAAGCCGAGAATGGTCTTAGCCATCAAGTGAAGCAGTATGTTCATGGGACTACCTCTATAGAAGTTTGTGGGACATTTCTGCCAAACAATCCCCTGTAAAATTCAGCGAATAGTGTCCCCTTTCTTTCACTGGATGTGACTATCCTGTTTTCATCGTCCAGGATTGCTGGAATCCCGTCCCCTTTCCTGTTGGCCACCAAACCGTGAAAAAATCTTGTTCCCTTATCCGCCATAGTGACAAAGTTAATTCTTCCCTTTTGGGAAAGGAACTTCGACTCCGCCGTGTAGAGGAGCAGTGTGTTTTTCTTTAAGACAGTCAGCTGATGTACCAGCACGGGTGATGCATTCGCTGATGTAAGATTCTTCAATGCTGCCACATACTCCTTATCTGGTCTTTTTTCCTTTTCTGAAATGTGATTGAAATCTTTTTTCCCCAGTTCCTTCATGGGTTTCTTCAACCTCTGTAGCTTGCGACATAAAGCATATTATTTGAATCCCTGTACCTCTGGTGACCACATGTTTGGACCTCGGATGTGCATTCCATATGTTTTGGAACCTAATGGGCCTATTTATCTTGTCTATATCTTGCGCCAGTGATGTTACGAATGGTAGGTGGTCAGAGAGTGCCGACCCAGGAAGAAAGGTGGTGCGACACGAGTCACTGTCCCATTTGTGGTTGAGCAGGACACGATCCAGTTTGTGCCTAATTGTGTAATCTGCATTGTGCCATGTAAAGTGTTCGCCCAGTGCTGGAGCATCTCCGAGACCACATGCGGTGAAAGCTTCTTGAAATTCCCTCATTTGGTAGATCCCGGGGGATGTGTTTCCCATGTGATCATTGACGCTGAGAATGGCATTAAAGTTGCCAAGCACCATGCATGGGAAGTCTAGGTTTACACCGTATCTGTTTAATTCTGCCCAAAGGGGCAATCTGTGTACTCTTCCTACACTATTCCCACATGTGTAAGTGCATAGAAATTACACGTTCAATGTCAGGCTGCGTACTTTAAGGTGAATCAGCTGCACCATTCTACCTGTTATCTCAACAATAAACTTTTTGGGATCCCAAACTATGAGAATCCTAGAGTTGGGTTCCACGTCAAAATTGTGGGTGTATCTCCATCCCTTAAGACTCTTCATGAAAATGTTCAGCGTTCGTTCACTTGCCTTTGTTTCAAAAATACCCAGTAGACCAATATTATTTTCAGAGATGATGTTCTTCACCCCTCCTTTTTTCCGGGGCGCCAAGGCCCCTGATGTTGAGGCAGGCCGCATTCATTGGGAACCGAAGGTCCTTTTGGCCTCAGATCGACGCCTTTGCTACTATCAGTTTACGATGAGCTCCTCGCTACTTCAACCACTTTTTGATAAGTCTTCTTCAACGGGTTGAGCAAAATGGAAGATGATCTGCATCTAGAATTTCCTATGGCCAGCTTTCTCTCACCACTGATTTGTAATTTTGGCTTTGGATGTCTCCCTGCTCTTGGGGGGTTGCTCCGTCTTGCCTCCGGATGCAGCAAGCTCTCCGATATGATTACTGCACCTTGCATTGGTGGTATTGGATCTCCATAAGTGGGGTGTCTATCCGGACTGGTTTCTCCACTGAATTTCTTGTTGTTATGAGCCTGAGAATTTGGCTGTATAATAGCATCTCCCTCTTTGTTCTGATCCATCATCTTTCTCCTTTTCTGAGTTAAGATCTTGTCCTGTGTTGCTTGAACCCATATTATCTGTATTTTTACCCGTAGCTTTGTCTACATAGGTACGCAAGGGCACTTCAGTGGGAATGTTGCTTTCTTCTTCCTCCACCTGTGCTGAAAGAGCACATTTATCGCAGCCGGCACTTATTTTTCACTTTGCCCTGCGCTCCTGAATGGCTCTATCCCTAGCCTGGAAGAATTCATCACAAACCTAAAAAAGATGGGTATTTTCTCTGCAAATAGGGCACCACGGTTTGCAATAGTCGTAAAGGATCTGTTGTGAATAGGTGGCTCCATCAGGCATGCGGAATGTGACTGTTTCCTTGAGATTTTTTAAGGTGTCGACGAGGACAAGAATCCTGGCATAGTATCCAACGAGGTCTCGTGTTGCATTGTCTATGAGAATGGGATCTCCTAGTGTGGATCCTATCTTTTTCAGGGCCTTTTGTGCCAGCAGGACTTAGGCAAGTGATTCGTACGTATCCAAATCGGTTTTTTTCCATGATTCGCATGTCAAATTTCCCAGACTCAGGCAGAGGGACAATAAATAGCTTTTTACCATGGAGGTAATGATCTGGACCCTGCAGAACTTTGTCCCTATCTTCAGCTGTCTTGAAACCAAATTTGAGGTAGCCATTAGTCGTTTGCACCCAGCACTGGACACCCCATTTTGCCATGAGCAAATTCCTTACCGCATGTGTACCGGGGAAAGACCCTAGGAATTTGCCAAGAAAGACATACAATAGCCTAATTGTTTCCTTGATAATTTCATCCTCAGAGAGAACGAAATCTGCATCATGTGCTACAAAAATATCAACTTTGTCCATGATGATTTCAACATCGTTCCATGACCTTTTCCTCTAAAGTAGTGGATCATACCATTCCCTCTTCTTGAAAGTCGTGGTTGATTTTGTGGCCTGGCCATGTGAAACAACGGGTTTGGTGAAGGAGGCAGCATTTGGATCCATATTTAACCATGAAGTTAATAAGATACGACAAGCGAGGGTTAGGCAAGAAATCCGACTAACTTATCGGATATACAGGAGAAGAGTAACGTATCTTCCCTCACAAAACTCCACACAGTATATATAATACACACAATTCTAGTACCTACCCCAGCAACAGGGGATAAGTATTAGAGCAGAAAAATATTGGACACAATCCACACAATCTACACACGAGGATAGAACAAGTTCTCACACAGGAAGTATGAATCCACACATAGAAAGTAAATCCACATAGAGAACAAAAGTATGCACAGAGTTGGTACAGAAATCGACGGAATCCACGCAGAATACAAATCCTCCCAGAGAATACCAGTACGCACAGAGTTTGAGCTTCACAGAATATGATCAGGGAACAAAGTTCAAAAAAAAAGTTTCAGTAAACCTGTTTGTGGTTGAATTAAATTCCCGCCGTTCAGAGTCGAACTCACTACTGGTAGAGACGAATCCTTTAAAAAATGTCTGTGATTCCAAATACTGTGAGTCCAAATCCACTGCTACCCAGATCTTTGTAGGTGTTTAAAAGAATTGAATTTCCAACCAGTAACCGAAATTGTCAAGCCTTTCGAAAACCCTCGCTCCATAGGCAGAAGCCATTAGAAATCCACAACCTATAGATGATTGTGGTTGGAATCCCATGGGAATTCTGGATAATCAGTTACAGGCCAAAGATTAGGTGACTAATCAGATGAAATTTCTCCTGATGTTCTTGGGAGAATGCAGCACCCTTTTCGCCCAAATTGCCAGAGAGAGGTTTTCTCAACCTAGTCACTAGTCGAAGGTAATGGTAAATAAAAAGAAACCGTGAGAGTCTACGGGAGTGGGAACATTGTCCCACTCCCGTGATACAAAAAACCTACTAAACTACCCCTGATCTAGATGGTACAATCAGGTGGCCCCAAAAAAATATCGTGGGAATGTACGGGAGTGGGGACATAAGCCCACTCCCTTTATACATGTTACCTATAATAGTACCCCTGATCTAAATGTTATAACCAAGTGACCAAAAGAAGCTAGTCCCGATGTGATGACCGGGGCCTGTGGAAACTATCCATGGAAAACTATTACAACCCATCGTGGTGAGCGGGGCCTGTATAAGCCATCCCTGAAAAAGAGAGGGGCAGGAGAACAAACTCACTAGCCTCCTCGTTCCATGTTATATCCATGCTACCGGTGGTGTGAACCAGCTCTTGCACCATGGTTTGCTTCTCACGGGTGTCTTCAACTCCGAGAGTGGTCTCGGTCTTCCAATGAATGAAGTAGTATGACCTGTCCTCCTAAAAGGGCTTGCATACCGCTTCTACCATGTACACCTCTAAGATAAAGATAAAGAGGTGTTATTGGCCTTCGATAATGGTCTCTGGATGAGGGCCGAGGCTTTCTCTTTGGGGTTGGGGGCAGTTTGACCGTAGTTCGTTGTGCTCCCATGTGTTCCCCGCGGATAGACCTCCTAGGCTTAAGAGACTGGGCATGACTTCTACCGCGCACACCCCGTGTAACGATTTTGTAACCATTCTTTCCATTTTTGGCAAATGGACAACCTGATGCCATTTTGTTCTTTTCAGTGTAGTGCAGGCAAATAGCGCAACCGTTAATTCCAAGTGATACCTGGCAATGGATTAATTAATTTACGTACGCATAATTAATTTACCCCCTACCCAACCTACATGGCTATGCTGTTTCCATGGCAAATCCTTTCAGTCTTTTGGAGATAATCTGCCGCCAATTTCTTTTTAACCCGTTTGAGGGTATAACCCCTTCAAGTGCAGAGTTCCTTCGTGGGTTCGACCCCTACTAGGGCAGGGCCCCTTCGAGGGTATAACCACTTCGAGGGCAGAGCCCATTCGAGAGTATAACCCCTTCTAGGGCTGAGCATCTTTGAGTGTATAACCCCTTCAAGGGCAGAGTCTCTTCGCGGGTATAACCCCCTCGAGAGCAGAGCCCCTTCAAGGGATGTGATCCATTCATTGGCAGAGCCCCTTCTAGTGTAGATTCCCTCAGAGGGTGTTACACCTTCGAGGGCAGTGCCCCTTCGAGGGTGTTACACCTTCGAGGGCAGTGCCCCTTCGAGGGTGTAGCCCCTTCGATGACTCCTGCACTTGAATGCCCCCCTGGAGAACTAAAAAACACTCTCCAGCAATCGAATGCCTTCCTCGAGCACTCAAAACTCAAAAAACACCTCCATCACTCGAAACCCTCCCTCGAGTACTCGACTAGACACGAATGCCTCCCTCGAGTACTAGAATACCTTTGACACTCGAAGTCAGCCACCCTTAGGTTATCTTCTTTCTTGGGAATAAGTGCAACAGCGGTATGATTTAGCCTTTTTATCAGTTCACCAGTGCGGAAGAATTCCAAGACCGATTCTGTGACATCCTGGCCAACAATCTCCCATTGACTCTTGAAAAAAGTTGCAGTGAAGCCATCGGGGTTGGTGCTTTGTCATCAAACATTGAGAAGAGGGCTGACTTTATTTCATGTCTTTCGATATCTTGGCTCAGTGTTTCTCTCTCCATGTCGGTAAGTAAGGGGCCTGAACGGATTATATCTGGGTTGATTGGTGTACGTGGAACATCTGTTCCGAATAAGCCCTTATAAAACTCTGCAAGTAATGCCCTTTTTTCGCATTGGATGTGACTAACCTTTCATCAGTGTCCAGGATTGCCAGGACTCCACCCCCTTTCCTGTTGGCCACCAAGCCGTGGAAAAAACTTGTGCCCTTATCCGCCAAAGTGACAAAGTTTATTCTTCCCTCTTGGGTTAGGAATTCAGACTCCGCCGTGTAGAAGAGCAAAGAAGTTTGCTTAAGAACAGTTAGTTGGTGTATCAGTTCATTTGATGCATTCTTCGGTGTTAAAATTTTTAACGCGTTCAATTACTCCATATCTACTCTTTTTGCCTTTTCGGAAATGTGGTGAGAATCCCTTTTCCCCAGCTACTTAAGGGGTTTCTTCAATCATTGTAGTTTGCGGCATAAAACATACTATCTGACCCCTTGTAACACCGGTGACCAGTGATTATGCACAACCTATTTGCACCTCGGATGTGCGTTCCACATTAACTGATACCTGAAGGGTCTGTTTAGCTGCTCATTATCTTGCACTAAAGCTATTACAAAAGGTAGGTGATCCGAGAGGGCTGATCCAGGAAGAAAGGTGGTACGACAGGAGGTTTTGTTCCATTTGTGATTCAGGAGGACGCGGTCCAGTTTGCGCCTAATTGTGAATTCTTTATTGTGCCATGTTAGATGATCCCCAATTGCTGGAGCGTCCCTCAGACCACAGGCAGCACAAGCTTCTTGAAATTCTCTCATTTGATAGACCCCGGGGGATGTGCTACCCATACGATCATTGACACTGAGAATGGCGTTGAAATCGCCAAGAACCATCCATGGTGAGTTAAGGTTTGCACCGTATCACTTCAACTCTGCCCAAAGGTGCAGTCTGTGTAATCTTCCCTCACTGTTTCCATACGTATAAGTGCAAAGAAATTGCACATTCAATGATAGGTTTCGTACTCTATGGTGGATCAGCTGCACCATTTTTCCTGTTGTCTCAACAAAGAACTTTTTGGGGTCCCAAACAATAAGAATTCTGGAATTGGGTGCCAGTTCAAAATTGTAGGTGTATCTCCATCCTTTGAGACTCCTCATGAAGTTGTTCAGTGTTCGTTCACTTGCCTTTGTTTCTAGAATAACTAACAAACTAACATTGTTTTCAGAGATGATGTTCTTCGCCCATCTCCTTTTTTCTGGGGTGCCAAGGCCCCGTATATTTAGGCAGGCTGCATTCATTGGGAACCAAAGGTCCCTTTAGGCCTCGAACCGCCGCCTTTACTGCTATCATTTGAAGAGGAGCTCTTTGCTGCTTTCGCCACTCTTTGGTAAGTCTTCTTCGATGGGTTCAGTAGCATGGAGGAAAAACTGGTTCTGCCGCTGCTCTTGTACAACTGTTTCCCAACTATGATTTTTCCGTTTGGCGCAGGAGGTCTTCCTGCCCGAGGGGTTGCTCCTTGTTGCCTCCGGATGGAGCATACTGTCCGGTATGTTTCCTTCACCATTCATCGGTCTGTCTGCATCACCGTAAGCTGGTGGTCTCACCAAGCTGGCATCATCACTGAGGCGGACCTGAGAGCCCAGTAGTGTAGGATATCTTGTTTCCTTATCCCACTCCATCTCCATGACCACCTCTGTGTCATCACACTTTTCCTTTACCGAGTTTACTTCTTGACCTGTGGTGTTAGTTCCTGAATTTTCTGATTTAGAACCTGAAACTCTGTCTCCATTTGTACGGGAGAGATCCCCTTCTAGGAGTTTTTCTTCATTTACCCTTGTGGGCTGAACACCTTTGTCTAAGTTTTCATTTTGATTTCTTTTAGCCACGCGTTCCTGAAAAACCCTGTCCCTAGCCCGAAAGAATTCATTGCAACCTTCAAAGAGGTGTGTATTTTCTCCGTAGTTAGGGCACCACAGTTTGCAGTAGTCGTAAAGTATCCATTGCGAGTGGGTAGCTCCATCAGGCATACGGAATTTTACAATTTCTTTGAGCTGTTTGGAGGTGTCGATGAGGACCAGAATCCATCTGTGGTAGCCCACGAGGTCCCGAGTTCCATTGTCCACGAGGATGGGATCTCCTAAAGTGGAAGCTATCTTCTCGAGGGTTTTTTTGTGCCAACAAGACTTGGGTAGATAGTTTATGCGAATCCATATCGATTTCTTGGCCATGATACGCATATTGTACTTTTTACCATGGAGGAAATGGTCCGGACCCTGTAGCACTTTGTCCCTGTCCTCCGCTGTTTTGAATCCGAATTTTAGATACCCATTCGTCATTGTCTGAACCCAGCACTGGACACCCCACTTTGCCATGAGCAATTTCTGGACAGCATGTGCACCTGGGAAGGAACCTGGGAAGACGCCTAGAAAACTGTAGAACACCCGGACTTGCTCCTTGTTAACTTCTTCCTCTGAGAGGACAAAATCCACATCCTGGTCTGTAGTAATGTCTACTTTGTTCAAGGCGATATCAGCATCGTCCCAAGCCCTTTTTCTCTCTAAGAGTGGATCATGCCATTCTCTGGACTTGAAGGTCGTGTCAACCTGTTCAATCAGGCCCGAATGATTTACCGGTTTGGTGGCAGTGGCTGATGGAAGAGTTTGGTCCATGCTTTCCCATTCTCAGTGACAGTAAAAGAAGACAAGATGGGGTTAGGCAAACAATCTGACTAACGTATCAGATGCACAAGGGAGACTAACTTATCTCCCACACAATAATCTACTCTGAAGAGACAATACAGAAAGTCCTAATACCGATCCCAGCAACAGGGGATTAGTATATGGGCAGATGAAAATGGTACATAGTCCAGATATTACTCAAACAAATACACAGACAGAGACACAAACAGATACACAAACAGATACACAATTCAAGTACTCAAACAGATGATTAAAGCTTCAGTACTCAAACATGAATCAAACTAAGTTCAAAAACCAGAATGACTAAGAAGAACCTATTTTTCAGAAACCCTCGCAATGCCGGTGGAAAATCATCGAAAACCCCAACCTGGAGATGATTATGATCGGAATCCCATGGGGAATCCGAATAATCTGGTTACAGGCCTAGATTTACCGATTGATCGAACGAAAATGCTCCCGTAGATCGTGGGAGAAGGTTGCACCTTTTTTGCCCAGAAATTGCCCTCAGCCTAGTCACTAGTGTTTTCATATAAAGAGAGTCAAGTAAAGTTTTATCACTGATTAGTTAAAGTCAACTTATTCAATGATATTTATGTATAGAAAGTTAAGTAAGGTTTGACCGTTGATTAGACAAAGTCAAACATTTTTATTGGTATTTATTATATACTAATTTAAATATAGTTTGACCGTTAATAAGTTAAAGGCAACTATGCTATTAGTGTTTACATATTGAAAGTTAAGTAAAGTTTGACCGTTGATCAGACAAAGTCAACCTAGTTATTAGTTTTATATATTGAAAGTCGAGTAATGTTTGACCGTAGATTAGTTAAAGTCAGCTTAATCTCTAGTGTTTCTATATAGAGAGAGTTAAGTAAAGTTTAACCATTGATTTGTTAAAGTCAACTTAGTCACATGTATTTATGTATAGAAATTCAAGTAATGTTTGACCGTTGATTAGACAAAGTCAAACATTTTTATTAGTATTTATTATATACTAATTCAAATAAAGTTTGACCGCTAATTACTTAAAGTCAACTTTGTTTTTATATATTGAAAGCCAAGTAAAGTTTGACCGTTGACTAAACAATGTCAATCTAGTTATTAGTGTTTATTTATTGAAAGTCGAGTAAGGTTTGACCGTTGATTAGTTAATGTCAGCTTAGTCACTAGTCGAAGGTAACGGTAAATAAAAAGAAACTGTGAGAGTCTACGGGAGTGGGAACATTGTCCCACTCCCGTGATACAATGAAACCTTCTAAACTACCCCTGATCTAGATGGTACAATCAGGTGTCCCAGAAGGAACCGGAAAAGACTACAGGAATGAGAACATTGTCCCACTCCGTGAATACATGAACCTACTAAGCTACCCCTGGACTAGATGATACCGCCAGGTGGCCCAAAATTTATACGGCACCCCTAGTGTATATACAATAACTAGGAGACTAAAATGCTCGCCCCGCGATGTTGGCCGGGGCATATAGAAAACATCCAAGAAAAACATAGGGGCATGAGAACAGACTCACTGGCCCATCACTCCATGCAACCTCCATACAATCGGGAGTGGTAACCGGCTCTCAAATCGTGGTTTTTTCCCCATGGGTGTGATCCCAACCATCGCTAAAGTGCGGCGACGGCCTTCGAAACTGAGAGTGGTCTCGGCCTTCCAGTGAAAGAAGCAATTTGTCGCCTCATGTGAGAGCTGGTACACCGATTTTACCATGTACACCCCTAAGATGAAGATAAATGGGTGTTAGTGGCCTTCGATAACGATCTCTGTGTGAGTACGAGGTTTTTTCTTTGGGGTCGAGAGCTAGTTGACCGTGGTCAGTGGTGCTCCCAAGTGTTCCCCTCGAAAAGACCTCCTAGTGGTGAGAGACCAGGCATGACTTCTACCGCACATGCCTCGCATAACGGTTTTGTAACCATCCTCTCCATTTTGGGCAAATGGACAACCTAATGCCATTTTACACTTTGCAGTGCAACGCAGGCAAACTGCGCAACCATCAAATCCAAGTAGCCTAGCTAGCAATGGGTTATTTAATTTCGCGTACACTAATTAATTAATCCACTACCCAATTAAGTGGGTATGCAACCAAATGATGAAAGTTTGCACTCCACCAGATAGGGAAAGCGAGAAATCCCTCAACAGTGATCCCCAATTTCAGTCCAAAAAGGGAAGGCTGAAACTCTATAGAATTTTTTATGACTATGAGTGTTCATGAGGCAGGGGAATAAGCTGGGTTGTTGGTATAAAAATAGAGCAGGTTTGGCTTAAGTTCCAATTAAAAAAAGTAAACAAGGCTGGGCATTATCCAGGATCTTAACACAAGCGTGGCTGGGGTTACCGTAGTTTGGGCACAAGCAAGGCCGAGGGATAAGGCCGGGTCTGAACACAAGCAAGAATGGGTTCTGAACACAAGCAAGGACGGAAGTTTCCCAGGTTCTAAACACACGCAAGGGTGGAAGGTGTCCATGATCTGAACACATGCAAGGCTGGGGGGTTACCGGGGTTTGGACACAAGCAAGGCCGGCTGTTGGGCTGGGATTTGAACACAAGCAAGGCCGGAGTTTTCCCAGGTTCTAGACACAAGTATGGCCGAAAGGTGACCAGGGTTTGAACACTAGCAAGGCCGGGTGGATACCGGGATCTTGACACAAGCTAGGCCGGTGGGGTGCCTAGGATTTGGGCACTAGTTTACCCATATCAATTAAGAACTCAGCTAAAATCTAACACGTTTTTTCCCTGCAACCCATCAATATTCCTACTATCCACCAATTACATTTCGCACACAAATCCGCACATGGGCAGGTAGTTTACTACATAAATCAACACATAGAGATCCTACTAGAAGATGGATATGTACTCAGACTCGCTCAGAAATCCAATAGCCATGTGGATGTTCATGAGACAAGAAAATGATCATAATTTTGGCATTAAATTCATCACATTTTCGCATTCAACATGAACACCACACACGGTTCTACACTGATTCCATAAAAAATAATCCATCCATTTCCACAGCTGTAATCCGCAACAATATCCCTAATCCCAGATTAAAAGCCAGCAAGTCGGCACAATTCCTTACAAAACAGATTTTTACACGAAACAAATTTGCTTCATACAAATCCTTACATTTCTTCACAGAGATGGACACAAAATTTCCCACAAAGCCACACACAAATCCCATCATTATGCATTTGGAAACAATCTCTACCCAAATCAGCACAAAAGTCTGTCCAAACGGCATACCAAATCCACAAAATCCACACAATATCTCTATCCAAACTGCACATAAATCCGCACAAATCCACAAAACAGAGTACTGCACGAACAGAGTATTGCCATATTCTATACACTACCACATATTCCACACAATTCATAGAAATCTGCACAAAAGGAGGTTGGGGACTTACCTTCCACCTTGAGCGGACATACATATACGAGTTTGAGGAACAGGCAAACTCCAAGCTTCTTCGCCAAACACTTATTGTTGGCAAACCACAGAGATAGGTTACGTCAGGTTTGTGTTTGGGTGTTGCTTCGGATTGTCAATCCTCATCCTCCATGCTGGAGAAACCTTTTCCGCCGCCACCAAACAGAGTACTTCCGCCTTGCGTAGACATCCAGATACGAACTTAAGAAACAGCAAAACTCCAAGCTTCTTCGCAAAACACTCTCTATCGGCAACCCAGAGAGAGGTCAAATATAGGTTGCATCGGGTTTGTGTCTGGCTCCATGCTCCACCGTGTTGCGGGTTACTGTTCATCCAAAAGCTTCCACGCTTCAAGATCGAGAAGTGATTCTTCCAAACCCATGTTCGGACTATGGGTTTTCCTTTATTAAGACCGAGAAAATGATCCTCCTTCGTGAAGTCAATCCGGGCTTCAATCTTCAAAAAAGAAGAAACCAGATCTAGTTTTCTTGGACACGATGAACAGTGTAAGGGTTGTGCCCTATTTTTGCCTCAGAGAGAATTTAGCTTAGTCACTAGTGTTTCTGTATAGAGAGAGAGTCAAGTAATATTTGACCATTCATTAGTTAAAGTTAACTTAGTCACTGGTATTTATATATAGTAAGTCAAGTAAGGTTTGACCGTTGATTAGATAAAGTCAAAAAATTTTATTACTATTTATTATATGCTAATTCAAGTAAACTTTTACCATTAATTAGTTAAAGTCAACTTTTTTATTAGTGTTTATCTATGGAAATTCAAGTAAAGTTTGACCGTTGATTAGACAAAGTTAACCTAGTTATTGGTCTTTATATATTGAAAGTCGAGTAAAGTTTGACCGTTGATTAGTAAAAGTTAGCTTAGCCACTAATGTTTCTATATAGAGAGGGAGTCAAATAAAGTTTGACTGTGAAGTAGTTAAAGTAAACTTATTCACTAATATTTATGTCTAGAAAGTAAGTAAGGTTTGACCGTTCATTAGACAAAGTCAAACATTGATTATATAATAATTAAAATAAAGTTTGACCGTTAATTATTTAAAGTCAACTTTGTTATTAGTTTTATATATTGAAAGTAAAATAAAGTTTGACCGTTGATTAGAAAAAGTCAACCTAGTTATTAGTGTTTATATATTGAAAGTCAAGTAAAGTTTGACCGTTGATTAGTTTAAGTCAGCTTAATCACTCGTGTTTCTATATAGAGAGTTTCAAGTAAAGTTTGACCGTTGATTTATTAAAGTCAACTTATTCAATAATATTTATATAGAGAAAGTTATGTAAGGTTTGACCGTTGATTAGACAAAGTCAAACATTTTTATTGGTATTTATTATATATTAATTTCAATATAGTTTGATCGTTAATAAGTTCAAGTCAACTATGTTATTAGTGTTTACATATTGAAAGTCAAGTAATGTTTGACCGTTGATCAGACAAAGTCAACCTAGTTATTAGTTTTATATATTGAAAGTTGAGTAAAGTTTGACCGTAGACTAGTTAAAGTCAGCTTAATCACTAGTCGAAGGTAATTGTAAATAAAAAGAAACCGTGGTAGTGTACGGGAGTGGGAACATTATCCCACTCCCTTTATACATGTTACCTAGATAAAAAAACTACCCCTGATATGAATGTTACAACCAGGTGACCAAAAGAAACTATTCCCGTCGTGATGACCGGTGCCTGTGGGAATCATCCATGAAAAGTATTACAACCGTCTCTTGCAACCGACCAAAAGAAACTCTTGCTACCGGTGGTGTGAACCGGCTCTTGCGCCGTGGTTTGCTCCCCACAGGTGTCATCAAATCTGAGAGTGGTACTCTGTCTTCCAATCCGAGAGTGGTACTCTGTCTTCCAATGAATGAAGTATTATGACCTGTCCTCCTGAAAGGGCTTTGCACACCGCTTCTACCATGTACACTTCTAAGATGAAGATATAGAGGTGTTATTGGCCTTTGATAACAGTCTCTAAATGAGGGCCGAGGCCTTCTCTGTGGGGTTGGGTGCAGTTTGACCGTAGTCCATTGTGCTCCCATGTGTTCCCTACGGATAGACCTCTTAAGCATAAGAGACTGGGCATGACTTCTACCGTGCACGCCCCGCATAACGGTTTTGTAACCGTTCTTTCCATTTTAGGCAAATGGACAGCCTGATGCCATTTTGTACTTTTCAGTGCAGCGCGGGCAAATAGCGCAAACTGTTAATTCCAAGTGATACCTAGCAAGGGGTTAATTAATATGCGTACGTATAATTAATTTACCCCCTACCCGACCTTCGTGGCCATGCTGTAACCGTGGAGAATCCTATCCACCATACGGAGGGAAGCTGCTGCAAAATATATAAATTAGTAAATAAATTATTTTTTTCCAAGTAGTAGCCATCTTTCGAGGGAACATAAGAATCCCCTCACAAGGAGAGAGCACTCGAACACCTTCAACCCTCGAATGGCCCCCCACGAGCACTCGAAAGCCTCAAAAACTCGAATGCCCCCCTCGAGTGCTCGAGCACCAACCATCTCAAGGACAGACCCGACTAATACCTTCAACCCTCAAATGCCCCCACACGTGCACTCGAGAGCTTCCAACACTCGAATGGCCCCGTCGAGTACTCGAGCTCCACCAGCACTCGTATGCCTTGAGCACTTGAATACCTCAAAACCTTCGTGACTCCACCAGGGGACGAGCACCCTGCAGAACTCGAATTCCCTCCTCGAGGACAAAGGACCCGAACACTTTCAACCCTCGAATGCGCCCCGCAGCAGCACTCGAAAGCTTCCAACACTCGAATGTACCCCTCGAGTACTCGAGCACCAACCATCTCGAGGACATAGCAGATGAACACCTTTAACCTTCGAATTCCCTCACACGAGCACCCCAAAGCTTCCAACACTCACATTGCCCCCACGAGTACTCGAGCTCCACCAGCATTCGTATGCCTTGAGCACTCGGATAACTCAAAACCTTTGCGACTCCACCAGGGGATGAGCACCCTGTAGCACTTGAATGCCCTCCTCGAGGACAAAGCACTCGAACACCTTCACCCCTCGAATGCCCCCCAGAAGCACTAGAAAGCTTCCAACACTCGAGAGCCCCTTCGAGTTTTCCAGCCCCAACCATCTCGAGGACGGAGCAGACGAACACCTTCAACCTTCGAATGCCCCGACATGAGCACTCGAAAGCTTCCAACACTCACATTGCCCTCACGAGTACTCGAGCTCCACTTGCACTCGTATGGCTTGAGCACTCGAATACTTCAAACCTTCGCGACTCCACCAGGGGACGAGCACCCTGTAGCACTCGAAACCCCCCCTCAAGCTCTCGGGCACCTACGGCACTCGAGTATCCTCCTTGAGCACTCGAGCCCCTCCAGTACTATTTATCCTCAAACCACCGCTCGAGTACTCGAATCTCCACCCCACGAGAGGAACCTCTCGAACAGGTTTTTCTCGAGACATCTCAGAATGACTGGTCTTTGAAACCCCTTGGTCAACTGGGCTTTTGGACCTCCCGAACATCTGGCCCTCCGAGACTCAAAAATATATATATATATTTACCATTTTCAAAATTAAGTTTTTTTTTCACTTTGCCCTCGAAACCAGTCGGATCACTGGTCCTCACGAACCTCTGGAGCTCTGTACCTCCCAAACTACTGGCCCTCGAGTTCTCACTAACACCTGGCACTTGAGACCTCTTGAACCCCTGGCGCTCGAGACCTGTCGCTGCTGGCCCTTGGGATCTCGCAAACCTGTGGCCCTCGAGTCCTGGCAAACCTCTGGCCCTCGAGACCTCCCGAACCACTGGTCTTTGAGACCTCTCAAACCAGTGGCCCTCGAGATCTCTTGAACCAGTGGCCCTTGAGACCTCTCGAAACATTGGTCCTCGAGACCTCTCGCGACACTGGCCCTCGAGACCTCTCGAAATACTGACCCTCGAGTCCTCTCGAAGAACTAGCCCTCGATACCAGATGCACCTCCGGTCCTCGAGACCTGATAAGACCTCTCAAGACCTCATGAGCCTCTGGAGCTCAGTACCTCTCGGACTGGTGGCCCTTGAGGCCTCTCGAACCGGTGGGCCTCGATACCTGACGAACTGATGGCCCTCGATACGTCTTGAATTAGTTGCTCTCGAAGTCTCTTGAACCAGATGAATGGCCCTTGAGTCCCCTCGAACAACTGGTCCTTGGGATCTGTCGAACAACTGGCCCTCGAGGCCTGAAGTGAATTTTAACTTTTTTCCCCTCCTTCGTACCGCCAGGTTGATGCCCGCATCTGTTTGTACCTGCAAAAGAAATATTTACCTCGCTGGTGCTTTATCGATGATGTCCCCTAAGCTTACCTATTTTCAGGAACCCTCGCAATGCCAGCGGAGAGACAAACAAAAAACCCATGAACTGGAGGTGATTATGCTCGAAATCCGATGGGGAATCTGAGTAATCTCACCTCAGGCTTGGATTTACCGCTTGATTAGATGAAAATGCTCCCTTGGATCGTGGGAGAAGGATGCTCCTTTTTTGCCCAAAATCGCCTCAGACCCTTAGCTTCCAGCTTAATCACTAGTGTTTCTATATAGAGAGAGTTAAGTAAAGTTTAACCATTGACTAGTTAAAGTCAACTTAGTCACATATATTTATGTATAGAAATTCAAGTAATGTTTGACCGTTGATTAGGCAAAGTCAAACATTTTTATTAGTATTTATTATATACTAATTCAAATAAAGTTTGACAGCTAATTAGTTAAAGTCAACTTTGTTTTTATATATTGAAAGCCAAGTAAAGTTTGACCGTTGATTAGAAAATGTCAACCTAGTTATTAGTGTTTATATATTGGAAGTCGAGTAAGGTTTGACCGTTGATTAGTTAATGCCAGCTTAGTCACTAGTGTTTCTATATAGAGAGAGTTAAGTAATGTTTGACCGTTGATTAGTTAAAGTTAACTTAGTCACTAGTATTTATATAAAGAAAGTCAAGTAAGTTTGACCGTTGATTAGACAAAGTCAAATATTTTTATTAGTATTTATTATATAATAATAAAAAATAAAGTTTGACAATTAATTAGTTAAAGTCAACTTTGTTGTTTATTTTTTCCAAAAAACACTCATCAAATGAGAGCGAGGATTTTTTATTAAGGGATCCCACACCCTAAAAATGTTAATGTTCATAGCAAACAAGGAAAGATTCTGTAAGGAAAATAAGAAATTCTTGTTAGTGTTTCCCTCTATAAGCCCTCCACCCCTGTGTGAAGCTCATGAAGGCTAGACTATCAAGAACTTTCGAACTAGAAAACCTAACAAATGTATTGATGTTTCCATCTGAATTGGGGGAATAGTGTTTCCCTGTGGTTAAGAAACATAAATCGCTAAGATGTGAGCATTCTTCAAACTGCGTGCTATATCCTCTTCTGATTGCTAACTTTGCTAGAAAGTCAGGTGTTTGATTTCCTTCTCTGTGAATGTGGCTGAATCTGACATATTGAAATATGGATGTTGCTGATTTGATTCGATCCAAAAGCTACTTCAGAGACCAAGGGCATGACTCTCCCTGGATGATTTGTATCGCCGAATAGCAGTCCGATTGGATGTGGACATGGTCAGTCCTTCCTGCTGCCGCTTCTAATCCTTTGTAAATGGCCGTTAATTCAGCCGTTAAAACTGCAAGATGAGACAATAAGGAAGTATTATCTATGGGCATACAGCTGGATACGTCATATACAATCCATTTATTAGTATCCCTAATGACACATCCTAACCCTAACTTGTTCCCTTTTATTGCTGCATCACAGTTAACCTTTAGGCCAATGTCAGGTGGTTCCCATTTTATTAAGTACAGCCTTTTATCCTTTTTTTTAAAAGGTGGCATTCATCCAGCAGTAACCAGGTGGCATTGTGAGTGGCCAATAGCTGTTGGATGAACTGAGTATATCATGTAACAAAGATTAGAGATGTTTTTCCAAAGAGAAGGAACATAGCTTTTTTTATTTTCATGAATGTGTTTGTTCCTGGCTTTCCATAACTCCCAACAAATTAAACACGGAAGAACAATTAAAGTTGAAGAATGAGAAGATGATGTCTGATGTAGGGACCAGTAAAACTCGACTCTCTCCCTGATGTTATTGTGGGATCTAAATGGTATATGTAGAGCCTCCTGCATTTTATTCCATAGAACCAAAGTTGTGGCACATGAGTTAAAATAATGTGATAAGGAGTCTATACTTTCACAATCTGTGCATTTAGAGGGTAGGTTTAGCCCAGATTTCATAAGAATATCCGCAAAGAGTAGAGCATATAGCAGCATTTTCCACATAAAAAAGCTGATTTTTTTTGCAACAACTGATCCCAAACTCTTCTAAAAATATCCAGGCCAGGTTTTTGAGGTCTGAGAATTTGATATGCAGACTTAATTGTAAAGGAGCCACAAATGTCAGGTTTCCAAACAATGTAATCTTGCTGATCTGATAAGGTCACATCCTTCCGTAGTTCAACAATTATGGCAGAATTGAATAAGTGTGAAAGTTGAGGGATGTAAATACCTTTGTTGAGCTGGAATTCAGAGACTGTAAGTAACGGAAAGGGAACTTGTACCTGTGATTCTTCCACCTGATTAATAAGAAGGCCTAACCCTAGCCAATTAGCTATCCAAAAGTTTGATGATCACTTTTCTACGATCACCTGAGAGTTTACTTCTGCCCTGTCATTTATTTTCCTGACCCTAGCCCAGGTTTCAGATTTTCTAGCATGTGAGGGTAAGGACCACATAAATTTAGATTAGATTGACTGTCCTAATTGTAGTTTCCACCAGATTTTAATTGAGAATGAGTCAATTATGGACTGAATATGCTTGATGCCTAGACCTTTTTCTTCCTGTGGATATGTTATTCTTTCCCAAGAGATCTAGTGTTTATTCATTCCATATTCTGTTTTCCCCCATAAGAAATTACTAAAAATGGATCTAATTTTATGAACTGTGTGCTTAGTGGGTGCTGTAACAGCCCATGTGTGCTGAGGTATAGATGTCAACACGTGATTTATTAATACTATTTTGCCCCCACCCGAAAGCCATTGGTTTTTCCAGTTAGAGATTTTGTTGTTAACCGTATCAATTAAGGTTTGAAATGGAGAATTAATTTCCTTCCTCTAAAAACCGTGACTCCTAGGTAAGAGGGAAGTGTTCCCTGTGGCATGCTGGTTAGATCCCTTATCTCTTTTTTCTTAATTCGGCTTAACTTTCCTGAGTAGAATGCATTTTTTTGAAAATTTATTTTCTGTCCAGTCGCTTTTGATAAATCTCCAGAAATTTCATCATGTTTTAAAGGATTTTTTAGTTCCTTTTAAGAAGACCAATGTGTCATCGGCGAAAGACAACTGATTTAAGGAATTTGCTGATCCTGGGGTTTGAAATTGTTTAATGTTTCCATTTAAGAATTGGATCCTGAGGTTTCTAGTAAGGAGTTCTGTCAAGATGTTAAAGAGGAAAAGTGATAATGGATCTCTTTGTTTCAAACCTCTAGAAGGTTTAAAAAAACCACAGGGGGATCCATTGATCAATACAGAAAACCAGGTTGAGTTTATGTTACTCATTATGATTTTAACTATATGACCATGAAAACTCAATTTTAATAGAAGAGTGTTGATGGTTGACCAAGCAACTCGGTCAAATTCCTTCATCATGTTTAACTTAAGAATTAGATTGAGGGATTCATTTGTCTTGTCAAGCAGTCTAACTGCCTCCTTCATTATGAGAATATTATCCGCAATATCCCTACCTTTTAAAAAAGCTTATTGTTCCTCTGAAATTATTGAGCTCATGAACGGTTTTAGTCTTTCCACCTTAATCTTAGACATCAGTTTATTGATGAAGTTGGAAAGACTTATAGGTCTGAATTCACTAAAAGATTTTGGAGTTTTTGGTATTAATGCAATCAGTGTGCCACTGATTTTGGTATGGTAATGCCAGCTTGGTATTCTAACACTGCAATTAGAACATCATTTTTTATTATCTCCCAAGAGTTCCTATAGAACAGTCCTGGAAGACCATCTGGCCCATGTGCAGCTGATGGAGATAATTCAAAAACTGATGATTTGACCACATCCATGGTTATAGGCTTTAATAGTTGGATGTTATCCTGTTCAGAGATAGAAGGGTGGATTTCCTTCATTAAAAATGAGAGACATTGGCCCGAGGGGTCATCATTTTCATCAGACATCAAAGTATTGAAAAAATGTACTGCTGCTTCACCTATTTGAGTCTGAGAATTCAACCAGTTTCCATCCTTGTCTTGTATCTTCATGATTGATAGTCTAGCATGATTCTCAGTGATGGATTTATGAAAATATTTAGAATTTAGATCTCCATCTTTAAGCCACTTCATCCAAGTCTTTTGTGTTAAGAAAATGTTTTGTTCAACTAGATGTCTAGTTAGTCTAGCCTTTGCTTTGTTCAAGTTAATTCTGTCAGTAACTGAGTGTGTTATGTCATATTTTGCTTCCAGGGTAGCAACTTCCATTTCTGATGTTGTTATGTTTCCATACACATTTCCAAAAACCAGTTTATTCCATATTTTTAATTCATTTTTCAGTCTTTATAGTTTAGAGGAGAAGCCAACTAGACCTTGTTCCTCAATGGGCTGGGACCAACTATTTGAGATTAGGTCCATGAATTATTTTCTATTAAACCACATTTCCTGAAATCTGAGTGGTCTAGGGGTTGAGATGTCTGAGTTTGAAATGTCCAAAAGCATGGGTGAATGGTCTGATGTTGTTCTGCTTAGGATTTGAATAGTGGAGTGGTTAAATGAGTTAAAGAAACAGGGGTTTCCCATTACCCTATCTAACCTCTTGGAGGTGGGATTTACAGATCTGTGGTTACTCTACCCTATCAACCTATTGGAGGTGGGATTTACAGATCTGTGGTTACTCCATGTAAGGTGATTACAAGCAATATTTAAATCTGCTATCTGGACTTCATTTATAAAAGAGACAAAATCAGAGATGGAGTCTAAGTTTGGAGAGCTAGGACCAGAGTATTCATCCATTGACCTTATTACATTAAAATCACCTCCAATCAGGGTTGGTGAATTATCAATTTTAGCAGTTAAATCCTTGTAGACCATAATTCTTTCATCTCTACTATGTGGAGCATAGATGAAGAAAGACTTAATTCTCTTATCCAGAATTTTAATGTTTATTTCCACATGTATGTAATGGTTATGGGTTTCTATAAGATGAAGGTCAATCCTATCAGAGTACATGATCCATATTTTGTTATGAATCATTCCCAGGTGATGTCGAAAACAGAACATCTTTTTATAGAAATCTATCAGGTGTAATTGTCCTTTAGGCTCAATTATAACTAATAAATCTAGCTTATGTTTCTTAGACAAGTTTTTTAACCTGACCATAGAAGTTGATAAACCCCTGACATTCCAAATTATGCATTTAACTGACATTGGAAACTTTGTTTTTGAAAGCTAACCTGGAGCTCCTTTTAGGGAGATTAACCTGTGTTGATGTTTGCTCATCCGAAGACTCAGTTGATGGGGTCTTGATTACCTCATGCTGGATATCCTGGATGTTTACATGCTTTATGTCCCTGAGATTGTCGATGTTTCCTTGCTCCTTATCCTATGAAAAGTCAATATCTGAAATGATTTGTTTCTTAGGTACCCAGGAAAACTGATCATGGAGAAAAATATCCGAATTTATGGGAGCTTTAACTTTATCACATAATGTATCATTAGTAAAGGATGTGAAAAGGATATTCTTCTTCAGTGGTGATGATGGGGCAGTGTTATAGCCTCTGGACTCATGTCTTTCTTCTAAGTAATCTTCAATTGAGTCATGTTCCAAGGTAATTTATGCAATCTCTATGTTGTGCTGGTTCTGGGGCATATCTTGTGTTAACTGTGTATCTTCTTCTGATTGATCCACTTGCAGACCAACTGTGTTTGCTACCATGAGGGTAGTAGGACTGGGATCTTTTGGTTGCGGCGAAGCATCCTTGGCCTTGCCATCTCCATGTGAATGACCCTGATGTTCATTTTGGGTCCGATCAGGTATAGTAGTCTGATCATCTGAAGTTGTTACCTCAAGGATAGCAAATCTGTTTGCAGAGGTGGAGGCTGTGTTTTCATCACCTTGTGCTACAGGAAGAAAGGGGGTAGTGTTCTGTTTGTTTTGGTTTGGCTTACGTTGGTAGACCTTAATGGTGGGTTGGGGCTTTTCCTTACTGTTATTTGGTAGGTTTCTGATTTCCTTTGACTTATCTATCGCAGGATATTTAGGATCAGAAACCTTCTTAGTGGTTTGTACTCTAGAAACTAAGGGTTCTATGTGGTACCCAGCCATAATCCCTTGATCCCTTTTACAGTAGGATTCACTATGACCAAGTTTATGACATTTTTTGCAATACTGTGGGAAATCTTCGTAAGAGATAGAATAAGACTTGTTATGGGCTATCGAGCCTAGCCTGATCTTATTTGGTCTTGGCTTAGCAACATCCATTTCTACACATAATCTAATTATGGATAGCCTAGTTAAGTTCCTAGTTGGGGCATTAGCAAACAGAAGTTCTCCTAAGAGGGTGGAAGAAATATATCGGGGGAAATTCCACAGTTATCCAAACCAGAGCTAAAGATGATTCTGTGTCATAGTCGAAGTTCTTTGTCCATTTGATATTAGTGTTTATATATTGAAATTCAAGTAATGTTTGACCATTGATTAGATAAAGTCAACCTAGTTATTAGTGTTTATATATTGAAAGTCGAGTAAAGTGTGACTGTTGATTAGTTAAAGTCAACCTAGTCACTAGTGTTTCCATATAGAGAGAGTCAAGTAAAGTTTTATCGCTGATTAGTTAAAGTCAACTTATTCAATAATATTTATGTATAGAAAGTTAAGTAAGGTTTGACCATTGATTAGACAAAGTCAAACATTTTTATTGGTATTTATTATATACTAATTTAAATATAGTTTGACAGTTAATTAGTTAAAGTCAACTATGTTATTAGTGTTTACATATTAAAAGTCAAGTAAAGTTGGACCGTTGTTAAGACAAAGTCAACCTAGTTATTAGTTTTATATATTGAAAGTCGAGTAAAGTTTGACCGCTGATTAGTTTAAGTCAGCTTAATCACTAGTCGAAGGTAATGGTAAATAAAAAGAAACCGTGAGAGTCTACGGGAGTGGGAACATTGTCCCACTCCCGTGATACAACGAAACCTACTAAACTACCCCTAATCTAGATGGTACAATCAGATGGCCCCAAAAAAATGCCGTGGGAATGTACAGGAGAGGGGACATAAGCCCATTCCCTTTATACATGTTACCTAAAATACTACCCCTGATCTAAATGTTACAACCAGGTGACCAAAAGAAACTAGTCCCGACGTGATGACCGGGGCCTGTGGAAACCATCCATGGATAAATATTACAACCCGTCGTAGTGATCGGGGCCTGTATAAGCCATCCCTGAAAAACAGAGGGGCAGGAGAACAATGAATGAAGCCGTCCCCATGGGTGTCTTCAACTCCGAGAGTGGTCTCGATCTTCCAATGAATGACGTAGTATGACCTGTCCTCCTAAAAGGGCTTGCATACCGCTTCTACCATGTACACCTCTAAGATGAAGATAAAGAGGTGTTATTGGCCTTCAATAATGGTCTCTGGATGAGGGCTGAGGCTTTCTCTTTGGGGTTGGGGGTAGTTTGACCGTAGTTCGTTGTGCTTCCATGTGTTCCCCGCGGATAGACCTCCTAGGCTTAAGAGACCGGACATGACTTCTACCGCGCACGCCCCGCGTAACGGCTTTGTAACCATTCTTTCCATTTTAGGCAAATAGACAGCCTGATGCCATTTTTAACTTTTCAGTGCAGTGCAGGCAAATAGCGCAACCGTTAATTCCAAGTGATACCTGGCAAGGGGTTAATTAATTTGCGTACGCATAATTAATTTACCCCCTACCCAACCTACATGGATATGTTGCTACCATGGGAAATCCTTTCAGTCTTTTGGAGATAATATGCTGCCAATTGTTTTTAACCCGTTCGTAGGTATAACCCCTTTGAGTGCAGAGCTCCTTCGTGGGTGCGACCCCTGCTAGGGCAGAGCCCCTTCGAAGGTATAAACCCTTTGAGAGTATGGCCCCTTCTAGGGCTGGGCCCCTTCGATTGTATGACCCCTTCGAGGGCAGAGTCCCTTCGCGGGTATGACCCCCTCGAGGGCATAGCCCCTTCAAGGGATGTGAACCCTTCATGGGCAGAGCCCCCTTCTAGTGCAGACTCCCTTAGAGGGTGTTACACCTTCGAGGGCAGTGCCCCTTCGAGGGTGTAGCCCCTTCGATGACTCCTGCCGCCGAATGCCCTCCTGGAGAACTGAAAAACACTCTCTAGCAATCGAATGCCTTCCTCGAGCACTCAAAACTCAAAAAACACCTACATCACTCAAAACCCTCCCTCGAGTACTCGACTAGACACGAATGCCTCCCTCGAGTACTGGAATACCTTTGACACTCGAATGCCTTCTCGAACCTCCTTACGTACCACCTACCCTTGATCTCCCTCAATCCTCAAAAAAAACTCGTCGACCCTGGAAACCACCCTAATCTCCAACCACCCTTTGAATCTCGAACCAACCTTTTGCCCTCGAACCAACCCTCAGCCCTCGAACCAATTCACAACCCTAGAGTTACCTACCCCTCCTCAGCCACCCTTTAACCCTCGAGACTGCCACCAAAATATATATATGTTTAAAAATTATTTTTTAAAATTTTTTTAAAATTTTTTTAAATTTTTTAGTTTTTTTTTCTTCGGACCCCTTCGAGTGCATAGCCCCTTCGAGGGCCGAGCCCCTTCGAGGGTATAACCCTTTCAAGGGCGGAGTCTCTTCGAGGATGTGACCCCTTCGAGGGCAGAGCCCCTTTGATAGGTACGACCCCTTCGAGGGCAGAGCCCCTTCGGGGGTACGACCCCTTTGATGGCAGAGCCCCTTCGAGGATGACCCCTTCGAGGGCGGACCTCGTTCTAGGGTATGACCCTTTCGAGGGTAGAGCCCCTTCCAGGGTATGACCCCTTCGAGGGTAGAGCCCCTTCGAAAGTATGACCCCTTCAAGGGCATGATCCCTTCGAGGACAGCGCCCCTTCGAGGGTGTGATCCCTTCGAGGGCAGATCCCCTTTGAGTATTGGCCGCCATGTTGATGTCCGCTTCTGTTGGTACCTACAAAAGAATGTTTACTTGCAAAAGAAATGTAGATGGCCTCCACTAGGCTTACCTGGAAGAAACTGTTGGGAAAGGAGAAAGGACTTTCACGTTTTTGCCAACTGTTAGGGAAGGATCCTTGTTTAGAACAGCAGTTCGTGCAGGAATAATCTGTTGAGGATGAGGTAGCAGTCCTTTTGGATAAGTTTGAAAGCCCTAGCCGAGTCCGGGTGAAGTCCTTTTTTGAGAACTCCATTCCTTTCACCCCATATGTAGAACACTGTGGTTGTCAGCACCAGTGGACCTATCTTTCTTTTCAATTTCAATCCTCTTACCTATCTTCTGATCTATTTGTCCAAGGCTGCAATGGAGGTAGTGGCTCGTCTCAATCCAATCCAGATTCGCACTCTATCCCATATTGATTTGACAAAATCACATTAGAAGAACAAGTGATCGTGTGTCTCTACGTCGAGCGACATAGGAAACAGATGTGGTCTATGGGTTTGTCATGTCCTCCTTGGTACCTATCCTTGGTTTGAAGATGACCAAGTGATGCAAGCCATGTAATGAAGGAGAACCTGGGGGGTATCGATCCACTCCAAATTGATTTGAAGAAACTAGGCCTTGGGAGGGTGGATATATCATACAGGTGAGGGTAAGTAAACCTGTGGAAATGATCATGGGCCATCACCGTGAATTTTCCAGATCCTGTCCAAACCGCCAACATGTCAATGAGTGTTTCCCTTGAGCCACCACACATGATTACTAGGTTTTCCCGTAGTTCACACAGATTGGTGAAGTAGAGTGAGAACTTCTCTGAGATTCTGCCACACAGAGCCCTTGGGTGTACATTTGGGAGGCCGTCGCCGTACCTCTCAAAGTTAATATTTATAAGCCCTTTTATGCTTACTATCTACAACTAAGTAGATAGCGGCAAGTCGGGGTCGTCCACGAAGAAGGGGGATCTTCCTAAGCGTTTAAGCACAAAAGGTTGATATTAGACTAGGAGTAGATATATATACATACATATAAAAGCATGTAAAAGAGGGGGGGTTTGAATGGTTGGTTGTCCTAAGTTATGAAAGCTAAAAGACAAGATAACTAGCAAGGTTAAGTAACTATGCTAATCATCAACCAAAACTAAGAAAAAGGGTTTTAAAACTACAAAAACAAAGCCTTAGGGGCAATTGATATCCACTTCCAAACCTAATGTAGATCTTTGAACCATTCACTCATTCTATCACATTCATTACTTGACTTAACATTAACATACTTATCTAGCAATAATCACAACACATTATGCACAAGAAGTTCTAAGTTTTTTTTTTGAATGAAACCATCCGGAGATGGAGGGGAATTTTATTTGGACCCCTAAGCCATTAAAAAGAACATTCACAAAATACAGGTAGCCATCGCTACGTTTGGATCATATGAGATACATATGAGAGTTGAAACACCCTCGAACCAACCCTAGTTGATTCCAAAAGAATAGTACTAACCTATGTTAGTGTGCAGGAAAAAGGAGTAGACTTGCTAAGAATTGAAAATCTATACTGGCCTAAAGCAACCTACTATTTCGAGGGGTCAAAAACACCCCTCGAGGTCTCGAGGCAATTCCTGCCTTCGGGGTCTCGAACTGCGAGGAAAAACCTTGAGGGCTCGAACCACCCATCGAGGTCTCAAAAACACTTTATCAGCCGTAATCTGCCACAGCCCCTGGAGGACTCGAACCGCAAATGTGTCACAGCCCATTTAGGATACAATCCACCATTTGCGAGGTCTTGGAAAAACACCTCGAGGTCCCGAACCACCCCTCAAGGCCTCGAACCATCCCTCGGGGTCTCAAAACACCCCTCGAGGTCTCGAACCATCGAAAAAACACTCCTCAATCCACCATGTGCGAGGTCTCGATGTCTCAAAACCCTTTAGGTCCCAAAACCCTTTAGTTCCCAAAACCACCCCTCGAGGTCACGAACCCCCTCGAGGTCTCAAACCATCTGATCAACCAAAATCTATGCAGTAGGTTTTTATGTTCACCCAATAATTTTAGCTATGTACCCTCGAACAATTTAGTGATCGTATAAAATGAAGCACAATTTAGTCAAAAGGTGGAGCTAGAATTAAAAAGTGAGCTGGAAAGGAGAAACTCCTGAGCTGGAAATTGATCTTTGGCATTCATCATAAGGAACAGATGTGGCAATCTGGAAACTAGTTGGAAAGAAAGCTAAGTGTGGAAATATCTTCTGTATGAAAAATAAGTAAATCAGTTTCATCCATTCAAAAGGTGGAGCAAAAAATTAAGGATTGAGCTGGAGATGAGAATGTAGTCCCAGCAAAGCTCATCATGGTCAGCATCCTGGATCCTCTCAGCTTGAATAGATCTTCTCAGTCATGGTGAACTTGAAAGGATCTTCTTAGTCAGAGGTGTGCACCTGTCAGAAAACAAGTAAGATCAGTAGCATCCGTTCAAGTTGCAATTCTGATAGTAGGTACACCAATCTGATCAAGTCTAATCAGTCCCTGTACAGTGTTAGATAGGGAACTAAAAGATAGGTTTGAACAAGATTGAGCTTGGAGGCATTATTTTGCTATGCTATTAGCAACTTGATTAGCTTGTCTATATACATGCGTTAGGTTAATATCATTCAGAAGAAGGTTAATGTCATCAGCCAACTGGAACAATGTCCAATGAGCAGTTGATGGGTTTAGAACAAAGGAGACTGCATTAGGAAAATCAGATTCAATACAGATATAAACTGAATAGCATGCAACCAGCAGCCTCTGAAGAGCAAATAAAATTGCCCTAAGTTCTGCTTCTAGAGGAGTTTTAGCATTTGTATACTTCCTGTGTGAATCAATGAAACCACCTCTATTATCTCTGATGATCATACCAAGCCACACTTTTTAGAAAGACCACACCATGCAGCATCAACATTAACTTTAAAACCTATACACGGTTTAGACCAAGCAATTTAAAAATTTTTTGGCTTAGGGGCAGATTTGATTAGAGGAAGAAAGGAGTGAGCTGCAATACCCAAGTCAAAAATAGAAGAAACATAAACAGGTTAAGCACTGAAAGAATAGAAGATCTGATCCTTGATCTGTGAAACAACAAAGCTGGTCAGTGGAGGCACATTGTCATACAAATATTTATTCCTGACCTTCCAGAGGTTCCAGCAAGTTATTGAAGGTGCTAATTTAATGATCAAGGAATGTAAAGAGCTGAAGCCAGAATATGTGAGGTGGCATGACAGTCTTTCCCATATGGATGGGAAAATTCTATCCCTAATACCCATAGACTCATGCACTGTCTTCCAAATGTGAATGGCAAAAGGACAGGAATTAAACAAATGATCTAGAGATTCCACATGCTGATAGCACATACAACATCTTGAAGGCATGCAAAAACTCATCTTTTTCAAAACATTATCTAACGGGAGGAAAGAGTTAATCAATCTCCACATAAAAACTGAGACTTTCTTTTGAACCCTTGGATTCCAGAGGTGCTGAATTGAGGAAATATTACCTCTTTGTGATCTGAGCAATTGATATGTAGAGTGAAAGGAGAATCTTCCCCTTTTGTCAGGTTTCCATATTAACCTATCCTGTCTGTGTGGAGAGAGTGTTGCACCCTGCAAAAGAGAGACAACATTAGGGGGGAGAAAAGGGGAGATTTTAGGAAGAAGAGTGTCCTTGTGAAAGATGAAATTAGCAACTGTACAGTCACTTGGAATGTCAATAAGACTCTGGTCACACAGATCCATAACAGGACATAAGTCCAGCCAGTTGGATGACCAAAAATTACATAAACCTGTACCAACTATCACTCTAGAATGAGACTCAGCCCATGCATTAACATAGCAAATTCTTTTCCAATTTGATGAGGTTCTAAAGGAGGGTGGCAGAGAAGCAATAAAATGGGTCCATGGGGCATCAGCAATTTGATATTTCCACCACAATTTTACTGAGCAGGTGGTAATGATGGTGGGAATTGATATGAAACCTAGGCCATTTTGGTTAATGGGATAGCAGAGAGCATCCCATTTCCTCCATGCCCTTTTAGGTTTCAGACAATGCACCCCCAGAAAAATCTACTCAGTTTTCTCTCCACGGTGTGAATAATCTCCTTTGAAGGTTTTAGAACAGACCAAATAAGCTGTGGAGTAGAATAAATACATAATTGAATGAGAGTGATTTTTCCCCCAGTTGAAAGCCACTTATTTTTCCAACTATTTAACCTAGAATCAATCTGTTCCATTAATGGTTGGAAAAATATTTTTTTTGCAAAGCCATGAAAGATGGGGACATCTAAGTATTTAAAAGGAAGTTTACCAATTTTCATGCCAAGAATTTTCCTAACAGAGGTAATTTGATGAACAGAAGCATGCCTACTAATGAAAATATCACTCTTGTTGTAGTTTATCTTTTGGCCAGTAGTATCCTCAAACTTAGATAAGAAGGCTTTAAACCTAATCAAAGTTTGAGTATTGGCTTTGAGAAAAAACACTGTATCATCTGCATAAGAGAGGTGAGAGGTTTGAAGAGCCTGACCAGGTAAATCATAGTAGGCTAGCTTACCATTTTGAAAAATAAAAGCTAAGCTCCTGCTAAATGCTTCTTAAAAAATATTGAACAAGAAAGGAGAGAGAGGATCACCTTGTTTAAGACCTCTTGATGCTTGGAAAAAACCCACAGGCTTACCATTTATCAGAATTGAGAACCATGACTGTGATAGATTCTTCATAATACTAAAAATGAATTTAGCATGGAAACCAAATTTAGCTAGCACACAATATAGAAAGGACCACTTAACTCTATCAAATGCTTTCCTGAGGTCTAGTTTAACAATACAATTAGGAGTTCTATTTTTCCTGTGCAAGAATCTGACCATTTCTTGAAGGTAGAGAACATTATCAGAGATATCTCTTCCTTTAAGAAAGGCAGTTTGCTGTGGAGAGATAATCTTGGGCATAAGGGGTTTAAGTCTTTCCATAAGCACCTTAGAGCAGATTTTATTCACAACATTAGAAACACTTGTTGGCCTATAATCATCGAAAGACACGGGAATATCCTTTTTAGGGATAATTGTGATCCAAGTGCTTCCGATACCCCTAGGAATGTTGCTGCTAGATATAAAATCATGTACTGTAGACAATAAATCATTGGCAATGACATCCCATGATTTGATATAGAAAATGGGAGTGAATCCATCAGGACCAGGAGTTCCATTTCTGTTCAGGCTAAAAACTATTTCTTTAAGCTCAGAAAGTACAACAGGTTGTAGCAATTTAGCATTGTCTTCACTGTTGATCAATTTAGGGATTTGGCTTAAGAAATGAGATTGAAACAGGTTGCTATCAGGGGTACTATTTTCGGTTAAGAGATCCTTGTAATAGTTAATGGCTTCATTCTCAATATCTTGCATGTTATCTAGCCATTGGTTATTACTGCTCTTAAGTTTTGTGATACCAAACCTACTTTTTCTTTCTTTAACAGAGTTATGAAAGAATTTGGTATTACTGTCCCCTTCCTTTAGCCATTTTACCCTAGCCTTATGTTTCCAAAAATTCTTTTGCTCTGTGAGAGCTTTGACCAACCTAGCCTTAGCTTCTTTTACTCTAACCAGGTTTTCAATGGAAGCATTTATATAATATTCAGATTCATGGAAACCTAGAACTGATTCAGCCTTAATCACATTCTCATGGATATTACCGAAGTGGTCCCTATTCTAAATTTTAAGCTCCTTCTTCAGTCTTATTAATTTAAGAAAAAAGCCAAGCATTCATGTTTCACGGATAGGAAGATTCCAGTTCTGTTTGATAACATCCCTGAATTCTTTCCTTTTATACCAAGTATTCAGAAATCTAAAAGGCCTAGGGACAGATTGAATATCACTGCCAATGGAAAGAATCATAGGATTGTGGTCAGAAGAATCTCTATTTAAAACTTGAACAGAAGAATCAGGAAAAGTGGATGACCATGATGATGTACAGAGACCTCTATCTAACCTTTGTCTAGTAGGGTTCCTAAGTCTGTTGTAGCTCCAAGTAAAACAATTCCCGACAGTGTTTATTTCATCCAGTGCCATTACATTAATAAACTCATTAAAGTCCTTCATACTACCAAGTTCGGGAGTAGAAGGACCTTTATATTCGTTTATAGATGTAATAGCATTGAAATCACCAATACAAATTGACTCAGAATGAACAAAAGACCTAAGGTCAGACCATAGATCTTTCCTACCATTTCTAGTTCTCAGACCATAAACAAAAAATGCATCCATAATTTTATTGAGAGTCAGAGAGTTCAAAGTTACAGCTAGAAACTGAAGATTATCAGCTTTAACAGATAATGACAAGTAGGTATTCCAAAAAAGCCAAATCTGTCCATTACTGGCATACATGCAATTGTCATAATGAAGTAACTGTCTATAATGCTAAATAATGAAGTAGCTAAGTTCATGCTCATAGATTTTCATGCAAAAGAGCTAAGGAATTCGTCACTTTCCTAACACCCGAACATTTCAATCATAAGAACACTTCCTATTCTCAAACAACCCATGGCATAAATGAAGTGAAACATACCATCAAGAATACATAAATGCTAAATAACAAAGGCTTCAAGAACGAGTGAAACAATCTATTCAATACTTGAACTACTTGTTGTGAAGATAAATCTTCCATCCTTCTTAAGTAGTAGTTTGCAAGAGTGAATTCGACATCTCTTGTCAAACCTCACCAATGACTCCCTTATTACTAAGAGTATCCCATTGATGGCATTTAGCACGAAGAATCAACAAGTTTAGCAACACTTATAAACACTACACCGTGTCTAAGCATTTAACCAATTCATGCATTTACACAAGATTAGTCAAGAACAATCGACATTCATAGACCTCTCTCATTTACTACCTAAAATAAACATGACAACGAGTTCGACATCATCACATTCATCTAGCAATTATCAACACACCAACATCATTTAAGAATCTCTAAATCATACTCATATATTCCTAACAAGAAAAGGGGGGAAATCAACCCACTTCCCCCAAATCCTAGCAAGCAATTCATACAAGTATTTCATATACTCAAGCTCCTAACAACATCAATGCAATTAACAATTAACATTCAAAGCTCAATAAATGCACAATAGCAAAAACACCAAATAGATAGATATAATGGTTCTTACTACATAGAAATGGAAGCTTCAATCCTTTGCTCCCAAGATAAAACTAAGCTAGAGAACTAAAACCCATAACATAGAACAAATATCTACAAAGAAAGAAGAAGAAATGGAAGAAAATGGTGAAAAACTAGGGTTTGAAGCCCCCAAGTCGGGCTTAGAGAGTTGGGAAGAAATGGGTGAAGAGGTATTTATAGTACAAGAAAAAGGGGAGAAACATGCAGGTTGCAGGGAAAAATTCGCTAGGCCGTCGCGACTCGCGACTAAGCATCGCGAGTCGCGACCAGATCAGTAAAATTTAGTCCTGTTTTGGTTTGCTTCCTCCGGGTGAACCCTTGATCCATTTTGGGAGTTCTTGTAGTCAATTTTATAGTACTCAAGAAGAGGATTCCAATGGTACCATTCTTGTAGGCTGATTCTTCTAGAAAAGGTCTGAAAACTCTGCTTTAAAACGTAGATCATCCTTCACCCTTTGCTTTGCTCTCCTTTCTTCACCTCTTCAACTCTTCATATCTTCAAAAAGCTCAAATGCAAGTCTTCAAATCTTCAAATCTTCAAAGATATTCTTCAAAGTCTTCAAAGTTTTCAAAGTCTTCAAACAAATTACCTTGTCACACAAAATTCTCTAAAAAGTGATAAAAACGTCAAAGTCGCTTTTAACCCTCCTTAGATAATTTCAAGGCAAAATGTCACATTTAGAGCACAAAAGTGTACAAAAGTTAATCCCAAAAACCCTAATATAACCGTATAAAATGGGTACATCAAACCTCCCCGCACTTAAACCTTACTCGCCCTCGAGTAAGAATAGATTCAAGCACAAGGAGGAATTCATATGTCCATATCCTAAACTAATATTCCCCCAATCAAAGCCTCACAAAAACTCTCAATATCATAAATCCCAAAATAAAAGCTCACATGAGAAATTTTCACACACACAACCCCAATCCTAAATCTAACCAAACCTACCACTTATCAATTCACTACCCATAAAAATGTTTCAAAGTCCCGAATTGATATTCCCAATGTCCAATGACACAAAATGAAGTTAAAACCATTTAAGAGGTTTAAGCACATACTTCACCTAATGCCAATATATCAACCAAAATCCAATGACAGAAAATGAAGCTAAAACCTTATAGTAGGTTCAAACACATGCTTCACCTAATGCCAATATATCAACCAAAAACAAAGTACAAAGGGATCAAGCATTTCATAACCATAATTCATTCCCTAACCCACTAAGTTACCCAATCCCAAGACGTCCCTAGATGTTGAGCTACCCAATCCATCCATGTGGCAACCACAACCTTATGACTCCAACGCCGGCAAATGAGTGAAATCATAGCATTTTCCTTTTTCTCTCCTTTTCTCTCATTTTGCCTAGGAACTCTTTCGAGTTTTCATCCTAGCCACACATCATGTTTCTTTGGCTCACATCTCACCTTTTTCCGCACATTTTAGCCTCTCATTTTTTCCTAGACAGCCCGTTCGGGTTTTCGACCTATCCGGGCCCCCAATGTTGCCCAAGTTGCCCTCTCAGGTTTTCAACTTAGCGGGTTTTTTTATATATTTATTTTTCATTTTCTCATGTTTTTCCAATCAAAAGTAGCAAAAAGCATTCCAAAAAAAGCTAGCATGCATCTGATTCCTCTAACCCATCCCCGCACTTAAAACATTACATTGCCCTCAATGTAAAAATGTAAGGCAAGAACAATAAAACTCAAAGAAAGGTGTAGAGTGAAACCCGTTTCTCCGCGTATTCACCGGTGATATGGCGCAATCCCATGCACTTGTATAGAATCGGCCCCGCCATTGGTTTTGGAGCTGAAAGGGGGAGCAAAGATGCCGTAGAATGACTCACCCCTCGAGAAAAGCATTGTCTCCGTGGTGCCATTTGATCAAGACTAACACCACAAAGAACAACATTAAACACACAAGTACATAAGGATTTGTAATACTAGGTTTAGCATAGAGAATTAATAACCATAGTATTCTAAAAGAACAACCAATCCACCCTCAACCACCACTATAAGATTATTCATAAAAAATATCCAACATATATCAACATATATACAAGCATCATTATAGGATATGCACTTATGGTCACAATGATGTAGTCGGCATACTACAATTAACAAAAGTACTATAAAGATGCAAGAATGTTCATATGCCAATATATGTAGGATGGTGGAGGAATGAGAGGGTATGTGGTGGTTCTTGGGAGTGTTGGGTGGAGAAGAAGGAAGGATCATGCAATGTTAAAGAACAGATGAAAACTTGGATTTTGCATCGCGACTCACGACTGAACTGGTGGCGACTCGCGATGCTTCGTTGCGACTCGCGAAAAGTTGAGGCCGGGAGCAGATTTTTTAGCAAAACTTGTTTGATCTTGTCGCGACTCGGGATGGCCCATCGCGAGGCTGTCGCAACTCTCGAAAAGTTGGTGCTGGGAGTGAATTTTGCTCCCTTGTTCGTCGCGACTCGCGACGTACCCATCGCAACTCGCGACGGCAGGGCATCCCAGCACTTAGGATTTTTCTTTACTTACCAACCGTCCAAGCTTATTTCCCTTGTTCATTGATCTCATTCCTTCATCACCTCCATTGCATTGCACTTCACTTTGCTACAAAATCATAGAAAAACACACCATAAAAAGAACAAGACAAAACAACAAAAACTACGCAACAAAACTAAAATAAAGGCTGAATTTATATACATCGTCGGCACGACAAAGCTCCATATATTTTAGGTTATCGGCACGACCCTAATGTTATCCATATGGTGAAGGCTTGAACCCCTTCACCATGAGCTTCCAAAAGTAGAGAGGTGGGGGTATTTCAAGAGGAAAGTTTTGTTGAGGTGGAGAAGGTTTGAAGGGAGTTGAGTGGTTAGGAGGCTTGGGATAATCTTTCGGCTCCTCTCTCGTCTCCCTCAAAACTTCTGAAAATGATAGAGTTGGTTCATTAGGTGGGAGAAGGGGTGACGATGCTAATGAATGTAGCACGATCACCTCTTCCTCCATTTTTCTATCCTCAACAACCAACTCCTCATCCCCTTCAAACTTAAAATCATTTCCCATGGTGACCTCACTCACCGAATCCTCGAGTTTGATTTGGGATGGTGTATTTTTGGAATCATGAGCTTTCATTCGGGCCAACGCTTCTAATATACTCCTCACATGCCCTCAATAGCCTCAACACTAGAGGAGAGCCGAGTGTCCGGCTCCTCACTAGTAAAGGAGTTCAAGTTTACTATTGTATTCATGACTTCCACATGTGTCAAACTTGAACTTCCTTGTTGGGCTAGGTTTTGGGGTACGGTATAAGGTGGTGATGGCCAACTATTTTGCTCGTATTGTTGGTTTTCCGGCTCATTCTCATACCACCAATCCGGGTTACCACTCCATTCCGAATTGTAACGATTGTGGTATGGAAACCATTCTTGAGCTTCTTGCCCTTGAAAACCAACATCTCCTACCTCTTGGTAGCACTCTTCATAATATCCTTGGTTTTGGAAACCAAGGGTTCTTTCTCCCTCATAGTGCTCTCCCCACAACAAATAGCAAGACCCGGTAGGATGGTCAGAATGACAAATCCTGCAAAACCTTTCTTGTTGAGCCTCTCTTCTCATCGTGAGTTCCCTCAAGGTGAGACGCTCCATTTTTAAAAGTTTTTTTTTCAAAAGTCCGAAATTATATTGCAATTGTTCTCAATAAAAACTCATCAAGAACTCAAGCAATACCCACTCCAAACAAAAACAACCACCAAGGAGTGGAAAATAAAAACAATTAGCTAATATACAACAAAATACACCTAAATACTTAAGAATAAATGCCCCTTCCCCGGCAGCGGCGCCAAAATTTGGGAGGCCGTAGCCGTACCTCTCAAAGTTTATATTTATGAGCCCTTTTATGATTACTATCTACAACTAAGTAGACAACGGCAAGTCGGGGTTGTCCACGAAGAAGGGGGATCTTCCAAAGCGTTTAGGCACAAAAGGTTGATATTAGGCTAGGAGTAGATATATATACATACATATAAAAGCATGTAAAAAGGGGGGGTTTAGATGGTTGGTTGCCCTAAGTTATGAAAGTTAAAAGACAAGATAACTAGCAAGGTTAAGTAACTATGCTAATCATCAAACAAAACTAAGAAAAAGGGTTTTAAAACTACAAAAACAAAGCCTTGGGGGCAATTGATATCCACTTCCAAACCTGATGTAGATCATTGAACCATTCACTCATTCTATCACATTCATTACTTGACTTAACATTAACATACTTATCTAGCAAGAATCACAACACATTATGCACAAGAAGTTCTAAGTTCATGCTCATAGATTTTCATGCAAAGGAGCTAAGGAATTCGTCACTTTCCTAACACCCGAACATTTCAATCATAAGAACAATTCCTATTCTCAAACAACCCATGGCATAAATGAAGTGAAACATACCATCAAGAATACGTAAATGCTAAATAAAAAAGGCTTCAAGAACGAGTGAAACAATCTATTCAATACTTCAACTACTTGTTGTGAAGATAAATATCCCATCCTTCTTAAGTAGTAGTTTGCAAGAGTGAATTCGACATCTCTTGTCAAACCTCACCAATGACTCCCTTATTACTAAGAGTATCCCATTGATGGAATTTAGCACGAAGAATCAACAAGCTTAGCAACACTTATAAACACTACACCGTGTCTAAGCATTTAACAAATTCATGCATTTACACAAGATTAGTCAAGAACGATCGACATTCATAGACCTCTCTCATTTGCTACCTAAAACAAACATGACAATGAGTTCGACATCATCACATTCATCTAGCAATTATCAACACACCAACATCATTAAAGAAGCTCTAAATCATACTCATATATTCCTAACAAGAAAAGGGGGGAAATCAACCCACTTCCCCCAAACCCTAGCATGCAATTCATACAAGTATTTCATATACTCAAGCTCCCAACAACATCAGTGCAATTAACAGTTAACATTCAAAGCTCAATAAATACACAATAGCAAAAACACCAAATAGGTAGATATAATGGTTATTACTACGTAGAAATGGAAGCTTCAATCCTTCGCTCCCAAGATAAAACTAAGCTAGAGAACTAAAACCCATAACATAGAACAAAAATCTACGAAGAAAGAAGAAGAAATGGAAGAAAATGGTGAAAAACTAGGGTTTGAAGCCCCCAAGTCGGGCTTAGAGATTTGGGAAGAAGTGGGTGAAGAGGTATTTAGAATACAAGAAAAAGGGGAGAAAAACGCAGGCTGCAGGGCAAAATTCGCGAGGCCGTCGTGACTCGCGATGAAACATTGCGAGTCGCGACCAGATCAGTAAAATTTAGTCATGTTTTGTTTTGCTTCCTCCGGGTGAACCGTTGATCCGTTTTGGGAGTTCTTGTAGTCAATTTTATAGTACTCAAGAAGTGGAATCCAATGGTACCACTTTTGGATGCTGATTCAGCTTGGAAAATTCAAAAAACTCTGCTTTAAAACATAGATCATCCTTCACCCTTTGCTTTGCTCTCCTTTCTTCACCTCTTCAACTCTTCATATCTTCAAAAAGCTTAAATGCAAGTCTTCAAATCTTAAAATCTTCAAATATATTCTTCAAAGTCCTCAAACTTTTCAAAGTCTTCAAACAAATTACCTTGTCACACAAAATTCTCTAAAAAGTGATGACAAAAGTGTACAAAAGTGTCACATTTAGAGAACAAAAGTGTACAAAAGTTAATCCCAAAAACCCTAATATAACGGTATAAAATAGGCACATCAAGATTCCATATATTGCTCGTGCTCAGGAACTGGGAATGGACCCATTTGATCCAGAGTGATTCCTTTTGTGAGTGTATATCCCATAGTAGCTGTGCGAGGATGGCAATATTCCATGTCTTGAAGTCCCGAATTCCCAAACCCCCATTACTCCTCGGGGTACAAAGCCTTTTCCAGGAAACCTTTTTCTATTTCTTTTCTCCCCACAGGAAATGTTTGCATTTTTTTCTAGTGAATCCATTACATTACCCTGGATGATGAAGTGCTGCATCCGGAATCTAACAATTCCCTGTACCACAGATTTTATGAGTTCCAGTTTCCCCGCATAAGATAATGTATGACCTTTGAATCTTGAAATTTCCTTGTCGACGCTATCGAGAAGCGTATGAAACTGAGAGACCTTCAGTTTACTGGAATCCAACGGGATACCCAAGCACCTGACCGGAAAGGTAGCCCACGGAATACCTGTGAAGCTTAAGTCCTCCTTTATACCCACTCTGAAGAATTTTGACTTTGCGACATTGATAGCTAGGCATGAGGTCTCTTGGAAATTATTTAGAACAGACATGATGGTATGAACGGAATTCCGGTCTGCCTTAAAAAAAAGCATCAAGTCATCCGCGAAAGCCAGATGGGTGATTTTTAGGTGTTCACATCTCGAGTGATAGGAGAATGGAGTGGTTTCTGCCCTATTTTTTAGTAACCTGGAAAGGTATTCCATACAAATGACAAATAGTAGGGGAGATAGGGGGTCACCTTGTCGCAGTCCCCTTTTGGCTTTGAAGAAGTCACACAATTTTCCATTTATCGAAATGGAGAAAGTCGATGTTGTTACGCATTCCATAATTCTATCAACCCATGCTTGCGGGAAGCCTAGGCCATTTAGTACCTCCTGTATGAAATCCCAGGAAAATGTGTTGAATGCCTTTACGAGGACTACCATAATCATACAGCGTGGAGAGGATCGTGATAGTCCGTAGCCCCGCACCAGCTCTTGGGCCATGATGACATTATAAGAAAGTTTCTGTCCCTTTACGAACGCTGCTTGGCAGGGGTCAATGAGGCCGGGGAGGAGAGGGTCAATTCTGTTGGCGATGACGTTGGACATAACCTTGTAAATGATATTGCAGCAGGAGATGGGTCTAAAGTCAGCCACCCTTTGGTTGTCTTCTTTCTTGGGAATAAGTGCAACAGCGGTATAATTTATCCTTTTTAGCAGTTCACCAGTGCGGAAGAATTCCAAGACCGATTCTGTGACATCCTGGCCCACGATCTCCCATTGACTCTTGAAAAAAGCCGCAGTGAAGCCATCAGGGCCTGGTGCTTTGTCATCGAACATGGAGAAGAGGGCTGATGTTATATCATGTCTTTCGATATCTTGGCTCAGTGTTGCTCTCTCCTTGCCAGTAAGTAAGGGGCCTGAATGGATTATATCTGGGTCGATTGGTGTACGTGGAACATCTGTTCCAAATAATCCCTTATAAAACTCTGCAAGTAATGCCCTTTTTTTCTTACTGGATGTGACTAACCTTTCATCAGCATCCAGGATTGTCGGGACTCCACCCCATTTCTTGTTGGCCACCAAGCCGTGGAAAATAATTATGCCCTTATCCGGCAAAGTGACAAAGTTTATTCTTTCCTTTTGGGTTAGGAATTTTGACTCTGTCGTGTAGAAGAGCAAAGCAGTTTGCTTGAGAATAGTCAGTTGGTGTATCAGTTCATTTGATGCATTCTCTGGCATTAAACTTTTCAATGCGTTCACATAGTCCATATCAGCTCTTTTCACCTTTTCAAAAATGTGGTGAAAATCCCTTTTCCCCAGCTCCTTAAGGGGTTTCTTCAATCTTTCTGGTTTGCGGCACAAAACATACTGTCTGACCCCTTGTAACGCCGGTGACCAGTGATCATGTACAACCTGTTTGCACCTCGGATGCGCGTTCCACATATTCTGATACCTGAAGGGTCTGTTTAGCTGCTCATTATCTTGCGCTAAAGCTATTGCAAAAGGTAGGTGATCCGAGAGGGATGATCTAGGAAGAAAGGTTGTACAGCAGGAGTTTTCATCGCATTTGTGATTCAGGAGGACGCGGTCTAGTTTTTGCCTAATTGTGAAATCCGTATTGTGCCATGTTAGATGATCCCCGATTGCTGGAGCGTCCCTCAGACCACAGGCAGTACAAGCTTCTTGAAGTTCTCTCATTTGGTAAACCCCGGGGGATGTGCTACCTATATGATCATTGACACTGAGGATGACGTTGAAATCACCAAGAACCATCCATGGTGAGTTAAGGTTTGCACTGTATCGCTTCAACTCTGCCCAAAGGGGCAGTCTGTGTAATCTTCCCTCGCTGTTTCCATACGTATAAGTGCAAAGAAATTGCACATTCAATGATAGGTTTTGTACTCCAAGGTGGATCAGTTGCGCCATTTTGCCCGTTGTCTCAACAAAGAACCTTTTGGGGTCCCCAACACCAACGAATTTGGAATTGGGTGCCAGTTCAAAATTGTGGGTGTATCTCCATCCTTTGAGACTCCTCGTGAAGTTGTTCAGTGTTCGTTCACTTGCCTTTGTTTCCAGAATACCTAACAAACTGACATTATTTTCAGAGATGATGTTCTTCGCCCATCTCCTTTTTCCTAGGGCGCCAAGGCCTCGTATATTTAGGCAGGCTGCATTCATAAGGGACCGAAGGTCCCTTTAGGCCTCGGACCGCCGCCTTTACTGCTATCATTTGAAGAGGAGCTCTTTGCTGCTTCCGCCACTCTTTGGTAAGTCTTCTTCGATGGGTTGAGCAGCATGGAGGAAAAACTGGTTCTACCACTGCTCTTGAACAAATGTTTCCCAACTATGATTTTTCCTTTTGGCACAGGAGGTCTTCCTGCCCAAGGGGCGTTGCTCCTTCTTGTCTCCGGATGGAGCATACTGTCCGGTATGCTTCCTGCACCATTCATCGGTCTCTCTGCATCACCGTAAGCTGGTGGTCCCACCAAGCCGGCATCATCACTGAGGCGGACCTGAGAGCCCAGTGGTGTAGGATCTACTATTTCCTTATCCTGGTCCATCTCCATGACCACCTCTGTGTCATCGCACTTTTCCTTTACCGAGTTTACTTCTTGACCCGTCGTGTTAGGTCCTGAATTTTCTGATTTAGAACCCGAAACTGTTTCTCCATTTGTCCGGGAGAGCTCCCCTTCTAGGTTTTTTTCTTCATTTACCCTTGTGGGCTGAACACCTTTGTCGAAGTTTTCATCTCGATTTCTTTTAGCCATGCATTCCTGAAAAACCCTGTTCCTAGCCCGAAAGAATTCATCGCAACCTTCAAAGAGGTGTGTATTTTCTCTGCAGTTAGGGCACCACGATTTGCAGTAGTCGTAAAGTATCAGGCATACAGAATTTTACAATTTCTTTGAGCTGTTTGGAGGTGTCGATGAGGACCAGAATCCTGGAGTAGTAGCCCACGAGGTCTCGAGTTCCATTGTCCATAAGGATGGGATCTCCTAAAGTGGAAGCTATCTTCTCGAGAGCTTTTTTGTTCCAGCAAGACTTGGGTAGGTAGTTCATGCTAATCTGGATCGGTTTCTTGGCCATGATGCGCATATCGTACTTCCCAGACTTAGGTAGAGGAACAATGAATAACTTTTTACCGTGGAGGAAATGGTCCGGACCCTGTAGCACTTTGTCCCCGTCCTCCGCTATTTTGAATCTGAATTGTAGGTACCCATTCGTCATTGTCTAAACCCAGCACTGGACACCCCACTTTGCCATGAGCAATTTCCGGACAGTATGTCTACCTGGGAAGGAACCTAGGAAGATGCCTAGAAAACCGTAGAACACCCGGACTTGCTCCTTGTTAACTTCTTCCTTTGAGAGGACAAAATCCACATCCTGGTCTGTTGTAATGTCTACTTTGTTCAAGCGATATCAGCATCGCCCCAAGCCCTCTTTCTCTCTAAGGGTGGATCATGCCATTCTCTAGACTTGAAGGTCGTGTCAACCTATTCAGTCAGGCCCGGATGATTTACCGATTTGGTGGCAGTGAGTGATGGAAGAGTTTGGTCCATGCTCTCCCGTTCTCAGTGACAGTAAAAGAAGACAAGAGGGGGTTCGGAAAACAATCCGACTAACGTATCAGATGTACAAGGGAGACTAACTTATCTCCCACACAATAATCTACTCCGAAGAGACAATACAGAAAGTCCTAATACCGATCCCAACAACAGGGGATTAGTATATGGGCAAATGAAAATGGTACATAGTCCAGATATTACTCAAACAAATACACAGACAGAGACACAAACAGATACACAATCCAAATACTCAAACAGATGATTAAAGCTTCAGTACTCAAACAGGAATCGAACTAAGTTCAAAACTAAAGTGACTAAGAAGAACCTGTTTTCAGAAACCCTCGCAATGTCGGTGGAAAATCATTGGAAAACCCCAACTTGGAGATGATTATGATCGAAATCCCATGGGGAATCTGAATAATCTGGTTACAGGCCTAGATTTACCGATTGATCGAACGAAAATGCTCCCGTAGATAAAGTCAAACATTTTAATTAGTATTTATTATATACTCATTCAAATAAAGTTTGACCACTAACTAGTTAAAGTCAAATTTGTTTTTATATATTGAAAGCCAAGTAAAGTTTGACCGTTGATTAGACAATGTCATCTAGTTATTAGTGTTTATATATTGAAAGTCGATTAAGGTTTGACCGTTGATTAGTTAATGTCAGCTGAGTCACTAGTGTTTCTATATAGAGAGAGTCAAGTAAAGTTTGACCGATGATTAGTTAAAGTTAACTTGGTCACTGATATTTATATATAGTAAGTCAAGTAAGGTTTGACCATTGATTAGACAATGTCAAAAAAATTTATTAGTATTTATTATATACTAATTCAAGTAAACTTTTACCATTAATTAGTTAAACTTAACTTTTTTATTAGTTTTTATCTATGGAAATTCAAATAAAGTTTAACCGCTGATTAGACAAAGTTAACCTAGTTATTGGTCTTTATATATTGAAAGTCGAGTAAAATTTGACCGTTGACCAGTTAAAGTCAGCTTAGTTAGTTGTGTTTCTATATATAGAGAGAGAAAGTCGAGTAAAGTTTGACTGTAAAGCAGTTAAAGTAAACTTATTCACTAATATTTATGTATAGAAAGCAAGTAAAGTTTGACAGTTCATTAGACAAAGTCAAACATTTTTATTAGTATTCATTATATACTAATTTAAATGAAGTTTGAGCATTAATTATTTAAAGTCAACTTTGTTATTAGTTTTATATATTGAAAGTAAAGTAAAGTTTGACCGTTGATTATAAAAAGTCAACCTAGTTATTAGTGTTTATATATTGAAAGTCAAGTAAAGTTTGACTGTTGATTAGTTAAAGTTTGACCATTGATTAGACAATGTCAACCTAGTTATTAGTGTTTATATAATGGAAGTCGAGTAAGGTTTGACCATTGATTAGTTAATGTCAGCTTAGTCACTAGTGTTTCTATGTAGAGAGAATCATGTAAAGTTTGACTGTTGATTAGTTAAAGTTAACTTAGTCATTAGTATTTATATAAAGAAAGTCAAGTAAGTTTGACCGTTGATTAGACAAAGTCAAATATTTTTATTAGTATTTATTATATACTAATAAAAAATAAAGTTTGACCGTTAATTAGTTATAGTCAACTTTGTTATTAGTGTTTATATATTGAAATTCAAGTAAAGTTTGACCATTGATTAGATTAAATCAACCTAGTTATTAGTGTTTCTATATTGAAAGTCGAGTAAAGTGTGACCATTGATTAGTTAAAGTCAACCTAGTCACTAGTGTTTCCATATATAGAGAGTCAAGTAAAGTTTTATCGCTGATTAGTTAAAGTCAACTTATTCAATAATATTTATGTATAGAAAGTTAATTAAGGTTTGACCGTTGATTAGACAAAGTAAAACATTTTTTCGTATTTTTTATTTACTAATTTAAATATAGTTTGACCGTTAATTAGTTAAAGTCAACTATGTTATTAGTGTTTACATATTGAAAGTCAAGTAATGTTTGACCGTTGATCAGACAAAGTCAACCTAGTTATTAGTTTTATAGATTGAAAGTCGTGTAAAGTTTGACCGTTGATTAGTTAAAGTTAGCTTAATCACTAGTCGAAAGTAATGGTAAATAAAAAGAAATCGTGAGAAGTCTACGGGAGTGGGAACATTATCTCACTCCTGTGATACAATGAAACCTACTAACCTACCCCTGATTTAGATGGTACAATAAGGTGGCTCAAAAATACAACCGCAAATTCTTCGGTAGTGGGGACCTTGTCCCACTCCGTGAATACATGATACCTCTGAAGCTACCCCTGGTCTCGATGTAGCCAGGTGGCTCAAGAAAAATGCTACCCCTTCTTGATGACAAGGGCCTGTAGGAATCTTTCGTGAAACTACAGAGGGGCATGAGAACAAACTTAGTAGCCCCTCACTCCATGCAACATCCATACAACCAGTTGTGTGAACCCGCTCTTCAGCCGTGGTTTATTCCCCACGGGTGTCTTCCAAGCCGAGCATGATCTCGGCTTTCAAGTGAAGCAGTATGTCGTCTTCTCTAGGAAGAGCTGGTAAACCGCTTCTACCATTTACACCTCTAAGATGATGATAGAGAGGTGTTATTGGCCTTCAATAACAATCTCTGGATAAGTGCCAAGGTTATCTCGGTGGGGTTGGGAGCAGGTTGACTGTAGTCTATGATGCTCCCTAATGTTCTCCGCCGATAGACCTTCTAATGATGAAGAGACCGGGCATAACTTCTACTACGTACACCCCACGTGTCACGAGTCGCCCTCTAAGGGTGCGAACCGTGCGATCTAGCCATGTATTTAGCTCTCACGACTACCGCCTTGATCTCACGTGCGCCGCACTCAGCCCGGTAGCACACAGGAAACCGGGTCTTTAGAGGAACATGGTTGGTTGTGCAGTGGAAAATACACACACGAGTTTAGAATAGGAGCATGGCTAACACACAAAAGCTAAATATACAATATAGAGCCCAAGACTGGGGGAGAGAACGCTCAAAATTCACTATATTGAAAATAAGGTAACCGGGTGTGGGTAGCTCAGTACTCCACATATATGTTGTACAAACATTATCACGAGTGCCAGCTACAAAGATAAAATAAGGTCAAAGGCTAAAACAGCACATAGGCCTGGACCTTGATCAAAATAGCTACGCTAACTTAATAACTAAGCTATTACAAGTATTTACAAGCAAAAGAGAATACATCAGGGATGAGGAGCTTGGGACGTGTCTTCTCAGGCTGGTTGTAGCATTAACGGCACTGGCCGGCAGGGTGACCGAGGGCTGTGCGCACGGGTATTGGGCGCAGAGGGAGGCATCACGGGCCATGAGCGATTAGGCGGTCGGCATTGGATGCTCCAAGGGCATGTGCGGCACGGTCGAGGGAAACCATTTTGCATTGATGCGTTGAGCGGCACAGAACCACAACATCATTTTGGCACTGATGCGTGCATGGGGTTGCGTTGGGGTCAGGCGTTAATTCCCACCCCGTAACATTCTCCCCTACTCAATTCGACTAACGTCCTTGGAGCCATCAATTTTCGAAGGTGCTTTGCTACCCACACTTGTCTTGTACACTTCTGCCTTAGAAAAGGGGTTGATTTACTTACTAGCGCTGGTGTACTCTTATGTAGATGTGGTCCTCAGCTTCACTTCCGTTCTGGTTTGAGCTGGCTTGATTTTATATCACCCACTCCTTGATCAATAACCAAAGGAATGTCAACTCTTGATGCTATCCGATACGCATCATAATCCGTTCACGTTTCTGCTCCCGGCCTTATGGAACAACAAGGGGTTGGTGATTTGAATGATGACTCCTTTTTCCCCATCGAGTTTTACAAGGTTTAGCTTGCTTGAACCACTTGAAACGGGAAGTATGACGGGGCGCGCTAGCCGGTAGACTTATATTTTCAATCCAAACCATCTTGGCAACCGACAGACACTTCCTATACTTCTTGGATCCATCGAGCAAACCCATTGCTAATGTAGACCCTCTTGACCCTTTATTTCTGTTCTCCCCACCGGAATCTTGTCTCAAGCACATGACGAGCTACAAAGCTGAGAGTTTATCCCCGGGTGATCTCCTTGAAGTCATTTTAATCGTGCACAAATTGGTGCCTAAGACGTAAAGGCAGTTACCATTTGGGTATACGACAATCCGTGCATCTCTCAGAAAGTCCATGCCAAGGACTAAACCGAAGTCTTCCATTTTCACGACATGGAAATCCGCTGTGGCTTTCATCGTGCCAACCTGAACCGAGCATCGCCTCGCAACACCTAGTACCAGTTGCGCTACACTATTAACGACCTTAATTCTGGCCACGGCTTTCTCCAACGAGAGCCCCAACCTTGATGCCTTTTTTTCGGAGACATACACATGGCTAGCTCCCGTATCGACCGTCGCTCGGATGGGTTTTCCATTTAAGTGCACGTCCATATGCATTAATGCTCCATTTGGCTGGTGCACTGGTTCCACACGGACATTCTCAGGTTTGTCAAGCTTAGGTTCGGCCTTCCCCACTGTGCTTGACCAATTTTTGGCTCTCTTGGATCAAACTGCAGTAACCACCCGGTCAATCTCAAGCTTCATTAACGGATTCAACCGCCCTAGCTCTATTGATCCCACCATGGGATTACACCACAGATTTAATGCCCCCACGGAGCATGCAACATCCTATTCGGGCCTAGACTCTTCAGCCGACTGCTCCTGAACTACCTCGCTCAGTGCCTCCCTGATTTGTCTAGAGTCCTCAAGCAACATAGCAGTGACCCTATGCTCTGTTGGACAATCAACAAGGGCATGATTCCCTTTGTACGTTTCACCCACCAGCAGCGCCTTCCCGGTTCGTCCATTCCCTCTTGGGTTTGACGCACTTGAACTCGCTGCGCTTACACTGGGGCTTGCCCCATTCCTTCCAACACCCAAATTGGGCCTAGAGCTACCTCCGCCGTTGGAGTGGGTTTAAAGTTATCCCCAACCTTGGGAGAACCTACACCATCACCCACACTGGCAACAGTAGAGCCGTCCACTTCCCGATCAACCCATCGCAATCCTCCGCCATTGTAGTCTTCCAGACTTTCGACGAACGCCACCACTGAGTTATAGTCCATGCAACGAGCTCTCCTTTGCTCAAGCCTAGCCCAAGGTTTCAATCCCTGGCTAAAGTCATGGAGCTTATACTCCTCCTGATGATCAGGAAAATCTAGCATACAATTCTGGAACGCCAACACGTATCCCATAATACTGCCGGTCTTAGCCAAGATCCTTAAATGAAGTAATGAATGTTCCTTCACATTGGTGGGAATGAACTGTTGCCTCACCTTGAGCTTCAATTCATCCCACGCATCGATGGCTAGGTGTTCTACCTTAATCTTCGCATCTTGGGATCGCCACCACACCATAGCAGAGCCCTCCAAGTACATAGTTGCAACAGTGACTGTCTCAGCTTTCGAATCCATCCCGGTCGCCTTAAAGTATTGATCCAACTCGTACAAGAAGTTATCAAGCTCTCTCGCATCACGTGTCCCACCGTATTTGGGAGGTTTGGGGACTTTCACTTTATGCACAGCACAGACACCACCGCCAATGCCCCCACCTTAGGACAAATTGGCCATAGCTTGCAAGAGTACGGCCACGTCTCTGCTCAGCTTCTCGATGATGCCTCTTATCTCGGAAACATTGGACACGCAAGATTCCAAAGCTTCCCTCAGCTCGGCAATCTCCTCACCCTGACATGCAACCTTCACATTAGTCACTTTGAGGTCTCTATTGATAATAGCAATGTCCGTTTCAGTCTGATCCACTCGGTCAGCTTGGCTCCTGGACCATTGTGCCTCACCAAAGAGGACCTTCTCAATGGTCTTCAACCGATTCATCTTCTTAGACATAGCGACGACCACCCACTATGCGCCCAAGTGCCGTTTGGGCTCTGATACCAACTGTCACGGGTCGCCCTCTAAGGGTACGAACCGTGCAGCCTAGCTATGTATTTAGCTCTCACCACTACCACCTTGATCCCACGTGTATCATGCTTAGCCCAGTAGCACACAGCAAATTGGGCCTTTAGAGGAACGTGGTCGGGTGTGCAGTGGAAAATACACACATGAGTTTAGAATAGGAGTGTACCTCAAACACTAATGCCAAATATACAATATAGAGCCCAAGACTGGGGAGCGAACGCTCAAAATTCACTATATTAAAAATAAGGTAACCGGGTGTGGGTAGCTCAGTACTCCACATATATGTTGTGCAAACGTTATCACGAGTGCCAGCTACATAGATAAAATAAGGTCAAAGGCTAAAACAGCACATAGGCCTGGACCTTGATCAAAATAGCTACGCTAACTTAATAACTAAGCTACTACAAGTATTTACAAGCAAAAGGGAATACTTCATGGATGAGGAGCTTGGGACGTGTCTTCTCGGGCTGGTCGTAGCATTAACGGCACTGGCCGGTAGGGTGACCGGGCGCTGTACGCACGGGCGTTGGGCACAGAGGGAGGTATTATGGGCCATGAGCGGTTAGGCGGTCGGCTCTGGATGCTCCAAGAGCGTGTGCGGCACGGTCGAGGGAAACCATTTTGCAGTGATGCGTTGAGTGGCATGGGACCACAGCATCATTTTGGCACCGATGCGTGCATGGGGTTGCGTTGGGGTCAGGCGTTAATTCCCACCCCGTAACATTCTCCCCCACTCAATTCGACTAACATCCTTGGAGCCATCAATTTTCAAAGGTGCTTCGCTACCCACACTTGTCTTGTACACTTCTGCCATAGAAAAGGGGTTGATTTACTTGCTAGCGCTGGTGTACTCTTATGTAGCCGTGGTTCTCAGCTTCTCTTCCATTCCGGTTTGAGCTGGCTTGATTTTATATCACCCAATCCTTGATCAATAACCAAAGGAATGTCAACTCTGGATGCTGTCCGATACGCATCATTATCTGTTCACGTTTCTGCTCCAGGCCTTATGGAACAACAAGGGGTTGGTGATGTGAATGATGACTCATTTTTCCCCGTCGATTTTTACAAGGTTTAGCTTTCTTGAACGACTTGAAACGGGAAGTATGATAGGGCGCGCTAGCCGGCAGACTTTTCTTTTCAATCCAAACCATCTTGGCAATCGACAGATGCTTCCTATACTTCTTGGATCTATCGGGAAAACCCATTGCTAGTGTAGACCCTCCTGACCCTTTATTTCTGTTCTCCCCACTGGAATCTTGTCTCAAGCACATGACGAGCTATAAAGCTGAGAGTTTATCCCCGGGTGATCTCCTTGCACTCGTTTTAATCGTGCACGAATTGGTGCCTAAGACATAAAGGCGGTTACCATTTGGGTATGCGACAATCCGTGCATCTCTTAGAAAGTCCATGCCAAGGACTAAACCAAAGTCGTCCATTTTCACGACATGGAAATCCGCTGTGGCTTTCATCATGCCAACTTGAACCGAGCATTGCCTCGCAACACCTAGTACCAGTTGTGCTACACTGTTAACGGCCATAATTCTAGCCACAGCTTTCTCCAACGTGAGCCCCAACCTTGATGCCTTTTTTTCGGAGACATACACATGGCTAGCTCCCGTATCGACCGTGGCTCGGATGGGTTTTCCATTTACGCGCAAGTCCATATGTATCAATGCTCCATTCGGCTAGTACACTGGTTCCACACGGACATTCTCAGGTTTGTCAAGCTTAGGTGCGGCCTTCCCCGCTGTGCTTGACCAATTTTTGGCTCTCTTGGATCAAACTGCAGTAACCACCCGGTTAATCTCAAGTTCTGTTAACGGATTCAACCGCCCTAGCTCTATTGATCCCACCATGGGATTACACCACAGATTTAGTGCCCCCACAGAGCATGCAACATCCTCTTCGGGCCCAGACTCTTCAGCCGACTACTCCTGAACTACCTCGCTCAGTGCCTCCCTGATTTGTCTAGAGTCCTCAAGCAATATAGCAGTGGCCCTCTGCTCTATAGGACAATCAACAAGGGCATGGTTCCCTTTGTACGTTTCACCCACCAGCCGCACCTTCCTGGTTCGTCCATTCCCTCTTGGGTTTGACACACTTGAACTCGCCGCGCTTACACTGGGGCTTGCCCCATTCCTTCCAACACCCAAATTGGGCCTAGAGCTACCTCCACCGTTTGGACTGGGTTTAAAGTTACCCCCCACCTTGGGAGAACCTGCACCCGCACCATTACTGATGTGCCCATCTTATACGGTTATATTAGGGTTTTTGGGATTAACTTTTGTACACTTTTGTGCTCTAAATGTGTCATTTTGCCTTGAAATTATCTAAGGAGGGTTAAAAGCGACTTTGGCATTTTTATCACTTTTTAGAGAATTTTGTGTGACAAGGTAATTTGTTTGAAGACTTTGAAAACTTTGAAGACTTTGCAGAATATCTTTGAAGATTTGAAGATTTGCATTTCAGCTTTTTGAAGATATGAAGAGTTGAAGATATGAAGGATGATCTACGTTTTGAAGCAGAGTTTTCAGAATTTTCTGAGAAGAATCAGTATCCAAAAGTGGTACCATTGGATTCCTCTTCTCGAGTACTATAAAATCTACTACAAGAACTCCCAAAATGGATCAACGGTTCACCCGGAGGAAGCAAAATGAAACAGGACTAAATTTTACTGATCTGGTCGTGACTCAACGAAACAGGACGAAACAGGACTAAATCGATGGCCTCGCGAATTTTGCCCTGCAGCCTGGGTTTTTCTCCACTTTTACTTGTACTATAAATACCTCTTCACCCACTTCTTCCCAAGCCTCTAAGCCCGACTTGGGGGCTTCAAACCCTAGTTTTTCACCATTTTCTTTCATTTCTTCTTCTTTCTTTGTAGATTTTTGTTCTATGTTATGGGTTTTAGTTCTCTAACTTAGTTTTATCTTGGGAGCAAATGATTGAAGCTTCCATTTCTATGTAGTAAGAACCATTATATCTATCTATTTGGTGTTTTTGCTATTGTGCATTTATTGAGCATTGAATGTTAATTGTTAATTGCATTGATGTTGTTAGGAGCTTGAGTATATGAAATACTTGTATGAATTGCTTGCTAGGGTTTGGGGGAAGTGGGTTGATTTCCCCCCTTTTCTTGTTAGGAATATATGAGTATGATTTATAGCTTCTTAAATGATGTTGGTGTGTTGATAATTGCTAGATGAATGTGATGATGTCAAACTCATTGTCATGTTTGTTTTAGGTAGCAAATGAGAGGTCTATGAATGTCGATCGTTCTTGACTAATCTTGTGTAAATGCATGAATTGGTTAAATGCTTAGACACAGTGTAGTGTTTATAATTGTTGCTAAGCTTGTTGATTCTTCGTGCTAAATGCCATCAATGGGATACTCTTAGTAATAAGGGAGTCATTGGTGAGGTTTGACAAGAGATGTCGAATTCACTCTTGCAAACTGCTACTTAAGAAGGATGGAAGATTTATCTTCACAAGAAGTAGTTGAAGTATTGAATAGATTGTTTCACTCATTCTTGAAGCCTTTGTTATTTAGCATTTATGTATTCTTGATGGTATGTTTCACTTCATTTATTCCATGGGTTGTTTGAGAATAGGAAGTGTTCTTATGATTGAAATGTTCGGGTGTTAGGAAAGTGACGAATTCCTTAGCTCATTTGCATGAAAATCTATGAGCATGAACTTAGAACTTCCTGTGCATAATGTGTTGTGATTCTTGCTAGATAATTATGTTAATGTTAAGTCAATGAATGTGATAGAATGAGTGAATGGTTCAATGATCTACATTAGGTTTGGAAGTGGATATCAATTGCCCCCAAGGCTTTTTTTTTGTAGTTCTAAAACCCTTTTTCTTAGTTTTGTTTGATGATTAGCATAGTTACTTAACCTTGCTAGTTATCTTGTCTTTTAACTTTCATAACTTAGGACAACCAACCATCCAAACCGCCCCCCTTTTTACATGCTTTTATATGTATGTATATATATCTACTCCTAGCCTAATATCAACCTTTTATGCCTAAATGCTTAGGAAGATCCCCCTTCTTCGTGTACGACCCCAACTTGCCGCTATCTACTTAGTTGTAGATAGTAAGCATAAAAGGGCTTATAAATATTAACTTTGAGAGGTACGACGACGGCCTCCAAAATGTACACCCAAGGGCTCCGTGTGGCAGAATCTCAGAGAAGTTCTCACTCTACTTCACCAATCTGTGTGAACTACGGGACAACTTAGTAATCATGTGTGGTGGAAAAAGGGAAGCATTGGTGGGCATGAACTGTTGCCTCACCTTGAGCTTCAATTCATCCCACGTGTTGATGGCTAGGCGTTCTACCTTAATCTCCGCGTCTTGGGATTGCCACCACACCATAGCAGAGCCCTCCAAGTACATAGTCGCAACAGTGACTTTCTCAGCTTCCGAATCCATCCCGGCTGCCTTAACGTATTGATCCAAATTGTACAAGAAGTTATCAAGCTCTCTCGCATCACGTGCCCCACCGTATTTGGGAGGTTTGGGGACTATCAGTTTATGAACAGCACAGACACCACCGCCAATGCCCCCACCTTAGGACAAATTGGCCACAGCTTGCAAGAGTACGGTCACGTCTCTGCTAAGCTTCTCGATGATGCCTCTCAACTTGGAAACGTCGGACTCGTGAGATTCCAAAGCTTCCCTCAGCTCGGCAATCTCCTCATCCTGACATGCAACCTTCACATTTTCCACTTTGAGGTCTCTACTGATAATAGCAATGTCCGTTTCCATCTGATCCACTCAGTCAGCTAGGCTCCCGGACCATTGTGCCTCACCAAAGAGGACCTTCTCAATGGTCTCCAACCGATTCGTCTTCTTAGACATAGCGATGGCCATTCACTATACACCCAAGTGCCGTTTGGGCTCTGATACCAACTGTCACAGGTCGCCCTCTAAGGGTTCAAACTGTGTGGCCTAGAAATGTATTTAGCTCTCACCACTACCGCCTTGATCCCACGTGCATCGTACTCAGCCCAGTAGCACACAGCAAACTGGGCCTTTAGAGGAACGTGGTGGGGTGTGCAGCGGAAAATACACACACGAGTTTAGAATAGGAGTGTGGCTCAAACACTAATGCCAAATATACAATATAGAGCCCAAGACTGGGGAGCGAATGCTCGAAATTCACTATATTGAAAATAAGGTAACCGGGTGTTGGTAGCTCAGTACTACACATATATGCTGTGCAAACGTTATCACGAGTGCCAGCTACATAGACAATATAAGGTCAAAGGCTAAAACGGCACATAGGCCTGGACCTTGATCAAAATAGCTACGCTAACTTAATAACTAAGCTATTACAAGTATTTACAAGCAAAAGAGAAGACTTCTGGGACAAGGAGCTTGGGACGTGTCTTTTCGGGCCGAGTGCAGCATTAACGGCGCTGTGGGCATGGGCATTGGGTATAGATGGCTCGGGTGTTGTACACAGTGCGTTGTGGGCGCAGAGGGAGGCATCACGGGCCGCGAGATGTTAGGCGGTCGGCACTGGATGCTCCAAGGGCATGTGCGGCGCAGTCAAGGGAAACTGTTTCGCACTGATGCGTTGAGTGGCACGGGACCGCAGCATCGTTTTGGCACTAATGCAGGCATGGGGTTGTGTTCGGGACAGGCGTTAATCCCCACCCTGTAACACCGCATAACATTTTTGTAACCGTCCTCTCCATTTTAGGCAAATGGACAGCCTCATACCATTTTGTACTTTTCAGTACTGCACAGGCAAATACAGCAACCATCAAATCTAAGTGATACCTAGCAAGGGGTTAATTTATTTGTGTACGCCAAATTAATTAACCCCCTACCCGACCTGCATGGCCCTGAAAACTAACACAGGAAATCCTTTTGGCCAGATGAAGAGATTTTTTTTCATCGAGCAGTTGAACACACGAACACCTCCTCGAGCACTCGATGACTTCCACTCGAATGATCCTCGAGCACTCTAATACCTGCACTCAAATGATCCCTGGAGCACTTGAACACCTCCAGCACACGAACACCTCTATCACTTGAATTTCCCCTGGGGCGCTCGCAGACCTCCAGCCCACGAAAGCCCCTCCTGAGCACTCGAACACGTCCAGCACACGAGCATCTCCATCTGTCGAATGCCCTCCAGGAATCGAGTGCCTCCTTGGACCACCGTACCCCTTGAATGCCTCAAACACTCGAACACCTCCAACACTCGAATGCCTCCTCTAGCACTCGAAGACCTCCAGCACTCGAATGATCCCTTGAGTACTTGAACACCTCCAGCACACGAACACCTCCATCACTTGAATGCAACCTGGAGCACTCGTAGACCTCTAGCACACGAAAGCCCCTCCCGAGCACTCAAACATTTCCAGTACATGGGCATCTTTATCTTTCTAATGCCCTCCAGGAGTCGAATGCCTCCTCGGATCACCATACCCCTCAAATGCCTCCAGGACTCGAACGCTTCCAGTACTCTAGTGTCTCCTCGAGCACTCGAAAGCCTCCATAACCCTCGAACCAGCAAATTCCCCAAACTACCATACCCGTCGAACATCCATATATCGAATGTCCCATTCGCACACTCGAAACATCTCCATCACTCGAATGCCCCCTCGAGCACATGAATGCCTCCTCGAGCACACGAATGCCTCCAGCACTCAAATGCTTCCTCGAGTACTCGAGAACCTCCAGCACTCGAATGATCCCTCGAGCACTTGAACACCTCCGGCACACAAACACCTTCATCGCACAAAATCCCCTTCCAAGCACATGAAAGCCCCTCACGAGCACTCGAACACGTCCAGCACACGAGTATCTCCATCTCTCTAATGCCCTCCAGGAGTCGAATGCCTCGTCGGACCACCGTACCCCTGGAATGCCTCCAGGACTCGAAAGCCTCCAGTACTCGGATGCCTCCTCAAGCACTTGAAAGCTTCCATACCCCTCGAACCACCAAAATTCCTCCAACACTCAAATGATCCCTCGAGCATCTGAACACCTCCAGCAGACGAAGACCTCCATCACACAAAATCCCCTCCCGAGCACTCGAAGACGTCTAGCACACGAGCATCTCCATCTCTCGAATGCCCTCCAGGAGTCGAAAGCCTCGTCGGACCACCATACCCCTCAAATGCCTCAAGGACTCGAAAACCTCCAGTACTCAGATGCTTCCTCGAGCACATGAAAGCCTCCATACCCCTCAAACCACCACTCGACCCCTCGGACCTCCGTGGCCGTCGAACTGCCCCAGTCTTGCAAAAGGATTGGATGGGATTGCGCCTTCATGCCACTTCTATAAAAAGATGAAGTGTTGTAGACCGGTTCAACCATATACACCTAAATTGGTTGTGGTGTTGTTAGCCTTCCAAAAAAATAATCTCCAGGTAAATAGGAGGTTTAAACCAATATTTACCGCCCTTATATTTACTTGGATGAAATATTTACAGCCTGGATGGGTTTCCGAAGTCCACCAATGAGTTTTCCTGCAAAATAAAAAAAATTGAGACATTTGCCGACCAAGGTTGGCCGTATTCGTGCCATTTGTTAGAACAACAACTCATGGGGAAATAATCTATTGAGGATGAGGTAGCAATATTTTTGAATAAGCTTAAATGCCTTAGTTAAATCTGGTCGAAGACCTTTCTTGAGAACTTTGTTCCTTTCACTCCATCTGCAGTGTACAGTAGTAACCAATGACAGAGGTCCCATCTTCCTTTCGAGCTTCGATCCTCGGACCTGTCTTCTGATCCATTTCTCAGAGGCTACAATAGACTTTATGGCTCTTCTCAAACCTATCAAGATTCGCACCCTATCCAATACAGTTCGGGAAAAATCACACTGGAAGAACAAGTGATCGTACTTCTCGACCTCCGAACCACATAGGGAGCAGATATGATCCGTGTGTGCATCTTCACCTCCATGGAACCTGTCTTTGGTTTGAAGTAGACCAAGGGAAGCAAGGCAGGTAACGAACAAGAATCGGGGAGGAATGGATCCACGCCAAAGGGAGTTGTAAAATCTGGCCCTTGGGAGGGTGGGTATATCATATAGGTGAGGGTAGGTAGACCTATGTATGTGATCATGGGTCGTCGCCATGAATTTTTCTGATCCTGCCCAAACCGCCAGCATGTCCTTGACCAATCGACTAAGCCACCGGATATGATGATCAGTTTGTCCCGGAGTTCGCAGAGATTCGTGTAGTAGAGTGAGAATTTTTCCGAGATTCTACCACATAAAGCCCTTGGATGTGCAAGCCAGATACTGCTGGTGGTCAGGAATTGTGAATGAACCCATCGGATCCAGAGTAAATCCTTCTTTGAGTGTATATCCCATAACTGCTGTGCGCTAACAGCCATATTCCATATCTTGAGGTCCCGAATTCCCAGGCCCCCATTACTTTTCGGAGTACATAGCCTCTTCCAGGATGCCTCATTCTGTTTCTTTTCTCCCCACGGGAAATGTTTACATTTTTTTCTAGTGATTCTATGACATTACCCTGTATGATGAAGTGCTGTATCCAGAAACCAATAATGCCCTAAACCACGGATTTGATGATTTCCAGTTTTCCCACATATGATAGTGTGTGCCCTTTGAATTTTACAATTTTGTTATCGACGAGCTTATGAAATTTAGATACCTTCAATTTATTGGAGTCCAGTGGGATGCCCAAATATCTTACCGGGAAGGTAGCCCAAGGTATGCCTGTGAAGCTTAAGTCGTCTTTAATACCCACCCCAAAGAATTGTGACTTTGCGGCGTTGATGGCCAAGCAGAAAGTCAGTTGAAAATCATTAGGAACAGATATGAGGGTATGAACCGAGTCTCGATCCTCCTTCGAGAAGTGCATCAAATCATCCGCAAAAGCTAGATGAGTGATTTTCATAATTTTGCATATGGGGTGAAATGAGAACCGAGTGGATTTTGTATCCTTTTCAGCAGCCTGGAGAGGTATTCTACGCAAATAAAAAAAATAGGGGTGAGAGCGGGTCGCCCTGATGAACACCCCTTTTGCCTTTGTAGAAGTCACATAATTTGCCGTTGATCGCAGTAGAGAAAGTCGCAGTTACGCATTCCATAATTCTGTCAACCAAGACACCATGAGTACCTCTTGTATGAAGTCCTAAGACACCGTGTAAAATTATTTTGCGAGGTTGACCACAATCATACAGCGGGGAGATGATCTTGAATTGCCGTATCCTCTTACCATCTCTTGGCCCAACATTACATTATCTGATAGCTTTCTACCTTTCACAAACGTAGCCTAGCAAGGGTCAATAAGACCAGGGAGGAAAGGTTTGATTCTGTTGGCGATGATGTTGGAGATGACTTTATAAATGATGTTGCAGCAGGAGATGGGTCTAAAGTTGCCCACCCTTAGATTATCTTCCTTCTTAGGTATGAGTGCAACGACTGTATGGTTGAGTCTTTTTAGTAGATCTCCATTTTGGAAGAATTCTAAGATTTATTCCTTGACATCTTGACCCATGGTCTCCCAATGACTCTTGAAGAAAGCTGATGTGAAACCATCGAGGTCTGGTGCTTTGTCATCAGACATGGAGAATAGAGCAGACTTTATTTCATGTCTTTCTATATCTTGGCTCAATATTGTTCTCTCCATATCGTTGAGTAAGGGACCTGAGTGGAGTGTATCTACCTCTATAGAAGTTCGTGGGACATCTGTACCGAACAATCCCCTGTAAAATTCAGCGAATAGTGTCCCCTTTCTTTCAGTGGATGTGACTATCCTATTTTTATCGTCCAGGATTACCGGAATCCTGCCCCTTTTCCTGTTAGCCACCAAACCGTGAAAAAATCTTGTTCCCTTATCCGCCATGGTGACAAAGTTAATTCTTCCCTTTTGGGAAAGGAACTTCGACTCCACCGTGTAGAGGAGCAGTGCATTTTGCTTTAAGACAGTCAGCTGATATACCAGCACAGGTGATGCATTTACCGATGTAAGATTCTTCAATACTGCCGCATACTTCTTATCTACTCTTTTTCCCTTTTCTGAAATGTGATTGAAATTTTTTCCCCAGTTCCTTTAGGGGTTTCTTCAACCTCTTAGCTTGCGATATAAAGCATATTGTTTGAATCCCTGTACCTCTGGTGACCAGTGATCATGTACCACCTGTTTGGACCTCGGATGTGCATTACACATGTTTTGGAACCTAAAGGGCCTGTTTAGCTTTTCTATATCCTGCGCCAGTGATGTTACGAACGGTAGGTGGTCAGAGAGTGCCGACCTAGAAAGAAAGGTGGTGCGGCATGAGTTACCATCCCATTTGTGGTTGAGCAGGATATGGTCCAGTTTGGCCTAATTGTGTAATCCACATTGTGCCACGTAAAGTGTTTGCCCAGTGCTGGAGTGTCTCTGAGACCACATGCTGTGCAAGCTTCTTGAAATTCCCTCATTTGGTAGATCCCGGGAAGTGTGTTTCCCATGTGATCATTGACGCTGAGGATGGCATTAGGTTTGTGCCGTATCTCCTTAATTCTACCCAAAGGGGCAATCTGTGTACTCTTCCTACACTGTTCCCATATGTGTAAGTGCATAGAAATTGCACGTTCAATGTCAAGTTGCATACTTTAAGGTGAATCAGCTGTGCCATTCTACCTGTTATCTCAACAATAAAATTTTTAGGATCCCAAACTATGAGAATCCTAGAGTTGGGTGCCACGTCAAAATTGTGGGTGTATCTCCATCCCTTGAGACTCTTCATGAAAATGTTCAGCGTTCGTTCACTTGCCTTTGTTTCCAGAATACCCAGTAGACCAATATTGTTTTCAGAGATGATGTTCTTCACCCATCTCCTTTTTTCCAGGGTGCCAAGGCCCCTGATGTTGAGGCAGGGCTCATTCATTGGGAACTGAAGGTCCCTTTTGGCCTTGAAGCGCTGCCTTTGCTACTATCAGTTGACGATGAGCTCCTCGCTACTTCAGCCACTTTTTTATAAGTCTTCTTGAACAGGTTGAGTAAAATGGAAGATGATCTGGTTCTAGAATTTCCTGTGGTTAGCTTTCTCCCACCCGTGATTTGTGATTTTAGCTTTGGTGGTCTCCCTGCTCTTAGGGGGTTGCTCCGTCTTGCCTCCGGATGCAGCAAACTCTCCGGTATGATTCCTGCACCTTACATCGGTCGTATTGCATTTCCATAACCGGGGTGTCTATCCGGGCTGGTTTCTCCACTGAACTCCTTGTTATTATGAGCCTAAGAATTTAGCTATATAGTAGAATCTCCCACTTTGTTCTGATCAATCTCTACTTCTTTCCCCGTCTCCTCATCTTTCTCCTTTTCTGAGTTGAGGTCTTGTCTTGTGCTGCTTGAAGTTATATTATCTGTACTTTTACCCTTAGCTTTATCTACAGGGGTATGCGAGGGCACATCCGTAGGAATGTTGCTTTCTTCTTCCTCCACCTGTGTTGAAGAGCACATTTGTAGCAGCCGGTACTTATTTTTCTCTTTCCCTTGCGCTCCTGAATGACTCTATCCCTGGCCTGGAAGAATTCATCACAAACCACAAAACAATGGGTATTTTCTCCGCAGTTAGGGCACCACGGTTTGCAGTAGTCATAAAGGATCTGTTGCGAATGGGTGGCTCCATCAGGCATGCGTAATGTGACTATTTCCTTAAGCTTTTTTGAGCTGCCGACAAGGACAAGAATCCCAGCGTAGTATCCAATGAGGTCTCGTGTTACATTGTCCATGAGAATGGGATCTCCTAGTGTGGATGCTATCTTTTCCAGGGCCTTTTTGTGCCAGCAGGACTTGGGAAAGTGATTTATACGTATCCAAATTGGGTTTTTTTGCCATGATTCGCATGTCAAACTTCCCAGACTCAGGCAGAGGGATGATAAATAGGTTTTTACCATGGAGGTAATGATCTGGACCCTGCAGAACTTTGTCTATATCCTCAGCTGTCTTGAAACCAAATTTGAGATAGCCATTAGTCACTATTTGCACCCAGCACTAGACAACCCATTTTACCATGAGCAAATTCCTTACCGCATGTGTACCAGGGAAAGACCCTGGGAATACGCCTAGAAAGCTATAGAATAGCCTAATTGTTTCCTTGATAATTTCATCCTCCGAGAGAACAAAATCCACATCATGTGCAGCAGAAATATCAACTTTATCCATGGTGATTTCGGCATCATTCCATGCCCTTTTCCTCTCAAGTAGCGGATCATACCATTCCCTCTGCTTGAAAGTCATGATTAATTTTGTGGCTTAGCCCTGTGGAACAGTGGGTTCGATGGAGGAGGCATCTTTTGGATCCATATTTAACCGTGAAGTTAATAAGATATGACAAGAGAGGGTTAGGCAAGCAATCTGACTAACTTATCAGATGCACAGGAGAAGACTAACGTATCTTCCCTCGCAAAAATCCACACAAAATAGATAATACACATAATTCTAGTACCTATCCCAGCAACAGGGGATAAGTATTAGAGCAGCAGAATATTGAACACAATCCACACAATCTACACACAAGGATATAACTAGTTCTCACACAGGAAGTATGAATCCACACTTAGAAAGTAAATCCACGCAGAGAATAGAAGTATGCACAGACTATACAAGTACGCACAGAGTTTGAGCTTCACAAAATATGATCAGGGAACAAAGTTCAAAAACAAAAAGTTTCAGTAGAACCTGTTTGTGGTTGAATTAAATTCCCGCCATTCAGAGTCGAACTCACTACTGGTGGAGGTGGAGCCTTCAAACAATGTCTGCCATTCCGAATACCGTGAGTCCAAATCCACTGCTATCCAGATCGTTGTAGGTGTTTTAGAAGAACTGAATTGCCGACCAACAACCGGGATTGTCAAGCATTTTTAAAACCCTCGTTCTGCGGGCGGAAGCCATCAGAAATCCACAACCCGTAGATGGTTATGGTTGGAATCCCATTGGGATTCAGAATAATTTATTACAGGCTGAAGATTACCTGATTAATTGGATGAAATTACTCTCGATGTTCTTGGGAGAAGGCAACGCCTTTTTCGCCCAAATTGCCAGAGAGAGTTTTTTCCTCAGCTTAGTCATTAGTGTTTCTATATAGAGAGAGTCAAGTTAAGTTTAACCTTTGATTTGTTAAAGTCAACCTAGTCACTAATATTTGTGTATAGAAATTCAAGTAATGTTTGACAACTTTTCATTATATATTGAAAGCCAAGTAAAGTTTGATCGTTGATTAGACAATGTCAACCTAGTCATTAGTGTTTATATATTGAAAGTCGAGTAAGGTTTGACCGTTGATTAGTTAATGTCAGCTTAGTCACTAGTGTTTCTATATAGAGAGAGAGTCAAGTAAATTTTGACCGTTGATTAGTTAAAGTTGACTTAGTCACTAGTATTTATATAAAGAAAGTCAAGTAAGTTTTACCGTTGATTAGACAAAGTCAAATATTTTTATTAGTATTTATTATATACTATAAAAAATAAAGTTTGACCATTAATTAGTTAAAGTCAACTTTTTTATTAGTGTTCATATATTGAAATTCAAGTAAAGTTTGACTATTGATTAGATAAAGTCAACCTAGTTATTAGTGTTCATATATTGAAATTCAAGTAAAGTTTGACTATTTCGGGTAATATGCAAGTCTGGAGGGATAGGGAAGGAACTGAGTTGGATCATACATGCATTGCGAGTTGGATCATACATGCATTGCGAGTTGAATTGCTATAAGGAGGCACTCTACACATTTTACTGCACTGGAGATCTCCTCACTGTAGCTTTGTTATACTGAACTATTGGGATATCTTGCACTTGAGTTATCTCTTGGTTGGCATACTGTTGACTAATAGGCGTCTCGAATTTTCGATTCGTCGACCGGTTTGTGGTATGTCAATTAAGGTACATAGATGAAGTACAGCTCTTCTTCTAGCTTAGAAAAGGTTATACAACCACTTTTGAAAGCAAGCATCTACTTCAAGACTTCAGGCTTTACGATCATCATCGAATGATCCTTTCTTGTACAGTTCTCAGACACTACGAGCCAATTCTGGCTTATTAAGCTTGGCCAGGGGAGCCTAATAAAGTCCCCCCATCCTAGGATGGTTTTAATTTTAAAAAAATAGTTATTAATGTTTATATATTGAAAGTCGAGTAAAGTGTGACCGTTTATTAGTTAAAGTCAACAGTCTTAAGTATTTCCATATAGAGAGAGACAAGTAAAGTTTTATCGCTAATTATTTAAAGTCAACTTATTCACTAATATTTATGTATAGAAAGTTAAGTAAGGTTTGACCATTCATTAGACAAAGTCAAACATTTTTTTAGGTATTTATCATATACTAATTTAAATATAGTTTGACTGTTAATTAATTAAAGTCAACTATGTTATTAGTGTTTACATATTGAAAGTCAAGTAAAGTTTGACCATTGATCAGACAAAGCCAACCTAGTTGTTAGTTTTAGACATTGAAAGTCGAGTAAAGTTTGACTATTGATTAGTTAAAGTCAGCTTAATCACTAGTGTTTCTATATAGAGAGAGTTAACTAAAGTTTAACCGTTGATGGGTTAAATTAAACTTAGTCACATATATTTATGTATAGAAATTCAAGTAATGTTTGACCGTTGATTAGACAAAGTCAAACATTTTTATTAGTATTTGTTATATACTAATTCAAATAAAGTTTGACCGCTAATTAGTTAAAGTCAACTTTGTTTTTATATATTGAAAGTCATGTAAAGTTTGACCGTTGATTAGACAATGGCAACCTAGTTATTAGTGTTTATATATTGAAAGTCGAGTAAAGTTTGACCGTTGATTGGTTGAAGTCAACTTAGTCACTAATATTTATGTATAGCAATTCAAGTATAGTTTGTCTGTTAATTTATTAGTATTTATTATATACTAATTCAAATAATGTTTGACCGCTAATTATTTTAAGTCAACTTTTTTTATTAGTGTTTATATATTCAAGGTCAAGTAAATTTGACCATTGATAAGTAAAGTCAACCAAGTTATTAGTTTTATCTATTGACAGTCGAGTAAAGTTTTATCGTTGATTTGTTAAATTCTGCTTAGTCGCTAGTGTTTCTGTATAGAGAGAGTCAAGTTAAATTTGATCGTTAATTAGTTAAAGCTAACTTAGTCACTGGATTTATGTATAGTAAGTCAACTAAGGTTTGACCATTGATTAGAAAAATTCAAAAAAAATTATTAGTATTTATTATATACTAATTGAAATCAAATTTGACCGTTGATTAGTTAAAGTCAACTTTGTTATAAGTGTTTATATATTGAAATTCAAGTAAAGTTTGACCGTTGATTAGATAAAGTCAACCTAGTTATTAGTGTTTGTATATTGAAAGTCGAGTAACGTTTGACCGTTGATTAGTTAAAGTCAGCTTAGTCACTAGGGTCTCCATATAGAGAGAGTCAAGTAAATTTTTACCATTGTTAGTTAAAGTGAACTTATTAGATAAAGTCAAGTAAACTTTTACCGCTGATTAGCTAAAGTTAACTTAGTCACTTGTATTTATATGAAGATAATCAAGTAGGTTTAACCGTTGATTAGACAAAGTCAAACATTTTTATTAGTGTTTATTATGTACTAATTGAAATAAAATTTGACCGTTACTTAGTTAAAGTCAACTTTGTTATTAGTATTCATATATTGAAATTCAAGTAAAGTTTGACCGTTGATTATATAAAGTCAACCTAGTTAATAGTGATTGTATATTGAAAGTCGGGTAAATTTTACCGTTGATTAGTTAAAGTTAACTTAGTCACTAGCGTTTCCATATAGAGTGAGTCAAGTGAAGTTTTACCGCTGATTAGTTAAAGTTAACTTATTCACAAATATTTATGTATAGAAAGTCAAGTAAGGTTTGACCGTTCATTAGAAAAAGTCAAACATTTTATTAGTATTTATTATATACTAACTCAAATATAGTTTGGCCGTTAATTAGTTCAAGTGAACTTTGTTATTAGTGTTTACATTTTGAAAGTCAACTCAAGTTTGACCGTTGATTGTAAAACGTCAACCTAGTTATTAGTTTTAGTTTTATATATTGAAAGTCGAGTAAAGTTTGATCGTTGATTAGTTAAAGTCAGCTTAGTCACTAATGTTTCGATATAGAGAGAGAGTTAAGTAATGTTTAACCTTTGATTTGTTAAAGTCAACCTAGTCACTAATATTTGTGTATAGAAATTCAAGTAATGTTTGACCGTTGATTAGACAAAGTCAAACCTTTATATTAGTATTTATTATATACTAATTCAAATAAAGTTTGACCACTAATTTGTTAAAGTAAACTTTGTTATTAGTGTTTATATATTGAAGGTCAGGTAAAGTTTGACCGTTGATTGGTAAAGTAAACCTAATTATTAGTTTTATATATTGAAAGTCTAGTAAAGTTTGACCGTTGATTAGTTAAATTCAGCTTAGTCACTAGTCGAAGGTAATGGTAAATAGAAAGAAACCGTGAGAGTCTATGGGAGTGGGAACATTGTCTCACTCTCGTGATACAATGAAACCTACTAAACTACACCTGATCTAGATGATTCAATCAGGTGGCCCAGAAGGAACCGGAAAAGTCTATAGGAATGGGAACCTTGTCCCACTCCGTGAATACATGATACCTTCTAAGCTACCCCTGGGCTAGATGATACAGCCAGGTGGCCCAAAACGATGCTACCCCTTTGTAATGACAGAGGCCTGTAGAAATTATCTGTGAAAATACCGAGGGGTATGAGAACAGCCTCACTAGCCCCTCACTCCATGCTACTTCCATACAACCAGTTTTCTGAACCGGCTCTTCAGCCGTGGTTTGTTCCCCACGGGTGTCTTCCAAATCGAGAATGGTCTCGGCCTTGAAGTGAAGTAGTATGACGTCTTCTCCAGGAAGAGCTGGCACACTGCTTCTACCATGTACACCTCTAAGATGAAGATAAAGAGGTGTTATTGGCCTTCGATAACGATCTCTGGATGAGTGCCGAGGTTATCTCGGTGGCATTGGGAGCAGATTGACCGTAGTCTATGTTGCTCCCTAGTGTTCCCACCGATAGACCTCCAAATGATGAAGAGACCGGGCATGACTTCTACTGCGTACGCCCTGCGTAATGGTTTTGTAACCGTCCTCTCCATTTTAGGCAAATGGATAGCCTGATGCCATTTTGTACTTTTCAGTGCAGCGTAGGCAAATAACACAACCGTCAAATCCAAGTGATACCTAGCAAGGGATTAATTTATTTGTCTATGCCAAATTGATTAACCCCTTATGCGACCTGCATGGCCCTGCAACAAACATAGGAAATCCATTTGGCCAGATGAAGAGAGGCTGCTGTACTTCCAATTTTTTTCTATGGACCCCTTCAAGGACTCGAATGCCCCCCTCGAGCACTCGAACACATCCATATCGTGAATGTCCCATTCAAGCACTCAAACACCTCCATCACTCGAATGCCCTCTCGACCAGTTGAATGCCTCCTCGAGCACTCGAAGACCTCCAGCACTTGAAAGCTCCCCACGAGCACTCGAACACCTCCAGCACACGAACACCTCCATCACTCGAATTTCCCCCTTAGCACTCACAGACCTCCAGCACACGAATGCCCCTCCTAAGCACTCGAACACGTCCAGCACACAAACATCTCCATCACTCGAATGCCCCTCAGGAGCACTCGAACACCTTCAGCACTCGAGTACCTCTACCACAAATTCCCCTTCGAGTAGTCAAATACCTCCAGCTCTCAAGGTCTCACACATCAGCCCCTCGAGTAAAAAAAGCACCGGTGAGTCGCCTGATACTGGGCAAAATCAGTGAATCCACTAAATACGAGAATCTGCATTTCCAATCTTCTTTTATTGGCCATCAACACACTGAAACTGAAGCATTACATATGTGTGTTCAAAAAAGAATAAAGTGAAATCTGGGTCCATAGCATAGAGCACAGCAAATCAGTCTGAACTTCAACTAATTCTTGTAAGACAAGGCCGGGCAGTTTCCAGGAATTGAGCACAACCGAGTTTGGGCCTAGGTTTGAACACATGCAAGGTGGTGGTTCACCGGGCACTTGCAAGGGTGAGAGTTTCCCATTTTTCAAATTCACGCAAAGCTGGAAGGTGACCGGGTTTTGGGCACTAGCTAGGCCAGGGGGATAGACTGGGATCTGAACACAATCTAGGCTGGTCAGGTGCCCGGGGTTCGAGCCCAAGCTCACCCGAATCAGTTGAGTAGCAATACTCTCTATGTATGAAACCCATAATTCATTCCATTCCCAAATGAACTTTCATACTATCTATCCATTATCAGCAAGGAACATCAAATATTCTCCACAAACATCCCCTCACAAATCAGCCCAGATTTTCCCTAAGGGACTCCCTAAGAATCAGTACATGGGTGTTCATGAGTCTGCAAAATAGATCAGAAATTTGGCATAAAGAACATAGCACTTGGTCGAGGATTGCAATCAAATCAGCAAACATGGCCGGGGTAGAGCGCAAGTTCACTAGGGTGAAAGCTTTCAACTGCTATGAATTTTTTTATGCCTGAGCTTCATCACTATTCTGCCTGTGGAACAAACGATTCCACCGAATATACTTAAAACAGAGTTCCAAAGCAATCCACACTGGTTTAGCATACAATACAAACTCCTTTCCACAACATTTCACACAAAATAGATTTTTATACACCACACTCTATTTCATGGAAACAGAGTTCCCTCCAAATTTGTTCCACCAAAATCCCATGCTGGACACAAGATGACAAAGAAAATCTGCACAACAAGTTCATCCACACAAATTCGCACAACAAATCCGCACAAAAAATTGAACTGCACAAATTTGCACAGCAAATCCACACTTAATTCATCATACCACCATTCACACCAATCCGCAAAGCCACGTAAATTTAGAGAGAAAGACTTACATGGGTGTTTGCCAAGCTGTCCTTGTTTGCGTCGGGTTTGGCTCTTCCTCCTCCGGTAGAAATTCATCTTCCTTCTCCGGCAGAAAACTCCACTAATCAAGACCGGTGGGCAGGTCTTCCTCCAAGAAAACCCATCGTGGATCCATTGGTCTTCAAATCTAAGTTCGAAAAGTCTGATATTCAAACTTCAAGAACCCAAAAGCTCCAAGCTTGAAGACCGAAAAGCAAGTCTTCATCCCAGAAAACCCATAAAGAGGCTATGGGTTTTCAAAATCCACGTCCGAAATGCGGATCCTCCTCCAAAAGTTAAAGAATAGAACTTTATTTTGCAAAACGGGGAGCCCAGATCTTGAATTTAAAACTTCAAAGACCGAAGCAAACCATACATGAAAACACTCCCAGCAAGAAGCCCAACATTAATGTCGGACTCCTCACCGGAGAAGAAGAGCAGCGGAAGAGAAACCCGGTGAAAACTGACTACGATGAACAGTAGTAGGGTTGCGCCCTATTTTTGCCCAACTAGCTCCAGCTTAGTCTCAGCTTAGTCACTAGTGTTTCTATATAGAGAGAGTCAAGTAAAGATTAACCGTTGATTAGTTAAAGTCAACTTAGTCACTAATATTTATGTATAGAAATTTATGTAACATTTTTATTAGTATTTATTATATACTAATTCAAATAAAGTCAGACCGCTAATTAGTTAAAATAAACTTTGTTTTTTTATATTGAAAGTTAAGTAAAATTTGACCATATGATCAGACAAAATCAACCTGGTTATTAGTGTTTATATATTGAAAGTTGAGGAAAGTTTGACCGTTGATTAGTTAAAGTCACCTTAGTCATTAGTGTTTCTATATAGAGAGATTCAAGTAAAGTTTGACCGTTGATTTGTTAAAGTTAACTTAGTCACTAGTATTTATATATAGAAAGTCAAGTAAGTTTGACCATTGATTAGACAAAGTCAAACATTTTTATTAGTATTTATTATATACTAACTGAAATAATGTTTGACCGTTAATTAGTTAAAGTCAACTTTGTTATTAGTGTTTATATATTGAAATTCAAGTACAGTTTAACCATTGATTAGATAAAGTCAACCTAGTAATTAGTTTTATGTATTGAAAGTCGAGTAAATTTTGACCGTTGATTAGTTAAAGTCAGTTTAGTCGCTAGTGTTTCTATATAAAGAGAGTCAAGTAAAGTTTAATCGTTGATTTGTTAAAGTCAACTTAGTCACTAATATTTGTGTATAGAAATTCAAGTAATGTTTGACCGTTGATTAGACAAAGTCAAAACTTTTTATTAGTATTTATTATATACTAATTCAAATAAAGTTTGACCGCTAATTAGTTTAAGTCAACTTTGTTTTTATATATTAAAAAGCAAATAAAGTTTGACCATTGATTAGACAAAGTAAACCTAGTTATTTGTATTTATATATTAAAAGTCAAGTAAAGTTTGATCGTTGATTATTTAAATTCAGCTTAGTCACTAGTCGAAGGTAATGGAAAAAAAAAGAAACCATGAGAGTCTACGGGAGTGGGAACATTGTCCTACTCCCGTGATACACTGAAACCTACTAAACTAACCCTTATCTAGATGGTACAATCAGGTGGCCCACAAGGAATCGGAAGAGACTACGGGAATGAGAACTTTGTCCCACTCCGTGAATACATGATACCTACTAAGCTACCCCTGGACTAGATGATACCGCCAGGTGGCCCAAAACAAATACTACCCCTGATGGCCAAAACAAATACAACCAGGTGGCCAAAAGATGCTAACCCCGTCATGGTGACCGGGGCCTGTGAAAACCATCCATGAAAAATAGATATTACAACCCGTCTTGGTGACCGGGACTAGCCCCTTTGCTCCATCCAACAACCATGCTACCGGTGATGTGAACCGGCTCTTGCACCGTGGTTTGCTCCCCATGGGTGTCTTTTAACCGAGAGTGGTCTCGGCCTTCCAATGAATGAAGTAGTATGACCTGTCATCCTGGAAGGGCTGGCACACCGCTTCTGCCATGTACACCTCTAAGATGGAGATAAAAAGGTGTTATTGGCCTTCGATAACAATCTCTGGATGAGGGCCGAGGCTTTCTCTTTAGGGTTGGGAGCAGGTTAACTGTAGTCTGTTGTGCTCCCATGTGTTCCCCGCGGATAGACCTCCTAGTGAGAAGAGACCAGGCATGACATCTAACGCGCAAGCCCCGCGTAATGGTTTTGTAACCATTCTTTCCATTTTAGGCAAATGGACAGCCTGCTGCCATTTTACACTTTTCAGTGCAGCGCAGACAAATAGCGCACCCGTTAATTCCCAGTGATACCTAGCAAAGGGTTAATTAATTTGCGTACGCAGAATTAATTTGCCCCCTTCCCGACCTACATGGCCATGCAACTACCATGGGAAATCCTTTCAGCCATACGGAGAAATGCTGCTGCAAAATTATTTGAATTTTTTTTCTTTCTCTGAAGACCCCTTAAAGGGATCGAAAACCCCCCTCGAGCAGTCGAACACATCCATATCTCGAATGTCCCATTCGCACACTCGAACACCTCCATCACATGAATGCCCCCTCGAGCACTCGAACGCCTCCACCACTTGAATGCCTCCTCGAGCACTCAAAGACCTCCAGCACTCGAATGATCCCTCGAGCACTTGAACACCTCCAACACACGAACACCTCCATCACTCGAATGCCTCCAGCACTCGAACGCTTCCAGCACTTGAATGCCTCCAGCACTCGAATGCCTTCTCGAGCACTCGAAGACCTCCGGCAGTCGAATGATCCCTCGAGCACTTGAACACCTCCAGCACATGAACACCTCCATCACTCGAATGCCCCCTAGAGCACTCGCAGACCTCCAGCACACGAAAACCCCTCCCGGGCACTCAAACACGTCCAACACACGAGCATCTCCATCTCTCCAATGCCCTCTAGGAGTCGAATGTCTCCAGTACTCGGATGCCTCCTCGAGCACTCGAAAGCCTCCATATCCCTTGAACCACCAAATTCCTCAAACCACCATATCTCAAATGACCCATTCGCGCACTGGAACACCTCCATCACTTGAATGCCCCCTTCGAGCACTCGAATGCCTCCTCGAGCACTCGAAGACTTCCAGCACTCGAAGACTTCCAGCACTTGATTGATCCCTCGAGCACTTGAACACCTCCAGTACACAAACACCTCCATTTCTGGAATGCCCCCTGGGGCACTTGCAGACCTCCACCACACGAAAGCCTCTCCCGAGCACTAGAACATCTCCATCGGGACACGTCCAGCACACGAGCATCTCCATCTCTCGAATGCCCTCCAGGAGTCGAATGCCTCATTGGACCACTTTACCCCTCAAATGCCTCCAGGGCTCGAACGCCTCCAGTACTCGGATGCTCCTCGAGCACTCGAAAGCCTCCATAACCCTCGAACCACTAAATTCCTCGAACCACCATACCCCTCGAGGGGTAAGGTGGCCTTTGAACTACCTTTTTTTCAGCTTAGTCACTAGTCAAAGGTAATGATAAATAAAAAGAAACCGTGAGAGTCTACGGGGGTGGGAACATTATACCACTCCCGTGATACAATGAAACCTACTAAACTACCCCTAATCTAGATGGTACAATTAGGTGGCTCAAAGAAAATACAATCAAAAAGGTCTGCGATGGTGGGAACCTTGTCCCACTCCATAAATATAGGATAACTGTGAAGCTACCCCTGGTTTAGGTGTAACCAGGTGGCCCAAAAAAATGCTACCCCTTCATTATGATAGGGGTCTGTAGAAATCTTCCGTGAAACTACCGAGAGGCATGAGAATGAACTTAGTGGCCCCTCATCACATGCAACTTCCATACAACCATTTGTGTAAACCGGCTCTTCAGTCGTGGTTTGTTCCCCACGGGTGTCTTCCAAGCGAGAATGGTATCGGCCTTCAAGTGAAGCAGTATGTCGTCTTCTCTAGGAAGAGCTGGTACACCGCTTCTACCATGTACACCTCTAAGATGAAGATAAAGAGGTGTTATTGGCCTTCGATAACGGTCTCTGGATGAGAGCCGAGGCTTTCTCTTTGGGGTTGGGGGCAGTTTGACCGTAGTCCATTGTGCTCCCATGTGTTCCCCGCAGATAGACCTCCTAGGCTTAAGAGACTGGGCATGACTTCTACCGTGCATGCCCCGCGTAACGGTTTTGTAACCGTTCTTTCCATTTTAGGCAAATAGACAGCCTGTTGCCATTTTGCACTTTTCAGTGCTGCGCAGGCAAATAGTGTAACCGTTAATTCCAAGTGATACCTGGCAAGGGGTTAATTAATTTGCGTACACAAGGCCGTGGTTTGGACACAAGCTAGGCCAGTCGGGCTCGTCCCTTAGTCACTAGTGTTTCTATATAGAGAGAGTCAAGAAAAGTTTGACTGTTGATTAGTTAAAGTTAACTTAGTCACTGGTATTTATATATAGTAAGTCAAGTAAGGTTAGACCATTGATTAGACAAAGTCAAAAAAATTTATTAGTATTTATTATATACTAATTCAAGTAAACTTTTACCGTTAATTAGTTGAAGTCAACTTTATTTATTAGTGTTTATCCATGGAAATTCAAGTAAATTTTGACCATTGATTAGACAAAGTTAGCCTAGTTATTGGTCTTTATATATTGAAAGTCAGTTAAAATTTACCGTTGATTAGTTAAGGTCAGCTTAATCACTAGTCTTTCTATATAGAGAGTGAGTCAAGTAAAGTTTGACTGTAAAGTAATTAAAGTCAACTTATTCACTAATATTTATGTATAGAAAGTAAGTAAGGTTTGACCGTTCATTAGACAAAGTCAAACATTTTTATTAGTATTGATTATATACTAATTATAATAAAGTTCAACCGTTAATTATTTAAAGTCAACTTTGTTATTAGTTTTATATATTGAAAGTAAAGTAAAGTTTGACTCGTGTTTCTATATAGAGAGTGCCAAGTAAAGTTTGACCGTTTATTAGACAAAGTCAAATATTTTTCTTGGTATTTATTACATACTAATTGAAATATAGTTTGACCGTTAATTAGTTAAAGTCAACTATGTTATCAGTGTTCACATATTGAAAGTCGAGTAAAGTTGGACCGTTAATCAAACAAAGTCAACCTAGTTATTAGTTTTATATATTGAAAGTCGAATAATGTTTGACGGTCGATTAGTTAAAGTCAGCTTAATCACTAGTGTTTCTATATAGGGAGAGTTAAGTAAAGTTTAACCGTTGATTAGTTAAAGTCAACTTTATTTTTATATATTGTAAGCCAAGTAAAGTTTGACCGTTAATTAGACAATGTATACCTAGTTATTAGTGTTTATATATTGAAAGTCGAATAAGGTTTGACCATTGATTAGCTATTGTCAGCTTAGTCACTAGTCGAAGGTAATGGTAAATAAAAAGAGACCGTGAGAGTCTACGGGAGTGGGAACATTGTCTCACTCCCGTGATACAATGAAATCTACTAAACTACCCCTGATCTAGATGGTACAATCAGGTGGCTCAAAAATATATAACCGAACAGGTCTTCGGTGATGGGAACCTTGTCCCACTCCATAAATAGAGGATATCTAGGAAGCTACCCTTGGTCTAGATGTAACCAGGTCGAAAAAAATGCTACCCCTTCGTGAGAAATCTTCCGTGAAACTACCGAGGGGGATGAGAAAATACTCAGTAGCCCCTCACACCATGCAACTTCCATACAACCGGTTGCATGAACCGGCTCTTCAGCCGTGGTTTTTTCCCTACGGGTGTCTTCCAAGCCGAGAATGGTCTCGGCCTTCAAGTGAAGCAATATGTCGTCTTCTCCAGGAAGAGCTGGTACACCGCTTCTACCATGTACACCTATAAGATGAAGATAAAGAGGTGTTATTGGCCTTCGATAATGATCTCTGGATGAGTGCCGAGGTTATCTTAATGGGGTTAGGAGCAGATTGACCGTAATCCGTGTTGCTCCCTAGAGTACACTGCCGATAGACCTCTCAATGATGAAGAGACCGGGCATGACTTCTGCCACGCATGCCCCGCATAACGGTTTTGTAACCGTTCTTTCCATTTTTAGGTAAATGGACAGCCTGATGCCATTTTGCACTTTTCAGTGCAGCACAGGCAAATAGCGCAAACTTTCCATTTTAGGCAAATGGGCAGCATGATGCCATTTTACACTTTTCAGTGCAGTGCAAGCACATAGCGCATCCGTTAAATCCAAGTGAAACCTAGAAAGGGGTTAATTAATTTGCGTACACAAAATTAATTAACCCCCTACCCGACCTGCACGACCATGCATGTTCCGTCAAATCCGAGTACCAGCATTAGCAATGGATTGATTAACTTCACGGATGGTAATTACGTAATCCACTACCCACCGCACATGGTTGTACAACCCGATGGTGTAAGGTTGCATTCCACGAAATACAAATTTAGCCAAAAAGACAAGGCTAAAACTCACAGAAAATTGAGTAAAATTTCAGCCCAAAAGGTAAGGCTGAAGTTTGCTACCTGGGAGAGGAGGATTTTTTAAATATTTTATATTTTTTTATATTTTTTTTGAGCTGTGGCCATCCCTCCAATATGAGTCACCCCTCGAGGGTAAAGAAGCAATCTGTTGAGGGTACTCCACTAGTCCCCCCTCGAGGACAAATCACTCGAACATCTTCAATCCTCGAATGCCCCCCATCGAGCACTCGAAAGCTTCCAACATTCGAATGGCCTCTCGAGTACTCAAGCACCTCCAGCACTCGAATGCCTCCATCCATTTATCCTCAAACTACCCTTGAGTTCTCGAGCACTTCCAGCACTCGAATGCCCTTCTCGAGCACTCGAATGCCTTCAGCACTTGAATTCCTTGAAATCTCCTTCAGCCCTTGGACCATCCTTCCATCCTCGAACCATTTTTAAACTTCCCTTCGAGTACTGGAACCTCCACCCCTCGAGGGGTTACTTTCCAGCGTACCATTCGAATTGCCACTGTCAGCTGGTAGATGGGTTGCCGGACCATATTTTCCGGCGTTGCTGAGTCATCGGAATCTGGGTAAAAATTGAGAAAACCACCAATTACGAGAATCTGCTCTTCCGTTCCTCTTTTTCCGGGGATTCAAACCGAGAAACAATGCCAACAAATTGGGAGTAACATTCTTAATGATTCCGATTAAATCAATCCACTATGGCTGGCCGCCTAAAGGCTAGATCCAACCAACACACAACGAAACATCTTATAACATCTATGGCGAATCCGAATAGCCCCAAAGTAAGTGCCTCCTCTACCCATAGAATTCTAGTATACTCGGAATAAAGATCACCGTATGATTGTTCATGGTTGAGAGAAATCTTAAATCTTGGTTTTCAGCATAGAGCATCTAAGTACCAACTAGTTCAGGGGAAAATAAGGTCGGGCGGTGTCCAGGTTCTGAACACAAGCGAGGCTGAGAGTTTACCAAGTTCTGGGCACAAGCAAGGCCGAGAGGGGACCGGGTTCTGTTCACATGCAAGGCCGGAGGTTTTCCAGGATTTGAACACACGCTTGGTCAGAAGGTGGCCGGGTTCTGAGCACAGCGAGGCTGGGAGGTGGCCGAGTTCTGAACACAAGCTAGGCCGGTCGGGTGTCCGGGGTTTGAACACAAGTTCCCCTGAATCAGTTAAGGTAGCATACTGGTGTAAGTTCCAATTAAATCAGGTAAATGAGGTCAAGCCTTGTCCGGGTTCTGAGCACAAGCAAGGCTGGGTGGGTTACCGAGAGCAAGGTCGGGCCGAGATTTGAACACTTGCAAGGCTGGAGTTGCCTAGGTTTTGGACACAAGCAAGGCCGGAGGGTGACTGGGTTCTGGGCACTAGCAAGGCCGGGTGGGAGGCCGTCGCCGTACCTCTCAAAGTTAATATTTATAAACCCTTTTATGCTTACTATCTACAACTAAGTAGATAGTGGCAAGTCGGGGTCGTCCACGAAGAAGAGGGATCTTTCTAAGCGTTTAGGCACAAAATGTTGATATTAGGCTAGGAGTAGATATACATACATACATATAAAAACATGTAAAAAGGGGGGGTTTGGATGGTTAGTTGTCCTAAGTTATGAAAGTTAAAAGACAAGATAACTAGCAAGGTTAAGTAACTATGCTAATCATCAAACAAAACTAAGAAAAAGGGTTTTAAAACTACAAAAATAAAGCCTTGGGGGCAATTGATATCCACTTCCAAACCTAATGTAGATCATTGAACCATTCACTCATTCTATCAAATTCATTACTTGACTTAACATTAACATACTTATCTAACAAGAATCACAACACATTATGCACAAGAAGTTCTAAGTTCATGCTCATAGATTTTCATGCAAAGGAGCTAAGGAATTCGTCACTTTCCTAACACTCGAACATTTCAATCATAAGAAAACTTCCTATTCTCAAACAACCCATGGCATAAATGAAGTGAAACATACCATCAAGAATACATAAATGCTAAATAACAAAGGCTTCAAGAACGAGTGAAACAATCTATTCAATACTTCAACTACTTGTTGTGAAGATAAATCTTCTATCCTTCTTAAGTAGTAGTTTACAAGAGTGAATTCGACATCTCTTGTCAAACCTCACCAATGACTCCCTTATTACTAAGAGTATCCCATTGATGGCATTTAGCACAAAGAATCAACAAGCTTAGCAACACTTATAAACACTACACCATGTCTAAGCATTTAACCAATTCATGCATTTACACAAGATTAGTCAAGAACGATCGACATTCATAGACCTCTCTCATTTGCTACCTAAAACAAACATGACAACGAGTTCAATATCATGACATTCATCTAGCAATTATCAACACACCAACATCATTTAAGAAGCTCTAAATCATACTCATATATTCCTAACAAGAAAAGGGGGGAAATCAACCCACTTCCCCCAAACCCTAGCAAGCAATTCATACAAGCATTTCATATACTCAAGCTCCCAACAACATTAAAGCAATTAACAATTAAAATTCAAAGCTCAACAAATGCACAATAGCAAAAACACCAAATAGATAGATATAATGGTTCTTACTACATAGAAATGGAAGCTTCAATCCTTTGCTCCCAAGATAAAACTAAGCTAGAGAACTAAAACCCATATCATAGAACAAAAATCTACAAAGAAAGAAGAAGAAATGGAAGAAAATGGTGAAAAACTAGGGTTTGAAGCCCCCAAGTCGGGCTTAGAGTCTTGGGAAGAAGTGGGTGAAGAGGTATTTATAGTACAAGAATAAGGGGAGAAAAAACGCAGGCTGCAGGGAAAAATTCGCGAGGCCATCGCGAGGCCGTCGCGAGTCGCGACGAAGCATCGCGAGGCCATCGCGAGTCGCGACGAAGCATCGCGAGGCCGTCGCGAGTCGCGACGAACCATCGCGAGCCGCGACCAGATCAGTAAAATTTAGTCCTGTTTTGTTTTGCTTCCTCCGGGTAAACCGTTGATCCATTTTGGGAGTTCTTGTAGTCGATTTTATAGTACTCGAGAAGAGGAATCCAATGGTACTACTCTTGGAGGCTGATTCTTCTCGGAAAATTCTGAAAACTCTGCTTCAAAACGTAGATCATCCTTCACCCATTGCTTTGCTCTCCTTTCTTCACCTCTTCAACTCTTCATATCTTCAAAAAGCTCAAATGCAAGTCTTAAAATCTTCAAAGATATTCTTCAAAGTCTTCAAAGTTTTCAAAGTCTTCAAACAAATTACCTTGTCACACAAAATTCTCTAAAAAGTGATAAAAATGTCAAAGTCGCTTTAAACCCTCCTTAGATAATTTCAAGGCAAAATGTCACGTTTAGAGCATAAAAGTGTACAAAAGTTAATCCCAAAAACCCTAATATAATCGTATAAAATGGGCACATCACCGGGTGACAAGGCTGGGGTTTGGACACCAGCTAGGCCGGTTGGGGCTCTAGATTTTAACACAAGTTTACCCAAAACAGATCGGAACTCACACAGGTGCTAGCAATTTCTATGCGTGACACCCTTCAATAATATTTATCTCCTATGAACATCATATTTACAATCCCTTTCAATAGTACAAATTATCGTAAACAACCCATCTCTTCCTATTAGAGCAACCCAGATTTTTCACAAAGAACTCCATAAGGAAGTGTATATGAGTGTTCATGGGCCAAATAGATCGGAATTTCGTCATAAGAAAACATAGCATTTGGTCGAAGGTTGCAATCAAACCAGCAAAATAACTTTGCTAGAATGAGAGCACCCAGATGCTATGGATTTTTATGTGTAAAATTCGTCACTGTTTTGCTTTCAAATGATCACTGCCATACTGACTTTAAACACACTAATCAACTTAATCACCAGTGTTTTTATATAAAGAGTGTTAAGTAAAGTTTAATCGTTGATTAGTTAAAGTCAACTTAGTCACATATATTTATGTATAGAAATTCAAGTAATGTTTGACCGTTGATTAGACAAAGTCAAACATTTCTATTAGTATTTATTATATACTAATTCAAAAAATGTTTGACCGCTAATTAGTTAAAGTCAACTTTGTTTTTATATATTGAAATCCAAGTAAAGTTTTACCGTTGATTAGACGATGTCAACCTAGTTATTAGTGTTTATTTATTGAAAATCGAGTAAGGTTTGACCGTTGATTAGTTAATGTCAGCAGCTTAGTCACTAGTGTTTCTATATAGAGAGATTCACTTCAAGTTTGACCATTGATTAGTTAAAGTTAACTTAGTCACAAGTATTTATATAAAGAAAGTCAAGTAAGTTTGACCGTTGATTAGACAAAGTCAAATATTTTTATTAGTATTTATTTTATACTAATAAAACATAAAGTTTGACCGTTAATTAGTTAAAGTCAACTTTGTTATTAGTGTTTATATATTGAAATTCAAGTAAAGTTGACCATTGGTTAGATAATGTCAACCTAATTACTAGTGTTTATATATTGAAAGTTGAGTAAATTGTAACCGTTGATTAGTTAAAATCAACCTAGTCACTAGTGTTTCCATATAGAGAGAGTCAAGTAAAGTTTTATCGCCCGACATTATGTATAAAAAGTTAAGTTAGGTTTGACCGTTTAGACAAAGTCAAACATTTTTATTGGTATTTATTGTATACTAATTTAAATATAGTTTGATCGTTAATTAGTTAAAGTCAACTATGTTATTAGTGTTTACATATTGAAAGTCAAGTAAAGTTTGACCGTTGATCAGACAAAGTCAACCTATTTATTAGTTTTATAAATTGAAAGTCGAGTAGAGTTTGATTGTTGATTAGATAAAGTCAACTTAATTACTAGTGTTTCTATATAGAGAGAGTTAAGTAAAGTATAACCGTGGATTAGTTAAAGTCAACTTAGTCACATATATTTATGTATAAAAATTTAAGTAATGTTTGACCGTTAATTAGACAAAGTCAAATATTTTTATTAGTATTTATTATATACTAATTCAAATAAAGTTTGACCACTAATTAGTTAAAGTCAACTTTGTTTTTATATATTGAAAGTCGTTATTGAGTTGCCGGAATCTAGGCAAAATTTGAGAAAACAACCAATTACGAGAATCTGATCTTCATCTTCTTCTGGGGATTCTTATGAAACTGAGAAACAAGTCCAACAAATTGGAAGTACTATTCTTTATTATTCCGATTAAAACAATCCACCATGGCCGGCCGCCAAACCCAACCAACACACAGTGAAACATTTCATAATATCTATGATGAATCCGAATAGCCCCAATGTATGGGCCACCTCAATTATACCCATAATGAAGATCACCGTATGAATGTTCATGAGTGAGAGAAAATTTTAAATCTGTGTTTTCGGCATAGAGCGTCTAAGTGCAGACTAGGTCAGGGAACACAAGGACGGGGGTGTCCGAGTTCTGAACACAAGCGAAGCTGAGAGTTTACCGAGTTCTAAGCACAAGCAAGGCCGGGAAAGGAACTATGTTCTGTTCACTTGCAAGGGCGGAGGTTTCCCAGGATTTGAACACACGCTTGGCCGGAAGGTGGCCGGGTTCTGAGCACTAGCGAGGCCAGATGATCAGTCCGGGATTTGAACACAAGCTAGGACGGTCGGGTGCCTGGGGTTTGAACACAAGGTCCCCTGAATCAGTTTGGGTATCCTATTGGTCTAAGCTCCAATTTAAATCGAGTAAACAAGGTCGAGCATTTTCCGGGTTCTGAGTATGAGCAAGGTTGGGTGGGTTACCCAGAGCAAGGCCGGGTGGGCAGGCCGGGTTTTGATCACTTGCAAGACAGAAGGTTGCCCAGGTTTTGAACACAAGCAAGGCCGAAAGGTGACTGGGATCTGGGCACTAGCAAGGCCGAGGGACAAGGCCGGGGTTTGGACACAAGCTAGGCCAGTCAGGCTCGAGGTTTGAAAACAAGTTTATTGAATCGATTAGAACTGACCCAAGTGCTAACACTTTCCATGCCTGAGACCCTTCATTAATATTAATCTCCTATGAACATCATATTTACAAGCCACTTTCAATATAAGTGGCGCACTAACCCACACAGATTCTCATAAATAGCCCAACTCTTCCTACTAAAACCATCCCAGTATGCGACGACAATCCACACATTCTACAAAATTAGATATGAAAAGCTTCTCCTGTTCCCAGCAAAACTACTCAGAACAGAGTACCACAGTAATCCACACGGGTTTAGCGTACGAATTACTTCTTTCCACAGGAGACCTCACCAAAAATAGATTCTATACGAATAGCACTAAATGAAACCGAAGACAGCCTCCCAGATGACAAGTTCCTCCTCAAAAATTAGCACAACAAATCCCCAAAAAATCCGCACGAGAAATTCATCCATTAAAGCCCGCACAAAATTTATATAGTGCAAGACTTGCATGGGTGTTCGCCAAGATCTCCATGTTTGCATCAGGTGCAGGTCTTCCTCCTCCGTGGAACTTCGTCTTCCTCCTCCGGCAAAAAATTCCATTTATCAAGACCGGTGTGCAGGTCTTCCTCCAGTAAAACCCATCCTGGATCCATGGGTATTCAAATTCCAGTTCGAAAAGTTTGATATTCGAAAAGTTTGATATTCGAACTTCAAGAACCCAAAAGCTCCTAGCTTGAAGACCGAAAAACAAGTCTTCATCCCAGAAAACCCATAAAGAGGCTATGGGTATTCCAAATCCACGTTCGGACTGCGGATCTTCCTCCAAAAGTTCAACAATCAAGCTTTGTTTTGCAAAACTGGGACCCAAATCCCGAATTCAAATCATCCAAAATCAAGGCAAACCAAACATGGAAACACTCCCAGTGAGGAGCCCAACATTAATGTCGGGCTCCTCGCTGGAGAAGGGGAGCTGTGGAAGAGAGACTCGGCGAAAACCTAACACGATGAACAGTGCAGGGCTGCGCCCTATTTTCGCCTCCCCACTAGTGTTTCTAGTGTTTCTATATAGAGAGTAAATATCATTTAATAAGTTGACTTTAATAAATTAACGGTCAAACTTTACTTGACACTCTCTATATAGATACACTAGCTTAATCACTTGTGTTTCTATACAGAGAGTGTCAAGTAAAGTTTGACCGTTGATTTATTAAAGTCAACTTATTCAATAATATTTATGCATAGAAATTTAGGTAAGGTTTGACCGTTGATTAAAAAAAGTCAAACATTTTTATTGGTATTTATTATATACTAATTTAAATATAGTTTGACCGTTAATTAGTTAAAATAAACTATGTTATTAGTGTTTACATATCGAAAGTCAAGTAAAGTTTGACCGTTGATCAAACAAAGTCAACATAGTTATTAGTTTTATATATTGAAAGTCGAGTAAAGTTTGACCGTTGATTAGTTAAAGTCAGTTTAATCACTTGTCGAATGTAATGGTAAATAAAAAGAAACCGTGAGAGTTTGTAGGAGTGGGAAACATATTCCCACCCTCTTAATACATGAAATCTAATAAAACTACCCCTGATCTAGATGTTACAACCAGGTGGCCAAAAGATGCTAACCCCGTCGTGGTGACCGGGGCCTGTGAAAATCATACCTGAAAACAGAGGGGCATGAGAACAAACTCAGAAGCATCCTCGATCCCTGAAATCAGAAGGGGCATGAGAACAAACTCACTAGCCCACTCGCTCCATAGAACATGAATCCAACCAACCGGTAGTGTGAACCGGCTCTTGCACCGTGGTTTGCTCCCCACGGGTGTCTTCCAAACCGAGAGTGGGCTTGGCCTTCATATGAAGTAGCATGTCTTATTCTCCGGGAAGAGCTGGCACACCGCTTCTACCATGTACACCTCTAAGATGAAGATAAAGAGGTGTTATTGGCCTTGAATAACGGTCTCTGGATGCGAGCCGAGGTTTTATCTTTGGGGTTGGGAGAAGATTGACCGTAGTCTGCTGTGCTCCCATGTGTTCCCCGCAGATAGACCTCCTAGTGGTAAGAGACCGGGCATGACTTCTACCGTGCATGCCCCGCGTAACGGTTTTGTAACTGTCCTCTCCATTTTAGGAAAATAGACAGCCTGATGCCTTTTATACTATAGAGTGCAGCGCAGGCAAATGGCGCAACCATTAAATCCGAGTGAAACGTAGCAAGGGGTTAATTAATTTGCGTACACAAAATTAATTAACCCCCTACCCGACCTGCATGGCCATGCAACTACAATAGGAAATCCTTGCTGCCAGATGGAGAGGGGGGGTTTTTTTCCATCGAGCAGTAGACACCCCTCGAGAGCCTTTCCACGAAATCTCCCCTCGAGGGAAAACAATCTATCTCTTGAGGCACTCCTTGAGCCACCCCTCGAGGACAAACCAAGCGAATCCCTCAAACTATCTCTCGAGGGCAAACGAACCACTCCTCGAGTGCAAAGAAGCCATCTCTCGAGGGTACTCCACAAATCCCCCCTCGAGGATAATCAGCACTCGAATAGCTTCAAAATTCGAATGGCCCCCTCAAGCACTCGAACTCCTCCAACACTTGAATGCTTCCCTCGAGCACTCGAAACACTTCCATCTCTCGAATGCCCCTCTCGAGCACTCGAATGCCCCTCTCGATCACTCGAATGCCTTCAGCACTCGAATACCTCAGTCCATATATCCTCGAACCACCCTTTGGTTCTCGATCCACCAGCACTCGGGCATCTTCAAACCTCGAATGTCCCCTCGAGCACTAGAAATCCTACTACATTTGAATGCCCTCCTCAAGCACTCGAGGACGTCCAGCACTCAAATGTCCCTCTCAAGCAGTCGAATGCTTCCACCACTCAAATACCTCATTCCACTATCCCTCGTTCCTACCCCTCGAACTGTCTTTCAGCCCTCAAACTAACCTTCCATCCTCAAACCATTCCTCAACCCTCGAATCATCTGCCCCTCCAACCAAACTTTATCCTTTTTTTGCTCGAATTACTACTCGAGATTGCCAACTACTAGATGATGTTCCGGAGCACATATTTCCGGTGGCGATGACTCGCTGGAATCTGGTCAAGATTGAGAAAATCCACAATTTTTGAGAATCTGCTCTTCCACTCATTTCTTCTCAGGATTTTTATGCAATTGAAGAACAAGGCAACTTACTGAGTATAATTTCTTTAATGATTCCAATGAAAAACAAACCACCATTGTCAGCCGCTGAGGACAAACGGCTAGATCCAACCAACGCACGGTGGAACTTCTTTTTACATCTGTCTTGAATAAAAAAACCCCAAGATATGTGCCTCATCTAGCAATCACATTCCGATGCCGAGAATGAAGAACTCCTTATGAATGTTCATGAGTGAAGAAGAATCAATCTGTGTTCTTAACATAGAGCATAGCTTGTTGGTCTAAATGCCAACTAGACCAGGACTACCACAGTCGGGTAATGTCCGGGATCTGAGCACAAGTACAGTTAGAAGTTTACCGGATCTATACACTGGCAAGGCCGGAGTGGATGACCCGGGTTTAAACACTTGCAGGCCGGAATTTTCCCAGGTTTTGGACACACGCAGGGCCTGAAGAGGACCGGGTTCTGAGCACTAGCAAGGCTGTGTCACTAGTCCGGGGTTTGTACACAAGCTAGGCCGGTCAAGTGTCCAGGATTTGAGCACAAATTTCACCTATATCAGCTAAGGACTCTATGACTGGAACCTAACATTAATTCCACTCTCTTGTGAACCTTATATTATCTATCCACAATCCCCTAAATGTAGCTTTTAGAGCTGCACCGATTCTCGAAAAATATCTACCAATAAGCCTCCTCATCTATCCTCTTCAAACCAGCCTAGAATTTCCAAAAAGAATTCTAATTCAGAATTTCCACAAATGTCGCCATTTGCGATAATTCTGAAATCAGATTACTACACAAAACAGAGTTCTACAATACACACACTCTGCCCTCAGTACTTGTACACTAAATGCTATACAATAACAATCCCAGTAGCTCAGCAATTCCCATACAATAAGAATCATATACTTCCCTACGGAGTGGTGTTACACATCTGCATCTGACCGCAATCCGCAAAAATTGACCACCGGCAAAATACAAGTAATTTTTCCAGAATCCGCCCAGTTCAACATCAATCCGTACAATTCCTCTCTTCACAGACTTGGACAATAATCCCACATAATAAACAATTCCGCCCCATCACAGCACATATTTTTTCAAAAAGAAAAAATACTATAGACCACAGTAGAATTACCAACTAGGGGTGAAAGCTTACTTGGGACAATGGTAGGGTGTTTACTGTGGTCACCAACCTCCGTTGGGTGTGTGAGTGTTCATCCAAAAACATATCTGGAGTTCGTCTTTGTCTCCAGCTAGAAATCTCCGCTCTTCAAGACTGGTGGACAGTTCTTCCAAGAGAACCCATCGTGAAGCTGTGGGTCTTCAAATCCGAGTTCCCAAAATTCAATATTCGAACTTGAAGAACCCCAAATCTCCAAACTTGAAGACCGAAAGGCAAGTCTTCTCCCCAGAGAACCTGTAAAGAAGGTATGGGCTTTTGAAATCCAAGATCGGAAGACCGATCAACTTCCAAAATCCTAGAAAATTTTTGAATGGAGAAAATTTGCGAGAAACCTAGATTTGGGTTTCAATCCTTCAAGAATAGGGGTGCACCATACATAAAAATATTCCCATCGAGGAACCCAACATTAATGTTGGGTCCGTCGCCGGAGAGGAAGAGCTCCGGAAGAAAAACTGGCAAAAATTGACTAAGGTGAACAGTAGCAGGGCTGCGCCTTATTTTTGCCTTTTCACCATGGTCACTAGTGTTTCTTCAGCTTAATCACTAGTCGAAGGTAATGGTAAATAAAAAGAAACCGTGAGAGTCTACGGGAGTGGGAACATTGTCCCACTCCCGTGATACAGTGAAACCTACTGAACTACCCCTGATCTAGATGGTACAATCAGGTGGACCAAAAAAATGCCGTGGGAGTGTACGGGAGTGGGGACATTAGCCCACTTCCTTAATACATGTTACTTAAAATACTACCCCTGATCTAAATGTTACAACGAGGTGACAAAAAAAAGCTAGTCCCGTCGTGATGACCGGGGCCTGTGGAAACCATTTATGGAAAATATTACAACCTGTCGTGATGACCGGGGCCTATATGAGCCATCCCTTCAACAGAGTCCCTTCATGGTGACCGGGGCCTGTATAAGCCATCCCTGAAAAATAGAGGGGCGTGAGAACAAACTCACTAGCCCCCTCGCTCAATTTTACAGCCATGCTACAGGTGGTATGAACCGGCTCTTGCACCGTGGTTTGCTCCCCACGGGTGTCTTCAAATCCGAGAGTGGTCTCAGTCTTCCAATGAATGAAGTAGTATGACCTGTCCTCCTAAAAGGGCTTGCACACCGCTTTATTTGAATCAGTTTAATCAATTGTCGAAGGTAATGGTAAATAAAAAGAAACCGTGGTAGTGTACGGGAGTGGGAACATTATCCCACTCCCTTAATACATGTTACCTAAAAAATTACCCCTGATCTGAATGTTACAACCAGGTGACCAAAAGAAACTATTCCCATCGTGATGACCGGGGCCTGTGGAAATCATCCATGAAAAGTATTACAACCTGTCGTGGTGACCGGGGCTGTATGAGCCATTCCTTCAATAGAGTCCCTTCATGGCGACCTGGGTCTATATAAGCCATCCCTGAAAAAATAGAGGGGCGTGAGAACAAACTCATTTGCCTCCACGCTCCATTTTACATCCCTTCTACCGGTGGTGTGAACTGGCTGTTGCTACCGGTGGTGTGAATCGGCTCTTGTGCCGTGGTTTGCTCCCCACGTGTGTCTTCATATCCAAGAGTGGTACTCGGTCTTCTAATTCGAGAGTGGTACTCGGTCTTCTAATCCGAGAGTGGTACTCGGTCTTCCAATGAATGAAGTAGTATGACCTATCCTCCTTAAAGGGCTTTGCACACCGCTTCTACCATGTACACCTCTAAGATGAAGATAAAGAGGTGTTATTGGCCTTCGATAACGGTATCTGGATGAGGGCCGAGGCTTTCTCCTTAGGTTTGGGAGCAGTTTGACCATAGTCCGTTGTGCTCCCAAGTGTTTCCCACAGATAGACCTCCTAAGCATAAGAGACCGGGCATGACTTCTATCGCGCACGCCCCGCGTAACGGTTTTGTAACCATTCTTTCCATTTTAGCAAATGGACAGCCTGATGCCATTTTGCACTTTTCAGTGCAGTGCAGGCAAATAGTGCAAACCGTTAATTCCAAGTGATACCTAACAAGGGGTTAATTAATATGCGTCCACAAAATTAATTTACCCCCTACCCGACCTTCATGGCCATGCTACAACCGTGGAGAATCCTATCCACCATATGGAGAGATCCTACTGCAAAAATATATAATTTAATTTTTTTTCTGTAGTAGCCATCCTTCGAGGGAAATTCAGAACCCCCCCTCGAGGACAAAGCACTCGAACACCTTCAGCCCTCGAATGGCCCGCCAGGAGCACTCGAAAGCTTCCAAAACTCGAATGCTCCCCTCAAGTGCTCGAGCACCAACCATCTCGAGGACAGAGCCGACTAACACCTTCAACCCTCAAATGCCCCCACACGTGCACCCAGCTTAATCACTATTGTTTCTATATAGAGAGAGTTAAGTAAAGTTTAACCGTTGATTAGTTAAAGTCAACTTTGTCACATATATTTATGTATAGAAATTCAAGTAATGTTTGACCATTGATTAGACAAAGTCAAACATTTTTATTAGTATTTATTATATACTAATTCAAATAAAGTTTGACCGCTAATTAGTTCAAGTCAACTTTGTTTTTATATATTGAAAGCCAAGTAAAGTTTGACCGTTGATTAGAAAATGTCAACCTAGTTATTAGTGTTTATATATTGGAAGTCGAGTAAGGTTTGACCGTTGAATAGTTAATGTCAGCTTAGTCACTAGTCAAAGGTAATGGTAAATAAAAAGAAACCGTGGTAGTGTACGGGAGTGGGAACATTATCCCACTCCCTTAATACATGTTACCTAAAAAATTACCCCTGATCTGAATGTTACAACCAGGTGAACAAAAGAAACTATTCCCGTCGTGATGACTGGGGCCTATGGAAATCATCCATGAAAAGTATTACAACCCATCGTGGTGACCGGGGCCTGTATGAGTCATTCCTTCAATAGAGTCCCTTCGTGGTGACCGGGGTCTATATAAGCCATCCCTGAAAAAATAGAGGGGCGTGAGAACAAACTCACTTGCCTCCACGCTCCATTTTACATCCCTGCTACCGGTGGTGTGAGCCGACTGTTGCTACCAGTGGTGTGAACCGGCTCTTGCGCCGTGGTTTGCTCCCCACGTGTGTCTTCATATCCGAGAGTGGTACTCGGTCTTCTAATCCGAGAGTGGTACTCGGTCTTCCAAAGAATGAAGTAGTATGACATGTCCTCCTAGAAGGGCTTTGCACACTACTTCTATCATGTACACCTCTAAGATGAAGATAAGGAGGTGTTATTGGCCTTCGATAACGGTCTCCGGATGAGGGCCGAGGCTTTCTCTGTGGGGTTGGGAGCAGTTTGACAGTAGTCCGTTGTGCTCCCAAGTGTTCCCCATGGATAGACCTCCAGCTTAGTCACTAATGTTTCTATATAGAGAGAGTCAAGTAAAGTTTGACTGTTGATTAGTTAAAGTTAACTAAGTAACTAGTATTTATATAAAGAAACTCAAGTAAGTTTGACCATTCATTAGACAAAGTCAAATATTTTTATTAGTATTTATTATATACCAATAAAAAATAAAGTTTGATGGTTAATTAGTTAAAGTAAACTTTGTTATGAGTGTTTATATATTGAAATTCAAGTAAAGTTTGAGCATTGATTAGATAAAGTCAACCTAGTTACTAGTGTTTACATATTGAAAGTCGAGTAAAGTATGACCATTGATTAATTAAAGTCAACCTAGTCACTAGTCGAAGGTAATGGTAAATAAAAAGAAATCGTGAGAGTCTACAGGAGTGGGAACATTATCCCACTCCCGTGATACAATGAAACCTAGTAAACTACCCCTGAACTAGATGGTACAATCAGGTGGCTCAAAGAAAATAAAACTGAAAGGTCTGCGGTGGTGGGGACCTTGTCCCACTCCGTAAATACAGGATACCTACGAAGCTACCCCTGGTCTAGATGTAACCGGGTGGCCCAAAAAAATGCTACCCCTTCGTGATGATAGGGGTCTGTAGAAATCTTCCGTGAAACTACCAAGGGGCATGAGAACGAACTTAGTGGCCCCTCAGTCCATACAACTTCCATACAACCGGTTGTGTGAACCAACTCTTCAGCCGTGGTTTGTTCCCCACGGGTGTCTTCCAAGCCAAGAATGGTCTCGGCCTTCAAGTGAAGCAGTATGTCGTCTTCTCCTGGAAGAGCTGGTACACCGCTTCTACCATGTACACTTCTAAGATGAAGATAAAGAGGTTTTATTGGCTTTCGATAATGATCTCTGGATGAGTGTCGAGGTTTTCTCGATGGGGTTGGGAGCAGTTTGACCGTAGTCTGTGTTGCTCCCTAGTGTTCCCCGCTGGTAAACCTCATAATCATAAAGATACCGGGCATGACTTCTACCGCGCACGCCCCGCGCAACGGTTTTGTAACCATTCTTTCCATTTTAGGCAAATAGACAGCTTGATGCCATTTTGCAATTTTCAGTGTAGAGCAAGCAAATAGCGCAAACTCGGGCATTCTGACCCTGGCAAATAGTGAAACCAAACAGTACATCTTCCATGCAACTGGACGTGTGAACCGGTTCTCGAACAGTGGTTTGTTCCCCACGGGTGTGAGCCCAACCGTTGCTAAGGTGTGGCACCAGCCTCCCAAACCAAGAGTGGACTCGGCCTTCCTGGGCGAATGGCCATGCAAGTAGCAGTGGGAATCCTTGTGGATGAAGAGAGCTTTCTTTTTCTCTTTTTTTTTGTTTTTTCTTTTCAGGCCCCTTCGAGGGTATGACCCCTTCGAGGGAGAAACCCCTTCAAGGGTATAACCTCTTCGAGGGCAGGGCCCTTCGAGAGTATAACTCCTTCGAGGGCAGAGCCCCCTCGAGGGAATAACCCCTTCGAGGGCAGAGCCCCTTTAAGGGTATCACCCCTTTGAGGGCAGGGCCCCATCGAGGGTAAAACTCCTTCCAGGGTAGAGCTCCCTCGAGGGTATAACCCATTCGAGCGCAGAGCAGGATTGTGAAGCATTTCGAAAATCCTCGTTCCGCAGGCGGAAGCCATCAGAAATCCGTAACCTGTAGATGATTATGGTCGAAATCCCATGGGGATTCTGGATAATCAGGTACAGGCCAAAGATTAGCTGATTAATCGGACGAAATTACTCCTGATGTTCTTGGGAGAAGGGAGCGCCTTTTTTGCCCAAATTGCTTGAGAGAAATTTTTCCACTCAACCTAGTCACTAGTCAAAGGTAATGGTAAATAAAAAGAAACCGTAAGAGTCTACGGGAGTGGGAACATTATCCCACTCCCATGATACAATGAAACCTAGTAAACTACCCCTGATCTAGATGGTACAATCATGTGACTCAAAGAAAATACAACCGAAAATGTCTGCGGTGGTGGGAACCTTGTCCCACTCCATAAATACAGGATACCTATGAAGCTACCCCTGGTCTAGATGTAACCAGGTGGCCCAAAAAAATGCTACCCCTTCGTGATGATAGGGGTCTGTAGAAATCTTTCGTGAAACTATCGATGGGCATGAGAACAAACTTAGTGGCCCCTTAGTCCATGCAACTTCCATACAACCGATTGTTTGAACCGTCTCTTCAGCCGTGGTTTATTCCCCGCGGGTGTCTTCCAAGCCGAGAATGGTCTCGGCTCTTCAACCTAGTCACTAGTGTTTCATATAGAGATAGTCAAGTAAAGTTTTATCACTGATTAGTTAAAGTCAACTTATTCAATAATATTTATGTACAGAAAGTTAAGTAAGGTTTGACCATTGATTAGACAAAGTCAAACATTTTTATTGGTATTCAATATATACTAATTTAAATATAGTTTGACCGTTAATAAGTTAAAGTCAACTATGTTATTCGTGTTTACATATTGAAAGTCAAGTAAAGTTTGACCGTTGATCATACAAACCCAACCTAGTTATTAGTTTTATATATTGAAAGTCTAGTAAAGTTTGACCGTTGATTAGTTAAAGTCAGCTTAATCACTAGTCGAAGGAAATGGTAGATAAAAAGAAACGATAAGAGTCTACGGGAGTGGGAACATTGTCCCACTCCCGTGATACAATGAAACCTACTAAACTACCCCTGATCTAGATGGTACAATCAGGTAACCCAGAAGGAACCGGAAAAGACTACGGGAATGGGAACCTTATCCCACTCCGTGAATACATGATACCTATTAAGCTACCCCTGGAATAGATGATACCGCCAGGTGGCTCAAAAAGATGATACCCCTTTGTGATGACCGGGGCCTATAGAAATCATCTGTGAAAAATACCGAGGGGCATGAGAAAAGCCTAACTGGCCCCTCACTCCATTCTACTTCCATACAACCGGTTGTGTGAACCGTATCTTTAGCCATGGATTGTTCTCCATGGGTGTCTTCCAAACCGAGAATGGTCTCGGCCTTCAAGTGAAGTAGTATGACGTCTTCTCCAGGAAGATCTGGCACACCGCTTCTACTATGTACACCCATAAGATAAAGATAAAGAGGTATTATTGGCCTTTGATAACGATCTCTAGATGAGTGCCGAGGTTATCTCGGTGAGGTTGGGATCATATTGACCATAGTCTGTGCTGCTCCCTAGTGTTCCCCGCCAATAGACCTCTTAATGATGAAGAGACCAGGCATGACTTCTACCGCGCACGCCCACATAATGGTTTTGTAACTGTCCTCTCCCTTTTAGGTAAATGGACAGCCTGATGCCATTTTGCACTTTTCAGTGCAGCGCATGTAAATAGCACAACCAATCCACCAAATAAAAAAACAGGTTTCCCTAACACTCAACCGTTTGACATCACTTCCGAAGGAAAACCTTGGCTAGTGTTGCCAGATTTTTCCATAGAGGATCCCACCAGCAATCCAGACCATTCCCCACAGATTCCCTACAAATTTTCACTAATTTATAGGATGGATTTTATAATGTACACCCACGGAAATTCCACATATATTCCACAGCAAAATCCACATCGAAATCCACCCCAAAATGCACATAAAATCCTTTCCCCACAATCTGAACACACAGCAAAATCCTACAGCAGATTCCTGCCCTCTAAGTCCACAGACTGAACCCGTAGCAGCATCTTACAATCTAATCCCATGGCAAAACCCTTTCCCCATAGCAAGATCCTCATAAATTCCATATTGGTGTTCTTAAGACCACAAAATAGAATAGATTATGGCATGAAAACAGAGTGAACCTGAGCAAGAACACCACGGTTCTACACAGATTCCTCCCAAAAGAATCCATCCCTTTCCATAGGTAACTCCACATTCCATAAGAAAGAAAAATCATATCCACACAAAATCCAGCAGTTCAGCACAAATTCTTCACAGAGTTGTAAGCACAATCCACACATAATTCAACAATACATCATAATTCCTAAGGCCAGGTTAAATGCTAGCTGTTCCTCACAATTCCATGAAAAATTTGATACAAAATGCCACAGAAATCCACACGATAAACCGCACATGAATCCGCACAAATCCACAAATCCACAAAACAGAGTACTGCTATACAAATCCGCCCACAAAACATATCCACACACAGTTATCCATACACAAAACAAAACCACATTTTCCACACAATTCGTAGAAATCTGCAGAAAAGGAGGTTGGGGAATTACCTTCCTCCAAACTCCAAGCTTCTTCAACAAACACTCTTTGTCGATAACCTAGAGAGGAGGAAACTATAGGTTACGTCGGATTTTTGTTTGGGTGTTACTCAAGGTTGTCAATCCTCATCCTCCAAGTTCGAGGAACCATTTCCGCCGCCGCCAAATAGAGTACTTCCTTACACAGACCTCCAGATACGAGCTTAAGGAACAGCAAAGCTCCACGCTTCTTCGCCAAAACACTCTTCGTTGGCAACCCAGAGAGGAGGCAACCATAGGTTGCATTGGGTTTGTGTCTGGGCATTTCTCCGGGTCATAAGTCTTCTTCCTCTAGGTTCGAGAAATTAAGAATTCTTTGAGCTCCTTGTTCCGCATGTTGTGGGCTACTGTTAATCCAAAACTTCCACGCTTCAAGATCGAGAAGCGATTCTTCCTCCAAGAAAACCCATGATTGGACTATGGGTTTTCCTTTATCAAGACCGGGAAATCGATCCACCTCCGCAAAGTCCACTATCCAGGCTTCAATCTTTGAAAAAGAATAAACCCAGATCTAGTTTTCTTGTTCTCAGAAAAGTGGGAAATACATTGATTTGAGAGACATGTGATACATAAAAAGATTCTCGGCGAGGAGCCCAACATTATTGTCAGAATCCTCGCCGAAGAAGAAGAGCTTCTGGAGAGAAACTGGTGAAAATCGAACATGATGAACAGTGTTAGGGCAGCGCCCTCTTCTCACCTCAGAGAGAGCTCTTTCAGTGTTTCTTTAAGCTTAGTCACTAGTCGAAGGTAATGGTAAATAAAAAGAAACTGTGGGAGTGTACGGGATGGGTAACATTAGCCCACTCCCTTAATACATGTAACCTAAAATACTAGCCCTGATCTAAATGTTACAACCAGGTGACAAAAAGAAGCTAGTCCCATCGTGATGACCGAGCCTGTGGAAACCATCCATGAAAATTATTACAACCCGTCGTGGTGACCGGGGCCTGTATGAGCCATTCCTTCAACAGAGTCCCTTCGTGGTGACCGGGGCCTGTATAAGCCATCCCTGAAAAAAATAGAGGGGCGTGAGAACATACTCACTTGCCTCCTCTCTCCATTTTACATCCCTACTACCGGTGGTGTGAACCGGCTCTTGCGCCGTGGTTTGCTCTCCACGGGTGTCTTCAAATCCGAAGTGGTCTCGGTCTTCCAATGAATGAAGGGCTTGCCTCCTCGCTCCATTTTACATCCCTGCTACCGGTGGTGTGAACCGGCTCTTTCGCCATGGTTTGCTCCCCACAGGTGTCTTCAAATCCGAAGTGGTCTCGGTCTTCCAATGAATGAAGTAGTATGACTTGTCCTCCGAAAAGAGCTTGTACACCGCTTCTACCATGTACACCTCTAAGATGAAGATAAAGAGGTGTTATTAGCCTTCGATAATGGTCTCTGGATGAGGGCCGAGGCTTTCTCTGTGGGGTTGGGAACAGTTTGACCGTAGTCCGTTGTGCTCCCAAGTGTTCCCCATGGATAGACCCCCTAGGCATAAGAGACCTGGCATGAGTTCTACCACGCATGCCCCACGTAACGGTTTTGTAACCGTTCTTTCCATTTTAGGCAAATGGACAGCCTGATGCCATTTTACACTTTTCAGTGCAGCGCAGGCAAATAGCGCAACTGTTGATTCTAAGTGATACCTAGCAAGGGGTTAATTAATTAGCGTATGCAGAATCAATTTACCCCCTACCTAACCTACATGGTCATGCTGCTGCCATGGGAAATCCTGTCAACCATCTGGAGAGAAGCTGCTGGGTTTGGTTTTTTTTTTCAATCCAACAGCAGCCATCCCTCGAGGTTTATTCAGGAGTCCCCCCTCGAGGACAGAGCACTTGAACACCTTCAGCCCTCGAATGCCCCCCCACGAGCACTCGGGAGCTTACGTCACTCGAATGGCTACGTCGAGTACTCGAGCACCACCAGCACCACCTCGAGGATAAAGCGCTCGAACACCTTCGGCCCTCCAGTGCCCCCTCCCGGTGCACCCGAAAGCTTCCAACACACGAATTGCCCCCTTGGAGATCTCGAGCCCCACTAGGACCACCTCGAGGACAGAGCACAAGCACACCTTCCACCCTCAAATTCCCCCAATGAGCCCAAGAACCCCTTCAGCTTAATCCTTCCATCCTCGAACCATCCCTCAAGCTCAAATACCTCAATCTGTCTCTCCTCGAACCATCCTCGAATTTTTGAGCCTATCAAACTACCCTCGAGTACTTGAGCACTTCTAGCACTCGAATGCCCATCTCGAGCACTCGAATGCCTTCAGCACTCAAATCCCTCGAAATCTCCTTCAGCCATCGGACCATCCTTCCATCTTCAAACCATCCCTCAACTTTCTTTCGAGTACTCAACCATCCATCCCTCGAAGGGTTACTGTTCAGCATACCATTCGAGTTGCCACTGCCAACTGATAGATGTGGTTGCCAGACCATATTTTTCGGCATTGTTGAGTCACCGGAACCTGGGAAAAAATTGAGAAAACTACCAATTACGAGAATATGCTCTTTCGTTCCTTTTCTTCTGGGAATTCTTATGAATCTGAGAAACAGGGCCAACAAATTAAGAGTGCTATTCTTTATGATTCTGATTAAAGAAATCCACCACGGCCGGCCGCCAGACCAACCAACACTCATTGAAACATCTCATGACATCTATGATGAATCCGAAAAGCCCCAAAGTATTTCCACCTCAATTATACCCAGAATGAAGGTCACCATATGAATGTTCATAAGTAAGAGAAAATTTTAAATCTGGGTTTTCAGCATGGAGCGTCTAAGTGCAGACTAGGTCAGGGAACACAAGGCTGGGGGTTTTTCGGGTTCTAAACACAAGTGAGGCTGAGCGTTTATCGGGTTCTGAGCACAAGCAAGGCCGGGAAAGGAACCGGGTTCTGTACACTTGCAAGGCTAGAGGTTTCCTAGGATTTCAACACACACTTGGCTGGAAGATGGCCGGGTTCTGAGCACTAGCAAGGCCGGATGATCAGTCTGGGTTTTTAACACAAGCTAGGCCGGTCGAGTGCCCGGGATTTGAACACAAGGTCCCCTGAGTCAGTTTGGGTAGCCTATTAGTCTAAGCTCCAATTTGAGTTCGAGTAAACGAGGTCGAACATTTTCCAGGTTTTGAGCACTTGTAAGGCTGGGTTTTGCCAAGGTTTTGAACACAAGCAAGGCCGGAAGGTGACAGGGATCTAGGCACTCGCAAGGTCGGGGGACAAGGCCAGGGTTCGGACACAAGCTAGGCCAGTCGGGCTCGAGATTTGAGCACAAAATTACCTGAATCAATTAGAACTGACTGTATTGCTAACAATTTCCATGCCTGAGACCCTTCATTAGTATTAATCTCCTATGAACATCATATTTACAAGCCACTTTCAGTAGGAATGGCGCACTAACCCACACAGATTCTCATAAACAGCCCTTCTCTTCCTACCACACCTTCCCAACATGCGTCGGCAATCCACACATTCTACAAAATAGTTATGCAAAGCTTCTCCTGTTACCGCAAATACCATTGTAATCCCCACAGGTTTAGCGTACGAATTACTTCTTTCCACAGGAGGCCTCACTAAAAATAGTTACATACAAAAAACACTAAATGAAACCAAAAACAGCTTCCCAGACAACAAGTTCTTCTTCTAAAATTCGTACAACAAATCCCCAGAAAATCTGCACGAGAAATTCATCCATTAAAGTCCGCACAAAATTTATATAGTGCAAGACTTACATGGGTGTTCGCCAAGCTCTCCATGTTTCCATCGGGTATGGGTCTTCCTCCTCCGCCAGAACTTCGTCTTCCTCCTCCGGCAGAAAATTTCACTCCTCACGACCGGTGTGCAGGTCTTCCTCTAGTAAAACTCATCGTGGATCCATGGGTCTTCAAATCCAGTTTAAAAATTATGATAATTCAAACTTCAAGAACCCAAAAGCTCCTAGCTTGAAGACCGAAAAGAAAGTCTCCATTCCAGAAACCCATAAAGAGGCTATGAGTTTTCCAAATCCGCGTTCGGACTGCGGATCTTCCTCCAAAAGTTCAAGAATAAAGCTTTGTTGTGCCAAAAAAAAGGGGAACCAGATCCCGAATTCAAATCAGCCAAAACCAAGGCAAACCATACATGGAAACACTCCTAGCGAGGAGTCCAACATTAATGTCGGGCTCCTCGCTGGAGAAGGGGAGCTGAGGAAGAGAGACCTGGCGGAAACCTAACACGATGAACAGTGCAAGGCTGCGCCCTATTTTCACCTCTCTTAGTCACTAGTGTTTATATATAGAGAGAGTCTAGTAAAGTTTAACCATTGATTAGTTAAGGTCAACTTAGTCAATAATATTTATGTATAGAAATTCAAGTAATGTTTTACCTTTGATTGGACAAAGTCAAACATTGTTATTAGTATTTATTATATACTAATTCAAATATAGTTTGACCGTTAATTAGTTTAAGTCAACTTTGTTATTCGTGTTTACATATTGTAAGTCAATTAAAGTTTGACCTTTGATTAGACAAAGTCAACCTAGTTATTAGTTTTATATATTGAAAGTCGTGTAAAATTTGACAGTTGATTAGTTAAAGTTAGCTTAGTCACTAGTGTTTCTATATAGAAAGAGTCTAGTAAAGTTTAACCGTTGATGAGTTAAAGTCAACTTAGTCACTAATATTTATGTATAGAAATTCAAGTAATGTTTGACCGTTGATTGGACAAAGTCAAGCATTTTTATTAGTATATGTTATATACTATTTCAAATATAGTTTGACCGTTAATTAGGTAAAGTCAACTTTGTTATTAATGTTTACATATTGAAACTCAAGTAAAGTTTGACCGTTGATTAGATAAAGTTAACCTAGTTATTAGTTTTATATATTGAAAGTCAAGTAAAGTTTGACCGTTGATTAGTTAAACTCAGCTTAGTCACTAGTCGAAGGTAATGGTAAATAGAAAGAAACCATGAGAGTCTACGGGAGTGGGTAGATCGGTTCTTGATATGTCCATTTTAGATGGTTATTTTAGGCTTTTTACGATTAGGTTTTGTGCAATTTTGTGCTCTACATGTGGCATTTTGCCTTGAAATCATCTAAGGAGGGATAAAGGCGGCTTTGACGTTTTTATCACTTTTTAGATTATTTTGTGTGACAAGGTGATTTGTTTGAAGACTTTGAAGATTTGAAGACTTTGAAGATTTGAATATTTGAAGACCTTTACATTTGAGCTTTGTGAAGATTTGAAGAAGTGAAGAGATGAAGAAAGGAGAGCAAAGCAACGGATGAATGATGATCCAGGGTTCTCAGAATTTTCCGAGACGAATCAGCCCTCAAGAGTGGCACCATTGGATCCTCTTCTCGAGCACTATAAAATCGACTACAAGAACTCCCGAAACGGATCAACGGTTCACCCGGAGGAAGCAAAACAAAACAGGGCTGGATTTCACTGCTGGTCGCGACTCGCGATGGAACTGGTCGCGAGTTGCGACGACAGCGCGAATCCAGCCCTGCAGCAGCGTTTTTCTCCCCTTTTTTCTTCCACTATAAATACCTCTTCACCCCTTCTTCTCCACAGCTTTTGGCCCCTGTTTTGGGCCAAAACCCTAGGTTTTATCTTCTTGTTTTCTTAGTTTTTATGCATTTTGTTGTTCTAGAGTAGTTTTTGTACTTGGGAGCAAGGATTGAAGCTTCCATTTCTATGTAGCAAGGAGCATTTATATCTATCTATTTAGTGTTTTTTCTATTGTGCTTTTATTGTGCTTGAATGTTAATTATTGATGCCATTGATGTTGTTGAAAGCTTGAATGAAATACTTGTATGAATTGCTAGCTAGGGTTTGGGGGATTTGGGTTAATTTCCCCCCTTTTCTTGTTAGGAATGTATGAGTATGATTTAGGGATTTTGATTGTGTTGATGGATTGATAATGTGCTAGATGAATGTGATTGATGTCGAACTCTTTGTCATGTTCGTTTGTGTAGCAAACGAGAGAGTTATATGCTCTTGGATGAATGTGCGTTGCACGTTCATCCAATCTCATGTAATTGCATGAATTGGTTAAATGCTTAGTCACGGTGTAGTGGTCATAAGCATTGCCAAACATGTTGGTTCTTCGTGATTAAATGCCACCAATGATACCTTGAGTCGTGGTCGCGACAACGGGAGTCATTGGTGAGGTTTGACGAGAGATGTCGAACTCACTCTTGCAAACTACGAACTAAGAAGGATAGGAGTTTAGTCTCCACAACAAGTAGTTGAAGTATTGAATAGATGATTTTAACTCATCCTTGAAGCATTTGTTATTTAGCATTTGTGCATTCTTGATGGTGTGTTTCACTTCATTTGTGCCATGAGTTGTTTGAGCATAGGGAGTGCTTGTATGATTGAATTGGTTAGGTGTTAGGAACGTGACGAATTCCGTAGCTCCTTTGCATGAAAATCTATGAGCGTGAACTTAGAACTTCTTGTGCATAACGTGTTGTGATTCTTGCTAGATGGGTATGTTGATGTTGAGTCATGTAATGCTATATGATAGAATGAGTGAATGATTCAATGACCTACATTAGATTCGGAAGTGGATATCCATTGCCCCCAAGGCTTTTTATCTTTGTAGTTTAAAACCCCTTTTCTTAGTTTTGTTTGATGATTAGCATAGTCACTTGACCTTGCTAGTTATCTTGCCTTTTTACTTTCGTAACTTAGTTAAACCAACCAACCACCCCCCCATTTTACTTGCTTTTATGTGTGTGTATATATTTTATACTAGCCTAATATTAACCATTTTGTGCTTAGACGCTTAGGAAGATCCCTCTTCTCCTTGGACGACCCCGATTTGCCGTTATCTACCTAGTTGTAGAAAGTAAGCAAAAAGGGCTTATAAATTATCTTTTGCACGGAGGGCGCGACGACCGCCCGCCTGTCAAAATGGCTCCGTTGCCGGGGAAGAGGCATTTATTTTTATGTATTTAGGTGTATTTGGTTGTGTATTGGCTAGTTGTTTTTATTTTCCACTACTTGGTGGTTGTTTTTGTTCGGAGTAGGTATTGCTTGAGTTCTTGGTAATTTATTTTGTTGAGAATCCTTGCACTATGATTCCGAACTTTTGAAAAAAAAAATTTAATGGAGCATCTCACCTTGAGGGAACTCATGATGAGAAGAGAGGCTCAACAAGCAAGGTTTTGTAGGATGTGTCGTTCCGACCATCCTACCGAATCTTGCCCTTTGTTGTGGGAAAAGCACGATGACCGAGAAATAACCCTTGGTTTTCAAAACCATGGGTACTATGAAGAGTGCTATCAAGAGGTTGGAGATGTTGGTTTTCAAGGGCAAAATGTAAGAGTGTTTTCCATACCACAACTCTAACAATCCGGAATGGAGTGGTAGTCTGGATTGGTGGTATGAGAATGAGCCAGAAAACCAACATTACGAGCAACCTAGTTGGCCATCACCACCCTATACCATACCCCAAAACCAAGCCCAACAAGGAAGTTCAAGTTTGACACGTGAGGATGTTTTAAATACCATAGCAAACTTGAACTCCTTTACTAGTGAGGAGCCGGATACCCAGCTCTCCTCTAGTGTTGAGGCCATTGAGGGGCATGCGAGGAACATATTAGAGGTATTGGCCCGCATGGAAGCTCGTGATTCCGAAAATACACCATCCCAACTTGAACTCGATGACTCGGTGAGTGAGGTCACCAATAAAAATGATTTTGAGTTTGAAAGGGATGAGGAGTTGGTTGTAGAGGATAGAGAAATGGAGGAAGAGGTGATAGTGTTACATCCATTAGCATCGTCACCCCTTCTCCCACCTAGTGAACCAAATCCACCGTTTTTGGAAGTTTTGAGGGAAACGAGAGAGGAGCCGAAAGATTATCCCAAGCTCCCAAACCACTCAATTCCCTTTGAACCATCTCCACCTCCACAAAACTTTCCTCTTGAAAGTTTTGTACCCCCACCTCTCGACTTTTGGAAGCTCATGGTGAAGGGGTTCAAGCCTTCACCATACGGATAACATTAGGGTCGTGCCGACGACCTTAAAAATACGTAGCTTCGTCGTGCCGACGACGTTAAATAAATTCGGCATTTCTTTTAGTTTTTGTTTCTTAGTTTGTGTTTCTTAGTTTGTTTTTGTTGTTGTTTTGTTTTGTTCTTTTTATGGCATGTTTTTCTGTGATTTTGTAGCAACATGAAGTGGATTGCAATGAAGGAGATAAAGGAACGAGATCAATGAACGAGGGAAGAAAGCTTGGATAGTTGGTAAGCAAACGAAAACAATTTTAAGCCTGGGATACCCGGTCGTCGCGAGTCGCGATGAGCTTCGTCGCGAGTCGCGACGAACAGGGCGACCTCGCGCTGGGAGTGGATTTTTCTCCCCTGTTCATCGCGACTCGCGACGAAGCCCATCGCGACTCGCGACGAAGCCCATCGCGACTCGCGAAGGCAGGGTATCCCAGGCTTAAAATTTTTTCATTTTCTTACCAACTGTCCAAGCTTTCTTCCCTCGTTCATTGATCTCGTTCCTTCATCTCCTTCATTGCAATGCACTTCACTTTGCTACAAAATCACAGAAAAACAAGCCATAAAAAGAACAAAACAACAACAACAACAAAAACTAAGAAACAAAGACTAAAAAAAACAAAAACTAAAAGAAATGCCGAATTTATTTAACGTCGTCGGCACGACGAAGCTCCGTATGTTTAAGGTCGTCGGCACGACCCTAATGTTATCCGTATGGTGAAGGCGTGAAGCTCTTCACCATGAGCATCCAAAATAAGAGAGGTGGGGGCACAAAACTTTCAAGAGGAAAGTCTTGTGGAGGTGGAGATGGTTCAAAGGGAATTAAGTGGTTAGGGAGCTTGGGATAGTCTTTTGGCTCCTCTCTCGTTTCCCTCAAAACTTCCGAAAATATTAGAGTTGGTTCACTAGGTGGGAGAAGGGGTGACAATGCTAATGGATGTAGCACTATCACCTCTTCCTCCATTTTTCTATCCTCTACAACCAACTCCTCATCCCTTTCAAACTCAAAATCATTTTTATTGGTGACTTCACTCACCGAATCATCGAGTTCAAGTTGGGATGGTGTGTTTTCAGAATCACGAGCTTCCATGCGGGCCAATACCTCTAATATGTTCCTCACATGCCCCTCAATGGCCTCAACACTAGAGGAGAGCTGGGTATCCAGCTCCTCACTAGTAAAGGAGTTCAAGTTTGCTATGGTATTTAAGACATCCTCACGTGTCAAACTTGAATTTCCTTGTTGGGCTTGGTTTTGGGGTATGGTATAGGGTGGTGATGGCCAACTAGGTTGCTCGTAGTGTTGGTTTTCCGGCTCATTCTCATACCACCAATCCGGACTACCACTCCATTCCAGATTGTAAGAGTCATGGTATGGATAGCATTCATGAGCTTCTTGCCCTTGAAAACCAACATCTCCAACCTCTTGATAGCACTCTTCATAGTACCCATGGTTTTGAAAACCAAGGGTTCTTTCTCGGTCATCGTGCTGTTCCCACAACAAAGGGCACAAACCTTGCTTGTTGAGCCTCTCTTCTCATCATGAGTTCCCTCAAGGTGAGACGCTCCATTAAAAAAAATCCTTTTTTTTTCAAAAGTTCGGAATCATAATGCAAGGATTCTCGATAAAATAAATCACCAAGAACTCAAGCAATACCTACTCCGAACAAAAACAACCACCAAGTAGTGGAAAATAAAAACAACTAGCTAATACACAACCAAATACACCTAAATACTTAAGAATAAACGCCTCTTCCCCGGCAACGGCGCCATTTTGGCGGGCGGGCGGTCGTCGCGCCCGCCGTGCAAAAGATAATTTATAAGCCCTTTCTGCTTACTTTCTACAACTAGGTAGATAGTGGCAAATCGGGGTCGTCCAATGAGAAGAGGGATCTTCCTAAGCAATCAAGCACAAATGGTTAATACTAGGCTAGGAGTAACTATATTTACACACACTTAAAAGCAAGTCAATGGGGGGGGTTGGTTGGTTGGTTTCCTAAGTTAACAAAGATAAAAAGACAAGATAACTAGCAAGGTCAAGTGACTATGCTAATCATCAAACAAAACTAAAGAAAAGGGGTTTTAAACTACAAAGATAAAATGCCTTGGGGGTAAGGGATATCCACTTCCAAATCATACGTAGGTCATTGAATCATTCACTCATTCCATCATATAGCATACATGACTCAACATTCACATACCCATCTAGCAAGGATCACAACACATACATCACAAGGAGTTCTAAGTTCATGCTCATACATCTTCATGCAAAGGAGCTACGGAATTCGTCACGTTCCTAACACCTAAACAATTCAAACATACAAGCACTCCCTATGCTCAAACAACTCATGGCACACACGAAGTGAAACACACCATCAAGAGTACATACATGCTAAATAACAAATGCTTCAAGAAAGAGTAAAAGCCATCTATTTGCTACTTCAACTACTTGTCGTGGAGACTAAACTCCTATCCTTCTTAGTTCGTAGTTTGCGAGAGTGAGTTCGACATCTCTCGTCAAACCTCACCAATGACTCCCGTTGTCGCGACCACGACTCAAGGTATCATTGGTGGCATTTAATCACGAAGAACCAACAAGCTTGGCAATGCTTATGACCACTACACCGTGACTAAGCATTAAACCAATTCATGCAATTACACGAGATTGGATGAACGTGCAACGCACATTCATCCAGGAGCATATAACTCTCTCGTTTGCTACACAAACGAACATGACGAAGAGTTCAACATCAATCACATTCGTCTAGCACATCATCAACACATCAATATCATTTAGAAGCTCTAACTCATGTTTTGGATTCCTAATTAAAAGAGGGAAAGAGTAGCTAATTCCTTCCAACCCTAACAAGCAATCAATCAAGCAATTTGTATCCTCAAGCTACCAATAACATCAATAGCATCAACAATCATCATTCAAGCACAATAAGAGCACAATAGCAAAAACACCAAATAGATAGATAGAAATGATCCTTACTACATAGAAATGGAAGCTTCAATCCTTGCTCCCAAGTACAAAAACTACTCTAGAACAAGAAAACACATAGAAACTAAGAAAACGAGAGAGAAAAAGCTAGGGTTTTGGCCCAAAACAGGGGCCAAAAGCTGTGGAATGAAGGGGGTGAAGAGGTATTTATAGGGGGAAGAAAAAGGGAGAAAAATGCTGCTGCAGGGCTAACTGGACGCTGTCGTCGCGACTCGCGACCAACTTGGTTGCGACTCGCGACCAAATCAGTAACTCAGCCTTGCTGTTTTGTTTTGCTTCCTCCGGGTGAACCGTTGATCCGTTTCGGGAGTTCTTGTAGTCGATTTTATAGTGCTCGAGAAGAGGAATCCAATGGTGCCACTCTTGAAGGCTGATTCTTCTCGGAAAATTCTGAGAACCCCGGATCATCATTCATCCGTTGCTTTGCTCTCCTTTCTTCATCTCTTCACTTCTTCAAATCTTCACAAAGCTCAAATGTAAAGGTCTTCAAATCTTCAAATCTTCAAAGATAAATCTTCAAAGTCTTCAAATCTTCAAAGTCTTCAAACAAATCACCTTGTCACACAAAATCATCTAAAAAGTGATAAAAACGTCAAAGCCGCCTTTATCCCTCCTTAGATGATTTCAAGGCAAAATGCCACATGTAGAGCACAAAATTGCACAAAACCTAATCCTAAAAAGCCTAAAATAACCATCTAAAATGGACACATCAATACTATGGTTATTAACTCTTAATGCTAAACCTAGTATTACATATCCTTATGTACTTGTGAGTTTAATGTGTTCTTCGTGGTGTTAGTCTTGATCAAACGGCACCATGGAGACAATGCCTTTCTCGAGGGGTGAGTTCTTCTACAGCATCTTTGCTCCCCCTTCCGGTTCCGAAACCGATTTCGGGACCATACAATTACATTGGATTGCACCACATCACCGGCGACTTTGTGGAGAAACGGGTGTCACTCTACCCCCTTACCTTGATTGTTATTGTTCTTGCCTTATATGTTTACATTGAGGGCAATGTAATGTTTTAAGTGTGGGGAGGGGTTAGAGGATTCACATGCATGCTAAATAGTTTTGGAATGCTTTTTGCTACTTTTCATTGGAAAAACATGAGAAAAGAAAAAAATATAGAAAAACAAAAAAATAGAAAAAAAATAGAAAAAAAAGAAAAAGAAAACCCGCTAAGTTGAAAACCCGAGAGGGTAACTTAGGCAACATTGGGGGCCCGGATAGGTCGAAAACCCGAAAGGGAGGCCTAGGCGAAAATGAGAGGCTAAAATGTGCGGAAAAAGGTGAGATGTGAGCTAAAGAAACATGATGTGTGGCTAGGATGAAATCTCGAAAGAGCTCCTAGGCAAAATGAGAGAAAAAGAGAGAAAAAAAATTCTAAGATTTCACTCATTTGTCGGCATTGGAGTCATAAGGTTGCGGTTGTCACATGGATGGATCGGGTAGCTCAACATCTATGGACCTCTTGGGATTGGGTAGCTTAGTGGGTTAGGAAACGAAGTGTGGTTATGAAATTCCTTATCTCTTTCTACTTCGTTTTTGGTTGATACATTGGCATTTAGTGAAGCATGTGTTTGAACCTCTTATATGGCTTTAGCTTCATTTTATGTCATTGGATTTTGGTGGATATATTGGCATTAGGTGAAGTATGTGCTTAAACCTCTTAAATGGTTTTAACTTCATCTTGTGTCAATGGACTTTGGGAACATCAATTCTGGGCTTTGAAATATTTTTATAGGTAGTGAATTGATAAGTGGTAGGTTTGGTTAGATTTAGGATTGGGGATGTGTGTGTGAAAAATTCTCATGTGAGCTTTTATTTTGGGATTTATGATATTGAGAGTTTTTGTGAGGCTTTGTTTGGGGGATTAGTTTAGGATATGGCCATATAAATTCCTCCGTGTGCTTGGATCTTTTCTTACTCGAGGGCGAGTAAGGTTTAAGTGTGGGGAGGTTTGATGAGGCCATTTTATGCAGTTATTTTAGGGTTTTTAGGATGTGGATATGTCATTTCCTCCGTGTGCTTGAATCTTTTCTTACTCGAGGGCGAGTAAGGTTTAAGTGTGGGGCGGTTCTTGATGTGTCCATTTTATATGGTTATTTTAGGCTTTTTAGGATTAGGTTTTGTGCAATTTTGTGCTCTACATGTGGCATTTTGCCTTGAAATCATCTAAGGAGGGATAAAGGCGGCTTTGACGTTTTTATCACTTTTTAGATGATTTTGTGTGACAAGGTGATTTGTTTGAAGACTTTGAAGATTTGAAGACTTTGAAGATTTATCTTTGAAGATTTGAAGATTTGAAGACCTTTACATTTGAGCTTTGTGAAGATTTGAAGAAGTGAAGAGATGAAGAAAGGAGAGCAAAGCAACGGATGAATGATGATCCGGGGTTCTCAGAATTTTCCGAGAAGAATCAGCCTTCAAGAGTGGCACCATTGGATTCCTCTTCTCGAGCACTATAAAATCGACTACAAGAACTCCCGAAACGGATCAACGGTTCACCCGGAGGAAGCAAAACAAAACAGGGCTGGATTTCACTGCTGGTCGCGACTCGCGATGGAACTGGTCGCGAGTCGCGACGACAGCGCGAATCCAGCTCTGCAGCAGCGTTTTTTCTCCCCTTTTTCTTCCACTATAAATACCTCTTCACCCCTTCTTCTCCACAGCTTTCGGCCCCTGATTTGGGCCAAAACCCTAGCTTTTCTCTTCTTGTTTTCTTAGTTTCTATGTCTTTTGTTGTTCTAGAGTAGTTTTTGTACTTGGGAGCAAGGATTGAAGCTTCCATTTCTATGTAGTAAGGAGCATTTATATCTATCTATTTAGTGTTTTTTCTATTGTGCTTTTATTGTGCTTGAATGTTAATTGTTGATGCCATTGATGTTGTTGAAAGCTTGAATGAAATACTTGTATGAATTGCTAGCTAGGGTTTGGGGGATTTGGGTTAATTTCCCCCCTTTTCTTGTTAGGAATGTATGATTATGATTTAGGGATTTTGATTGTGTTGATGGATTGATAATGTGCTAGATGAATGTGATTGATGTCGAACTCTTCGTCATGTTCGTTTGTGTAGCAAACGAGAGAGTTATATGCTCTTGGATGAATGTGCGTTGCACGTTCATCCAATATCGTGTAATTGCATGAATTGGTTAAATGCTTAGTCACGGTGTAGTGGTCATAAGCATTGCCAAGCTTGTTGGTTCTTCGTGATTAAATGCCACCAATGATACCTTGAGTCGTGGTCGCGACAACGGGAGTCATTGGTGAGGTTTGACGAGAGATGTCGAACTCACTCTTGCAAACTACGAACTAAGAAGGATAGGAGTTTAGTCTCCACAACAAGTAGTTGAAGTATTGAATAGATGATTTTAACTCATCCTTGAAGCATTTGTTATTTAGCATTTGTGCATTCTTGATGGTGTGTTTCACTTCATTTGTGCCATGAGTTGTTTGAGCATAGGGAGTGCTTGTATGATTGAATTGGTTAGGTGTTAGGAACGTGACGAATTCCGTAGCTCCTTTGCATGAAAATCTATGAGCGTGAACTTAGAACTTCTTGTGCATAACGTGTTGTGATTCCTGCTAGATGGGTATGTTTATGTTGAGTCGTGTAATGCTATATGATAGAATGAGTGAATGATTCAATGACCTACATTAGATTCGGAAGTGGATATCCATTGCCCCCAAGGCTTTTTATCTTTGTAGTTTAAAACCCCTTTTCTTAGTTTTGCTTGATGATTAGCATAGTCACTTGCCCTTGCTAGTTATCTTGTCTTTTTACTTTCGTAACTTAGGAAAACCAACCAACCAACCCCCCTATTTTACTTGCTTTTATGTGTGTGTATATATTTTATCCTAGCCTAATATTAACCATTTTGTGCTTAGACGCTTAGGAAGATCCCTCTTCTCCTTGGACGACCCCGATTTGCCGCTATCTACCTAGTTGTAGAAAGTAAGCAAAAAGGGCTTATAAATTATCTTTTGCACGGAGGGCGCGACGACCGCCCGCCTGTCAGTTCTACCATATACACCTAAATTGGTTGTGCTGTTGTTGGCCTTCCAAAAATAATCTCTGGGCAATTAGGAGGTCCAAACCATAAGGAATATTTACCGCCCTATTACTTACCTGCACAAAATATTTACCGCCTGGATGGGCTTCCAAAGTGCGCCAATGAGTGTACCTACAAGAAATGTTTTGAGAAATTTTCCGACCAAGGTTGGCCGCATTTGTTCAGTTTGTTAGAATAGCAACTCATGGGGAAATAATCTGTTGAGGATGAGGTAGTGATCTTTTTGAATAAGCTTGAATGCCCTTGTTGAATTCGGCCGAAGACCTTTTTTGAGAACTTTGTTCCTTTCACTCCATATGTAGTAAACAGTAGTTGCTAATGCTAGAGGTCCCAATTTCCTTTTCAGCTACGATCCTTGGACCTGTCTTCTGATCCATTTTTCAGAGGCTGCAACGGACTCTGTGGCTCTTCTCAAACCCATCCAGATTTGCACCCTATCACATATAGTTCAGGCAAAATCACACTGGAAGAACAAGTGATCGTGCGTCTCAACCTCCGACTGACATAGGGAGCAGATATGATCCGTGTGTGCATCTTCACCTCCATGGAACCTATCTTTGGTTTGAAATCGACCAAGAGAAGCAAGCCAGGTAATGAATGAGAACCGGGGGGGAATGGATCCATGCCAAAGGGAATTGTAAAATCTGGCCCTTGGGAGGGTGGGTATATCCTATAAATGAGGGTAGGTAGACCTATGTATGTGATCATGGGTCGTCGCCATAAATTTTCCTGATCCTGCCGAAACCGCCAGCATGTCCTTGACTGCGTCGACTGAGCCACCAGATATGATGATCATTTTGTCCCAGAGTTTGCAGAGATTTGTGAAGTAGAGTGAAAATTTTTCTGAGATTCTGGAACATGGAGCCCTTGGATGTCCAAGCCAAATACTGCTGGTAGTCAAGAATTTTGAATGAACCCATCTGATCCAGAGCGAATCCTTCTTTGAGTGTATGTCCCATAACTGTTGTGCGATGATGGCCATATTCCATATCTTGAAGTCCCGAATTCCCAGACCCCCATTACTTTTCGGAGTACATAGCCTCTTCCAGGATACCTTATTCTGTTTCTTTTCTCCCCACAGGAAATGTTTAAATTTTCTTTCTAGTGATTCCATGACATTACCCTGTATGATGAAGTGTTGTATCCAGAAGACAATGATGCCCTAGACCACAGATTTGATGAGTTCCAGTTTTCCCACGTATGATAACGTGTGCCCTTTGAATTTTACAATTTCGTTGTCGACGCTCTCGAGGAGCTTATGGAATTGAGAGACCTTCAATTTACTGGAGTTCAATGGGATGCCCAAATATCTTACCGGAAAGGTAGCCCAAGGAATACCTGTGAAGCTTAAGTCGTCTTTAATACCCATCTCGTAGAATTGCAATTTTGCGGAGTTGATGGCCAAGCAGGAGGTCTGTTGAAAATCATGAAGAACAGACATGAGGGTATGAACCGAGTCTCGATCCGCCTTCAAGAAGAGCATCAAATCATCCGCAAAAGCTAGATGAGTGATTTTCAGTTTTTTGCATCTGGGGTGAAATGAGAACCGAGTGGATTCTTTCTTCCTTTTTAGCAGCCTGGAGAGGTATTCTATGCAAATGACAAAAAGTATGGGAGAGAGCGGGTTGCCCTGACGAACACCCTTTTGCTTTTGAAGAAGTCAGATAATTTGCTACTGATCGCAATAGAGAAAGTCACAGTTGTTACGCATTCTATGATTCTGTCGACCAACAAGTGCGGGAAGCCCAGGTCGGTTAGTACCTCTTGTATGAAGTCCCAAGACACCGTGTCGAAAGCCTTTGCGAGGTCGACCATAATCATACAGCAGGGGGATGATCTTGAATTGTCGTATCCTCTTACCATCTCTTGGGCCAACATTACATTATCTGACAGCTTCCGACCTTTCACAAACACAGCCTGGCAGGGGTCAATAAGACCGGGGAAGAAAGGTTCGAATCTTGACCCACGGTCTCCCAATGACTCTTGAAGAAGGCCACTGTGAAACCATCGGGGCCTGGTGCTTTGTCATCAGACATAGAGAAGAGGGCAAACTTTATTTCATGTCTTTCTATATCTTGGCTCAATATTTCTCTCTCCATATTGTTGAGTAAGGGACCTGAGTGGAGTGTATCTACCTCTATAGAAGTTCGTGGAACTTCTGTACCAAACAATCCCCTATAAAATTCACCAAATAGTGTCCCTTATCTTGCACTGGATGTGACTATCCTATTTTCATCATTCAGGATTGCCGGATTCCCACCCCCTTTCCTGTTGGCCACCAAACCGTGAAAAACTCTTGTTCCCTTATCCGCCATGGTGACAAAGTTAATTCTTCCCATTTGGGAAAGGAATTTCGACTCCCCCGTGTAGAGGAGCAGTGAATTTTGCTTTAAAGCAGTCAGCTAATAAACCGGCTCGGGTGATGCATTTGCCGATGTAAGATTCTTCAATGCTGCTGCATACTCCTTATCTGCTCTTTTTGCCTTTTCTGAAATGTGATTGAAATCTTTTTTCCCCAGTTCCTTCAGGGGTTTCTTCAACCTCTGTAGCTTGTGACATAAAGCATATTGTTTGAATCTCTGTACCTTTGGTGACTAGTGATCATGAACCACCTGTTTGGACCTCGCATGTGCGTTCCACATGTTTTGGAACCTAAAGGGCCTGTTAGCTTGTCTATATCTTGCGCCAGTGATGTAACGAATGGTAGGTGATCAGAGAGTGCCGACCCAGGAAGAAAGGTGGTGTGGCACGAATCACCGTCCTATTTTTGGTTGAGCAGGACACGGTCTAGTTTGCACCTAATTGTCTAATCCGTATTGTGCCACGTGAAGTGTTCGCCAAGTACTAGAGCGTCTCTGAGACCACATGAAGTGCAAGCTTCTTGAAATTCCCTCATTTGGTAGATACTGGGGGATGTGTTTCCCATGTGATCATTAACGCTGAGGATGGCATTAAAGTCACCAAGTACTATCTATGGTGAGTCTAGGTTTGTGCCGTATCACTTTAATTCTGCCCAAAGGGGCAACCTGTGTACTCTTCCTACACTATTCCGATAGGTGTAAGTGCATAGAAATTGCACATTCAACATCAGGCTGCGTACTTTTAGATGAATCAGCTGCGCCATTCTACATGTTATCTCAACAAAAAAACTTTTTGGGATCCCAAACTATGAGAATCCTACAGTTGGGTGCCACGTCAAAATTGTGGGTGTATCTCCATCCTTTGAGACTCTTCATGAAGATGTTCAACGTTCATTCACTTGCCTTTGTTTCTATAATGCCTAGTAGACCAATATTATTTTCAGAGATAATGTTTTTCACCCATCTCCTTTTTTCTGTGGCACCAAGGCCCCTGATGTTGAGGCAGGCCGTATTCATTGGAAACTGAAGGTCCCTTTGGGCCTGGACCGCCGCCTTTGCTACTATCAGTTGAAAATGAGCTCTTCGCTACTTTAGCCACTTTTTGATAAGTCTTCTTCAATGGGTTGAGCAAAATGGAAAATGATCTAGTTCTGGAATTTCCTCTGGTAAGCTTTCTCCCACCCGTGATTTGTGATTTTGGCTTTGGAGGTCTCCCTGCTCTTGGAGGGTTGCTCTGTCTTGCCTTCGGATACAGCATGCTCTTCAGTATGTTTCCTGCACCTTGCATTGGTCTTATTGCATCTCCATAAGCGGGGTGTCTATCCGGGCTGGTTTCTCCACTGAACTCCTTGTTGTTATGAGCCTGATAATTTGGCTGTATAGTAGCATCTCCCCCGTTGTTCTGATCCATCTCCCTTTCTTTCCTCGTCTCCTCATCTTTCTCCTTTTCTGAGTCGAGGTCTTGTCCTGTGCTGCTTGAACCCGTATTGTCTGTATTTTTACCTGTAGCTTTGTCTCAATGGGTATGTGAGGGCACCTCATTAGGAATGTTACTTTCTTCTTCCTCCGCCTGTGCTGAAAGAGCGCATTTGTCACAGCCGGCACCTATTTTCCTCTTTGCCCTGCGCTCCTGAATGGCCCTATCCCTGGCCTAGAATAATTCATCACAAACCTCAAAAAGATGGGTATTTTCTCCGCAGTTAGGGCACCACGATTTGCAGTAGTCGTAAAGGATCTATTGTGAATGGGTGTCTCCATCATGCATGCGGAATGTGACTGTTTCCATGAGCTTTTTTGAGGTGTCGATAAGGACAAGAATCCTAGCGTAGTATCCAACGAGGTCTCGTGTTGCGTTGTCCATGAGAATGGGATCTTCTAATGTGGATGCTATCTTCTCCAGGGCCTTTTTGTGCTAGCAGGACTTGGGCAAGTGATTCATACGTATCCAAATCGGTTTTTTTGCCATAATTCGCAAGTCAAACTTCCCAGACTCAGGCAGGATTAATAGCTTTTACCATATAGGTAATGATCTGGACCCTGTAGCACTTTGTCCCTATCCTCAGCTGTCTTGAAACCGAATTTGAGATAGCCATTAGTCACTGTTTGCACCCATCACTGGACACCCCATTTTGCTATGAGCAAGTTCCTTACCGCATGTGTACCTGGGAAAGACCCTGGGAATACGCCAAGAAAGCCATAAAATAGCCTAATTTTTTCCTTGATAATTTCATCCTCGATGAGAACGAAATCCACATCCCATGCTGCAGAAATATCAACTTTGTCCATGATGATTTCAGCATCATTCCATACCCTTTTCCTCTTAAGTAGCGGATCATACCATTCCCTCTGCTTGAAAGTCGTGGTTGATTTTGTGGCCTGGCCCTGTGGAACAACGGGTTTGGTGGAGGAGGCAGCATTTGGATCCATATTTAACCGTGAAGTTAATAAGATACGACAAGAGAGGGTTTGGTAAGCAATCCAACTAACTTATCGGATGCACAGGAGAAGACTAATGTATCTTCCCTCACAAAACTCCACACAGAATATATAATACACACAATTCTAGTACCTATCCCAGCAATAGGGGATAAGTATTAGAGCAGCAAAATATTGGACACAATCCACACAATCTACACACGAGGATAGAACAAGTCCTCACATAGGAAGTATGAATCCACACTTAGAAAGTAAATCCACACAGAGAACAGAAGTATGCACAGAGTTGGTACAAAAATCGACAGAATCCACACAGAATACAAATCCTCCCAGAGAATACAAGTACGCACAGAGTTTGAGTTCACATAATATGACCAGGGAACAAAGTTCAATAATAAAAGGTTTCAGCAGAACCTATTTGTGGTTGAATTAAACTCCCGCCATTCAGAGTCGAACTCACTACTGGTGGAGGCGAAGCCTTCAAACAATGTCGGCCATTCCGAATACCGTGAGTCCAAATCCACTGCTACCCAGATCTTTGTAGGTGTTTAGAAGAACTGAATCACCGACCAGTAACCGGAATTGTCAAGCCTTTCGAAAATCCTTGCACCGCGGGCAGAAGCCATCACAAATCCGTAACCCATAGATGATTATGGTCGAAATCCTATCGGGATTCTGGATAATTAGGTACAGGCTGAAGATTAACTAATTAATCGGACGAAATTGCTCGTGATGTTCTTGGGGGAAGGTAGCATCTTTTTCGCCCAAATCGCCAGAGAGAGTCACCAGTCAGCTTAGTCACTAGTCGAAGGTAATGGTAAATAAAAAGAAACCGTGAGAAGTCTACGGGAGTGGGAACATTGTCCCACTCCCGTGATACAATGAAACATACTAAACTACCCCTGATCTAGATGGTACAATCAGGTGGCCCAAAATAATGCCGTGGGAGTGTACGAGAGTGGGGACATTAGCCCACTCCCTTAATACATGTTACCTAAATTACTACCCCTGATCTAAATGTTACAACCAGGTGACCAAAAGAAGCTAGTCCCTTCATAAAGACCAGGGCCTGTGGAAACCATCCATGGACAATATTACAACCCGTCGTGGTGACCGGGGCCTGTATGAGCCATCCCTTCAACAGAGTCCCTACATCGTGACCGGGGCCTATATAAGCCATTCCTGAAAAACAGAGGGGTGTGAGAACAAACTCACTTGCCTCATCGCTCCATTTTACATCCATGCTACCGGTGGTGTGAACCGGCTCTTGCATCGTGGTTTGCTCCCCACAAGTGTCTTCAAATCCGAGAGTGGTCTCGGTCTTCCAATGAATGAAGTAGTATGACCTGTCCTCCTAAAAAGGCTTGCACACCGCTTCTACCATGTACACCTCTAAGATAAAGATAAAGAGGTGTTATTGGCCTTCGATAACGGTCTCTGGATTAGGGCCGAGGCTTTCTCTGTGGGGTTAGGAGCAGTTTGACCGTAGTCCGTTGTGCTCCCAAGTGTTCCCCACGGATAGACCTCCTAGGCATAAGAGACCGGGCATGACTTCTACCGCGCATGCCCCGCGTAACGGTTTTGTAACCGTTCTTTCCATTTTAGGCAAATGGACAGCCTGATGCCATTTTGCACTTTTCAGTGCAGCGCAGGCAAATTGCGCAACCGTTAATTCCAAGTGATACCTAGAAAGGGGTTAATTAATTTGCGTACATAGAATTAATTTACCCCCTACCCAACCTACATGGCCATGCTACTACCGTGGGGAATCCTATCAGCCGTATGGAGAGAAGCTGCTGCAAATTTTTTTTGCTAGCAGTAGCCATCCCTCGAGAGCATTTCCACGAATTCACCCTCGAGTACTTGAAGTTACACTCGAAAGCCCCCCTCGAGCACTCGAGGACATTTGGTACATCTTGAGCATCTCGAAACATCTCCGACAGTCGAATCCCCCTCAAGCACTCGAACACTTCTAGCTCTCGAATTGCCCTCTCGAGCACTCGAATGCCTTCAGCACTCGATACCTCAGTCCATCTATCCTCAAACCACCATTCGGATCTCGGTCCACAAGCACTCAGACATTCGAGTACTCGAGCACTTCCAGCATTCGAATGCCCATCTCGAGCACTTGAATGCCTTCAGCACTCGAATCCCTCGAAATCACCTTTAGCCCTCGAACCATCCCTCATCTTCCCTTCGAGTATTCGAACCTCCCCTGCCCGAGGACAAAGAACTCAAACACCTTCAACCCTCAAATGCCCACCACCGAGCACGCGAAGCCTTCCAACACTCAAATGTCCCCCTCGAGTACTCTAGCACCTCCAGCGCTCGAATACCTCAATCCGTCTAGCCACAAACTACCCTCGAGTACTTGAGCACTTCCAGCACTAGAATGTCCATCTCGAGCACTCGAATGCCTTTAGCACTCGAATCCCTCGAAATATCCTTAAGCCCTCGGACCATCTTTCCATCCTCGAGCCATCCCTCAACTTCCCTTTGAGTACTCAAACCTCCAATTACGAGAGTCTAATCTTCCATTCCTCTTTTTCTGGAGATTCTTATGAAATTGAGAAACAAGGCCAACAAATTGGGAGTACTATTCTTTATGATTCCAATTAAAATAATCCACCATGGCCGGCCGCCAAACCAACCAAACACACAGTGTAACTTCTCATAACATCTATGATGAATCCGAATAGCCCCAAAGTATGTACCACCTCAATTATACCCAGAATGAAGATCGCCGTATGAATGTTCATGAGTGAGAAAATTTTAAATCTGTGTTTTCGGCATAGAGCGTCAAAGTGCAAACTAGGTCAGGGAACACAAGGTCGGGGGGTGTCCGTGTTCTGAACACAAGTGAGGTTGAGAGTTTACCGGATTCTGAGCACAAGCAAGGCCGGGAAAGGAACTGGGTTCTGTTCACTTACAAGGCCAGAGGTTTCCTAGGATTTGAACACACACTTGGCCGGAAGGTGGTCGGGTTCTGAGCACTAGCGAGGCTGGATGATCAGTCCGGGTTTTGAACACAAGCTAGGCTGGTCGGGTGCCCGGGGTTTGAACAATAGGTCCCCTGAATCAGTTTGGGTAGCCTATTGGTCTAAGCTGCAATTTAAATTCGAGTAAATAAGGTCGAGCATTTTCTGGGTACTGAGCACAAGCAAGGCTGGGTGAATCACTGTGAGCAAGGTCGGGCGGGCAGGCCAGGTTTTGTTCACTTGCAAGGCTGGAGGTTTCCAGGTTTTGAACACAAGCAAGGCCGGAAGGTGACTAGGATCTGGTCACTAGCAAGGCCGGGGGACAAGGCCGGGGTTCAGACACAAGTTAGGCCAGTCGGGCTCGAGGTTTGTGCACAAGTTTACCTGAATTGATTAGAACTGACCCTAATGCTAACAATTTCCATGCCTGAGACCCGTCATTAATATTAATCTCCTATGAACATCATATTTACAGGCCATTTTCAGTAGGAGTGGCGCACTAACCCGCACAGATTCTCATAAACAGCCTTTCTCTTCCTACCAAACCTTCCCAGCATGCGTCGGCAATCCACATATTCTACAAAATTAGATATACAAAGCTTCTCCTGATCCCAGCGAAACTACTCAGAATAGAGTACCACAGTAATCCACATGGGTTTAGCGTACGAATTACTTCTTTCCACAGGAGGCCTCACCAAAATAGATTCTATACAAAAAGCACTAAATGAAATCGAGGACAGCTTCCCAGACGGCAAGTACCTCTTCAAAAATTCGCACAACAAATCCCCAAAAAATCTACACAAGAAATTCCTCCATTAAAGTCCACACAAAATTTATATAGTGCAAGACTTACATGGGTGTTCGCCAAGCTCTCCATGTTTGCATTGGGTACGGGTCTTCCTCCTCCGCCAAAACTTCGTCTTCCTCCTCCACCAGAAAATTCCACTCATTAAGACCGGTGGGCAGGTCTTCCTACAGTAAAACCCATCGTGGATCCGTGGGCCTTCAAATTCCAGTTCAAAAAGTCCAATATTCGAACTTTAAGAACCCAAAAGCTCCTAGCTTGAAGACTGAAAAGCAAGTCTTCATCCGAGAGAACCCATAAAGAGGCTATGGGTTTTCCAAATCCACATTTGGACTGCGGATCTTCCTCCAAAAGTTCAAGAATCAAACATTGTTTTGCAGAACGGGACCCAGATCCCGAATTTAAATCACCCAAACCAAGGCAAACCATACATGGAAACACTCCGAGCGAGGAGCCCAACATTAATGTTGGGCTCCTCGCTGAAAAAGGGGATCTGTGGAGAAGAGACCTGGCAAAAACCTAACACGATGAACAGTGCAAAGCTGCACCCTATTTTTGCCTCAGAGCTCACAGCTTTGTCTCAACTTAGTCACTAGTGTTTCTATATAGAGAGAGGTAAGAAAATTTTAACTACTGATTTGTTAAAGTCAACATAGTCAATAATATTTATGTATAGAAATTCAAGTAATGTTTGACCGTTGATTAGACAAAGTCAAACATTTTTATTAGTATTTATTATATACTTATTCAAAAATAGTTTAACCGTTAATTAGTAAAAGTCAACTTTGTTATTCATGTTTGCATATTGTAAGTCAATTAAAGTTGGACCATTGATTAGACAAAGTCAACCTAGTTATTAGTTTTATATATTTAAAGTCGAGTAAATTTTGACCGTTGATTAGTTAAAGTTAGCTTAGTCACTAGTGTTTCTATATAGAGAGAGTCTAGTAATGCTTAACCGTTGATTAGTTAAAGTCAACTTAGTCACTAATATTTATGTACAAAAATTCAAGTAATGTTTGACCATTGATGTGTCCATTTTATATGCTTTATTTAGTAGTATTTAGGATCACTTTTGTGCTCTTTTATAATTGAGAGCTTGTGTTTTACCTTGAAATTCTCTTAGGAGAGGTAAAAGCAACTTTATGCTCTTTTACCTCTTCTAAGTGGATTTTGTGTGACAAGGGAAGAACACGGAAGCAACGAAGACCGGAAGACATTGAAGACTATACTTTCGAAGACTTTTGGATACTCACTTCGAAGACATGAAGACCGGAGGCCGTTGAAGACCATTTTTGGAGCCGTTGAAGACTTGAAGATTGAGAGGGATGGCTATGAAGAAGACAAAGAAACAATGCAAAACTCTGGCTCCCGTTGCGACCCCGTCGCGACACCATCGCGACCATCGGGGCACCGTCGCGAGTCGCGACCAATGGGCGGCCAGAAATCAACTTTATCTTCTTTGCACTATAAATACTACTCTCTTTCCTCCTCTTCTCCAGTTTAGCTCAGCCCATTTTCTCTCTGGTTTTTGGGCGAAAACTCTAGGTTTTTCTCTTCTTTCTTTTCTTTGTTTTTTCTTAGTTTAATTATGTCTTTTGTTGTTCTAGAGTAGTTCTTGTACTTGGGAGCTATGGATTGAAGCTTCCACTTCTATGTATTGAGAACCATTTCTATCTATCTATTTGGTGTTTTTGCTATTGTGCATTTATTGTGCTTTGAATGCTAATTGTTGATTTCATTGATGTTGTTGAGAGCTTGAGGATATGAATGCTTGTATGAATTGTTAGCTAGGGTTTGGGGGATTTGGGTTAATTTCCCCCCTGTTCTTGTTAGGCATGTATGAGTGTGAATTAGAGCTTTTGATTGTGTTAGTGTGTTGACAATGTGCTAGACGAGTGTGATTGATGTCGAACTCTTCGTCACGTGCGTTATGTGTAGCAAACGAGAGAGTCATATGCTCGTGGGTGAATGTGCTTGCACGTTCATCCAATCTCGTGTAATTGCATGAATCGGTTAAATGCTTAGTCACGGTGTAGTGGTCATAGGCGTTGCCGAGCTTGTTGGTCCTTCGTGCTAAATGCCACCAATGGTACCTCGAGTCGTGGTCGCGACTCGGGAGTCATTGGTGAGGCTTGACAAGCGATGTCGAACTCACGCTTGCAAACTACTAACTAAGAAGGATAGGAGTTTAGTCTCCACGACAAGTAGTTGAAGTATTGAATAGATGATTTAAATTCATTCTTGAAGCATTTGTTATTTGGCGTTTATGTATTCTTGACGGTGTGTTTTACTGCATGTGTGCCATGAGTTGTTTGAGCATAGGTAGTGTTTCTGTGGTTGAATTGTTTAGGTGTAGGAATGTGACGAATTCCGTAGCGCCTTTGCATGAAGATCTATGAGCATGAACTTAGAACTCCTTGTGATGTGTGTGTTGTGGTACTTGCTAGATGGGTATGTGAGTGTTGGGTCCAGAATGCTATATGATGGAATGTGTGAATGATTCGATGAACTACATTAGATTTGGAAGTGGATATCCATTGCCCCCAAGGTTTTATCTTTGTAGTTTTAAAACCCCTTTTCTTTAGTTTCGTTTGATGACTAGCATAGTCACTTGACCTTGCTAGTTATCGTGTCTTTTTATCTTTGTTAATTTAGGAAACCATCCAACCAACCCCCCCCCCCCATTTACATGCTTTTATGTGTGTGTATATATAGTTACTCCTAGCCTAATATCAACCATTTGTGTGCTTAGACACTTAGGAAGATCCCTCTTCACCTTGGACGACCCCGATTTGCCACTATCTACCTAGTTGTAGAAAGTAAGCATTTAGGGCTTATAAATTATCTTTTGCACGGCGGGCGCGACGACCGCCCGCCTGTCAACCATTGATTAGACAAAGTCAAACATTTTTATTAGTATTTATTATATACTAATTCAAATATAATTTGACTGTTAATTAGTTAAAGTCAACTTTGTTATTAGTGTTTAAATATTGAAAGTCAAGTAAAGTTTGACCGCTGATTAGAAAAATTCAACCTAGTTGTTAGTTTTATATATTGAAAGTCGAGTAAAGTTTGACGGTTGATTAGTTAAAGTCATCTTAGTCACTAGTCGAAGGTAATGGTAAATAAAAAGAAACCGTGAGAGTCTACGGGAGTGGGAACATTATCACACTCCCGTGATACAATGAAACCTACTAAACTAGCCCTGATCTAGATGGTACAATCGGGTGGCTCACAAATACAACCAAAAAAGTCTTCGGTATTGGCAACCTTGTCCCACTCCATGAATACAGGATACCTACAGAGCTACCCCTAGTCTAGATGCAGCTAGGTGGCCCAAAAAGATGCTACCCCTTCGTGATGACAGGGGCCTGTAGAAATCTTCCGTGACACTACCGAGGGGCATGAGAACAAACTCAGTAGCCCCTCACTCCATGAAACTTCCGTACAACCGGTTGTGTGAACCAGCTCTTCAGCTGTGGTTTTTTCCCTGCGGGTGTCTAACAAGCCGAGAATGGTCTCGGCCTTCAAGTGAAGCAGTATGACGTCTTCTCCAGGAAGAGCTGGTACACCGCTTCTACCATGTACACCTGTAAGATAAAGATAAAGATGACATATAGAGAGAGAGTCAAGTAAATTTTAACCGCTGATTACTTAAAGTCAACTCATTCACTAATATTTATGTTTAGAAAGTCAATTATGGTTTGACCGTTTAGTAGACAAAGTCAAACATTTTGATTAGTATTTATTATATACTAATTCAAATAAATTTTGACAGTTAATTAGTTTAAGTCAACTTTGTTATTAGTGTTTATATATTGAAAGGCAAGTAAAGTTGGACCGTTGATTAGATAAAGTCAACCTAGTTGTTAGTTTTATATATTGAAAGTCGAGTAACGTTTAACCGTTGATTAGTTTATGTCAGCTTAGTCATTTGTGTTTCTATATAGAGAGAGAGTCAAGTAAAGTTTAACCGTTAATTAGTTAAAGTTAATTTAGTCACTAATATTTATGTATAGAAATTCAAGTAATGTTTGACCATTGATTGGACAAAGTCAAACATTTTTATTAGTATTTATTATATACTAATTTAAATATAGTTTGATCGTTAATTAGTTAAAGTCAACTTTGTTATTAGTGTTTACATATTGAAAGTCAAGTAAAGTTTGACCATTGATTAGACAAAGTCAACCTAGTTATTAGTTTTATATATTGAAAGTCGAGTAAAGTTTGACCATTGATTAGTTAAAAGTCAGCTTAGTCACTAGTGTTTCTATATAGAGAGAGGTAAGAAAATTTTAACCGTTGATTTGTTAAAGTCATCATAGTCAATAATATTTATGTATAGAAATTCAAGTAATGTTTGATCGTTGATTAGACAAAGTCAAACATTTTTATTAGTATTTATTATATACTAATTCAAATATAGTTTAACTGTTAATTAGTAAAAGTCAACTTTGTTATTGGTGTTTACATATTGTAAGTCAAGTAAAGTTGGACCGTTGGTTAGACAAAGTCAACCTAGTTATTAGTTTTATATATTGAAAGTCGAGTAACGTTTGGTCGTTGATTAGTTAAAGTCAACTTAGTCACTAGTGTTTCAATATAGGGAGAGAGTCAAGTAAAGTTTAACCATAGATTAGTTAAAGTCAACTTAGTCACCAATATTTATGTATAGAAATTCAAGAAATGTTTTACCGTTGATTAGACAAAGTCAAACATTTTTATTAGTATTTATGATATACTAATTCAAATATAGTCTGACCGTTAATTAGTTAAAGTCAACTTTGTTATTAGTGTTTACATATTGAAAGTCAAGTAAACTTTGATTGTTGATTAGACAACGTCAACCTAGTTATGATGCGATTGAGTTTGCGATTGAGTGCGATTAACACTGTTACTACGTACGATTCTGTGTGCGAAATACACACCAACGTCACTGTTCTTCTTCCTTCTCTAACTTTTCCCTGTAACGGCTTTTTTACTGATTCTGGTTTTAGACCATGGCATCTCCGATGCCTAATCAAAACCTAGATTCCACCGCGGCTACTAACAAAAGCTTCCTCCAAGCTATAAACACGAAACCTTCCCCGCTCCTATCCTCCCTTCCAAACACGCCCAACCTTCATCCTATAACTGAGTATAAGGGAAAGATTGCCTATATCCTCCCTCCGGAGGAAGGCAAACTTCTTGCTTCACATTACCAGAATGCTTTGGTTGGAAAATTCAATAGGGGGAAACCTCCTATGGAGAAACTAGTTGCTGCCTTCAAATCAATTGGATTTAAGGCTAAATTTCAATTGGGATCTATTGACTATCGCCATATTCTTATTCGATTTCAGGAAAGCAAGGATTATTAGCGCTGTTGGATGAAGGGTCAATGGATGATCCTAGGATCAACAATGAAGGTTCAGAAGTGGTCTCCGGACTTCTCCCCTGCCGCTGAATCCTCCGTTGTACCAGCATGGGTAACTTTTCATCAGCTTCCTATACATTTCTACAATACCTCAGCTATTATAGGCACTAGTAGCCAGATAGGGAGATTTCTCAAAATTGATGCAGCTACTAATACTCCAACAAGACCTTCTGCTATAAAAGTTTGTGTAGAAGTTGACCTAATGTCTCAACTCCCTCCTACTATTATGGTAGGAATTGGAAATAAAATTGCTGATTACCCAATTGAATATGATCAGTTGCCTTCATATTGTACACAATGTAGGATAATTGGACACAACCAGGCAAACTGTAATTTCCTACACCCAGAATTGAGAAACAATAGAAAAGCCTTAGCTGAAACCAAAGAGAATAAGGTTAGACAGGCCTCAGTCCAAGCTGACACTCAGAAAAATTTAGGAATTTCTCCTAAGGTAACTGTTGATGTGGAAGGTACATCAACTCTATCAGTTTCCCAAAAAGAATCTGATTTCCAATTTCAAAATAAGATCTCAGGTTCTCCTGGGGAAAACAACTCAAACTCTCTCAGAGTTAGTCACATGAATAGAAATACTCCTTTCTATTCATTGGATGATATCTCTAAACCTATCTCCAATTTTTTTTGGAGAAGAAAGACTAAACAGCCTGAACTTCCTCCTATCCGGGAAGATTTAGTTAAGAAGGATATGGTTACTATATCAAATGCTTTCCACACTTTAACTGACTTACAGGATGATGATCATGATGCTCAAGATGAAGAAACAGTGGACATTTTCCATGAGTCTGTGGAATCACAGGAAGCAGTGGCACACCAGTCAGGTCCACAAGAGGTAGACACTGTGGTCATTTGCTTTTCTACCCCTGTCGAAGAGCAGGTCGATCCAACTGAGCTAGTACTCAACACTGCAATCAAAGACCCAGCCATCAATGCAGAACACAACAGAGCTGTAGAACAAACTCAGCAGGAGGTAAGTATTTCAACTGCAGACAAAAAGAATATAAGTGATGGTAAGAAGGGTAAAAATAGTATTGCACCTGTATCTAAACTAAGGATACTAAGATCATCTCAAAAAGCAACCCCCCCAGATTTTAAATGATAAAGTACACCAAAACAGGGAAAATATTGGTCTGGAATGTTAGGGGTTATGGCACTTCACTGGATAGATTAAAGACTCTAAACAGGAAACACAAGATTGACATTCTATGTTTAATTGAACCATGGCATGATAAACAGAACTTAAACACTTTGATGCATGATCTTGGTTACAATAATGCTCTCCATGCCCAGAATGCTAAAATTTGGATTTTATGGAATCATGTTTTTAGTTTAACCATTGCAAATGAATCTGATCGGTATTTACAGGCTAGAGTAACTGATAATGCCACTTCTGTTTATTGGAATGTTTTCTTCATTTATGCTAGTGCCCATAGACAGTTGAGGGAGATTTTATGGTCTGATTTACAACCTCCAACACCAGATCCATCAATTTACATTGGTGATTTTAATACGGTAGCCTCGGTTTCTGAATATAAAGGTAGGAAATCAACACCTAGAAAAAGCATGAAACAATTTAATGATTTCCTAACTAATATGGACCTACATGATATCCCTACTATGGGCAACTCATTCACTTGGAGTAACAATAGATATAGGGATAAATGTAAGGACCTACAGTTTAAAAGGTTAGACTGGGGATTGAGTAATTTAGACTGGCTGGAACTTTTTCCCAAAAGTTCTATCCAAGTACTAAATAGAATGACATCTGATCATTCTCCTCTTTTATTATCTATTCAATCCGCTGTAGAACAGGTTCCAAAGCCTTTTAGATATCAAGAAATGTGGTCAAATAGACAAGATTTTCAAGATTTAGTTGTCTCTAACTGGAATTTAATATCACCTCTCACTGGGATGCATAGATTTGTACACAAACTAAAGAGGCTTAAGATTGTAATTAAAGATTGGAACAAAAATATGTTTGGTAATGTAAATCATAATCTTTTACAATCTGAATCAAAAGTCAATGATCTGGAAATTCTGTTCTAGCAGACTCGGGATGAATCAGTTTTAATTGAACTTATGAAATCTAAAGCTTTGCTTCTGAGATCTCAGAAGGAATACCATATTTTTCTGAAGCAAAAGGCTAGGTTAAATTGGTTTAAACAGGGAGATGCAAACACAAGTTATTTTCATCACACAATTAGAGAAAAGAAAGCAAGATCTAGAATTGCTAAAATTAAAGATGGTAATGGGAACTGGATAACTGATCCAAATCTGATTAAAGAAGAAGGTGTTAGATTTTTTCAGAAATTACTGAATGAGGATGTCTCACAAAAAGAGGGAACTTATCTAAATCAATTTCTGCAAGAAATACCTACAGTACTAACTGATCAACAGAACCTCCTTCTGCTTACCCCTTTCAACACACAGGAACTGAAAAATGCCGTTTTTTACCTTAATAAATCTAGTGCACCGGGTTCTGATGGTTTCTCGGGTGATTTTTATATTTCTTTTTGGGAAACCATTAAGGAAGACCTCTTAGAAGCTGCAAATGAATTTTTAAATAATGAATACATCCCTAAAGCCATGTCTAGCACCTGGCTCACTTTAATCCCCAAAAAAGCTATTCCAAATACATTTGCAGATTTCAGGCCAATTAGCTTATCAAACTTCGTTAATAAAGTTTTCTCTAAACTGTTAATGGAGAGGATTAAGCCACTAATGCATTTACTGATTTCCCCTGAGCAAAATGCTTTCATTAAAGGTAGGGATATTTCAAATAATGTGATCCTAATGCATGAAATGACCAGATTACTGTCTAGGAAGACTAAGATTTCAAATCTGATAGTCAAATTAGATATGAAAAAGGCTTTTGATAGGGTTTCTTGGTCTTTTCTAAATTCCATTCTACATTTTGGTTTCCACGGAAAATTTGTTAGACTCATCAAGCATAACATTGCTTCTGCAAACTTTTCAGTACTAATAAATGGAGTAACATCGGGTTTCTTCTCTTCCTCAAGGGGCATTAAACAAGGAAACCCCTTCTCACCTTTTCTGTACAATATTTTATCAGAGGCTTTTTCCAGAGGTCTAAAGAAAATTTTTAGCACTGGATATTTACAGTATTTTAGTCTTCCCAACTCCTGTTCTCCTCTTACTCATCTCATGTATGCCGATGACACTGCTATTTTTCTGAATACTAAGACTAGCAATTTGAGGCGGTTTAACCATTTTTTGAATGCATATGAGATTACATCAGATCAAAAGGTAAATTTTGCAAAATCTGAATTCTTTGTCTCTCACAACACACCTCTACTGCAAGTCCAGTCTGTTAAAAGGTTACTAGGGGTGGAGAAAGGCTCCTTTCCTTTTAAATACCTTGGAGTCCCTATTTTTTCTGGTAGGAATTTAAAGGTGCATTATCTACCTTTAATTGAAAGAATGAATAAATTGATAAATAATTGGAAGAATAGATGGTTAAGTTCTGCTGGTAAGATCATTTTGATTAATCATTGCTTTCTTTCGATTCCAACACATATCTTTGCAGTTCTAAAACCCCCTAGGATAGTTTTAAAAATAATGGAAAAAATGGCATCTAGCCTATTCTGGGGAAAAACTGATCTTACTGATAGAAAAAGGTGGAGATCCTGGAAAAAAATGAGTTACCCGGTGGATGAAAATGGGATAGGCTTTAAGGATTTGAATGCTATAGTAGATGCCTTTTCATGTAAATTATGGTGGAAGCTCCAAACTAATGAGACCCAATGGTCAACTCTTTTGTGGACACTACCTGTCTCTTACAAAAAATCCCACATTTGGGGTAGAATCAGCAGAGTAACTACAAGCGCAAACAGTTTAACTAGGGTTATTTTTGGAAAAGGGGATTGCTCATTCTGGAATGCAAATTGGATGGGAGATGGTGCTCTCTGTTATAAATGGCCTGAGGAAATGAACCTTCCTTTTGAGGATATTTCCCTGAGGTCTTTCATTAAAAACAAATCTGTTTTCTTACCAAATCTGGAGCCTCATTTGGCTACCAATATCATTCATATATTGCAGGAAGTAAGGTTGGAATACTCTCATGTGGACCAGCTAGTTTGGACTCCAACAACTGATGGGAAGTTCTCAATTAGATCGGCCTACAGCATATTCAGACAAAAAGGACCTGAAATCCTAAATCTCAATAAGGTTTGGTCCTCCTTCATACTTAGAAAGATGTCAGTACTTCTTTGGAGAGCTCTAAATAGCATCCTTCCCTTTGATAATATCTTAAGTAGGATGGGTCTAATTTTGGCTTCTAGGTGTCCTCTCTGCCTGAACAATAAGGATAATCTTGATCATTTTTTCAATTCATGCCCTTGTTCCTGTTCTGTATGGCAAAGAGTTCATTCAATTTTACAGCTACCACATACAGGTTTTAGGAATTTAAAAAGCAGGGTAGAATTTTACTTAACTTTCAAGGGTGATTCTAAAATACATGCAAACTTGATAACTTCTGCTTTTATGGTTACAATTTAGTCTCTCTGGACTAGCAGGAACAAATACAGTTTTGAGAATAGACCTTTCTCAAGTGAGGCTTGTGTCCATGACATTAAATAAACGATTTATATAATTTTCACAGCTCACAAATTGATAGGTAATCGAGAAAGGGATAAGCAATGGATTCAGGCTAATATCATTCCTCAAATTTTTCAAAAAAATAAATCTGCTATTACTGCAGTGCATTGGAAAAAACCACTAACTGGCTATAAGATTAATACTGATGCATCATGGATCTCTAGTGGACTTTCCTCTGCTGCAGTAATTGTAAGGGATTGGAATGGTAATGTGGTTAAAATGAGAGTTAAAATTTTTCAAAGTCCATCTCCTTTGCATGCAGAATTGGTTGCAATCCAATGTGGATATGACACCTGTTCAGAACTAGCTTTAGGTAAATGTGTAATTGAATCTGATTGCTTAACTGCTGTTAGGGGTATTCAAAACCCATTGTGCAGCCCTTGGAGAAGTTACTCTATCTGCAATGCACTTAATGTAGAACACTCCTCACACCCAATCCAACATACACCTAGACAAGCTAACATGGCGGCGGATTTCTTGGAAAAATTTGCTAGGGAAAAACATTTACAAGGTGATTTAGACATTAGGTCAATACCCCTTTTCCTTCGGGGATTGTTATCACTCGATAGTATTGGTTTCCCAGCAATAAGAATTGGATCTCCTATGGATACCAGTAGGAAATAGATATGGTCTTATCCATTTGCTAGTATGTGCATCTTGACTGTTTCTAAGGAAGTTTCTGTTATCTGCTTTTAGTACAAATACTGCTAGTTTCTCTCCTCTTGTAATTTCAGGTTTTTAGACTGTATGCATGGATACGAGGTAGGGCGAGGAACTGGACTACTGCTGATTCTGACAATGATGTTTTTGATCTAATTCATACTCTCATGCTGAATGGACTCTATGCCACTGAATCTCTGGGAATTACTACAACATGCTGCTCCCTTCCACTGTCTGAGAAGAAAAAGTCTTCAGCACTCCTATGTTGACAACATTTGGGAATACTCTTGGCTTGTATATCGTTGATAAATAGGTGTCTCGATCCTTCGATTCGCCGACCGGTTCACTGTATTACAGCTTCAGGGTTTCCTTAGTAGGCTTACTTTTGTACATGGATTAACTCTAGTTTCGACCAGGTGCATCCACTGCTTTTGGTAGCAAGTTCTTTTGCTTCAAGAGCTTATTTTAGCTCTTGGATCATCATTACAATGATCAACTTGTAACATTCATAAACTTTCAGCGCCTAATTTGGCTTATTAACTCGGATTGGGGGAGCCTAAAATACCCCCCCCCCCATCCTTGGATGGTTTAAATTAAAAAAAAAACCTAGTTATTATTTTTAATATTGAAAGTCGAGTAAAGTTTTACTGTTGATTAGTTAAAGTCAGCTTAGTCACTAGTCGAAGGTAATGGTAAATAGAAAGAAATCGTGAGAGTGTGTGGGAGAGGGAACATTGTCCCGCTACAATGTAACCAACTAAACTACCCCTAATCTAGATGATACAATCAGGTGGCCCCAGAAGGAACCAAAAAATTCTACGGGAATGGGAACCTTGTCCCACTTCCGTGAATACATGATACCTACTACGCTACCCCTGGGCTAGATGATACATCCAGGTGGCCCAAAAAAATGCTACCCATTTGTGATGACAGGGCATGTTGGAATCATCTGTGAAAATACCGAGGGGCATGAGAACAGCCTCACTAGCCCTTCACTCCATGCTACTTCCATACAACCGGTTGTGTGAACCGGCTCATCAGCTGTGGTTTGTTCCCCACGGGTGTCTTCCAAAATCGAGAATGGTCTCGGTCTTCAAGTGAAGTAGTATGATATCTTCTCCAAGAGGAGCTGGCACACCGCTTCTACCATGTACACCTCTAAGATGAAGATAAAGAGGTGTTATTGGCCTTTGATAACGATCTATGGATGAGTGCCGAGGTTATCTCGGTGGGGTTGGGAGCAGATTGACCGTAGTCTGTGTTGCTCCCTAGTGTTCCTCTCTGATAGACCTCCTAATGATGAAGAGACCGGGCATAACTTTTACCATGCACACCCCGCATAACAGTTTTGTAACCATCCTCTCCATTTTAGGCAAATTGACAGCCTGATGCCATTTTGCACTTTTCAGTGCAACGCAGGAAAATAGCGCAACCGTCAAATCCAAGTGATACCTTGCAAGGGGTTTATTTATTTGTGTAGGCCAAATTAATTAACCCCCTACCCAACCTGCATGGCCCTGCAAATAAAGTTTAAGTAAGTAATGTTTAACCGTTTAGTCACTAGTGTTTCTATATAGAGAGAGAGTCAAGTAAAGTTTAACCGTTTAGTCACTAGTGTTTTTTCCTGCCCCTTCGAGGGTTCAAAAGCCCCCCCGAGCACTCGAACACATCCATATTTCAAATGTCCCCTTCGTGCACTCAAACACCTCTATCACTCGAATGTACCCTTGAGCACTCGAATGCCTCTTCGAGCACTCGAAGACCTCCAGCCCTCGAATGATCCCTCGAGCACTTGAACACCTCCAGCACATGAAAACACCTCCATCCCTCAAATGCCCCCTGAAGCACTCGTAAACCTCCAGCAAATGAAAACCCCTCCTGAGCACTCGAACATTTCCAGTACACGAGCATGTCCATCTCTCGAATGCCCTCCAGGAGTCGAAATCCTCCTCGGACCACAATACCCCTCGAATGCCTCCAGGACTCGAATGCCTCCAGGACTCGGATACCTCCTCGAGAACTTGGAAGCCTCCATAACGAGTCTAGTAAAGTTTAACCGTTGATTAGTTAAAGTCAACTTAGTCACTAATATTTATGTATAGAAATTCAAGTAATGTTTGACATTTGATTAGACAAAGTCAAAAATTTTTATTAGTATATATTATATACTAATTCAAATATAATGTGACTGTTATTAGTTAAAGATAACTTTATTATTAGTGTTTAAATATTGAAAGTCAAGTAAAGTTTGACCATTGATTAGACAAAGTCAACCTAGTTATTAGTTTTATATATTGAAAGTCGAGTAAAGTTTGACGGTTGATTAGTTAAAGTCAGCTTAGTCACTAGTCAAAGGTAATGGTAAATAAAAATAAACCGTGAGAGTCTACGGGAGTGGGAACATTATCACACTCCCGTGATACGATGAAACCTACTAAACTACCCCTGATCTAGATGGTACAGTCAGGCGGCTCAAAAATACAACCGAAAAAATCTTCGGTAGTAGGGACCTTGGCCTACTCCATGAATACATGATACCTACGGAGCTACCCCTGTTCTAGATGTAGCCAGGTGGCCCAAAAAGATGCTACCCCTTCGTGATGACAGGGGCCTGTAGAAATCTTCCGTGAAACTACCGAGGGGCATGAGAACAAACTCAGTAGCCTCTCACTCCATGGAACTTCCGTACAACCGGTTGTATGAACCGGCTCTTCAATCTTCGTTTGTTCCCCATGGGTGTCTTCTAAGCCGAGAATGGTCTCGGCCTTCAAGTGAAGCGGTATGCGTCTTCTCCAGGAAAAGCTAGTACACTGTTTCTACCATGTCCACCTCTGAGATGAAGATAAAGACAACATATAGAGAGAGAGAGAGAGAGTCAAGTAAAGTTTAACCGTTTATTAGTTAAAGTCAACTTATTCACTAATATTTATGTATAGAAAGTCAATTAAGGTTTGACCATTTATTAGACAAAGTCAAACATTTTGATTAGTATTTATCATATACTAATTCACATAAATTTTGACCTTTAATTAGTTAAAGTCAACTTTGTTACTAGTGTTTATATATTCAAAGGTAAGTAAAATTGGACCGTTGATTGGACAAAGTTAACCTAGTTATTAGTTTTATATATTGAAAGTCGAGTAAAGTTTGACCGTTGATTAGTTAATGTCAGCTTATTCACTAGTCGAAGGTAATGGTAAATAAAAAGAAACCGTGAGAGTCTACGGTAGTGGGAACATTCTCTTACTCCCATGATACAATAAAACCTACTAAACTACCCCTAATCTAGATGACACAATCAGGTGGCCCAGAAGGAACCAAAAAAGTCTACGGGAATGGGAACCTTGTCCCACTCCGTGCATGATACCTACTAAGCTACCCCCGGACTAGATGATACAGCCAGGTGGCCCAAAAAGATGCTACCCCTTCGTGATGCCAGGGGCCTGTAGAAATCATCTGTGAAAATACCGAGGGGCGTGAGAATAGCCTCACTAGCCCCTCACTCCATGCTACTTCCATACAACCGGTTGTGTGAACCAGCTCTTCAGCCATGATTTGTTCCCCACGGGTGTCTTCCAAACCAAGAATGGTCTCAGCCTTCAAGTGAAGCAGTGTGACGTTTTCTCCAGGAAGAGCTGGCATTCCGCTTCTACCATGTACACCTCTAAGATGAAGATAAAGAGGTGTTATTGGCCTTCGATAACAATCTCTGGATGAGTGCTGAGATTATCTTGGTGGGGTTAGGAGCAGATTGACCGTAGTCTATGTTGCTTCCTAGTATTCCTCACCATTAGACCTCCTAATGATGAAGAGATCGGGCATGACTTGAACCGTGTACACCCCGCGTAACGATTTTGTAACCGTCCTCTCCATTTTAGGCAAATGGACAGCCTGATGCCATTTTTCACTTTTCAGTGTAGTGCAGGCAAATAGCGCAACCGTCAAATCCAAGTGATACCTAGCAAGGGGTTAATTTATTTGTGTATGCCAAATTCATTAACCCCCTACCCGACCTGCATGGCCCTGCAATTAACATAGGAAATCCTTTTGGCTAGATGAAGAGAGGCTGCGACTTTTTTATTCCGTGGACCATTTCGATGACTCGAATGCCCCCTCGAGCACTCGAACACATCCATATCTCGAATGTCCCATTCGAGCACTGAACACCTCCATCACTCGAATGCCCCCTCGAGCACTCGAACGCCTCTAGCACTCAAATGTCTCCTCGAACACTCGAAGACCTCCAGCACTCAAATTCACCCCTCGAGCACTCGAACACCTCCAGCTCACGAATAGCTCCATCCCTCGAATACCCCCTGGAGCACTCGTAGACCTCCAGTACACGAATGCCCCTCCCGAGCACTCGAACATGTCCAGCACACCAACACCTCCATCACTCGAATGCCCCTCAGGAGCACTCGAACACCTTCAGCACTTGAGTACCTCTACCACAAATTTCCATTCGAGCAGTCAAATACCTCCAGCTCTCGGGGGCTCACACATCTTCCTATTGAGTAAAAAAGCACTGGTGAGTCGCCGGATATTGGGCAAAGTTAGTTAATCCACCAAATACGAGAATCTGCATTTCCAATCTTCTTTTTCCGGGCATCAACCAAAAATGAAGCATTACATATGAGTGTTCATAAGTGAAAAAAAAAAGAAATTTGTGTCCATGGCATAGAGTACAGCAAATTGGTCCAGTGTCTAACAAATACAGGTAAGACAAGGCCGGGCAGTTTCCGAGAACTGAGCACAAACGACTGGGAGTTTACCGGGGTTTGAACACATGCAAGGCTGTGGTTCACCGGGCACTTGCAAGGGTGAAAGTATCCCAGGTTTTGAACATGCGAGGCCAGAAGGTGACCGGGTTCTGGGCACCAATTTGGCTAGAGGGGTGGATCGGGGTCTGAACACAAACTAGGTCGGTCAGTTGCCCGGGGTTCAGGCCAAGGCTCACCTGCATCAGCTAAATAGTTAAACCCTCTATGTGTGAGACCCATCATTAATTCCATTCCCAAATGAACATTCATACTACCTATCAATATCAGCAAGGAACAACACAAATTCTCAGCCCAGATTTCCCTAAGGAACTCCCTAAGAATCCAAACACGATTGTTCATTAGGCCGCGAAATAGATCAGAAATTTTGCATAAAAAGCATAGCATTTGGTCAAGGATATCAATCAAACCAGGAAACGAGGCTAGGGTGAAGCACAGGTTTACTACAATGAGAGCACTCAAATGGTATGAGTTTTTATGTCTAAGATACATCACTGTTCTGCGTACCAAACGAACGAATCCACACTTTACTGAAAAAATAGAGTTCCACAGAGTCCCTCCATACCATAGCAGTCCACACAATACCAGAAAAACAAATCCCACAAATATGCACAAAACAATACCCAGCAAGGCTACTTCCAACACAGCCCAAATTTTCCAAACACAAATTCATTAACCACAGAAGTCCCACTAACGAAAGATGAGAGCTTACTTGGGAAAAGGTAGAAGGAATTTTGTGGTCGCCGGATCTGTCGCCGTCCTCCTCCATCGGGCACGTGGTTGTTCATCCGAAAGCAGATCTGGAATTGGCTTCCTCTGCTACCATAAACCTCCATTCTTCAAGACCGATGAGCAGGTCTTCTTCCAAGATAACCCATCACGAAGCTATGGGTCGTCAAGAACTTAAAATCTCCAAGCTTGAAGACTGAAAGGAAAGTCTTCTTCCTAGAAAACCCATAAAGAAGCTATGGGTTTTTGAAATCCAAGATTAAAGTGAAGATCTTCCTCCAAAAGTTCAAGGTCGTCCTCCAAAATTTTGGCGAGAAACCTATATTCGGGCTTCAATCCTTCAAGAATAGCGACGTACTATACTTTAAAACACTCCCGGCGAGGAGCCCAAAATTAATGCCGGGCTTCTCGTCGGAGGAGAAGATCCACAGAACAGAAACGAGGTGAAAACTAACCACGATGAACAGTGGCAAAGATGTGCCCTATTTTTTCCTCAGAGCTCTCTCCTCTCTCCTCTCCAACTAGTGTTTCTATGTAGAGAAAGTTAAGTAAAGTTTAATTGTTGATTAGTTAATGTTAACTTAGTCACTAATATTTATGTATAGAAATTTAAGTAATGTTTGACCGTTGATTGGACAAAGTCAAACATTTTTATTAGTATTTGTTATATACTAATTCAAATATAGTTTGACCATTAATTAGTTAAAGTCAACTTTGTTACTAGTGCTTACATATTGAAAGTCAAGTAAAGTTTGACCATTGATTAGTCAAAGTCAACCTAGTTATTAGTTTTATATATTGAAAGTCGAGTAAAGTTTGACCGTTCATTAGTTAAATGCAGCTTAGTCACTAGTCAAAGGTAATAGTAAATAAAAAGAAACCGTGAGAAGTCTACGGAAGTGGAAACATTATCACACTCCCGTGGTACAATAAAACCTACTAACCTACCCCTGATCTAGATGGTACAATCAGGTGGCTCAAAAATACAGCCGAAAAAGTCTTCGATAGTGGGGACCTTGTCCCACCCTGTGAATACAGGATACCTCTGAAGCTACCCCTAGTCCCATGTAGCCAGGTGGCTCAAAAAAATGCTACCCCTTTGTGATGACAGGGGCCTGTAGGAATCTTTCGTGAAACTACCGAGAGGCATGAGAACAAACATAATAGCCCCTCACTCCATGCAACTACCATACAACCAATTGTGTGAACCGGCTCTTCAGCCGTGGTTTGTTCCCCACAGTGTCTTCCAAGCCGAGAATGATCTCGGCCTTCAAGTGAAGTAGTACGTCATCTTCTCCAGGAAGAGCTGGTACACCGATTCTACCATGTACACCTCTAAGATGAAGATAAAGAGGTGTTATTGTCCTTCAATAACGATCTCTGGATGAGTGCCGAGGTTATCTCGGTGGGGTTGGGAGCAGGTTGAGCGTAGTCTTTGTTGCTCCCTAATGTTCCTGGCCGATATACCTCTTAATGATGAAGAGACCGGGCATGACTTCTACCATACACACCCTGCGTAACAATTTTGTAACCGTCCTCTCCATTTTAGGCAAATGGACAGTCTGATGCCATTTTGTACTTTTCAGTGCAGTGCAGGCAAATTGTGTAACCGTCAAATCCAAGTGATACCTAGCAAGGGGTTAATTTATTTATGTACACCAAATTAATTAACCCCCTACCCGACCTGCATGGCCCTGAAAACTAACACAGGAAATCCTTTTGGCCAGATGAAGAGAAAAAAATTTTCATCGAGCACTTGAACACACAAACACCTCCTTGAACACTCGAAGACCTGCACTCGAATGATCCTCGAGCACTCAAAAACCTGCACTCGAATTATCCCTCGAGCACTTGAACACCTACAGCACTTGAACACCTCTCCATCACTCGAATGCCCCATGGGCCGCTCGCAGACCTCCAGCCCACGAAAGCCCCTCCCGAGCACTCGAACACGTCTAGCACACGAGCATCTCTATCTATCAAATACCCTCCAGGAATCGAGTGCCTCCTCGGACCACCATACCCCTCGAATGCCTCGAGCACTCGAACACCTCCAGCACTCGAACACCTCCAGCACTCGAATGCCTCCTGTAGCACACGAAGACCTCAAGCACTCAAATGATCCCTCGAGTACTTGAACATCTCCAGCACACGAACACCTCCATCACTCGAATGCCCCCTGGAGCACTCGCAGACCTCCAGCACACGAAAGCCCCTCCCGAGCACTCGAACATGTCCAGTACACGGGCATCTCCATCTTTTGAATGCCCTCCAGGAGTTGAATGCCTCCTCAGACCACCATACCCCTCGAATGCCTCCAGGACTCGAATGCTTACAGTACTTGGGTGTCTCCTCAAGCACTCGAAAGCCTCCATAACCCTCGAACCACCAAATTCCTCGAACCACCATGCTCTTCGAACATCCATATGTCGAATGTCCCATTCACGCACTCGAAACACTCCATCTCTCGAATGCCCCCCCCCCAAAGTACATGAATGCCTCCTGCACTCGAATGCCTGCTCGAGCACTCGAAGACCTCCAGCACTCGAATGATCCCTCGAGCACTCGAACACCTCCAGCACACGGACACCTCTATCACACGAAATCCCCTCCCGAGCATACAAAAGCCCCTCCCGAGCACTCAAACACGTCTAGCACATGAGCATCTCCATCTCTCGAATGTCCTCTAAGAGTCGAATGCCTTGTCGGACCACCATACCCCTGGAATGCCTCCAAGACTCGAAAGCTTCCAGTACTCGGATGCCTCCTCGAGTACTTGAAAGCCTCCATACCCCTCGAACCACCAAAATTCCTCTAGCACTCGAACGATCCCTCGAGCACCTGAACCCTCCAGCAGACGAACAACTCCATCACATGAAATCCCCTCCCGAGCACTCGAAGATGTCCAGCACATGAGCATCTCCATCTCTCGAATGCCCTTCAGGAGTCGAATGCCTCGTCGGACCACCATACCCCTCTTATGCCTCCAGGACTCGAAAACCACCAGTACTCGAATGCCTCCTCGAGCACTTGAAAGCCTCCATACCCCTCGAACCACCACCCGACCCCTCGGACCTCTGTGGCCCTCAAAACTACCCCCCCTTTATTTTTTAATTTTTTTTATATATATCCCCAGTTCTGCAAAAAGATTGGATGGGATGGCGCCTTCATGCAACTTCTGTAAAAAGATGAAGTGGTGTAGACCGGTTCTACCGCATACACCTAAATTGGTTGTGGTGTTGTTGGCCTTCCAAAAAACAATCTCCGGGAAAATAGGAGGGCCAAACCAATATTTACCACCCTTTTACTTACCTGCACAAAATATTTACAGCCCGGATGGGTTCTCGAAGTCCGCCAATGAGTTTTCCTACAAAATAAAAAAATTTGAGAAATTTGCCGACCAAGGTTGGCCGCATTCGTGCCATTTGTTAGAACATCAACTCATGGGGGAATAATCTGTTGAGGATGAGGTAGCAATCTTTTTTGAATAAGCTTGAATGCCCTTGTTGAATCTGGTCAAAGACCTTTTTTTGAGAACTTTGTTCCTTTCACTCCATATGTAGTATACAGTAGTTTCCAATGCCAGAGGTCCCATTTTCCTTTTGAGCTTCGATCCTCGGACCTGTCTTCTGATCCATTTTTCAGTCTATGGCTCTTCTCAAACCTATCCAGATTCGCACCATGTCCCATACAATTCGGGCAAAATCACACTGGAAGAACAAGTGATCGTGCATCTCGACCTCCGAACGACATAGGGAGCAGATATGATCCGTGTGTGCATCTTCACCTCCATGGAACCTGTCTTTGGTTTGAAGTCGACCAAGAGAAGCAAGCCAGGTAATGAATGAGAACCGGGGGGATGGATCCACGCCAAAGGGAATTGTAAAATCTGACCCTTGGGAGGGTGGGTATAACATATAAGTGAGGGTAGGTAGACCTATGTATGTGATCATGTGCCATCGCTGTGAATTTGCCTGATTCTACCCAAACCGCCAGTATGTCTTCGACCGAGTCAACTGAGCCACCGGATACGGTGATCAATTTGTCCCTGAGTTCGCAGAGATTCGTGAAGTAGAGTGAAAATTTTTCTGAGATTCTGCAACATGGAGCCCTTGGGTGTGTAAGCCAGATACTGCTGGTGGTCAAGAATTGTGAATAACCATCGAATCCAGAGCGAATCCTTCTTTGAGTGTATATCCCATAACTGCTATGCGATGACGGCCATATTCCATATCTTGAAGTCCCAAATTCCCAGACCCCCATTACTTTCGGAGTACATAGCCACTTCCAGGATATCTTATTCTGTTTCTTTTCTCCCCATAGGAAATGTTTACATTTTTTCTAGTGATTCCATGACATTACCATGTATGATGAAGTGTTGTATCCAGAAACCAATGATGCCCTGGACCACGGATTTGATGAGTTCCATTTTTCCCGCATATGATAATGTGTACCTTTGAATTATGCAATTTCATTGTCGACGCTGTCGAGAAGCTTTTCAAATTGAGAGACCTTTAATTTACTGGAGTCCAGCGGGATGCCCAAATATCTGACCGGAAAGGTAGTCCAAGGTATACCTGTGAAGCTTAAGTCATCTTTAATACCCACCCTGAAGAATTGCGACTTTGAGGCATTGATGGCCAAGCAGGAGGTCTGTTGAAAATCATTAAGAACAGACATGAGGGTATGAACAGAGTCTCGATCCGCCTTTGAGAAGAGCATCAAATCATCCACAAAAGCTAGATGAGTGATTTTGAGTTTTTCGCATCTGGGGTGAAACGAGAACCAAGTGGATTCCGTCTTCCTTTTCAGCAGCCTAGAGAGGTATTCTATGCAAATGACAAAAGGTAAGGGGGAGAGCGGGTTGCCCTGATGAACACCCATTTTTCCTTTAAAGAAGTCACGAAGTTTACCGTTGATCGCAATAGAGAAAGTCGCCGTTGTTACGCATTCCATAATTCTGTCAACCAACAAGTGCGGGAAGCCCAAGCCGGTTAGTACCTCTTGTATGAAGTCCCAAGACACCATGTCGAATGCCTTTGCAAGGTGGACCATAATCATACAGTGGGGGGATGATCTTGAATTTTCATATCCTCTTACCATCTCTTGGGCCAACATTACATTATCTGATAGCTTCTGACCTTTCACAAACGCAGCATGGCAGAGGTCAATAAGACTGGGGAGGAAAGGTTCGATTCTGTTGACGATGATTTTGGAGATGACTTTATAAATAATGTTGCAGCAGGAGATGGGTCTGAAGTCGCCCACCCTTAGATTATCTTCCTTCTCTAGTATGAGTGCAACGGCTGTATGGTTGAGTCTTTTCAGTAGATCTCCATTTTGGAAGAATTCAAAGATTGATTCCATGACATCATGACCCACTGTCTCCCAATGACTCTTGAAGAAGGCCACTGTGAAACCATCGAGGCCTGGTGCTTTGTCATCAGACATGGAGAAGAGGGCAGACTTTATTTCATGTCTTTCTATATCTTGGCTCAATATTGCTCTCTCCATATTGTTGAGTAAGGGACCAGAGTGGAGTGTATCTACCTGTATAGAAGTTCATGGAACTTCTGTACCGAACAATCCCCTGTAAAATTCAGCAAATAGTGCCCCTTTTCTGTCACTGGATGTGACTAACCTATTTTCATCGTCCAGGATTGTCGGAATCCTGCCCCTTTTCCTGTTGGCCACCAAACCGTGAAAAATTCTTGTTCCCTTATCTGCCATGGTGAAAAAAATAATTCTTCCCTTTTGGGAAATGAACTTCGATTCCGCTGTGTAGAGGAGCACTGTGTTTTGCTTTAAGACAGTCAGCTGATGTACCATCTCGGGTGATGCATTCGCCGATGTAAGATTCTTCAATGTTGTCGCATACTCCTTGTCTACTCTTTTTGCCTTTTCTGAAATGTGATTGAAATCTTTTTTCCCCAGTTCCTTCAGGGGTTTCTTCAACCTCTGTAGCTTGCGACATAAAGCATATTGTTTGAATCCCTGTACCTTTGGTCAGCAGTGATCATGAACCACCTGTTTGGACCTCGGATGTACGTTCCACATGTTTTGGAACCTAAAAGGCATGTTTAGCTTGTCTATATCTTGCGCCAGTGATGTAATGAATGGTAGGTGATCAGAGAGTGCTGACCCAGGAAGAAAGGTGGTGCGGCATGAATCACTGTCCTATTTGTCTTTAATATGGTAAATAGTATAGACGGTGGAACCCACGGTAGAGCCCTAAAAGAGCCCTACTAAATACATAAATAATCCAACCCTAGGTTACGTGCTGAACCTAGGGAGCAAAATCCGAGAGAGAGATAGGGGGGAGGGGAGCGAAACCCTAAGGGCAACACTCCCCCCCTTTTTCTAACTACCAACCCTGAGCAAGATAAGTCTAGAAAAGGGAAAAGAGACAAGTCCCAAGGATAATGGGACCAAAAACAACAACCTGAAATGAAGACAGGCTAAGAAATGCTAGGTAAATGGGATGAGAACAAACTCACTACCCATAAACAAGTGAACCGCTTCTACCCCTAACAAACGGGGCCTTCTTCATTTTCATTCCATAGAGCAGCCAAGTATTATGAAACTTGGGTCTTGAACAAATTTAGTTGTCAGAATCTTGATGAAGTTACAAGAATCCAAGGTCAAATAATTTGAAATTCCTACTGCAGTCGAGAGTGTCTCGGGTCTTGGATATCCCATAAGGAGTGAAGCTAATGCCCATAGTTGCACCAATCTGGCACGAGTGGATATCTGCTTCTACCATTTACACCCCTAAAGTGGAGAAAGAGGGATGTTATTGGCCTTCAAACATTCTCTTGAGAGCACCGAGAGTAATAAAGTGGGCAAGGATGTGTTGAGGCCGTGCCTCATATCCTTGAGTATCCCAGCTAAATTAATCTCCTAAAGATGAGAGAATGGATACACTTATACCGCATGCATCAAGCGTGGTGATTATGTAATCGCCCACTCCATTTTGAGCAAATGGACAGCTTTATGCCAATTTAACACAGAGTGTTGCACGAGCATAGAGCGCATAAATAACCGTCAATTCAAAGTTAAAACTAGGCTTAGGAGAAAAAGCATTGGAGCAAGATCCTTACATTAAATCCTATTGCCTCCTTCTTAAATCCGAGTTGCATTAGCCAAAAGAGAACTCAAGAAAACCCTTTGCTTCTATCGGGCCTGAACAACCGACTCCTGCACGGAAACTAGCATCATTTGGCCAACAAATGCCCATAATCCAAATCCAGTGCACAATTCCAGCATCATGCATCCGAGAGTAGCGCCCAGGCACCAAGGACTCGAATGCCCCCTCGAGCACTCGAACACATCCATATATCGAATGTCCCATTTGAGCACTCGAGCATCTCCATGACTCGAATGCCCCCTCGAGCATTCGAACGACTCCTACGCTCAAAAACCCCCTCGAGCTCTCGAAGACCTCCTGGAGTACTCGAAGACCTCCAACACTTGAATGCTCCCCTCGAGCACTCTAACACCTCCATGATTCAAATGCCCCCTTGAGTACTCGAACACCTCCATGACTCAAACGCTCCCTCCACTCGAAAACCTCCTCGAGCACTCGAAGACCTCCTGGATTACTCGAACATTTAGGGGCTAAAACATATGCTCATCTGGGAACAAGCGATTAATCACCATGTAGCAATCTTTCATGATAATTTTTACCACACGATCGGCACGTGGTTGAGCACCATTCATAACAACACTATTCCTTTCCCTCCAAAGACGATAAACCGTGGTAATCAAGGCTAGAATTCCAAAATTCTTTCAAACTTTTGAACCCTTTATTTGCCTCTTAACCCAAGTCATGGAGCTTGTAATTGTGTTTGTTCGTCTCTTAAACCCAATCCAATTCCTTATACGCCCCCATACAACTTCTGAAAATTCACACTTGAAAAAAAGTGTTCATTCGTCTCCTCTTCAAGATGACATAAGGAACATATTTTCTCCATGCTATCTCCCTCCTCCGATCGATGCTTGTCCTTGGTGTGAAGTTTCCGAATTGCGGCCAACCATGCAATAAATGAAAATTTGTGTGGAATAAAACCATGCCAAATGCTATTAAAAACCTTCTCTTCCGAACGGCCATGAACATACAAATTTTGATACTTATGCCGATGCATAAAGAAATAAGCTCCACTTGTAAATTTCCTTGAGCTAGACCAAGAACCAAGATGATCCTTTAATTCTTGTATATCCCCATGAAACATATCACTCAATTCATCCCTCAGCTTACACAGATCACCAAAATAGCTCGAAAATCTCTCCCCCAATCTACCATTCAAAATCCTTGGATTTAAACTCCAAAAGTCCTCTCCTTGAAGATAAAATGAATGGATCCATTTGACCCACAAGCTGTCCTTCTTCATGTGAATATCCCATAACCTCTGGGCCATCGAGGCATGATTCCATGTAACAAAATCCCTCAAACCAAGACCCCCAAAAGACTTAGGGGCACATAGTTTTGTCCATGCAACCTTACCCTTATGCTTGCCTCCCTATAAGAAGCGTTTACATTTTTGCTCAAGGGCATCCATGACTGTAGTCTGTATGATAAAATTCTGAATCCAGAATCCATCAATACCTCCTACAATCAAACAAACAAGTTCCAACTTTCCGACATAGGAGAGGCTGTGACCCTTCCATTTGGCAATCTCCGAATCAACCTTTCCAAGTAGGGTGCCAAACTGAGTGACCTTCAACTTGCTAGAATCAAGTGGCACCCCTAGATACCTTACTGGAAAGGTAGACCATGGAATACATGTGAAACTTAAATCCTCCTTCAAACTGACTCCAAAGAACTTGGATTTGGCCGCATTGATAGCTAATCCCGAAGTGCACTCAAATTCGTTAAGTGCACTCATAAGGATGTGGACCGATCCTGTATTAGCCTTGGAGAAAAGCATAAGATCATCAGCAAAAGCTAAAAGAGTGATCTTGAGTACTTCACACCTCGGATTATAAGTAAAATGCCGTGACTCAGTCCTCCTTTTTAACAATCTCGAAAAATACTCCATGCAGATCACAAAAAGGAGAGGAGACAGGGGATCACCTTGTCGAATGCCTCTTTAACCCTTGAAGTGATCATACAATTTCCCATTAACTGCAATCGAGAATGAAGATGTTCTCATGCACATCATGATTCTATCCTTCAGTCTTTCTAAAAAACCTAGTCCAAGTAAGACTTCTTCTAGGAAGTCCCAGGAGACTGTATCAAATGCCTTTTTCAAATCAACCATGATCATGCATCTAGGAGAATTTCTCGCCCTCCCATATCCACGAGCAATTTCCTGTGCTAACATAACATTGTCCGAGATACTTCTGCCTTTTACGAACGCCCCCTGGCATGGATCAATAATCCCGGGTAGAATTCCTTCTAGTCTATTGGCAATAATCTTAGTGATGATTTTGTAAACCACATTGCAGCACGCTATTGGTCTAAAACCACTCACCTTAAGATTGTCCGGCTTCTTCGGTATAAGGGCGACCGAGGTATGGTTCAAATGTGCTAGTAGATCAACTGTACGAAAGAATTCTAGAACCGTACCTGTAACTTCCGCTCCTACAATATCCCACTATTTTTTGAAGAATCTGGACCTGGAGATTTATCATCCGCCATTGCAAATAACGCCAGTTTTACTTCATTACTAGCAATATCCTGATTCAAGAAAGCCCTATCCAAGTCCGTAAGAATGCTTCCCGAAATGAGTACAACATTATCAATGGAGACCCTATCCCTTGAAGCTCCGAATAGGCCTTTGTAGAAATCCGCAAAGAGCTCACCCTTACGAATATTAGAAGTCACAATTCGATTTTCTCCATCAATAATCGCCGGAATACCTCCTCCGTTTCTTTTCGAGATCATTGTATGAAAATATTTTGATCCCTTATCTGCCAGTGTGACATGATTGATCCTACCTTTTTGCGAGAGGAAGGCCGACTCTGCAAGATAATAGAGCATGGCCATCTTTTTTAATGCCCTCAACGCCTCAATATCCTTATCAGAAGCAATCAAGGCATCAAAATTGTCAAATGCCACACTATACTCCTTATCCACATTCTTTGCCTTTTCCAAAATATGGCTAAGATCAAGAGAGCCTAACTCCTTCAATGGGCGTTTAAGCCTTAACAATTTTCTGCATACCGAACACTGAAGTGAACTCTCAACCGATGGACTCCAAAAATCTTCAACAATCTGCCTACAATTCGGGTGACCTAGCAACATATTTTGAAATTGGAAAGGCCTTCCTTTCCCATCAATTTCCTGCGCCATGCAAACCATCGTAGGTGTATGATCTGATTGTGCTGAAATGGGGAGAAAGGAGGTACGACATGCATCCGAGTCCCAACCATGGTTCAGTAGCACACGATCCAACTTCCTCCATATTTTCTGATCCAAACTGTGCCATGTTAAATGCTTCCCTATAGATGGCGCATCACGCAATCCGCACTTAATACAGACATCCTGAAATTCCCTCATTGGATACAGACTTGGAACCGAGGCACCATAATGATCATCCGCACTAAGAATCGCATTAAAGTCCCCAAGAACCATCCAATGAGAGTTTATATTTTCACCAAAAGATTTCAATTTGGCCCATAGAGGCAAACGAGCATATCTGCCCTCACTATGGTCGTATACATATGAGCATAAAAATTCAACACCAGTAGAAAGGTTGAGCACCTTAAGGTGAATACACTGCGGAGATTTACGAAGAACATCAATCAAGAAACCTTTTGGATCCTATATGATGAGGATTCTCGAGTTCTTACAGGGGCCGAGAAACCCCTAACATTAATGGATGCAACATTCATTGGGAACCCAAGGTCCCTTTAGGCTTCGGACCGCCGCCTTCAGAAATTTTACTACCAGAACTATCCGAATTCCTCCTTGTGGTAGATAACATACGTTGGAAAGGCTTCTAGAAGGCCTTCCCATAATCATGATTACATGGTTTACTCTTACTCTGAGCTCTAGTTATTGCCCCTAAAGCAGGGGGGCTCTACTCTTACTCTTGCTCTTGCTCCTATTTAGCCTCGGAATTTTAGAGCCACGAATTTCAGGATGGATCATTTGTTGGGGCAATTTCCAGCTCCCACAATCGGGTGATAATCATCACCAAAATATGGAAGCTGCCTATCGGGTGCTTATTCGAGCGCTGGATTTACAGATTTTACGCCACGGTTTTTCCTGGACTTTATTCGTTCAACACTCCTGCCGCGACACAAATCCTGGGCAGCGCTAGCGTCTTCAGCATCATCTCTAGCACCACGATTTTCAGGCACAAGCACTGCTGGTAGAGCCTTGTTTGCTGGCAGCACGGAGCTTGCTGGTAGCACTAATACCATTTGGTTAACCTCTTTTCGCCCAACACCAATAACAATACTAGGCCCTCGGTTTCCAGCCCCAATTTTCACAATGTTCTTGCCCGTGTGTACCTCAGCTTTGCCCTTGCCTTTTCTCAATCTGTTCGAAGCCTCATTATCCGAAGAGACATCTTCAATAATCATATTGACATCCCTTTGAACCGAGCCAACACTTGGGCTTTCTCTAATGGTATTGCATGCATCTTCTTGACCCAGACTTGGTCTTTATTCTGGGTTCTCCAATATTTCTTTCCCCTTGCATTTGAACATTATTCTCTTTCATTCCCGTGGCATTATTCAACCCCTCTTCCTTAGTTTTCCAGAATTCTTCACACTCCTCATTGAAGTGATTGTTTTGGCCGCAATTTGGACACCAAGGACAGCAATAATCATAGATAATTCTCTACCTATATACCTCACAGCTTGGAACATGAAAAGACACCTTTTCCTTCAATTCCTTGGAAGAGTCAATCCATATTAGGAGGCATGCATAAAATCCCCTTAGCTCAAGGGTGCCATTTTCCATAAGAATTGGCTCTCCTATGGAAGTAGAAATCTTTTCCAAGGTCTTCTTATGCCAGTAGGACTTTGGCAAGTGCTCCATCCTAATCCAAACTGGCTTAGTGGCTTGGACCTTCGAATCATACTGTCCAGATCACCGTCCTATTTGTGGTTGAGTAGGAAATGGTCCAGTTTGCGCCTAATTGTGTAATCCGCATTGTGCCACGTGAAGTGTTTGCCAAGTGCTGGAGCGTCTCTGAGACCACATGCGGTGCAAGCTTCTTGAAATTTCCTCATTTAGTAGATCCCGAAGGATGTGTTTCCCATGTGATCATTGACACTGAGGATGGCATTAAAGTTGCCAAGTACCATCCATGGTGAGTCTAGGTTTGCGCCGTATCTCTTTAATTCTGCCCAAAGGGGCAATCTGTGTACTCTTCCTACACTATTCCCATAGGTGTAAGTGCATAGAAATTGCACATTCAACGTCAAGCTGCGTACTTTTAGGTGAATCAGCTGTGCCATTCTACCTGTTATCTCCAAAAAAAACTTTTTGGGATCCCAAACTATGAGAATCCTAGAGTTGGGTGCCACGAAAAATTGTGGCTGTATCTCCATCCTTTGAGACTTTTCATGAAGATGTTCATTGTTCGTTCACTTGCCTTTGTTTCCAAAATACCCAGTAGACCAATATTGTTTTCAGAGATGATGTTCTTCGCCCATCTCCTTTTTTCCGGGGTGCTAAGGCCCCTGATGTTGAGGCAAGCTGCATTCATTGGGGACCGAAGGTCCCTTTTGGCCTCGGACTGCCGCCTTTGCTACTCTCAGTTGACGATGAGCTCTTCACTACTTTAGCTTAGTCATTAGTCGAAGGTAATGGTAAATAAAAAGAAACCGTGAGAGACTACAAAAGTGGGAACGTTGTCCCACTCCCGTGATACATCGAAACCTACTGAACTACCCCTGATCTAGACGGTACAATCAGGTTGCCCAAAAAATGCCGTGGGAGTGTACGGGAGTGGGGACATTAGCCCACTCCCTTAATACATGTTACCTAAAATACTACCCCTGATCTAAATGTTACAACCAGGTGACCAAAAGAAGCTAGTCCCATCGTGATGACCGGGGCCTGTGGAAACCATCCATGGAAAGTATTACAACCCGTCATGGTGATCAGGGCCTGTATGATCCATCCCTTCAACAGAGTCCCTTCGTGGTGACCGGGGCCTGTATAAGCCATCCCTGAAAAACAGAGGGGCGTGAGAACAAACTCACTTGCCTCCTCGCTCCATTTTACAACCATGCTACCGGTGGTGTGAACCGGCTCTTACACCGTGGTTTGCTCCCCGTGGGTGTCTTCAAATTCGAGAGTGGTCTTGGTCTTCCAATGAATGAAGTAGTATGACATGTCCTCCTAAAAGGGCTTGCACACCGCTTCTACCATGTACACCTCTAAGATGAAGATAAAGAGGTGTTATTGGCCTTCGATAACGGTCTCTGGATGAGGGTCGAGGCTTTCTCTGTGGGGTTGGGAGCAATTTGACCGTAGTCCATTGTGCTCCCAAGTGTTCCCCGCGGAAGACCTCCTAGGCATAAGAGACCGGGCATGACTTCTACCGCACGCCCCGCGTAACAGTTTTGTAGTCGTTCTTTCCATTTTAGGCAAATGGATAGCCTGATACCATTTTACACTTTTCAGTGCAGCGTAGGCAAATAGCGCAACCGTTAATTCCAAGTGATACCTAGGAAGGGGTTAATTAATATGCGTACGCAGAATTAATTTACCCCCTACCTGACCTACATGGCTATGCTGCCACCATGGGAAATCCTTTCAGCCATATAGAGAGAAGCTGCTGTGATTTTTTTTAAGCAGTAGCCATTCCTCGAGAGCCTTTCCACGAATTCCCCCTCGAGCACCCGAACTCCTACTAAACTAGAAATGCCCCCCCCCCCCTCGAGCACTCGAGGACATTCGGTACTCGAATCAATCAGCCGTCGGAGCTTCCTTCCATCCTCGAACCATCCCTCAAACTCGAATACCTCAATCCATCTATCCTCGAACCATCCTAGAATACTCGAGCATATCCAGCACTCAAATGACTTCAGCACTCAAATCTATCAAAAACTCCTTCAGCCCTCGGACCATCATTCCAACCTCAAACCATCCCTCCGCTTCCCTTCAAGTACTCGAACCTCCACTCCTCGAGGGGTTACTATCCAGCATACCAATCAAGTTTCCACTGCCAGCTGATAGATGTAATTTCTGAACCATATTTTCCGGCGTTATTGAGTCACCGGAATCTGGGAAAAATTTGAGAAAACCACCAATTACGAGAATCTGATCTTCCATTCCTCTTCTTCTGGGGATTCTTATGAAACTGAGAAACAAGGCCAACAAATTGGGAGTACTATTCTTTATGATTCCGATTAAAACAATCCACCATAGCCGGCTGCCAAACAGCTAGATCCGAACAACACACAGTGAAACATCTCATAACATCTATGATGAATCCGAATAGCCCTAAAGTATGTGCCACCTCAATTATACCCAGAATGAAGATCACCGTATGAATTTTCATGAGTGAGAGAATTTTTAATCTGTGTTTTCAGCATAGAGCGTCTAAGTGCAGACTAGGTCAGGGAATACAAGGCCGGGGGGTGTCCGAGTTCTGAACACAAGCGAGGCTGAGAGTTTACCGGGTTCTGAGCACAAGCAAGGCTGGGAAAGGAACTGGGTTCTGTTAACTTGCAAGGCTGGAGGTTTCCCAGGATTTGAACATACACTTGGCCGAAAGGTGGCCGGGTTCTGAGTACTAGCGAGGCCGGATGATTAGTCCGGGTTTTAAACACAAGCTAGGCCGGTTGGGTGCCCAGGGTTTGAACACAGGTCCCCTGAATCAGTTTGGGTAGCCTATTGGTCTAAGCTCCAATTTAAATTCGAGTAAACAAGGTCGAGCATTTTCCAGGTTCTAAGCACGAGCAAGGCTAGGTGGGTTACCGGGAGCATGGCCGGGTGGGCAGGCCGGGTTTTGATCACTTGCAAGGCCAGAGGTTACCCAGGTTTTGAACACAAGCAAGGCCGGAAGGTGACTGGGATCTGGGCACTAGCAAGGTCGGGGGACAAGGCCAGGGTTTGGACACAAGCTAGGTCAGTCGGGCTCGAGGTTTGAGCACAAGTTTACCCAAATCGATTAGAACTGACCCTAGTGCTAACAATTTCCATGCCTGAGACCCTTCATTAATATTAATCTCCTATGAACATCATATTTACAGGCCACTTTCAGTAGGAATGGCGCACTAACCCGCATAGATTCTCATAAACTGCCTATCTCTTCCTACCAAACCTTTCCAGCATGCGTCGCCAATCCACACATTCTACAAAATTAGATATGCAAAGTTTCTCCTGTTCCCAGTAAAACTACTCAGAACAAAGTACCACAGTAATCCATGCGGGTTTAGCGTACGAAATACTTCTTTCCACAGGAGGCATCACCAAAAATAGATTCTATACAAATAGCACTAAATGAAACCGAAGACAGCCTCCCAGACGACAAGTTCCTCTTCGAAAATTTGCACAACAAATCCCCAAAAAATCCGCACAAGAAATTCATCCATTAAAGTCCGCACAAAATTTATATAGTGCAAGACTTACATGGGTGTTCGCCAAGCTCTCCATGTTTGCATCGGGTACGGGTCTTCCTCCTCCGCCAGAACTTCGTCCTCCTCCTCCGGCAGAAAATTCCACTCATCAAGACCGGTGGGCAGGTCTTCCTCCAGTAAAACCCATCGTGCATCCATGGGTCTTCAAATTCCAGTTCGAAAAGTCCGATATTCAAACTTCAAGAACCCAAAAACTCCTAGCTTGAAGACCAAAAAGCAAGTCTTCATCCCAGAAAACCCATAAAGAGGCTATGGGTTTTCCAAATCCACATTCAGACTACAGATCTTCTTCCAAAAGTTCAAGAATCAAGCTTTGTTTTGCAAAATGAGGACCCAGATCCCGAATTCAAATCATCCAAAACCAAGGAAAACTATACATGGAAACACTCCCAGCGAGGAGCCCAACATTAATATCGGGCTCCTCGCTGGAGAAGGGGAGCTGTGGAAGAGAGACCCAGAAAACACGATGAATAGTGCAGGGTTGCGCCATATTTTTCCTCTCAGCTTCCTTCTGCTTTCAGCTTAGTCACTAGTCGAAGGTAATGGTAAATAAAAAGAAACCGTGAGAGTCTACGGAAGTGGGAACATTGTCCCACTCCCATGATACAATGAAACCTACTAAACTACCCCTGATTGGGAACATGTGATGCATTCTCCAGCGTTAAACTTTTCAACGCGTTTGCGTACTCCATATCTGCTCTTTTTGCCTTTTCGGAAATGTGGTGAAAGTCCTTTTTCCCCAGCTCTTTAAGAGGTTTCTTCAATCTTTGTATTTTGTGGCATAAAACATACTGTCTGACCCCTTGTAACGCTTGTGACCAGTGATCATGCACAACCTGTTTGCACCTCGGATGTGCGTTCCACATATTTTGATACCTGAAGGGTCTGTTTAGCTGCTCATTATCTTGCGCTAAAGCTATTACAAAAGGTAGGTGATCCGAGAGGGCTGATCCAGGAAGAAAGGTGGTACGGCAGGAGTCTTCATCCCATTTGTGATTCAGGAGGATGCGGTCTAGTTTGCACCTAATTGTGAAATCCGCATTGTGCCATGTTAGATGATCCCCGATTGCTGGAGCGTCCCTCAGACCACAGGTAGTACAAGCTTCTTGAAATTCTCTCATTTGGTAGACCCCGGGGGATGTGCTACCCATATGATCATTGACACTGAGGATGGCGTTGAAATTGCCAAGAACCATCCATGGTGAGTCAAGGTTTGCACTGTATCGCTTCAGCTCTGCCCAAAGGGGCAGTCTGTGTAATATTCCCTCACTGTTTCCATACGTATAAGTGCAAAGAAATTGCACATTCAAGGATAGGTGTCGTACTTTAAGGTGGATCAGCTGCGCCATTTTGCCCGTTGTCTCAACATAAAACTTTTTCGGGTCCCAAACAACAAGAATTCTGGAATTGGGTGCCAGTTCAAAATTGTGGGTGTATGTCCATCCTTTGAGACTCCTCGTGAAGTTGTTCAGTGTTCGTTCACTTGCCTTTGTTTCCAGAATACCTAACAAACCGACATTGTTTTCAAAGATGATGTTCCTTGCCCATATCCTTTTTTCTGGGGCGCCAAGGCCCCGTATATTTAGGCAGGCCCCATTCATTGGGGACCGAAGGTCCCTTTAGGCCTCGGACCGCCGCCTTTACTGCTATCATTTGAAGAGGAGCTCTTTGTTGCTTCTGCCACTCTTTGGTAAGTCTTCTTCGATGGGTTGAGCAGCATGGAAGAAAATCTGGTTCTGCCGCTGGGCTTGAACAAATGTTTCTCAACTATGGTTTTTCCTTTTGGCGTAAGAGGTCTTCCTGCCCGAGGAGGGTTACTCCTTCTTGCCTCCGGATGGAGCATGCTGTCCAATATATTTCTTGCACCATTCATCGGTCTGTCTGCATCACTGAAAGCCGGTGGTCCTACCAAGCCGGCATCATCACTGAGACGGACCTGAGAGCCAGGTGGTGTAGGATCTCCTGTTTCCTTGTCCTGGTCCATCTCCATGACCACCTCTGTGTCGTCGCACTTTTCCTTCACCGAGTTTACTTCTTGATCTGAGGTACTAGGTCCTGAATTTTCTGATTTAGAACCCGAAACTGTGTCTCCATTGGTACGAGAGAGCTCCCCGTCTGGGTTTTTTTCTTCATTTACCCATGTGGGCTGAACACCTTTGTCGAAGTTTTCATCTCGATTTCTTTTAGCCATGCGTTCCTGAAAAACCCTATCCCTGGCCCGAAAGAATTCATCGTAACCTTCAAAGAGGTGTGTATTTTCTCCGCAGTTAGGGCACCACGGTTTGCAATAGTCGTAAAGTATCCGTTGCGATTAGGTAGTTCCATCAGGCATACGGAATTTTACAATTTCTTTGAGCTGTTTGGAGGTGTCGATGAGGACCAGAATCCTGGCGTAGTAGCCCACGAGGTCTCGAGTTCCATTGTCCATGAGGATGGGATCTCCTAAAGTGGAAGCTATCTTCTCGAGGGCTTTTTTGTGCCAGCAAGACTTGGGTAGGTAGTTCATGCAAATCTAGTTCGATTTCTTGGCCATGATGCGCATATCGTACTTCCCAGACACGGGTAGAGGAACAATGAATAACTTTTTACCATGGAGGAAATAGTCCAGACCCTGTAGCACTTTGTCCCTGTCCTCTGCTGTTTTAAATCCAAATTTTAGATACCCATTTGTCATTGTCTTAACCCAGCACTGGACATCCCACTTTGCCATGAGCAATTTCCGAACAGCATGTGTACCTGGGAAAGAACCTGGGAAGATGCCTAGAAAACCGTAGAACACCCGGACTTGCTCCTTGTTAACTTCTTCCTCTGAGAGGACAAAATCCACATCCTGGTCTGTAGTAATATCTACTTTGTTCAAGGCGATATCAGCATCGTCCCAAGCCCTTTTTCTCTCTAATAGCGGATCATGCCATTCTCTGGACTTGAAGGTCATGTCAACCTGTACAGTCAGGCCCGGATGATTTACCGATTTGGTGGCAGGGGGTGATGGAAGAGTTTGGTCCATGTTTTCCCGTTCTTAGTGACAGTAAGAGAAGATAAGAGGGGGTTAGGCAAACAATCCGACTAACGTATTAGATGCACAAGGGAGACTAACTTATCTCCCACACAATATTCTACTCCGAAAAGACAATACAGAAGGTCCTAATACCTATCCCAGCAACAGGGAATTAGTATATGGGCAGATGAAAATGGTACACAGTCCAGATATTACTCAAACAAATACACAGACAGGGACACAAATAGATACACAAACAGATACACAATCCAAGTACTCAACAAATGAATAAAGCTTCAGTACTCAAACAGGAATCGAACTAGTTCAAAACCAAAGTGACTAAGAAGAACCTATTTTTAGAAACCCTCGCAATACCGGCGGAAAAACATCGAAAAACCCCAACCTGGAGATGATTATGATCGGAATCCCATGGGGAATCTGAATAATCTGGTTACATGCCTAGATTTACCGATTGATCGAACGAAAATGCTCCCGTAGATCGTGGGAGAAGGTTGCACCTTTTTCGCCCAGAAATCGCGCCCAGAGAGAGAGTCATCTTTTTCAGCTTAGTCTCATCTCATTCAGCTTAGTTACTAGTGTTTCTATGTAGAGAGAGTCAAGTAAAGTTTAGTCGTTAATTAGTTAAAGTCAACTTAGTCACCAATATTTATGTATAGAAATTCAAGTAATGTTTGACCGCTGATTGGACAAAGTCAAACATTTTTATTAGTATTTATTATATACTAATCCAAATATAGTTTGACTGTTAACTAGTTAAAGTCAACTTTGTTATTAGTGTTTAAATATTGAAAGTCAAGTAAATTTTGACTGTTGATTAGACGAAGTCAACCTAGTTATTAGTTTTATATATTGAAAATCGAGTATAGTTTGACCGTTGATTAGTTAAAGTCAGCTTAGTCACTAGTCGAAGGTAATGGTAAATAGAAAGAAATCGTGAGAGTCTATAGGAGTGGGAACATTGTCCCACTCCCATGATACAATGAAACCTACTAAACTACCCCTGATCTAGATGATACAATCAGGTGGCCCAGAAGAAATCGGAAAAGTCTACGAGAATGGGAACCTTGTCCCACTCCGTGAATACATGATACCTACTAAGCTACCCCTGGGCTAGATGATACAACCAGGTGGCCCAAAAAGATGCTACCCCTTCGCGATGACAGGGGTCTGTAGAAATCATCTATGAAAATACCGAGGGGCATGAGAATAGCCTCACTAGCCCCTCACTCTATGCTACTTCCATACAATCGATTGTGTGAACCGGTTCTTCAGCCGTGGTTTGTTCACCACGGGTGTCTTCCAAACCGAGAATGATCTCGGCCTTCAAGTGAAGTAGTATGACGTCTTCTCCAGGAAGAGCTGGCACACCGCTTCTACCATGTACACCTCTAAGATGAAGATAAAGAGGTGTTGTTGGCCTTCGATAACGATCCCTGGATGAGTGCCGAGGTTATCTCGGTGGGGTTAGGAGCAGATTGACCGTAGTCTGTGTTGCTCCCTAGTGTTCCCCGCCGATAGACCTCCTAATGATGAAGAGACCGGGCATGACTTCTACCGCGCACGCCCCGCGTAACGATTTTGTAACCGTCCTCTCCATTTTAGGCAAATGGACAGCCCGATGCCATTTTGCACTTTTCAGTGCAACGCAGGCAAATAACGCTGCCGTCAAATCCAAGTGATACCTAGCAAGGGATTAATTTATTTGTGTACGCCAAATTAATTAACCCCCTACCCGACCTGCATGGCCCTGCAACTAATATAGGAAATCCTTTTGGCCAGAAGAAGAGAGGCTGCTGTACTTCCTTTTTTTTTCTGCGAACCCCTTCAAGGACTCGAATTCCCCCCTCAAGCAGATTTAACCTAGGAAAAAGGGAAATTCCACAGCCTTTTTCGATTGTGGAGCCCCAATATGGCTCCTGGTCCATAACAACACAGAAGATTAATAATCCATAATGATATTAAGCTAGAAATACAAGATTGTAATACCTGCTCACCAGATACAGCCAAAAATTTACCTCTACGGGACTCTCGATGCATATAATACTCAGCTTATACTTTTGGCAGAGATGAAATATTCTTGACGACCATCCATTTTTTACTGTGTTGGTAAAAACTGGAAAGATGTTATTTAGCAATACTAGAGGGAAAAAATGGGTTTTGTTTACTCATTCTTCATCAGTGACAGACTAGACACTGGAGGAGTAAAAAACTTAAGGACTAAAAGAAAAAAGACCTAGGGAAGAACTTATTCCACAATCCTAAAATAACTAAGCTCATGATTTTATGAGATTCGAATTCAGAAACTCCAGCTTCCCTAGTTTGACTACAATATGTTCCAAGCACGATAGTTTAGTAAAGACTTGAGTTGTCTTTTTCCTGTTGTCATAATTGATTATTCATCTCTTTTCAGTTTAATGTTTGTGTATTATTTTGAGAATTAATCTATTGGAGTTGAGGCGAGAAGGCTGTTTTTCAATGTGCACCCTTTCACTTTTGGTGCTCAATGTTTCATTCTAGATATTATTATAGGTTTTGAGTATTTCAATTTGCACCCTTTCACTTTTGGTGCTCATTGTTTCATTCTAGATATTATTATAGGTTTTGAGTATTCATTTTGTATATGTTACATAAGAGGCTTGAGTAATTTGTCCGCATTTGATTAACCTTTTGTTATGATTTGACTAAACACAATGGAGACCATATACCCAAATGCACGCTGGACTGAAGGCCTAGTTGCTGTTTAAAATTTTCCATGTTTTAATTGAAAAGTTTCACGTCTTTTGTTCTTAAATCAGGAGCTGATATGCTTAGGGTATTACTATATCACGCCCTGAATTTTACTAGTTTACATTCTAATACGTATATACACGTATAATAATAATATTAAAATTTTAAAATGAAACAAAAACCAAAAAATCAAAAACAAAAATAAAAAAACCACCGTTCCCGCCGCCGCCGGTCTCCGCCGCCAGAGGGGAGTAGAACGGGAGAAGGGGAAGGAGAGGAGAACGGGAGAAGGGGAAGGAGAGGAGAACGTGAGGAGAAGGAGAAGGAGAAGGAGAAGGAAAGCGGGAGAGGAGAAGGACTCGCCGGAGAAGAAGAAGAAGAAGAAGGTGGCACACGGAGGCGGCGGCGGCGGCGGCGGCGGCGGAGCAGCGGCGGCGGTGGAGTATTAATTAAATTATTTATTTATTTATTTAATATTTTATTTTATTTAAATTATTTAAATTAAATTTAAAATATATATTATATATTAAATAGTATAAATACATAACGTAAACTAGTAAAATACAGGGCAAATAGCAATTCGCGGTTGGCAAGGACTGCACATCTTTATTCAGTATCCTTTGTACTATGAATAGAAAATTTTCTTGGACAATAGTAACAAATTCTGGCTGCTTTCCAAATTAATTATGGGTATTGCTATATCACATCCTGTATTTTACTAGTTTACGCCCTAATACGTATATACATGTATAATACAAATATTAAAATTTCAAAATAAAACAAAAATAAAAAAAATAATAACCATATAGAGCTCCGCCAGTCTCCGCCGCCGCCGCCGTGAGCCAGCGCCGTCGCCGCTGTCCGCCACCACCTTCTTCTCTTCTTCTTCGTCTTCTCCGACGGTCTCGCCACGGGCACCACCGTGCCTCCTCCGTCGTCCCTCGTCCGCAGCAAAACCCTAGCCCCGCCGCCGTCTCTCCTTCTCCTTCGCCCCGTCCCCACCATTCCTCCACCTTCGTCCCCGTCGATCGAAACCCTAGCCCCTCCGTCTCTCCTCCTTCGTCCCCGTCGAGCTCCACCCGCCGTCGAGCGAAGCTAGCCCCGCCATCCTCCATCGTCCTCGTCCCCTCGATGGCCCCTTGCCCCGCCGTCCTCCTTGAAGCGGCGGAGAACCGATAGGGCGAACCGGCTCCCGTTCTCCTCGGCGAACCGGCCTCGCTCCCGTTCTCCTCGGCCAGTGGAGAGCCGGGTCGGGCAAGGGCGAGGAGAACCGGCGACGAGAACGGAGGAGAGCGGGCGACGAGAACGGAGACGGAGATGACGGAGGAGACCGGAGAAGTGGAAATCTGGGACGGCGATGGGGACGGAGATGGGGACGGAGATGACGGAGGAGACCGGAGAAGGAGACAGGAGGAGAAGCGGAGGAGACGGTGCTCCGCGAACCGGAGGAGAAGGAGAGCGGCGGAGCGGTGGCGGCGGCGGAGCAATTAAATAAATAAATAAATAATTTAATATTAATTAATTAAATTATATAAATTAAATTAAAAATATATATTATATATTAAATAGTATAAATATAGGGCGTGAAATAAACTTAATTATTCTATGCTAGACTGTTGTCTATATAGATGTCATAGGATATCTTTGGTACATCTCTAGATTGAATTGGGGTGTTGCTATATCCCGCCCTGTATTTTACTATCCTCGCCCTAATACGTATAAATACACGTATTTTGAATTTAAAAAAAAGAATTTTGAATTTAAAAAAAAAAGAAAAAAGAAAAAAAATTTAAAAAACCCTATAAATACCCCCTCCCCCTCTCCATTTTTTCTCCCCCTTCCCTCTCTCCATTTCCCTCTCTCCTTCCCTCTCCCCCTTCCCTCTCCCCCTTGCCTCTCTCCATTTCCGGCCGCCGGAACCCGCTGCCGCCTGCTGCCGCCCGCCGCCGCCCGCCGCCGCCCGCCGCCGGAAACCCACCGGAAACCCGCCGGAAACCCGCCGGAAAATGTAAGTTTTTGAGGAATTTTTTTTTACTTTTCGTGCGAATCGTTGCCCGATCTATTCGAATTTTGTTGAACTTGTCGGAATTGTTAGAATTTTGTTGAACTTGTCGGAATTGTTAGGAATTTTTATTTAGTTATGTGACATAATAGAAATTATTTAGAAATTATTTTTTAGAAATTGTGCTTTTTTGGAAATTATTTAGCTATGTGACATATGTGGAATTAAAACGAAAAAATTGTGTTTTGTAGAAATTATTTAGTTTAAATTTGGACATAATGACGTAATTGGAAGAAATTGTGTTTTTTTGTAATTATTTAGTTTAAATTTGGACATAATATTTTAGAAATTCTATTTTTTAGAAATAGTGTTTTTTAGAAATTATTTAGTTATGTGACATAATAGAAATTACTTAGGAATTATTTTTTAGAATTTGTGTTGTTCTGGAAATTATTTAGGTATGTGACATAATTGGAATTAAAACGAAGAAATTGTGTTTTGTAGAAATTACTTAGTTTAAATTTGGACATAATATTTTAGAAATTGTATTTTTTAGAAATTGGGTTATTTAGAAATTATTTAGTTATGTGACATAATAGAAATTATTTAGAAATTATTTTTTAGAATTTGTGTTGTTCTGGAAATTATTTAGTTATGTGACATAATTGGAATAAAAACGAAGAAATTGTGTTTTGTAGAAATTACTTAGTTTAAATTCGGACATAATATTTTAGAAATTGAATTTTTTAGATATTGGGTTATTTAGAAATTATTTAGTTATGTAACATAATTGGAATTAAAACGAAGAAATTGTGTTTTGTAGAAATTACTTAGTTTAAATTCGGACATAATATTTTAGAAATTGTATTTTTTAGATATTGGGTTATTTAGAAATTATTTAGTTATGTGACGTAATTGGAATTAAAACGAAGAAATTGTGTTTTGTAGAAATTACTTAGTTTAAATTTGGACATAATGTTTTAGAAATTGTATTTTTTAGAAATTGGGTAATTTAGAAATTATTTAGTTATTTGACGTAATAGAAATTATTCAGAAATTATTGTTTAGGAATTGTGTTTTTTGGAAATTATTTAGTTATGTGACATAATAGAATATAGTTCTATGTAAATAAACTTTAGTAATCCGATGTAAACAATTGTGTAGTAAACTGTTACGATATGTTTTAACTATTGTTTCCTTGAATGTTAATAATAGTGCGATGTGGTAAAAAAATAAGATTATTTAGTTATGTAATCTCCAATTTGTAACTAAAAAAAATGTTCCAGTTCGTTGATGCACTGTTCGAAAATATTAGTTCACACGTTGTTGAAATGTATGTTAATTTATCTTATCATATCAGTTTGATTCACTTGTTGTTATACTAATTACATATCTTGTGTCGTAGATGAGCACTGCTGGTCAACCTGACGGTCATGGTCGTTCCATACGACGAAGAGGTGTTAGTGCCTCGGCGAGACAGGCTAGAGGCCGCGTGGTCGAGGATGAACCGTCGCCTCGCCCGCGGGAGTGTGATGTAGGAGCGGAGCAGCCTTCTCCACCGAGCGTTCGTGCATTCGATCCCATGCCAACATGGGACGGTCCGGAGATTAACATTCTCGCGTCTGGTGGAATCCGTCGTGATAGTGTTTGGCAGATGAATTATGACCTGCCGGCAGATGTCCCCCCGATGGGCCAACCTGGCGCGAGTGTGCCATTGGATGCCGGGATCGAACGTTATGCTGCAGCTGGAGCCAGGCACACCGTGAGGAATAGAGCTGGTCAATTCGCACAGTCTTCTGGTGGATCGTGCAATGCCGGTGAGACTAGCACCGGAAGGGCACCAAGGAATAGCAGGAAGCGACCCGCCGCCGATGAGACGTGGCTAGTGCGGGGACCGGTGGCTGGTGGCCCGCAGGATGACCTCGTCATACCAAGCTTCGGAGGACACGTCGCTGTTGACGTTTGGAATGGTATAGAGCGAGGTGTGCTGAGATGCCATGCTCGGTCGCCGCTATGCAAGCAGCTAGTCGCCACGCTCCCCGAACTGAGCGATGTTGCACAGGCCCGGATACATGCGACCGGGTTGGCCCACCTGCCTGCGATTATGTTCCAGTTCCTTAACATGGCACTGATATCCGCTTTTGTCGAGAGGTGGCAGCCGGACACGAACACGTTTCACATGCCTTTTGGGGAGATGACCATCCTGATGCACGATGTTGAGATGATTCTTGGCATTCCCATCGATGGTGGCGCTGTTGCGAGTACCATTTCGGCGGAAACTATTGAGGAAGCGTGCGCTGAACTGTTTGGGAAAGACGTGGAGTCCTTTCTCGCGGAAGACTGGAACGGGGGTAACATAGATGCCCAATCGTTGATGGCGAGGTGTGTAGCGGCGGGGCAGAGCGAGAACTTCCAATTTATGTGCTACATGCTGACCCTGTTTTCATCCACGCTTTTTGTGGATAAAACTGGGAATAAGGTTAGAGCCAACCTTCTACCCCTGCTTGATTCGCAGTTGTCGTGGGGCTCGGCGACGTTGGCCAGTTTGTATCTGCAGTTGGGAATTGCGTCCCGGTCCAAGGTGCGCGGCCTGTGCGGATGTTGCACACTGCTTCAAGCGTGGATATACGAGTACTTTCCGATGTTTCGGCCGAGACCGAGTACATTGCCAGCTCTTCCGGGCCGCGCCAGTCGGTGGCACACAGGGGATAAAACGGGGAGGGTACGGGGAGGCTCGGTGCCATCAGGCGACAGTTGGATGCCTTACAGCCCGACCAGGTATGAATTCCATGCTTTTACTCTTATTCTGACAGTAGTAGATAGATCGGATTCCATAGAAATGTAACATGTCTGTGAAACTTTTTGCAGGTGGATTGGTTGCCATATGGAGTGGACGTGGTTAGGGCTGCGGGGGGGAGGACTCACTACCACGGCGTGATTCAACACCTCGACGCAATGGAGGCGTACATGCCAGATCGCGTTGTGCGGCAGTTCGGTCTCCTACAGGGTATACCGCGGGGTCTTGCAATTGCGCCCGAGCCTTGTTCCCGCCCGGCTGATCCAGCCGGCTATTCAGTGACCTACCCAGGGAGGCTGCAGTTGACCCTATGGGAGATGGCACACAGTTGGCACAACGGTCAGCTTGCGGCGTTCCCGATAGCCACGAGCCAATCAGAGTGTACCATGGATTACGAGGACTGGTACTCGACTCATTCGCACCCATTGATCGCAAATCCTGAACATGCTGCCGCGAGTGGACCGGACAGGACACATCATCAGTTATCGGTAAGTTTTCCCGAACTGTTTGCTTCGAGTAATTATATTACATTGTACTGTCTCGTTATTGTAAAATATGTTTCCTGTGCAACAGATGCTGAGTGACATGATGAGCGCCCTGGATCCGTTTGACTCGGCGACCGTTGATGGACTCGCCGCCGACCCCAGCGTGAGGGAGTTGATGACGACTTTTGTCTGTCATCGCGATGAGTATCGCAGGCTCGGTTATGGACCCATTCCTTAGACGACTGTTTGCTTATGTGTGACCCCACAGTTTTGCCATATTCTGCTCATTTATGTAATCGGTAACTGTTTGTGCATACCAAATTTATTTGTCATCGATTTTTGCAACAGTAACGCTTCCAAAATAATTACTCGACGCTTCGATAATAACTGTAACGGTTGCGTACATGCCGAAATGTTTCGCTGGGTTGCAACAGTTAATTACTCTCAGAGTATGCTCTTCTCCAAGCCCTTATCCTCCTACGAAAGGGTAACTCCCAACCTACGACATCAGGCTTCCTCAATGTGGTCCACATATTAGCCACGGGGGGCATGGGACAGTTTTCCTTCACGTGTACCCGGACAAAATGGCTTGCACTGCGAACGTATACAATGTGTAGCTCCCTACTTGTTCCATCCTCGCCCCCACCCGCCCTCAGTGGAAGGACTGTGCAGCAATGGTCCGCCGACCCATTCTCTAAAATGTAATATAAAACTACAACCGTGTTGTAGTAGGTGGCGACAGGAAACATGTCTGCAATGACCGTAAACCAATGCTCTGGACCACATGGACCGCTAGTGTGGTGTATACGGGCTCTGGCGAGTTCAACGTCATTCTGCGAACCGTATATGGGAACATAGTCAGGCCAATGAGCTGATATCTCGTTAAATACTGCCCGACGCGCTGTAGACCATTCACCTTCACCGTCTACGTGGAACGCATTAGCAACGCATCTGAAGCCACAGTTTCCATCACTCCCGACATCGTTCCAGCCTTCGATGTAACGCCCGACAATGTGGGGGACACTTTCGAGGAACGGGAATGTCGCTGCAGGAGAAAAAATTAAGATTAATATCTTGTTCAGACGGACTTCATTGGGAAGAATGGTGCTTGTACTTACCATGCCGGCGACCGCTCCCTGAAGCACGCCCCGGGGATCTTGAACTACGCCTGTATCGCCTGTTCACGTGCTCGTGGTAGCTCGGTGAACGTCGGGTTGATCTTGATCGGGGGACCTGCTCGCTTGGTCTGCCACGTGCACTGGTACAATTGTCCGGCTCGCCAATGCCACTCTCCTCTGGCCGCAACTGCGCATCTATGTAGGATGAAACTCGTCGGCGGACCGAAGGGTCGCTGCATGCCAGCTCCTCCAACAGAGTGTTGAACCGCGACTGATCTTGTTCGGCCCTCGCAATGTCTTCCGTGCTCCCCACGTGATCACCCAATGCCAGGCTCTTAAACAGCGGATGAATGTCGTCCAAGTACAAGGGGATTCCTTCAGCAACTGCCCCTGCCATGACGCATGCACACGGTATTCCGTGTGTCGAGCGCAGCACACAGCCACAGTAAGCATATACCTGTGCTCCGAGTGCATCAATCCTCCCGGACTCGACCGTCAATTTATCCAGACAGTATTTCGACACATTGTTGATCAAGTTGCAGAAAAGGGCCCTACGGTGCAATCTTCCAACGACAGTTCTTGATTTCTCCAGGCCGGTCTTGATCATAGCAATCTGCTGGGCTATCTGCAGGTCGACACGCCTCCATACCGTGTCCAGCGAACCAGTCGACGTTTGTAACCACCCTTTCAATGACGAGTGTGCACTTTCGACCCTGCATGTAGTTGTGTTCCCGAAATGCAGAAATCTGTTCGTCCATGCCCTCACAAATTTCTCCTTATGGGGGGTGAGCCACGTCGTCTCAGCGTAACTAATAACAGCCTCGCTCCAAGACCATCCAGTCCTCATATCTACCAAGGCGGTTTCGTACTCTGGAACGGTGGACGCATTGCAAACCCGGAACCATGCACCATTCTTGAACGCTGCCCCGTTCCTCTTATTCCCTGTCAGCACAGTAACACGTGCCTCCACATCCTTGTTAATATGCCAGGTGCAGAGCAGATGATTCGATTCTGGAAACACAGTCCGAAGTGGCCTAATCAGTCCCATCTCCCGATCGGTGACCACAACCTCAGGGAACGGTCCATCCACAAGCAAGTTCTTCAGCGCGTTCAGCACCCACTCATAGGTATCTGCCGTTTCGTCAACGACAATTGCGTAGGCAATCAGGAAGTTTGTGTTGCAAGGGGACATCCCAACCATCTCAATGAATGGCATGCCGTAGCGATTGGTCTTGTACGTTGAGTCGATGGCCACAACCCACGGGAACGTGTGAAATGCCACAACAGCATCGGGATTGGCCATGAATAAATGAGTCAAAGTACCATCACCTGCTGAGCGGTGACTAGTGACATACCCTTTCGCGGTGGCCAGATGCAAACAATTCTCCGCTGTGTTGCGCCCGCCTCGCCTTTCTGTTACATATGCCGACCTCTCATTGTACACCTGCCTAATGTTCTGATGCAGGTCCGGAAACGAATTACTGAGGCTGGCATTGATATGCCTTGGGGCAGTTTCTGAATCTGTCAAGTCTCTGATCATTTGTTTCGCGTCCGCATGGAGCTTGCTGCTCTGTCTATGACCCTCGGGGTACACTGAGAAAGAGTGGTTGTGCATCCCTCGCCTAGGATCCTTGCACGGCACTACATTCCAACCATCCCCCGTGATGCTCTGTTTCAAGACAATCGCGAATGGGCAGTCACAACTTCTGGTCGAGCTGCTACTCCGTCGGACTACATCAGATTCGCTCGTATCTACATCCTTATCCTTTCGGCCCCGATTGCAAATGCAATATAACCTCAGCGGACCATTCCTATTATGTTTGTAGGACTTCGTGACAAGTTCAAATCCCACCTGCAGAGCAATCCGTTGCAGGTAGGAATAAGCCTCGGCAACATCTGGAAACACAGCTGAGGTGGCAAATGGAGAGTATCCATTCCGCCCTGCAGCAGCTTCACATGACTGATTGTCATCCTTAAACAGCAATAAACATCAAGTAATTAGTTACACTCAACTGCAATACCAACGACAATGATGTCGTCAATTAACGTTTACATATGAACGAATAAAGATAAAATTACTGTCAAAACGTTAGAACATGTACTTAAAGAAGACAACATAAATATAAAATAATAGTACATGAAATGCCATTAGAGTTATAAAATTCCCGTACACAAATTAACTCCCTAAACTAAAATTACATTCATCCATTTCAAACTGTCCTCCTAATGGAAAAAATTTCTCATTAACAGCTCAAACATACATGTAATGGAAAAAAAAATAACATAACATTGTGGCTAGAATTAATATTACATTCTTACATTTCACGTTAAGGTTTAAAATTAATTAACGTAACGAATTTAATGTTCACTGGTGAACTTTTTGAATCCAAAATGCAACCGGGTCGTTTCAGATTAACTTTTAATACTTGCATTTGAATAATGCAAAATGAAACAAAGTAATTACATTTCAACAAATTAAAATAACAAAATAACGTAAAAGAACGTAAATTAACGTTACAATAATTAACAACATAACAAAATTAACAAAACAACAAAATTAACGTTACAATAATTAACAAAATAACAAAATTAACAAAACAACAAAATTAACGTTACAATAATTAACAAAATAACAAAATTAACAAAACAACAACATTAACGTCACAATAATTAACAAAATAACAAAATTAACAAAACAACAACATTAACGTCACAATAATTAACAAAATAACAAAATTAACAAAACAACAACATTAACGTCACAATAATTAACAAAATAACAAAATTAACAAAACAACAACATTAACGTCACAATAATTAACAAAATAACAAAATTAACAAAACATCAACATTAACGTTACAATAATTAAAATTAACGTTACAATAATTAAAATTAACGTTACAATAATTAAAATTAACATTACAATAATTAAAATTAACGTTACAATAATTTTTACGTTACAATTAATAAATTAAAATACTCTTTTTTCTTTTTTTTTAAATTAAACCATCCATAGATGGGGGAAATTATATTGGCCTTCCCAAGCCTTAAAATAACAGGAAACTGAAAGTTGAAATACAGGGAGAAGCCATTGGCTTAGTCTATATGTACATTTAAGCTCCATAGGCTCATTGAGGCAACATTTGTTGCTTCCAAAATGATTAAGAGGATATATCTAATTGTGAGAGGATAATTAAAACTCTTAATTGAGAATGGAGGTCATCGAACTTATTAGTGGATCGTAATGACGAAACACTGATCAGTCAAAATCACCCCATCCAAAACTAAGAGTCTTATTCCCTGTAGCCTAGAGTAGTCATGAAGCTTCTAGTAGAGGCTTCAAACTAGAACTAAGAAACAAAATAATCACCAATTGGCACTGAAGAAGAACATGCAGCAGCAATGTTTCCAGCAAAATATTGCACTTTTCTGAATTCACCATGTTGAAGCAAAACAGATCCGTGCATCAAGCAAGACAGCAAAGGTGTGGAAGTTATGCAAATCAGCAAGGATGTCCATGAATCAAACCAGCAGCAAGGAGATCTGAATCTTCCTGGAAAATTTTCCATATTGAGCATCGTTGTGGTTGTAGTAAAAACAAACTGCCTCCGTTTACCTACAAGTTGTAAGAAACATTTAATCAGTAGCATCCATACCTTGTGAAATTCTTAAGGAGGGAGTCCCTAACTGATCTAGCCTAATGAGGCCCTGAATATGATTAGGTAACATATTAAAGGAGAGAAAAGATTCACTTGTACCATGTTTAAGACATTTCTTAGCTAGTGCATCAGCTACAAGATTCTCTTGCCTCAAAACATGAGTAAGTTTAAAAGGACTCAAAGATTGTTTAATGTCATCCGCAAGTTGGAACAATTGCCAAGGGGCAAGCAACGGATCTAATATTGATATCACAGCATTCTTACAATCTGATTCTATGCAAACATTTACCATGAAACCATCAATTTTTGATATGGCAAACTGTATTGCCTTCATTTCAGCCTCTTGAGGAGATTTAGCATTTGAAATTTGAGTATGTGCTATAATAAAATTACCCCTACTATCTCTTAGGATCATGCTAACTCCAGTCAAATTCAGATGGGAATTCCAAGCAGCATCAACATTTAATTTATATCCCCAGTTTGGCCGAGACCAAGCAATTTTAAAGATTTTCGGTTTAGGAGGGGACTTGATCAGTGGCAGGTTTAGCAGTGAACATGTAGAAAATTTGTTCTTTAATGTTTGCTATCACCACACCTGTCCTAGGCAAAGCTGAATCAAAAATGATTCTATTTCTCATTTTCCACAATTGCCAACAAGTTATAATAGCTGCAGATTTTATGATATCATTATGAAGGGCACTTGTACCCGGGATAGTTAAATAGCAAGAGAGTCTCTCCCAAATAGTGGAGTATGCAGCAGCAGTAATCCCCATGAATGAATGAACAGTTTCCCAAATTTGTAATGAAAATGTGCAGGAGTTGAAAAAATGGTCTAAAGAGTCCTCATGATTATTACACATACAGCATCTTGAAACCAAAGAGAATCTCAGTTTGCGTAGCACATTATCAAAAGGGAGCAAGGAATTCATCAACTTCCACATAAAGATAGAAACTTTTTTCTCAATTCTAGTATTCCACAGGTACTGAGCAGATTGGATATTACCTCTTTGATGTCTTAGCAATGTATAAGTAGCTTTAAAGGAGAAATCCCCGGTTGTACCTGGTTTCCATATGAGTCTATCCTTTCTATGCGGAGATAGGGTTGCTTCCTGCAATGAAGTGGCAGCATGAGAAGGGAGAAAAGGAGCAATTTCTTGAAACCAAGAAGCTTTATGTGTGATGAAGTCAGAAACAGTGCTTGATTGAGGAATATTTACAGTAATAGAATTACACCAATCCTCAACCGGTCCTATACCTAACCAATTTGAAGTCCAGAAATTGCAAGCTCCGTTTCCTACTATAACCCTAGAGTTAGCTTCTGCCCAACTATTAATTTCACAAATTCTCCTCCAATTTTGAGAGGTCCTGTAGGATGAAGGTAGAGATGCCAGAAGGGAGGACCAAAGTACTTCTCCCTTTTGGAATTTCCACCACAACCTAGCAGCACATGTCTGTAGGATTGTATGAATCGATCTAAAACCAAGTCCATTTTGATCAATGGGATAACACAGAAAATCCCACTTTCTCCATATTCTTTTTGATCCTTGATCAGTTGTACCCCAGAAAAACCTATTAAGTTTTTTCTCAATGGTGAGGATAACCTCATTTGTAGGTTTTAAAACTGACCAAATATGTTGTGGAATGGAGTATATACATGACTGGATTAAGATGATCCTACCCCCCATAGAAAGCCACCTATTCTTCCAACCCCCTATTTTGTTTTCAATCTGTTCAATAATAGGTTGGAAATAGGTTTTTTTGGGTGCCCCTGTAAAAATTGGAACCCCTAAGTATGTAAAGGGGAATCTGCCTATTTTCATACCCAACACCCTTTTTATGTTACTGATCCTGTTTACTGAGACCTGCTTTCCTAAAAAAATATCACTCTTAGAGTAATTTATCCTTTGTCCACTGATCTCCTCAAACTTGGTAAGAAAGGCTTTAAATCTGATCAATGATTGGTTATTTGCAGTTAGAAAAATAACAGTATCATCAGCATAAGATAAATGAGAAACTGGTAAGGTGTTACCTGGAAGATGATAATATGATAGCTTACCATTTAGAAAAATGTGAGCTAAACTCCTTGTGAAGGATTCAGAAAAAATATTAAAGAGAAAAGGGGAAAGGGGGTCACCCTGTTTAATTCCCCTAGAAGCTTGAAAGAAACCAACCGGCTTACCATTTATGAGTATTGAGAACCATGCCTGAGAACCATGCCTGAGATTTGGTTTTTCTGCTCGATTCATTTTTATCATTAATAAATTAAAATACTCAGATGAGCATAAATTAAAAAACTAAGATGAGCATAAATTTCTTTCTCCCTAACAGCTAAAACATACACGTAATGGAAAAAAAATGAAATAACATTGTGGCTAGAATTAATATTACATTCTTACAGTACAACAAATTAAAATATCAAAATAACGTAAAAATACGTAACTTAACGTTACAATAATTAATAGGACATAAATTATTGTAGATAAATTAGAAACAACATTACGTAACAAAATTAACAACAAAATTAACGTTACTGCTATTAATAGGAGATAAATTCATAGGAGATAAATGTGCAACAGTTTCTACGTAACAGTTAATAAATTAAAACACAAAGACGAGCATAAATTTCTACGGCAAAAATTATTAAATTTAACAACTACGTAACTAATTAGTAAAATTACCTCCGAAGACATGGAATTTCTAACACCCTTTCCGGAGTAATTTTTGCTCGTTTTGGATAGCAAAAAATTTTGAGTGCCCTCAAAATGAGTAGAATTCGTGCTAATTTATAGCAGTTCAGTTTTGGGATGCAGCCTGGCACGGCTCGCGCCCAGGCCACGGCGAGCCGAGGCGCGTCCGGCTCGCGCCCGTGGCCTGGCGACCGGACCGCCATTCTCGCGCCCACCGCACGGCGAGCCGTGGCTCGCGCCCGGACCGCGGCGAGCGGCGCCGGTCCGGCTCGCGCCCGGACCCCGGCGAGCGGACCGGCGGCAGATCGCGGGCCGCCGGTGGCGAGCGGACCGGCGGTGGCTCGCGGCCTATCGGTGGCGACCGGACCGGCGCCGGCTCGCGGTCCGCCGGTGGCGAGCGGACCGGCGGCGCCTCGCGGCCAGGCCGCGGCGACCGGACCGGAGCCGGCTCGCGGCCGGGCGGTGGCGAGCGGACCACGGCCCAGACCGTGGCGACCGGAGCCCGCCACGGTTCGCGCCCAGGCTATGGCGAGCCGACCGGTGGCGCCTCGCGCCCAGGCCGTGGCGAACCGGAGCCGGCGGCGGCGGGCGGTGGTCCGGCGGCGGCGGGCGGTGGTCCGGCGGCGGCGGGCGGTGGTCCGGCGGCGGCGGGCGGTGGTCCGGCGGCGGCGGGCGGTGGTCCGGCGGCGGTCTAGTTTTAATTAATTTTATCTCAATTAATATTAACTAACTACAATTATCTAAATTAATTTTAATTCAGTTATTCAAAATAGAAGAAAAAAAATACTGTATGCGTATTAGGGCGAGGATAGTAAAATACAGGGCGAGATATAGCGATCCACTTGAATTGTGGTTATCTGTGAGGGAAGTTAACTATAGCTCCTAAACTATTATTGTCTATCAGTAGCTTTAGATGGGTAGATTTTTGCAACCATAAGTAGTGTCTGGTCCCTAGCTAGAATGGAATGACCATCCTATGATAATAATCTCACATAACAAAGCAGTGAGAACGAGGAATTAGATTCTGTATTTGGTATTGGTTTACCCGTTTCATGTGAATTGAAAGATAGGTAATGATGTGTTTAAAAGGCACGCTTAAAGCGCTAAGTGAAAAGCGCAGAGAAGGCGGAAAGTGCGTGCTTTTGAGATTAGTGTGGTTTTGATATTTTGTTTCCTTCTTTATTATTAGCGGTTTTTCATCGAAAACTGTATTATTAAATGCAAATAGAGTTAATGATTAATGACATCCATAAAAACCTTACACTTCCTATGTACTATTACACAGTTTTCGATGGAATCTGAAGTTGTTAACGAGTGCCCATGAGCACTCGTTAGAAAAACCGTATTATTAAATATTAGCTTCTAGGGTTAATTAATTTAGGGATATAAGCTCTCTTCTAGTTCAATACCTCGAAAAATAAACATTGTTGATGAGGATGAAGACAAGATTGAGGGAGATATGGGAAATGATATAGAAGATGAAATGGAATTTATGGATGGATATGTGGTCCATGGGGATACTTTTGGCGGAGATGAGTATGACTTTTATGATAACTAGAGTTTAGAGTTTTAATTGATTTCATAATAATTTAGAATCCTTCGATCTTAATTGTTCTGTTTTTCTTACTACCCTTAAAACTTTGAATTTGGTAATGTGTTGAAAATTTTATTTGCCTTTTATAATTTTGTGTTATTATTCTATGTTTGTTATTTGCTATGTTGTGTCATTAATGAAATATGTCTAGTTCATGTTTTGCATGCGTTTTCATCCGAAAAAACGTGCGCTTGCACTCAGCGCTTCGCTTTGGTAATTTTCACCATTAGCGCTTTATTGCACTTTGTATTTTTAAAACCCCGATGATGCTAAAGAACTTCTTGTGTTTTTCAAGGCCTTTTGCCAATTATTTTTCTTTTCATAAATTTTCTTTTCAACGGCGTTGGCGAGAGTTTTTCTAGGATGAGCTTTATTACCGAAAAATGTAATATGTTAGATTATGCTTTCTTTCTGAATTTGCAGCTGTTAATGTAGGTGATTGTGTGAGTCCTTAAACTGTATATAGATAAATATCACGCCTGGGTTAATGATGAATTTTTATTAGAGAATTACCTTGTTATTACTTTAGATGATAGCAAGTGATCAGCCATTATATCAAGATTCAAGAAGCTCCTCTATTGTAGAAGAAACATTGTTAGTCATATTTGGATCCGGAATAAGACACCATTCTTTGAAGATGGATGTACCAGGAGGACTGAAGAACACTTGCATTCGTACTGGCTAAGCAGGGAATTTTCAGGTGATTTTTTTTACTGTGTAAATGTACCATCCCTGACTACAAGTATTTCATTTGCAAGCTGTAACATACAATCATGGAGTAGTCCAACGGCTTTCATGTTTACGAAGGCTGTGTTGTGGCTTCAGCAGTGGTAAATCCTCATTACATTGTTGACATGAATTGTGTACTTTTTGGATTTCTTGATTTGGTTCTAAGTCTGAATCAACTTGAGCTCTTGAGACATGGCATGACTTCAATCACAGAACTGCTCTGTTTGAAACTAATGTATTTACTGCAAAAGTGGGTGTTTCTAATACTGCTGAATTACTCCATCGATTCTGTACTTGAGCTTATATTAAGTGCAGATAATGGACATTGCCAAGTGACTGGATTAAATCAAGATGCAGCAATTGCCTATCATTAGTGAGAATATTGGTCAAGAGATTTCAATACTTCAGTCATTTTTGGCTTCATCTTGAGCAAAATAACAGCATGCTACTACCAGAACTAGCAAAGTGTGTTTGTTTACTTGTCCTCGGCCTAGCATATCTCCAACTAGCACCTATGCTTTGCTGCTGTTTCCAGTAATTTCAAAACACGGTTAATTGCTTCACTAGAAATAGAGTTATGAGATGATCAGGGGTCATCTCAAAGAATATGACCTTATGGTCCAGGTTCTGCTACTGCTGCTTCCGAATTTCCAACATTGAATCAGTCTTCCTTCTGATCCAGAAGCAAGTTCAAACAAAACCTTTACTTAGAAATATCACAGGTCTTCCAATCCTTCATTGTTTGATTGAATATTTTTGGATAATATGCAAATATAGCCCTATATGTTAGAGAAAATGTAGATATAACATTCAGTTGTTTTTTAGTGTAAATATATCCCTAACTATTATACATTAGTGCAAATATAACCCTAAAGCAATCATTTCGGCATTGATCGACCATTTTTGGCCATTGACAGTCTAAAAATGATCAAAATGCCCTTCTAACCTAATACAAAATTTTAAAAGACAAAAGTGCCGCCATCAATCCACCACCGCCAACAATCTGCCACCACCGCCAACAATCTGCCACCACCACCACTGCTTTGGCTCCACCTTCACGGTGCCGTCACTCCACCACCACCACTGCTTTGGCTCCACCATCAACCGATCCTAGACATGTCTCCTCCTCAACTCTGCCAACCACCACCAACCCCTCTCCCCGCTCGTCACCCCCACACCACCTCCGCCCACCATTTTCGGTGCCGCTCAGCCAAGCGTCGGAAAATCGAGACCCACTTAATCGGAAATGCTACGCATTTGATCTCAAGCTCACCAGGAAAGCCAAAAAGGCTCAATTAATCTGTTGAAGACGTTGATAATAAGATTATCATTGGTGACAGATTCAATGCCCGGTCCGGGGAATTGTCCGTTGATCAGAATCCTATGCAATTTCAACAATCACCCAAAACGATCGATCTATTTCAACAAACGAAGCAATCCACACACATTGCAAAATTTGTAATCGATTCGATCCAAAATTACCTTTTAGGGAACACCGAGCACCCAGATAGTGACGTAGGTGACGTTCCACGTGAAGAATCTATACGGATTCTCAGCTTTTGCGGCGGCGAGGAGGAGGAGCACTACCAGAGTGTATAACGGAGCCATCAGTGCCGCCCGTGGTGGTGGTCGCAATGCCATCGTTTTGTGGAGTCCCATCAATCAGAAAATCGAGACCCATCAGCCAAGGAGATTGCTGGAGCTAACTATTCTAGCCCCGCCTCACCAGTCATCACCATCGGAGAGTCTAGTCCGCCGTCGTCACTCCACCGTTGTGCTACCGTGCTCCACCGTCGCGCTATCTCCTTCCCCGACCATATCTCGTCTTCTTTCAATTCCTCCGACCGATGGTGGCGCGCTATCTCCTTCTCATTCGACCGCTCGTTCTAGAAGAAGATTGGAGATGGATATTAGAGCCGGAGCGGAGAAAGTGGAGTTCTGGAGAGTGGAGATCGGAGACTAGATTTTCTGGAGATTGGAGCGGAAGAAGAAGCGGATGAAAAAGACGGAGAGGGCGGAATAAGACGGTGAAGATTAATGAAAAATGTCAAAATAATAGTTAATTTTCTTTTTTATTTTTTTCTTTTATTTTTGGAAGGGTAAAGTAGTCTTTTTAATTAAATTCAACCACAAATCGTCGGAAAGGTTATATTTGCACATAACCTAAATATCCAGAATTATATTTGCACTTTCAATTATCGCAGGGTTATATATGCACTTTCGTCAATTATGTAGTATACATTCATTTTGTTCAATATTTTTTTAAAAATCTGCCTTCATTTTCAAGAATCAGATTTTGCGGGAACTCCTTAATTCCCTACACCCTTAGACCATCTATTACGGTCCATCCCACCTCATTCCAATTCATCCCACTTTTTTCAAGTTTTAATTAGGGCAAGATATATAACTAATTTTGTGCGGAAGCATTGACCATCCCAAAAATGACCAAATTACCCATGCTTAGTTTTCTATAAAAGATTGGATAATTTTACTCTATATAGTATAAGGTTAGATCAATAATTTTTATAAACATATAAGATCAGATCAATACATTTTTTAAAAACATAAGGCTGATACGATCTGTGGCGTTTTGTTGACTATGATTTTGACCAATGGGTTAAGAGGTTCTCTCTCCAATCACTATAAAAGTAACCCTTATTCATTGGATAGAGGGAGGTGGGTCTAAAAATTTTCCCCGAGAAATTTCCTCTCTTCCTTCATATATATTTTTAGCATTTATCTCTCTAAAGCCCAACTATTATGGGTTTGATTATGGTAACTTAGTTAATTTCTTGGGATCATTTGTAAGTATGTTTTCACACTTCATTTGTAAGTATGTTTTCACACTTCATTTGTAAGTCACTTTGTTTCCTTCTGTTAAATGCTTTTATTCTTATTATTAATTTGTGCTTCATTTGTGCTTCTGTTAAATACTAAGGTCATGTATATATCTTGTTTCATATTTGTGTTGTACTTTATATCCCGTTGTACTTACTATATATGTATATGTGTATATATATATATATATGTATATGTGTATATATATATATATGTATATGTGTATATATATATATATATGTATATGTGTATATATATATGTATATGTATATGTGTATATATATGTATATGTATATGTGTATATATATATGTATATGTATATATATATGTATAGGTATATATATGTATATGTATATATATGTACATATATATATGTACAGTATATAAAACACTATTGATTTTATATACTGTACACTATTCATTACTGTTTACTATTCACTACAATCCTTTCTGCCACATTTTTTAACATTCCATTCATTTTGGAAGAACTGGAATTTTTACTCATGATTACCTGTAAGGAATTCACGAGTCAAAAAATCTAGAAGGGAATTATCCTTTCCTTTGATAAATTCAATATCAAAATTAAAGACTGAAAGTATGGCTTACCATCGGGCAAAAATCTGTTTCGAAACTAAAATTTTAACATCCTTTTGCAAAATGTCTTTTGTTGATTTACAATCAATTCTTAATAAAAAAATATTTATTGTACAAATCATCTTGAAATTTTGAAACGCATAAAACAATGGATAACACTTCTTGTTTAACTGTTGAATAATTCTTTTGTGCATTAGTCCAGAATCCTGAATGATATCTTACTATGAATATTTTTCCCAGATGCATTTGTTCGTATAGGGATATCCGATGTTGAATACCTATGTGTTTTATAACTATTTGCATTTGAATATCTAGATGATTGGCCTTGAGAAAATCTACCGGACATTGATTTGTTAAATTTTATTAATACTTTCCCATCATTCTGTTCTTCTATTGTTGATGGTTCAGTAATTCTTATGTTTCTTTGGATTCCGAATGGTCTTTCTGCGAATCTTTCTTCAGGAATAGTCATTTCATTCCATTTTAATAATTTAGGTGTTTCTATCTGAATATTATATGAATTTATTGTCACATATAGTGATACTTGAAAATGAGGTTTAGAAAGTTTAGTTTGAAGTGTCTCTGGCTTGTTATCTAATTTAGTAGAAATAAAATCAACTTGATTTGCTATAGTATGCAATATTTGATTTGAATAATTATTTTGTTGATAAACTTTTTTAAGATCTCTTAAATTTATAGATTCTGTATCTGCTCCTTCTCTTCCTAATTTTAGAGGGGAGGCTGTTACTGTAATATTATCAGTGGTAATATCTAATGACTTGAATGGTGAGTGTATAGAACTAACCACTGTATTATTTTGTAATTTCCATTTTTTGTATAAGTTTTTGAATAGCCCTAGATGATAATAATTGAATTGACTGTATTTCTTGGTTCATTGGCAATATTTCTTCATGAATCATAATGGAGTATGCTTTATTAAATTCTAATATACCATATTGATAAATTGATTTTATAGTTTTATTTGGTAAAATCTGTTGTATTTCATGACTTTGTAAAATATTTGATGATTTAGATCCTCGACTTGTAGTACTGGAGCTGCCGAATAAAAATCTTTTAATCCTTTCTGCCATATTAAATTATTAGTATGTAAGAACTACTAGGTAAGAACTACTAGGTAAGATTTTAAATTATTTGTAAGAACTGCCGATGGAGTCTCAGTTGATATTGGAATGTTAGAACTACTAGTTTTTTCTAATGTTCCAATTTTTAATTCTAATTCAAAATATTTTTCTTTTAAAGCATTTTATTCATTTTTGATATAACTAATTTCTGATTTTAATAAATTAATTTCTTTTCTTAACTCTTGAGAAGTTGTTGGATTTATTACTGGTTTCTTTTTTCCTAATTCTGAATATTTTTTAATTGTTTTACTTAAACTGAAAGCTTCTGTTATTCTTGGTTTACTTTCTTCCAATACTAAATTTTTCAATCTTTGTATATATTCTGTTTTATCTTCTGAGTCTCCTATTTTATCTATCATATCTAATAACTCTTTTCTTTTACTATTTGTACTATTTAACATATTAATGGTTGAAATGTTACACTGGCATATATCTTCAGAACCACTTGAAGATTCTGAACTTGAATCATAATTTGATTTTTCAGTTTCTGCTTGGAAAAGGCCTACATCGGGTTTCAAGCTTAATGTTGATGCTTCATGGTCCGGAAATACTAATATGTGTGGGATTGGAGTGATTATTAGGGATAGTAGGGGTGCTTTCATGGGAGCTTCCACTCTATTTTCTAACGCTTCCTCCCCTTTAGAAGCTGAATTGAAGGCCATTAAGTTTGCTATACAGATGACATATGATTTGCCTGCCCCCCTGTACATAGAATCTGACTGCCTTTCAGCAGTCCTTTTTGCTAATGATCCACTTCGTTGTCATTGGAACTGTTTCTGCTTAGCTGATGAGATTCATCAATCATTGAGTGATATAAAACTCGGTCATGTATATAGACAGGCAAACCTTGTTTCTCATACGCTTGCTAGAAATTGTTTGCAACTTCAATGTGATTCATCCTTTCTTAACATTTCTGAGCTTTCCAATACTGTACAGGGATTAGTTAGACTTGATCAGTTGGGAACTCCTTCTCTGCGGTTTGCAAATTAGTTCAGATGCTACTCATTTTACATTCTTGACTACAGGTTATGGCGACGTGGATAACTCCTTATCAGTCTGTATAAAAAATTGGCACAACCGTTGGAGTACAACATGGAAAAAGGCATACTCAAAGGCTGAATCATAGAAGCTTTGTTGATCCTCTTAGGCTGTTTTGCTCGGAATGGGTGCAACCGGAGATACTTTAGACAAAGGCTGTTGCTAGCCATGGTGATGCATTAGGGTTTTTACACCAGGTCTCACTCTATTTCGAGCCTCTAACATGTACATAATCCTACCTAGGATGGATAGTTCATCTGCAAATAGCTAGGTTTCTGTGTCACCATTCACTATTAGTAGAGGATACGCTTATTATCTAGGTGGCGAGGATTGGAACTGCCTTGTGTTTCTTTTAGATTCACTAATAAGTTCTGACATTCTCCCACTTAGACAAAGAGCTTTTGGAAACCTCTCACGAACTGTCGGTAGTTTCCATCATTCTTTTGGAAGCAACAAGTGTTGCTTCAAGAACCTAGTGCTCAACATTGTATAACTCAACTTAGCTTCGGATTCTTATTATGTTCCTTTTTGTTTGTCTAAAAAAAAAATATATATATTTTTCAGTTTCTGAATTATCAATTAATATGGATAATAATTTATTTCTTAATTCTTGGTCTTCTAAAGCATTAATTTTCTTTTCTGTTTTACAGTAATTTGCAGTATGACCAAATTTTTTACATTTAAAACATTGAATATTTTGAAACCTATGTTGTTTTTTATAGAATTTTTTTGTCTAGGATTTGTCTTTTTATAATTGTCTTCATAATTATGATTATTCTTTTTATGATAATATTAATGCCTTCTAAATTTAGGATTCCTCACATGTTTGTACTGAGATGATGGGGGTTTAATTCCTGTTATACCAAATTGTTGGCAAAATGAACCCATCTCATTTCTTTCTGAACCATATTTATGTTGAATTTTTAAATCTTGACATAAAGTTAAGGCTTCTTTCTTTACGAAAGCAAAAATTTGACCAAAAGTTAGTGTATTATAATCTATCTTATCTGTTCCTAATATTTTTTGTAAATTTGTTATTAGTCTTTGAGAAAATAATTTTTGTAATCCTGTAATAAATTTTTCTTTCCAAAATGGAGAGTTTGAATCTGTTCTTCTGAAAATTTGTGTCAAAAATATATCTTTATACCACTTAAAATCAATTAATGTTGAACATCTTAAATTAGTTAAACATATTTTTGAACTTTCTAGTGCTTCTTCTAGGTTTCCTACAAAATAAATTGATATGACTTATAATAAAAATGCGGATCCATCTAGAACCATTACAAAATTTATTTCATCTCCTTCTCCTTGAGCTTTTTCAATTTCATGGTTCATAATATTTTGTTTATCTGCTAAGGTTAGATGATTATCCCACCAACCTTTTAATTGACCGGTAAATCCTGTAACTAATAACATTACTATGTTTGGTTCCGAAGTGTTTAAATTTGCTTTGTAGGCCATTCTGGTCATGCCCATTTCTTGTAATATATTTAATATTTGATATTCTGATAATCCATCTATATTCCATTGATATATGGATGAACCATCATAACTATTGAATGAAGGATTTCTTTCTTCATATTGAATATCTGGCGGAGTTGGTCTAGGATAATAAGGTTTTGTATTATGTCTTCTTCAATTATTATGATGTTTTGAGGATTTGAGCTTATTGATTTGTAATTGAGGGTTATCATACAATGGTTCTAGGTTTTCTTGAAATTGTTGTTCTATTGAATCAATGTTTTTTTTTCAAATTGATCTTCTGATTCTTCTTCTGATATCTCAGAAGAGGATTAATTTGATAAACTTAAATCATGTGGATTTACTTGTGAAATAACTCCTATTTGTTTTGAAGTACTTGGTTTATTTTTTTTGTACTAAGGATAATGAATCTTCCATTTGTTTGGAAAAAGGTGATACTTGAAAATGAGGTTTAGAAAGTTTACTTTGAAATGTCTCTGGCTTGTTATCTAATTTAGTAGAAATAAAATCAACTTTATTTTCTATAGTATGCAATATTTGATTTGAATAATTATTTTGTTGATAAATCTTTTTTAAATCTCCTAAATTTATAGATTTTTTATCTGCTCCTTCTCTTCCTAATTTTAGAGGGGAGGCTGTTACTGTAATATTATCAGTGGTAATATCTAATGACTTGAATGGTGGGTGTATAGAACTAACCACTGCATTATTTTGCAATTTCCATTTTTTGTATAAATTTGACTGGACATTTATTACCGGAATTTCTACGAATTTATCTTTTCTTATTATTCGTTCTTTTTTCAAATAATATTCTAACCACATAAAAAATTTCATTTGTTTAATTTTCTTTTCTGATAATTCCTTATAAAATTCCTGTTTTAATTTTTCTCTAGTTCCATTACTAAGTTTTTCAAACCAAGATCTATTAGTAATATTTTCTTTACTATAATAATCATTGTTTAAGTATATTTTATCAATTACAAATTCTTCTATACTATTCATCATATTGATTTCAGATTGTCTCATTTGACTAGGAGTTGGAGAACTTATTGAAGAACTAGTATCTGGAATAACTTCTGCCAATGGAGTAGAATATCTTACTCTTGCATCATTAAAGTGTATAGGGATATCCGATGTTAAATACCTATGTGTTCTATAACTATCTGCATTTGAATATCTAGATGATTGGCCTTGAGAAAATCTACCGGACATTGATTTGTTAAATTTTATTAATACTTTGCCATCATTATGTTCTTCTATTGTTGATGGTTCAGTAATTCTTATGTTTCTTTGGATTCCTAATGGTCTTTCTGCCAATATTTCTTCAGGAATAGTAATTTCATTCCATTTTAATAATTTAGGTGTTTCTATCTGAATATTATCTGAATTTGTTGTCACATATACTGATTCTTCTTTTTCTGTTGGATTTAATTTTAATGCTGATGGAATCATTGATTGCATTAGTTTGAAATATACTCTGTAAATTAATACAAAGTGTTATGTATCATTAACTATTCTATCTTGTTTTAATTGAATATCTAATTTTAAAGAATCCATTATATGTGGATCTGTTAAGCTAACTGAATAGTTTGGAATACAATCAAATCTTATTGTACCATTACATATATTAGTTTGTACCATTGCTAATATAGAATCTTTATATCTTATTAATCTATCGTCTCTAAGTTCCATGAATATAGGAGTATCTATTCCTAATCTGACTAATGGATATAATGCAATTTGAACTAGACCAAAATGCAAGAACCTATAATCTTGTTCTCTATATTTTTCAATAGCCTTAGATGATAATAATTGAATTGACTGTATTTCTTGGGTCATTGGTAATATTTTTCATGAATCTTAATGGAGTATGCTTTATTAAATTCTAATATACCATATTGATAAATTGATTTTATAGTTTTATTTGGTAAAATCTGTTGTATTTCATGACTTTGTAAAATATTTGATGATTTAGATCATGGACTTGTAGTACTGGAGTTGCCGAATAAAAATATTTTAATCTTTTCTGCCATATTAAATTATTAGTAATTGTTCAGATTGTACAAGTCCAGTAAAATTAGTAGTGAATAGTAATTCATTACTGTTTTATATATATGTATATGTATAATATGTATATGTATATGTATATATATGTATATGTATATATGTATATGTATGTATATGTATATGTATGTATATGTATATGTATGTATATGGATATATGTATATGTACATATATGTATACATATATGAATACACACAACCACAATATTTGGGGGTTTTACGTTTTATCATAGTATTAGTTGGGTTTCTCTAAAATTCATGGCTTTTATCTCCCTCTTTTCCTAAAATTACCAAAATTCCCGTCCCTTTTTTCGATTGGACGCTGCCCGCCGCTGTCTGGTATTTACCGGTCGTCGTCTTCATCACCAACAAAATTCTAATCACCTCTTTCAGTCTTTCTGGCTACCATCTTTCCTCCGGCGGGTCTCCACCTCGTCCAATCTGCTTACGCTGCCGCTGTCTCGGCTCGCACTCTCCACTAGTCGCTTGACCAGAATCTTTGACTGTCGATTGCAAGCCGGTGATGTGCAATCAGTCTGATAGGTCAACGAACTCCATTTTCCTGTGTTGTGCTCGTTGCTTCTAATCCTTGTCAATCAACCTGTCCAAAGACATCCGCTCCTATCGCTAGTAATGTGTTCCTACCGCCGACCGTTGTACTTTTAAGGTCGCTGTAAACTAACTGGTCAGTGTACTATTCCCATCGGTGCGTGTCGATATGCGCAAGTCTTCCAGGCGCGCCTCTTCCTTTTGGGGTGTGAGCTCACACATCAGTTCTTCTTGCATGCCAGCCTCTCGTGACTTGCTCCATTTATCGCGAGATGACTCAATTTCTGGCGACTTTGATCAATTTATCGCGATTTCTTCAACTTCTTGCGGCTGTACTCACCTTTTGCCCAGTCGGCAGCCAGTTAGCACATATTACCACCACATCAGCATCGTAAAAAAAAGTTAATAATCGTGTTAATGGTTTGTCGTCTTGGGTTACGCTGCATCTTCTTGTTCTAAATTGCACGATGAATGGTACTAGTTACAGTGCCTCTTTGCCTCCTCACTTGGTCTCTCGAGCTCTTCCTCCTGCCTCTCTACAACATTTTCCTCAGTATGCTCGTTGGAGAGCCTATTCTGTCGCGACAAACCAAATGACTTCTTTTCCGTCCGCTCTTGATCGCGTGACTCCATATTCTAGTAACAGTCCTGTTATTATTGGTAATGGTTATGTTCTTAACATTACCCATGTTGGTCACTCTTGATTCTCTAATTCCTTATCTTTGTCCGAGGTTTTGGTTGCTCTGCAAATTACAAAAAAATGTGCTTTCTATTAGTAAGTTGACTTGGGATATGAATGTTGTTGTTGGCCTAGATGATTCCTCTTTTACTATTTTGAACAAATTTACCAGTGATATTATTGGCAAAGGCCATTGTGATGGAGGCTTGTATGTTTTGGATTACGGTGTTGTTTTTTTTTATCTGTTGTATCGAGTGCATCTAAAGCATCATTTCAACTTTGACATAGTAGACTGGGCCACATTCCTCACAACATCATCAAGTCTGGATGTTTGCCTGTTACTAGTCTACTTCCAAAGCTGCATTTGTGCTCCTCTTGTGAGATTGACGAGGGGAAACATCTTTCTTTTACTGAAAATATTATACGTCCATCACATTTGTTTGATTTGGTACACTCTGATTTTTGGGGCCCACGCCCGTTGTCTCTCATGCCAGTTTCTTTTATTATGTTATCTTTGTTGATGATCACTCTCGTTTCACTTGGTTCTACCCTCTACGGCATAAGTATGATTTTGTACAGGTATATCTTCATTTTGAGGCACTGGTTAAGAACCAATTTTTTACCTATATCAAGGTTTTTCAGAGTGATGGTGGAACAGAGTTTATAAACACTCGCATGCAATCTCATTTTGTTTCAAAGGGCATTCATCATCAGCTTTTATGTTCCTACACACCAGAGCAAAACGATCGAGTTGAGCAAAAACATCGTCACATCACGAAAATGGGGCTCTCTATGCTTTTCCATTCTAGTTTGCGTCATTCTTTTTGGTGCGATGCATTTACTGTTGCTGCCTACACTTTCAACCGCTTGCCAACACATGTTTTATCTGGTCAGTCTCTCTTTATGTTATTTTTGGCACTACTAATTACTCTAACTTTCATCATTTTGGTTGTCAAGTTTTCCCGTATTTACGCCCTTATGCTCCTCGAAAATTGGTGCCTCAGAGTTTGCCATCTATCTACTTGGGATACAGTTCTCAGTTAAGGTTTATCATTGGCTTGATCCTTTTATGAAGGAGTACATCACCTGTCATGCTCGGTTTGATGAGTTTTATTCCCTGCCTCCCATACTAGTCCTACGGCTGCACCACCGTCATTTGATGTTCTGCCTATTTGGAAAAATTTTCTATGCCTTCAAAGGTATTTGAACTGTCCACATCAGCTGATTCACCCATTATTCTTGATGGTTTTGATTTTCAGAATGTATCGCGAGCTCAAGCAGTTCCAGATCAACCCTGTGTATGCCCGCCGACTGTTGGAGCAGCTCCTCAGCTCGTGACACCGCTACATGCGCCTTCGTTGAGCTCACCTCTGCCCTCGTATGAGGCTCACGCGATACCGATTTACCAGCTTGCGCCTTCTAATGCGATGCCACAAGAGTTGCGGCTGCCTCCCAGCTCCCCGGTGCGGCCATCTGCAGCCTCTTCATCACCAGTCTCAAGCTCTGCGTTGCCTCAGTCGCACGAACCTACTTCTTGCCATCCTATAGCCACTCGCTTTTGTACTGGCTCCCTCGGGTACAAGGATTTCTCTGAATAAGATATTTTTGGTTTATTGATCGTGTTATTTACTAAGGCCAAGCCCAGAGTAATCGCTCAGTTGTTAAGGATCCTGAATGGGTTGCTACCATGAATTCTGGAGTGGAGGCCCTTCGTACTCGACATACGTGGGATTTGGTTCCTCATTTTTCTCATGATAATGTTTTAGGTTCAAAATGGGTGTACCATTTGAAGTACAAGGCTAGTGGCTCGCTTGATCGGCATAAAGTGAGATCAGTTGCGCAAGTATTTTTGCAATTTCCTGGGTTTGATTATGATCATGCTTTCAGTCCAGTTGTGAAGGCTTTTACTGTTTTTACTATTTTATTTTTATCCATTATGTCAACAGGATGTTAAAAATGCCTTTTTAAATGGCGTCCTTAACTCACAAGTTTATATGGAGTAGCCAGCTGGATAAAAGGACCTCATGCGCCCTGACTATGTTTGTTGTCTACAAGGCCATTTATGATTTAAAGCAGGCTCTGGTTTCAGCTTTTTAGCTTTTTTTTTGTTGGCCTAGGTTTTATTTGTGTTCTCTCAAGGTGCCTCTTTGGTTTACTTGTTGGTTTATATATGATATTATTCTTACTGGGAATGATGGTCTTCTACTTCATAAGTTTACTGATTGGGTTAATCGAGAATTTAAAATTACTGATCTTGGAACTCTGTAGTATTTCTTGGGTTTGGAGGCTGTTCGTACTTCCGATGGCTTATTCCTTGGCTAGGCTAGATATGCCTAGTATATTTTATTCAGTGCATGGATGCATGATTCTTCCTCTATTTCCATTCCTTTTATGGGTTTTACGTAACTTCTTGGCTCTTCCATTAACCCGTTCAAAAATCCCACACGTATCCGGTCTCTGGTTGGTGCACTTTAGTATATGTCGATTACACGTCCCAAATTGTTTTATGCTGTGAATACGGCCAGTCAGTTTATGCAGGCTCCTACTGATGATCACTTCCAAGATGTCACATGGATTTTGCACTATGTGCGTGGTACACTTCACTATGGATTTCAGTTTCGTGCAAATTTGTCCTCTTTACCAATTCTTGGTTATTCTAAAGCCGATTGAGCTCATTGTATTGAGACTCGTTGGTCTACATATGGTTATGCCATTTTTCTTGGTGGTAACCTGGTAGCTTGGAGTGCTAAGAAGTAGCCTACAGTGTCTCGTTCTAGTTTGGAATAAGAATATTGTGCTATGGTCAACACTGCCGCAGAGTTCTCTTGGTTGATGAATGTTCTTTAGGATTTACGTGTATCGACTTGTGTGCTTCCTGTTTTGTTGTGCGATAATAATAGTGCTACATTTCTGACTCAGAATCCATTTTTCATAAGAGAACCAAGCACATTGATATTGACTATCATTTTGTGTGTAAGATGGTGTCTTCAGGCAAGGTCAAATTTGCTCATGTTTCTACTTATTTGCAGCTTACCGACATCTTTACAAAGGTATTACCTCATTCTCAATTTGAGCTCTTACGTTTCAAGCTTTGCGTTGCTACCATTCCCAAGCTTTGCTTGGGGGGGGGGTGTAATATATATATATATATATATAATTGATTTAGAATCATGATAAGAGAGGAATATCCTTTTTTATTAGTTTTGTATATACCTGTAACAATTTTGTTTTGTACTATGTATCCCTTTGTAGTCACTTATATATGAATACACACATACACAATATATTTGATTTTTACATTTTATCAATAATGCCCGAAGGCCATGTCCTTTGTTTGTAGCAACTAGACGGAGAATGCCCCTAGATTTAATGTGAGGTACTAATGTCCTAAATGGCACAAGATGGGCTTATGATAGGTATTCACGGTGGTGGTCCTGGTGACTCATGATATTCATGGGTTTAATTCACAGTGAGTGTCCGTGGGTTTATTAATCTCGGTAGTGAGGGCTAGAGATGGTAGTGAAAGGACATTGCTAGTTATACCTGGAAGAGGCGAGATTTGAGGAGGGGGCAAAACCGAGGTGTGACAAACCGAGGGAGTTCTCGGGGAATCAAATCTCTCCACATTGTGTAATGGAGTATAGATAGGAAAAATATCTTGTATGTGAATAGGAGTCAAGTACAAAATCTAAATGTTAAACACGTGACACATATGCCCTTAGAGCTAGTTTATATCATATTTATCTCGTTATCTAATTTTGCATGTTATTAGTTGTTAGATTAATTACTCAAACTAAAAACCCCCTTTTGCTATTCCAACACATATACTTGGCGACGCTTGTGTGTGAATTACGTGAAATTATGTCTTGAACCCCTTGGTCTCTGTGGACGACACTCGATCTTACCACTAGTTACCATTCTTAGTAGTTAGGAGTAAAGTATGAAGCAACATCATAAATCTTATCTTGACCCATATGTGTAAATCTGCAGGTTTTAACGAATATGGGTAAACCTATGGGTTTCAACCAATTTACTGACCCATATGGGTAAATCCACTTGTTTCAACCCATACATTGACCCATAAGGGTAGTGTGCGGTCAATCCACACACCCAATTTGCCCGACCTATGTTCTTCAGTTATCCATTTGACTCGTTATCCATTTGACCCATTATTCATTTTACCCATACTCACTGGGCATAAAAATAAACAACCCGCTTGACCCAAGGTTTTCGAATCTATTTTGCCACCATTAGAATTTCTTCTTAGAGAGCATTTTTTTTTGCTTGGAGAGCGTTTTTTTGTGTCCTTCAAAACTGCAGATGGAGTCAGTTGCGTTATAGGGAAGTCATCACAATTCCCACATGTATTGTAAGAGGATTGCATTGATAAGAAGTCCTTGATTGCATTGATAAGAAGCCTTCTAGAGACATAAGGACAAGCTTCAGAGTCCTTTTACTGAAAACGAATTGTGGAATGAAATTAAGGGCATGGAATTGTGGTCCTCTCCAGGGCTAAATGGATTCCCACCAATATTTTATTTGAAGAATTGGAACTTCGTAAAGAGGCAATTAATGGACTGTGTGCTTGATTTCCTGCAAGAGAAGCTGATGAACAGGGATTGGAACAAAACACTCATTGTGTTCATATCCAAAGTCAAGAATCCAGTTTTGCCAAAAGTTTTTAGACCAATTAGCATATGCAATACTGGCTGTAAAATCATATCTAAGTTATTGCGAGAAAAGCTTAAAAAGGTTGTTAAAGACCTTATATCAGATAACAAAATGGCTTCGTTCCAGGCAGGTTTATTGGAGAAATTGTGCTCTTGGCACATGAACTGATTGATTCAATCCAAAAAAGAAAGTTTCTGCTATAAAGCTAGATATGAATAATGCTTATGAAAGAATTTCCTAGGATTTTCTTGATGCAGTATCACAAAAATGGAATTTCCATCAAGTTGGAGACACATGATAAATCAGTGTGTGGATACTATATCCTACTCCCATCATTCTGAATGGAGAGGTTTCTGCACCTTTCTTTCCGAATAAGGAAATTAGGCAAGGCTGTCCTCTTTCCCCTTATCTGTTTATCATGTGCCAACATGCATTTTCTTTACTTCTTGATAGGACTCAGAATGATCAACCCAAACTTGGTGTGGCAATTTCAAGAGGAGGAGAAAAATTATCCCACATCATGTATACAGATGCTTGTCTTGTATTCCTGGAAAATAATGAGCAGAATGTGAGATTCCTAACACAGAGTATTGATTCATATGCAAAATATTCTGGCCAGAGGATCAGTTTCGAAAAATCTTCTTTTCTCTTTATCCCCAATACTTCAGTTTCATGGTAGAATTGGCCTAAATATGCATTAATTATTCACAGAGAAGGGCTGCCTGACAAGTACTTAGGGGTGAGCATTCTTACTACAAGGAGAAAATCAAATGTTTCAAAACCATTACTCTTCAGCATAAAAAGAAAGATGAATAAATGGAGAAGTGAAGGTATGAATTTGAATGAATGGTTAATTTTGGCAAAGTCTTTTTTACAGACTGTGGCATACTATTCTATGTCCATATACAAATTGCCAACTTATATCTGTGTAAAGATTGACGGTTTGGTCAAAGGTTTTAACTGGAGAGGAAATTCTAAAGCCAAAGAAATTTGCTGGAAGGACTGGAAGACATTGTGCAGTTGGAAGACCATCGTCGTGCCTGTCAAATATAGTATTTATAGGTCTGGATTACGGCTAACTACTAAATAGTAGCTAGTGGTAAGATAGTGTCGTCCACGAAAATGGGGTTTCATCGAGTGTTAAATGTAATTAAAAACACACGAAAGAGTCACTCTACATGTGCGGTAACAAAGTTAGAGTGTTTTGATTTTGGAAAACAGTACGATTACTTTAGCTATTAAATTACAAAAAATTACGATCACTACTAGCACAAAAGATGGAATAAAGATAATAACAAGTCTTGGGCGCAATTGGTTTAAACTACTAGTCATCCTTTGGTCATCAATTAAATATCCTATTTTTATGCATTAACCACATATTATTGAGAGCTTGTTAACACCTTCGAGTGAAGACATTTTTCACCTCTCATCGGTTATAGTTAGAGTGGGTGATCAACGCCACACAATAACTCTTACCCTTGGCTCACTCTAGACTTCCTCAAGAATAGCAATACACATGTAGATCCAATACAACTATCACAATGTCCTGCAACCGAGAAACACTGGGATAACACAAATATATCTACTAATAAAGACTACGTGGATCAGCCTTAATGCTAGTTGTTATTAGTGAGCCACATTGATAATTAGTCAAACTCATTCAAATTCATTTTAAATCTAATAAATTTCATCAATCAATAATCATAATTATTTTTCACGCCAAATTATAACCTAACATTGACAAACGATAATCACATCGACAAAAGGTCAAAGTCTTCTGGGTTTGACAAAAAATCTAGCACATAATTAACCCACAATCATCAGCTAGTTGATCATCCTAGTCTAAAACATGCATTAATCCCACAAGAAATCACAAAACATACTTGATAATCAAAGCACAAAATAGGATAAATCACATCTCACAAATTCATACTAGAAATGCTTACCAATTGCTCCCAAGAGTATATTTAGCCTAGATAACTAAAACTCATAGCAAATGAGCAAGGATACATGGTAAACATAGAGTAAATGATGAAAAATAAATGCAAACTAGGGTTTTGGGGAGAGTTTTTGAGTGAGTGAATGAAGAGAGAGGATGAAAGGCTAAAAAGTGAAGACAATAAAAGCTGCCCAATCTGTCTGCTGCGGGTCGCAACAATGTCTTGCGGCCCGTAGTGCTCCTTTTGACCATACCTTGACTGCGTATTTTCTTCATCATGGATCGCAGTACATTGTTGCAGTCTCCAATGACTAATCTACCTAGCTTCTACCAAATTTCAGTATTTGACCTTCTTCAAAATCTTCTTACTTCTTCAATGCTTCTTCAAAACTCGAACTCTTCAAAACCTAAACACTTCAGCATGATCTAAAACACTTCATATATTAAATAATTAGGATATAAAACATGTGAATTATCCTAGCCCTCTAATTGATAAAATGTCAATTTCTTTTCAGTGAAGTCCCTAATCTATTACAAAATTAGACTTCAAATGTGTTAAAAGTTGGGTATAAATTAAGTACATCAAACACCCCACACTTATACCTTTACTCGTCCTCGAGAAAAGATGATCAAGGCCTAAGGTGATTCCAAGATTTTCTACCCCATAACATATTCGAAACCTTTCCCTTGAAAATTCCTTTAACCTTAAGCATGAAAGACTACCAATCCCCAAATTTGTGTCTAAAGTATTCTACCCAACAAAATTCCTAATTAGCTTCACTATGTGTGCGTTAACCAATGCATTTGGCATACTTTTTAGCTAGTTTTATTTTGTGGATTGCTAGTATTAGTTGAGTTTATGTGACAAGAGGTTTAGACGACCATGTTTGGTTTTCTTGTCTAAATCCAACATTTTGTAGACTTAATTGGTACTAATAGACATCTTGTATCCATGGGCTCCTTGATCTTCCTTTTAATCATCCTTAGTGGGTCACCCGTGGGTACTTTTTGTTTACATTCTATGTGATGACCGTTTGTAAGGGTAGTAGAAGATATTGAAGACCGTTTGCAAGGGCGGTAGAAGAGATCGAAGGTCATTCACCTATAGAATGGTAGATGAAGGAGTCCATGAGTATCAATGCATGGTATAAGGAGATCGAAGCCAAAGATAGGCAGCATTGGAGTTCAAAACTGCCAAAGGAGAAACAGTGAATCGTGGACCGTTGAGTTGCACCAAATTCTGAGAATTATTCGAGAAGAATCAGCCTTCAAGAATGATTCCATTGAATTCCTATTCTTTAGCACTATAAAATCGACTACTAAAAGTCTCAAATCGAACTAACGGTTCACCTGTGGCAAAGGAAACAAGTTCAACCGGCTGAGGCACAAACGGGTCAGCAAGGGCCATGCATGGTTGGCACCAACTACCTACGCCAAAGGAGCTATCCTGTGCAAAATAATTAGCATGCGGCCATGGAGCAAGGAAAAGTTTCATGCCCATATGTTCCGTGTGAGGCTATGGCGCGACCCGCGCCAGACGCCACGGGCCGCCAGTACAAAGTTTGAATCCCACTCAAAATGGCTAAGTATGGGCGTGGGACATCTTGTTTTCAATGTTCCACACCGTTCCAAGCTCAATATGCCAAGACCAGCTGACAGGGTCTGGGAAATCACACGGCCCGCGCCAATGTTTCTGAGCGAGCTTCCTGACCACGGCATGTGCCAACGGCCATAGGAGCAGATATGAACCTTCATTTTCAGCACCCTGATGGCGCCTCTCCCCAGACAATGCATCCCCGCACCACTTAAAGATCCCCGCCACATACCAGACATCGCACCCCGCACCACCAAGGACACCCCACGGGCCGCATCATTCGTGACGGCCCGCGCCAAGCGGAAGTTTCTCACTATTTTGGCCATAACTCTCTCAATTTCCATCTGAATTTCCTCTACCATATATTGAAATATTCATCTTTGCAAGATCTATCAAACGCAATAAATAAAACCTCCATAAGATTCACGAATTTGAGCACTTTATTTGAGAAAGATTTAGCGGCTAAAGGGAAAGGGTGACTAGGGTTTTGACCTAACTTTGGCTTATTTTAGGCTTATCTTTTGGCCCAATTCTCTACTAATATATATAGGAGCCTTAGACTTCTAGTAAACCTTAGGTAGTCATAATGTAGATTTATCCTCTCTCTAGTTTAGATAGAAATAAGAGAAGAGTACTTCTTCTCCTTTTCTTTTCTTTTTTCCTTTCATTTTATTTTCTTAGATCCATGGAATCTAACCTAATATTTCCATGGATCTATATTTTCTAGAGTAGTTTATAGCTTGGGGATAAATTGTAGGAGCATGGTCTAATCTATTTGCTTTCTGAGATTCTGTATTTCTTCTTAATTTTGTGTTCATGATGTTTATTATAATTGTGCTTGATTATTTGAAATGCATGAATAGTACACCACATATAAGCACACATTTTGGATGTATTCATGTATGGCAAAAATATCAATGCCCCATTGGGAAGAGACACCTGTAAGTTAGAATAAGTAAGGGAGAATAAGTGTGTGTGGATGTGTGCACGAGGAATTCAAGAATGCTCTGAGTTATTCACCATTGCATCGGTCTTAGCCAAATTTGTAAAGTTTCCTGAGAGGTCCTGGGTAGAGATATCTAATAGTAGCAAACTAGGGTTGTAAGATGGCTTAGATCATAGATAAGGTGTCAACGACCCTTGGACCTAGTTGATAGGACCCGGGGGAAGCAGTGCATCCATGGTGGAAGTCCCAGACATAATCGCACGGGGGAGAAACAGATATACAACGGTCGAACCTTGTTGTACTCCCCTATGATGTCGGTGTCGATGAAGGGTTGTGAGACCACCTGTCGTGAGAGAAACAGGGAAGTGTATGCCATCATCCACACCACGTATTATGAACACTCTATTAGGTTTGCCTAAATATCTATTTGAATGAATCGAGGATAGAAGCATTCGATTGACCATGTTTCTCAATTACTCCTCAAGTGTTTAGTTAAATAGCTTGTTTTGCTTTTTTACTTTTATGTTTAGTAGTAGTTAGTTTGAAAAACCAACCCACCCCCCCCCCCCCCTCACTTTTCCATGTTTGCTTTACTAGCTATTACTTTCACTCGTACGGACTGACAACCCGTACGGGGTTTTGTTTTGGTTAATATTTAGGCCTAGCATCTCCATGGACGAATCCAAGGCTTACCGCTAACTACCCCATAAGTAGCGTAGTAGTGAGAACAGGGTGCAAAATTATAAGTTATATCTTCTGACCCCCCCAAGCCTCCGCCTGGGTTATTTAGCTATGATTAGCGGCCCTAGGGGGAGACAAGTCAATTCTCAAAATAATGTTGCATCCAAGTGTGGTGTTCATCATCCAAGAATAAGGTAAAAGAGGTTTAATATATCCAAAAGCTTCCAAAGTGGCAAGATGAGCCTTCAAATATTTTCATTTCTCTCAATTTCTCTCACTTTGCCAAGGAGCCCTTTTGGGTTTCCATCCTATTTCCTCATCCTTTTTTACCTCACACCTCACCTTTTTCCACACAATTTAGGCCTCTCATTTTTGCATAGATCGTACTTTTGGGTTTTCAAACTATCTGGGCCCCCCAATTTTGCCTAAGTTGCCCTCTCGAGTTTTCAACTTAGCAGAATTTTTTTAAAAACAAAGCAAATCAAAGTAGAGCATATGCAAATGCATACTAAAATACAATGATATTTCTCTCCCCCGCACTTGAAACACACATTGTCCTCAATGTAATCAAAAGGACAAGATAAAAAAATAAGGGAGAAAAAAAAACTCATAACTATGACCTTGAAGGTCCTTCCCGGTGGTAGCAATGCTCTCTTATCAATGAATGTTCTCCCATGCATGTTCTCAAACTACGCCTAATATGAAACTTCATCCCATCCTCTACAAATCCACAACTCTGCGTCCCGATCAACACTCACAAAAAGCAACAACTAGTAGTAATCCAAGCTGGTGGTTTTGGTGGTGGCTTTTGTTAATGGATTGTGGTGGTGTTTTTGTGGTTTTGGGTAAGAGTGTGAGGACAAGGGTGAGGAAAATTTTCAATTTTTTTTCAAAATAAAAATCTACTAAACAATTTAAAACTCGCATTGCCTCCCAAGAAGCTCTGTACCCTACCACAGAGACCCCGTTCTAGCACCAGTTTTTGAAAACCAGTGCCCCAAATGTACGTGCACCGATTTATTTAGTTTTAACACCGTAAATTCAAGATTAGTTGTGTGGTTTAGCCTTATTATTTAATGTGTATATGCCACATGATTCTTTTTTAGAAATATTACATACAAGCAACCAAGTTACATATTAACATCCTAATCTAGGACCTAACTAGGATATACGCCACATAATTTAATTGCTAGTTCAAGATAAAGCTATGTTTAGTCCCATAGATAGTTATGTTTGGGATAGTTATGTTTGGGATAGTTATGTTTGGGATTGTTATGATTAGTCACATAGATTATTAATTTTGAATCATACATTTTTTGTTTTATTTCTATATTACCAGTTTTGTGAAGTTAATATTATTATTAAATTAATGGCCCACTAAATTATTAATTTTGGGTATTTTTCCCTTCCTCAAGATGCAGTTGCGCGTGGCTGCTTACAAATGAAGGACATTTTTTTAATCTATAAAAAATTTTGGTACCGATTTTTGAGAACCGGTGCAAAATTAACACCTGTTCCAAAAATCGGTGCTGACAAAAACCAGTACTAAATTAACACCATTTTTTTAAAAATTGGTGCTAACAAAGAAAAAAAGGTGCTAAATTAACACCAATTATTTTGAAAACCAGTGAAACTTTTTCACCCCCTTCTTAGGCACCGGTTTTTAGACCCCAAAATCCCATTGCTAGCCTTCGGAAAAACTGGTGCTAGAGGGAGTTACTGTGATAGTGGTATATTTAAGGTCATCGGCACGACCGTAATGTTATCCATATGGTGAAGGTTTGAATCCCTCTACCATGAGCTTCCAAAAGTAGAGAGGTGAGGGTAAAAATCCTCTATGGAAAGGATTTTGTGGAGATGGAGTTGTCTTAAAGGAGATAGGTGGTTTGAGAGTTTGGCATAATTAGTGGTTTGATTATGGCAAGAATAATGAATATAGGACAATCACCCCTTGCTCAATTTCTTTATCTATAACAACCAACTCCTTATCCCCTTGGACCTCATCTTCAACTTCCTTCCCATCTTCGGCCATCAAGGTAGAAGGATTTACACTTGGATCCAGACTCACCTCCGGTTGTGATGGAAGCTTGCTGGAGACTCTAGCTTCCAAACAGCTCATAAAAGATGCAAGTTGGCTAATTTGGATCTCCAAGTTGTCAAATCTTGAGAAAGTGCGAGCCTCCAAATCTTGGACCATATTCGATATTGCTTGCATGAGTTTCTCATTTGAGCTTGAACCTTCTCCTTGAGCATGGTTTTGGGACATGGCATAAGGTGATGAACGTCAATCATATTGCTCATTGTGTTGGTTTTCTATTACATTCTCATACCAAGAATCTAGATTACCACTCCACTCCGGATTGTAAGAATTGTAGTATGGATACCATTCTTGAGTTCCTTGATCTTGGAAACCAACAACTCCAACCTCTTCATAGCACTCCTCATGATACCCCTGGTTTAAAAAATAAAGGGTTATTCTACTCATAGTGCTCCTCTCTCAACCAATAGCAAGACTCGGTAGGATGGTCGGAATGACAAATCCTACAAAAACTTTCTTGGTGAGCCTCTCTTCTCATCATGAGTTCCCTCAAGGTGAGATATTCCATTTAAAAAATCAAAAATTCAGAATATTAGATCAAGGATTCTCGGTAGAAGTACACCAAGAACTCAAGCAATACATACTTCGAAGAAAAACAAATAAAAACAAATAAGAACAAAGAATTTGGGGTCGCAGTGCAAAGGTTCTCGGTTCTTGGATTGAGCACGTACCAAAAACCAAGAATATGGGAAATACATCCTTCCAAAAAACAACAAACACAAAACAAGCACAAACTATTAACAAACAAGAACACACAAAGAGAAACACAAAATACAAAGAACTACACTAACACTCAACAGAATACGCCTTTTCCTCGGCAGCGGTGCCAAAATTTAGGAAGCTGTCGTTGTGCCTCTGAAAGATAGTATTTATATGCCCGGATTAAGTCTAAAACTAATAATAGCTAGTGGTAAGATGTGGACGTCCACGAGGAAAAATGAGTTTTATCGAGTGTTAAATGTAATTAAAATCACACAAAGAAGTCACTCTACATGTGTGGTAATAAAGTTGGGGGGTTTTGACTTTGGAAAACACTACTATTACTTGAACTACTAAATTACCTAATGATTAGAAAAGACAAGGTAAATACAATCACTACTAGCACAAAAGATGGAATAGAGATATAACGGTTATGGGCGCAATTGGTTTATATTTCTAGTCATTCTTTGATCATCAATTAATTATCATATTTTTATGCATTAATCACATATTGTGAAGAACTTGTCAAAACATTTCGAGTGAAGACATTTCTTACTCTCCTAAGTAATAGTTAGAGTCGATGATCAATGCCACACAATAACCCTTACCCTCAGGTCACTCTAGATGAATCAGCGTCATAGACTTCCCCGAGAATAGCAATAAATATGGAGATCCAATACAACTAACACAATTTCATACAAGCGAGAAATGGTATAGCACAAATATATCTACTAATAACGACTACGAGGATCGGTCTTAATGCTAGTCGTTATTAATGAGCCACATTGATAATTAGTCAAACCCATTCAAATTCATCTTAAATCTAAGAAATTTTGTCAGTCAATAATCATAATTAGTTTTCACAGCCAATTATAACCTAACATTGACTAACGATAATTATATCGATAAAAAGTCAAAGTCTTCCGGGTTTGACCAAAAACTTAGCAAATAATTAACCCACGATCATCAACTAGTTGATCATCCAAGTATAAATATTGCATTAATCACACTACAAAACACAAAACATACTTGATAATCAAAGCACAACATAGGATAAATCAAATCCCACAAATTCATACTAGAAATGCTTATCAATTGCTCTCAAGAGTACATTTAGCTCAGATAACTAAAACCCATAAAAATGAGGAAAAATACATGTTAAACATAGAGTAAATGATGAAAAATAAATGCAAACTAGGATTTTGGGGAGAGTTTTTGAGTGAGTGAATGAAGAGGGAGGATGAGAGGCTAAAAGTGAAAACAATAAAAGCTAGTCAATTCGTCCACTGTGGGCCACATCAATGTTTTGCAGCCTACAGTGCTCCTTTTGACCATGCCTTGACTACTTGTTTTCTTCATCATGGGCCAGAGTACATTGTTGTGGCCCGCAATGACTAATCTGCCCAGCTTCTACAAAATTTCTGTATTTGGCCTTCTTCTTCTTCAAAATCTTCTTACTTCAATATTTCTTCAAAATTAGAACTCTTCAAAAACCAAACTCTTTAATATGATCTAAAACACTTTATAAATTATATAATAAAGATATAAAAATTTTGTGGTGTATACCTAGCCCGCAGACTAAAAGTTGTCGGTCTTTAGGCGCAGCCCAAGACTCGACCACGAACTGGACAACGCGGAGCCATGCCTAGAAATGGGGAAGAAACTCGTAAGTGACCCCAAAATTCTAGCAACCATGATACAACCCATGATATTAAACTCTAGCAACGCGGAGTCACGATCGTGATCTATTATAAATATAGAAGGAGCACTACTGACTCGGGTAAGCAAGACTGACTGAGAAATACTAATTCTCTAAAAGAAAGAACTGGCTTGATCATCGAAATACTTTCCCCGGAATAATTTCAGGGGACTTTCTTGCAGAATCGCGCTCGCACTACGGTCATCGCCAGCCACCTCGCTTGACAGGGATTACCACATCATTGGTGCCATCTGTGGGGATAGAGAAAATTTTCTTTTATTAAGTCCTTTATTCCCTTTAGGGTAACAATGGTTTTCACCAGAAGCGAGAGGAGCCAGAATCATCACACACCAGAACGAATGGCTACACGTAACCAGAGTACGCACCCCCAATCGGAATCAAGAATACATTCCCATTAGAGAACATGACTACAAACGGGAAACCATGAATGAAGATGAAAGGAAGTTGAATCTCCCAATGCAAATCAAGAAAAGGAGAGGAGGGCTTTTGCAGCATTCTTTGAAGAGAATAGGGTGCACCTGTATAACCGGTTTCTAGTAACTATTAAGCAAAAATCCCTAAAGAAAAACAAAAAAGTGAGTCAGAGGCATGGAGACCAAAATTATGAACAACAGTTAAGGGATGTAATGGCAAAAAATGATATGGACCAGTCACCACTGGCAACGCATCTTCATGATTTCAAAATGCCAAAAGACTTCAAACTGTTGTTGCATGTGAAAATCTATGATGTGACAATGGATCCCAAGGAATTCTTACAATTCTATCGCAACTGTATGTAATTTTGTGATGTGGAAATCAAACTAGTCTGCATAGTTTTTCCTAATTTCTTATCTAGGACAGTGATTACATGGTATGATGACTTACCAAGTGGTAGTATTTGGTCTTGGGTACATTTATCAAATTTTTTTAGGATGCTTCTATCAGAAGTAGAAATTTAATAATATGATAGCAGACTTAAACAATATAGCCCATCGAAGCAATGAAATTTAGCAGACTACCACAATAGGTTTGTTACTGAAAGCTTTCAAGTGCGTGATCTAACGTACCAACCATCACTAGGTGCATTCATGGGAGGTATGTGATCAGGTGAATTTACAAAGAACTCACTAAGAACATGCCTGAGAACCCGAGAGAATTGCAGAAAATGATTGAAAGGCATATGTGGATTGAAGAAGCAAACAACTGAAATATAGAGCACGAACGAGGCAAAAAAATAAAAATGGAAGATCCACAAAGGGGCTTTGTGATAAGGGGAAATGGAAATATACCTCTCTGAAGAAAAATTTCGGAGTGCAGATGACATCATTTCAAAAAATACCATTGACGAAGTCACGAAAGGAAATTTGGTAGGCCAATAGGGAGTTGTTACCAAACCTGTGCCAATGATAACATCACCACACAAATGGTCTAAGGAATACTAATTCTCTGTTGAGAATGACTATGGACACGACATTACTAAAGAGACTTGAAAAGGCAGATCGAGGAGAATCTGTGAAATTGTTCATTGATGGGGGTCTAGCAAAGAAGATTATGGTGTAGGATTGCTACTGGTAAACCCAGATGGGGGAGAACATAGATACTCTCTTTGATTTCCCACTTGCAAACTATGGATCTAAATACAAAGCACTGATAAGTAGGTTGAACCTTACAATCAAGATGAAGGTTAAGAGCTTTAAGTGCTTTAGCGATTCACAGATAGTAGTCCAGAAAGTGTGTGGAGATTATGCGGTGTAAGAGGATCAGTTGATAAAGTATTTAAGAAGGGTTCGCCAACTTATAGGTCAGCTTGAAAACTTTGACATTCAACATGTACCAAGGAGCGAAAATACCAAGGCAGGCACCTTGAGCAAGCTGGTAATGTCTGGCTGCACTACGTTCTTGGGACCGAACGATGAGAATGTAGAGGTCATACCAGTCAGAAGTACAGCCACAATAACTGTGTCAACAGTCTAGACGAAAGAAACAAACTGGATGATGCCATTGAGGGACTATATAGATATGGGAAATTTCTAGCGGTTAGAATAGAGGCCAGAAAGCTAGAATTAAGATCGTACAACTACATTTATGAGGGGGAATCTTATAAAAAAAGGTTTCCTATCTCCATGGATAAAGATTGTGAGACCAACCGAAGCAAACAAAATCATGAAAGAAGTTCAGGAGGTAATATGTTAGACACATAAAGGATCCCAAACAATCGCGAAGAAGATAAGCCGATCAGGGTATTGTTGGTCAACAATGTTTAACAATGCGCACAACTTTGTGCTAAAGTGCAAAAGATGCCAAATTAATGTGTCGATATTGGAAAAACCACAGTCTGCTCTAACAAGGATATATGGAGACTAGCCATTCGACAAATGGGGAGTCCTTATGGTTGGAAATTTCCCTAGAGGTTATGGTAATGCAAAGTTTATAATCGTAGCGACTGACTATTTCATAAAATGGGTAGAAGCAAAGCTATTGGGATGAATCACAGAGGAAGCAGCAAGGAAGTTTTTTTTACCAAAACATAGTTTGTCAGTTTAGTGTACCTTCAACTATCATGACAGATAATGGTATGCAATTCACAAGTGGAACCTTCACTGAGTGGTGCTTAAAATCAGGGATCATGTAGAAGTTCACGTCTTTAGCTCATCTCCAAGCTAATGGCCAAGTGGAAGTAACTAACAGAATGTTAGTTTAAGAAATTCAAAAACAATTGGAAGGAAAGCGAATTGGATGGGTGAAAAAGATACCCAACGTGTTATGTCTTACAGTAAGAGAACTCACTAGGGAAGCACCGTACAACCTAGTTTACGGTCATGAAGCAGTAATACCAATCAAAATTGGGAACTCAAGCCTTAGAGTGGAAGAATACAATGAAGGTGATAATCCAAAAAGGATGAGATTGGATCTGGATGAACTTGAGGAGAAAAAGAAACATGCAATAATCACATAGGAAAAGTACAAAGATAAGGCGGCCCGGGCATATAATGAAAAAGTCAGGAAGACACAGTTTTGAGTTGGTGATCTTATGTTGCAAAAGAATGAGGAAAGCCTAGCAGAGGAAAAGGAAAGGCTATTCCCAAAGTGGGAAGGCCCGTACAAAGTAACGAAAGTGCACTGATCTTACTGCTACGAGCTAGAAAGGTTAGATGACAGTAACGTCCCAAACACTTGGCATGTAATAAACCTAGGGAAGTTCAATGTTTAGCTTCTTTTTATAGGTATTAGGAAAAGCTCATTTGTACAGAAGCTGACATTATCATTGGTGGCCTTTTGACTGTTAGCATCATCATTTGTTTTCAACCGCAATATCATCGTGCCCATACATATTCAATATCAGAAAATTCCTTTTAGGGAAAATCACCCATAGTACTATTTATTTAAATTCTATGCAAAACCCATTAACCTTGAGAAACAACCCCTCTATATTCATGAATCTAGAACATTACAAAGAAAAAAAATCTCACATCTTGAAATCGCGAACAAGTAAGTTTGTATAATCTCAATATGGAAAATGATAGATCTTGTCAAAGTACAAATACTAAATCAGAAAAGTGACAAAAGCAAGAAATAGATCTTGCGGCTTCGCACAACATAGGTTTACAACTTCAATCTCACAAGCTATAGATCTTGCAAAAAGAAAAGCAAAGACACACGTGCCTATGAAAACAACGACAAAAGAAAGAGATACACTACAACAGACAACACCTTTTATGTCAATTTTTCAGGCCTTTTTACCTCAGTTTTTGCCCCCCCAAAAACTGAGGTAAGTATGGGTGAAGTAAAAAGTACTTTTTACCATGGTTTTGGATTGACGTCATCAGGTTCAGCGACCGACGTCGGTCTAAGAAAGTAGGTCGACTATAGTACACCGTACCTATAACATCGTTTCTATCAACGTTGGTGTTCATAAGAAGCAAAGTCGATCACAACAAGAAAGTAGTCAATGACACTGGAAACACTGTGAGATCGACAAAATCGAAGTCGTGGAATAATTGAAGTGATGTCACTCATGATTGTAAGAAAGATTGTGTGATCCAAGGCATTCTCATCGCGTGCATGGTGATGTGGGAGGATAACCAATACGACATCATTTTGAATAGTCAATGTAGCCAAAAATTGTTGCCGGTATATGTGACGTCAGATAGTTGTCATATATTTACCGGTATATGCGTTAGGTGTCGTATCTTTACTGGTTCGTGCGTAGTCGCAGTATGAATCGTGGAGAAATTGGTTGTCGTACAATAACATAATATTTACTATTTGATGAAACAAAATAATACCTTGAACATAAATTACCAATAAATGTCAAAATATATTCAAATACATATGGTTGATGTGAAAATGAAAGATTAATTGTTATGAACATCCCTTGCCTACGTCGTACAACATTAAAACTATTAGGGAGATTAGAGAAATAAATAGTCTATGCTAAGAGTCCATCGATAACTCTCTTTGTCATATTAAAATAAATACACATGAAAAAAAATTTATATCATTATTTGGAAGTCCCGGAATGATGTAACATAATATAGTCAAGTGCAGGTGACAATAATCTAAACATGTCAAAAGTACATGTACTGACTGAATGCGATGTTGCTTGGTTGATAAATCGATGTCTCTAACACTGATAGCAAAGTGACTTCGGACATATAAGATGGTGATGCCAGTTTCTAGACAATGCCAAGTTGCTCAAATTCGGCTCCATTTCGTATAGGGCGATGAATAGAGTGCGACGTCACACATTCAACCTGTGTTCATACGAAAATTTGATTATTGTCCACAATCAGCCATAATCTATGTTTTTTTCCCACACTCCTTACAAACAAGGGATTATTTTGGAAAGACAAACATTGTACATTATATAACATGTAACATAATCATCATACTCCATGAATATATTCAATGATTGGTCAATGAGGAAAAAAACATATACAATTAAGGGGATGCTAAAATGAACTACCTTAATTTATTTGAACCCGGAGAAGCTCCATCCTAGAATAATTATTGATATTTGATAGAAAAAATTAGATTGAGCTCTTTAGTGTTTGTAATGGTGTTAATTGAAAGCATGGTGAGAAGTTGTGTTGAGAGCAAATGTGTTGGAGATGAGAAATGGGTGCTGGTGCTGGTGCTGGATAATATTGTAAAGAGATGGGTTTGGGGAGAAATTTTGGTTTGAAATTTTGGCTCAAAATTTTAGTTCCCGCTGGAAATTTCAAGACGAGCAAAGTCGTCGGTCCCAGATTCGTTTCATGCAACCACCTTTTGCAAAGTTGGTCGTGTGGGGAAAAATTATAATATTTGAAAATTGTAATAAAAGACTCCATGTCAAGATTGTGGTCCCTTTTGATGACCCGTTCATGCTAAATAGGAACAACATTATCCTTTAAATGTGAATTAAAAATGTTATCTTCAGTTTTACATTTCAATGCCCCCACTTTCTTGGAAGGACCTAAGAAATGGACGATTACCCCTGTTCGGGGGCGAGACCCTTGCCATCCCCAGTCAAACTTATGATCACCAATAGTGATAAAGAAACTGACATGATCCCACAGAGAATTCCACAAGTTGTTCCTGAAATTAAACCTTGTATACTTATAAGTAATCATCTACAATTTACTCTACACAATGTACTAGTGCTTTTTTATGGACGGAATTCTATTAGCTTTTAATTTCATAAAAAACCTAGAATATTAAATTTTATATGATTCTATGACGGACAATTATCCCAGTTTGCGGACGGGACCCTTGCCATCCCCAAGTCAAACTCATGATCACCGTTAGTCATGACAAAGAAACTGGCATGATCCCATAGAGAATTGCACTAGTTGTTCCTGAATGAACCTGGTATACTTATAAGTAATCATATCTAATTTACTCTACACAATGTACTAGCACTTTTTAAATTTTGATGGACAGAATAATCGTTCTCATAACACTTACAGTAAGGGTATTAATGAAATAGTCCAAAAATGATGGACGATTACCCCGGTTCACGGATGGAACCCTTACCATCTCCCAGTAAAACTCACGATCACAGTTAGTGACAAAGAAACTGGTATGATCCCATAAAGAATTCCACAAGTTCTTCCTGAATGAACCCTGTATACTTATAAGTAATCATCTACAATTTACTCTACATAATGTACTAGCGCCTTTTAAATTTTGATGGACATAATTTTATTAGCTTTTAATTTCATAAAAAATCTAGAATTTTAAATTTCATGTGATTCTATGTGGTGGAAATAATCGTTCTCATAACGCTTATAGTTGTGGTATTAATGGAGTACTCAAAAAATGATGGACGATTGCCCCGGTTCATCCATCCCACAGTCAAACTCATGACAATGCATTTTATATTATTGGATAGCCCTAATTTTTCATTTCGTCCTCCACCACTATCTTGGAGGGACCTAAGAGTAAAAATAGAAAAGTTCGCTGGCTATGTTAAAATTGATTCCGATCGAACTAGCCGTTAATATAGTTCATGGAAAGTTATAAATTTAAATTACAAGTATCTCATATAAAATTACCCATTTTGAAGGTCAATTATGTTCGTCTTGGTCAAATGCGAGCCTAGTTAGCATGTTAGAGGGCTGAAATGGTGAGGCCTAATTTCATAGTTGCCAACGCCGATCATATGTTGGTTACATGTCGCTAAACTAAAATTACATGTGACCTCACACATGCATTGGTTAAACACAGGCCCATTCCTATGCTAGTGGGCTGAAATGGTGAGGCTCACATTTATATTAACCGACGTTGCACTACTGTTGGTTATAGGTCGGTAAGTTTGACTGACATGCGACATAGCACATCCCTAGGCGGAGGCCACAATGCTTCATAAAAAATATATAATGAAACCTACCTCTCATACATCACTTCAAACTTTTTGTATTCTCTCGAATTTCAACACTTCTCCCTACCCATCTTCTAAACGGCATGGTTTCCACATATGGTTTATCCTTGAAATCGTTATGTTTGTGGATTAGGGTGTGAATGAGTTAATTGTTTTAATTTTTGAAGTTTCTATGGTTTGGGGTGCTAGATATGGTTTTAGGGTGTTATAATATGGATTGGGGCGCTACAATATGGTTTAACGGTGAAGTTTCTGCTGTTGTTATTCGTTCTCTGCTTGAATGCAACATTGCTAGAAATTTGACCATCCTTCTGTTGTACCAATCCTTAGGCGACGTCGTAATTATGTTTTCTATAGTTGGCCAAGTCAATCCGACATCGTACTCTTATCGGTTAACCAATCGGTTATACTGATGTTAGAGCGACATCGCCTTGACTTGGTCAATAAAAAAGATTGTATGTATTTATTTCCCATTGTCTAAATATCATACCATTTGACATCCATGACAACATCAATTATAGCAATCATGGCTAACAATGTTGGTTCCAGCCATGAACTAATTGAGGTGAGCAATTTTTTGTTATGTTTTAAATATTCATTCCATTTCATTGCTAAGATTCTAATTTTATTTTTAATACTTTCATAAACCAATATAGATCTTTACTTATTTGGATGATAACAGTTCGTGTCGCATATTCTCAGGCAGATATTTGCATTTTGTACATACTCTGAGCAAGACGAACTTCGGGTCAATTCCAATTATGGTAAGTCCTCCCTATTTCAAACAAATTGAATAGATTACTTTCATAAGTACTGACAAATGGTTTTTGTTTATAATTCAGTACCTCCCTGACCAAATTTTTGAGCTCCTACATCTGTACAGGTTGGATTCTATAATTAGGTGCAAAGGAAGGGAGTACCACATGCACTAATCGGGGAACAAGAGGCTCAAGACCAAGGAGATTGGCCAATTTCTTGACACGAAGGAACTGGAGATTGGGGACACACTATACTTTGAGCTCATAAATGGTGTTGGGCCCATAGTTTTCCATGTTGTCACTCTTCCCCGCGAACATTAGATGTTTAGCTTAGACTTCGTATGATCATGTATTTAAAACTAATTGGTTCATTTTTGAAAAAATATTTATTCGGACGTATATTATATGTGAAATATTTAAATTTGGTTGTTTATTGTTATTTTAATGTAATTTAATGTTTAATATTTAACCTAACACATAATCAGCATAGTTTTAATTTAACAATCATATAGAAAACTGTAAAAGACTTTTGTGTACTCAACAATTTCTTCCAATTATTCTATAACCAGAAAATATTTGTAGCTTTGAAATTTTTTAATAAATTGGAATTGTTGATCGGCTGGGTGGTGGGCTGAAATTGTTAGGCCCATAAACATGCAACATCGGTCACAAATCGGTACGTCTTTGTATGAACCGACATACATGCGACATCACACCATATTAGGCGGACTTCACAATCCGGTTAAAATGATGTCGTTCTGAAAAAGGTATAAATATGGTAACCCTACCAGAGAATTTAAGCTTCTCTTCACAAGTTTCTTGTGAATTCCATCAGTCTCTAGCTTCTCCATTCACTTCTATCTTGGAAAAAAAAAAGTATGGGTTTTCTAATCTCCTAACACATAAGTTTTTTAATTTTTACTTCACAATGTCATATCTGTGGTATCTGAATTTATTTTTTTTCTTGGTTTTCTAGTTTGTTGTTTCTAATTTATGTGAGTATGAACTTACCTTGACTTTGAACGTTGGTACAATATTTTGGTATGTCTCCAAAGGGTTTTCTTTAATTTGATTTTGATGAAGCCTCATTTTTTCCAGTTTGATGTGTTTCTTCCCGTAGCAACCTCTGATATCTGCGATGTTGCTCATCTGTATAACATGGTTTGGTTCATGCTTTAAAAGTGTGCATTGCATATTTTTATTTATAGCTGCATATTCTTCGATTTCTGATGTCAGATGTATCTCGGTCTGACCTTCTATTTGCTCGAAATGATACTGACATCGAATTATGGCCTCTAAGTTTACTTTGGATTTCCATATACGACATCGGTACTGTGTCGGTCCATTGTTTGGTTTAATCGACACAAAACCAAGGTCGCATTTACATGTCAACCAACCCACTGCTTTGGACTGAGATGCACTTGCGACGGTTTTGGCAACGCCGCACCTTGCATTCCCTAAGTAGTTTTGCACTTCACATAGTTTTGATACAGGACTAATGGATGGCTAAGGATCGTCTAATCATCCATTTTTTCAGGTATTTCACTTATTTACATATATATATATATATTTCCAAACAAAACTTCACACTTTGTAACAACTAGTACATTTTGGTTTCCGTATAGTTCACCGCATAACGGAGGTACCCAGAGCCTTTTTTCTTTGACATTGAACATCATTCGATGGCGCTATTGATAGCCCACATTTCGTCTGCACTTTGAAGCTGCTGAACTTTAGGAAAATACCAACTTTGGTAAAGCTTTTTAAAAAAGATTTTATTTTTTGATAATTGGATATGTGTATATATATAATATATATTTGTAATCAGTATTTTTTACGGTGACTTAGTACATCTTGTGGGAGATTGTACCACTACTTCCAACTGAGAAAACCTACGTAGTGCTGAAGTGCTATGGGAGAGAGTGACATATGAACTACTCGGGAGCAGGAGGGTCAAGGCCCTTTCCCCAAAGGGTTTTGGTAAGTTCCTTAGGGGAAATAACCTACACATCGGGGACACCTTATTCTTTGAGGTGATACAAGTTGGGGGGCTAATCATCTTCAAGGTCATCATTATCCGTGCTGATTGAGTGCATTGTAATTTATGTTATGTTGAAACTAAGACAATTATTATTCAAATTTAATTATGTACTATATTTGTAAGGATATTTTCATCACTATTTTTTTCTAATTATTTGTCTATCTTATTTGAATATTGAACAAAGGGAGTACTGGTTGTGTACGAATTAGGGGAGATTTTCAAGGGTATTTACACAATACAACAAACATGACCTTTTACCTCAATTCTGCAGGACATTTTACCTCGGTTTTTAGTTTTGGAAGAACTGAGATAAATACGGTGGAATAAAAAGTGTAATTTTTTACCTCAGTTCCAAACCGAGGTTTAAAGTATCTTATACTTCAATTTTTAACCGACGTAGGTAGGTTTGTCAAGCGTCATCGGTTTAGGCATTGAGGGCACTCGAAGCAGATCATAGTTGCAACACCATTTGGGACGATGTCTGTACCCACATGCATGTGACGTCCGATCTGCAAGAAAGAAGCCGACGCAGGAAAAAATGTTGCGATACTGCCGTAGTTGACTTTGGTATGATGTTCCAAGATGTCTCATACCATTGCATGCGTGATAGCGGGCAGTCGTCGCACCCCTAATCAAAGATAATTTATAAGCCCTTTTTGCTTACTTTCTACAACTAGGTAGATAGCAGCAAGTCGGGGTCGTCCACGAAGAAGAGGGATCTTCCTAAGCGTTTAGGCACAAAAGGTTGATATTAGACTAGGAGTAGACATATATACATACATATAAAAGCATGTAAATGGGAGGGGGGGTTTGGTTGGTTGGTTTTCCTAAGTTACAAAAGTAAAAAGATAAGATAACTAGCAAAGTCAAGTGACTACGCTAATCATCAAACAAAACTAAGAAAAAGGGGTTTTAAAACTACAAAGATAAAAAGCCTTGGGGGCAAGGGGTATCCACTTCCAAATCTAATGTAGGTCATTGAACCATTCACTTATTCTATCATATAGCATTACATGACTCAACATCAACATACCCATCTAGCAAAAATCACAACACATTATGCACAAGAAGTTCTAAGTTCATGCTCGTAGATTTTCATGCGAAGGAGCTACGGAATTCGTCACGTTCCTAACACCTAACCAATTCAATCATACAAGCACTCCCTATGCTCAAACAACTCATGGCACAAATGAAGTGAAACATACCATCAAGAATACATAAATGCTAAATAACAAATGCTTCAAGGATGAATTAAAATCATCTATTCAATACTTCAACTACTTGTTGTGAAGATAAATCTTCCATCCTTCTTAGTTCGTAGTTTGCAAGAGTGAATTTGACATCTCTTGTCAAACCTCACCAATGACTCCCCTATTGCTAGGAGTATCCCATTGATGGCATTTAATCACGAAGAACCAACAAGCTTGGCAATACTTATGACCACTACACCATGACTAAGCATTTAAGCAATTCATCCAATTACACGAGATTGGATGAACGTGCAACGCACATTCTTCCAAGTGCATATAACTCTCTCTTTTGCTACACAAACGAACATGACGAAGAGTTCAACATCAATCACATTCATCTAGCACATTATCAATCCATTAACACAATCAAAAGCTCTAAATCATACTCATACATTCCTAACAAGAAAAGGGGGGAAATCAACCCAAATCCCCCAAACCCTAGCTAGCAATTCATACAAGTATTTCATATGCTCAAGCTTTCAACAACATCAATGAAATCAACAATTAACATTCAAAGCATAATAAATTCACAATAGCAAAAACACCAAATAGATAGATAAAATGATTCTTACTACATAGAAGTGGAAGCTTCAATCCTTTGCTCCCAAGTTGAGGCCGAGAGCAGTTTTTTAGCAAAAGTTTTCTGATCACATCGCGACTTGCAACCTCTATGTCGCGACTTGCAATGGCTCATCACGACTCATGATGAGTCCATCGCGACTCGTGGAAAGTTGGTGCTGGGTGATTTTTCTCCCCTGTTCGTCGCGACTCACGACAAGGCCATCGCGACTTGCAACGGCAAGGTATCCCAGGCTTAAATTTTTTCGTTTTCTTACCAACTGTCCAAGCTTTCTTCCCTTGTTCGTTGATCTCGTTCCTTCATCTCCTCCATTGCAATGCACTTCACTTTGCTACAAAATCACAGAAAAACACGCCATAAAAAGAACAAAACAAAACAACACAAAAACTAAGAAACAAAAACTAAAAGAAATGCCAAATTTATTTCACGTCGTTGGCATGATGATGCTCCGTATTTTTAAGGTCGTCGGCACGACCCTAATGTTATCCGTATGGTGAAGGCTTGAACCCCTTCACCATGAGCTTCCAAAATAAGAGAAGTGGGGGTACAAAACTTTCAAGAGGAAAGTTTTGTTGAGGTGGAGATGGTTGGAGGAAAGTTTTGTTGAGGTGGAGATGGTTGGAGGAAAGTTGAGTGGTTAGGAGGCTTAAGATAGTCTTTTGGCTCCTCTCTTATCTCCCTCACAACTTCCGAAAATGGTGGAGTTGGTTCACTAAGCGGGAGAATGGGTGACGATGCTAATGAATGTAGCACTATCATCTCTTCCTCCATTTTGCTATCCTCTACAACCAACTCATCATCCCCTTTGAACTCAAAATCATTTTTATTGGTGACCTCACTCACCGAGTCAATGAGTTCAAGTTGGGATGGTGTGTTTTCGGAATCATGAGCTTCCATTCGGGCCAACGCTTCCCTTATACTCCTCACATGCCCCTCAATGGCCTCAACACTAGAGGAGAGCTGGGTATCTGGCTCCTCACTAGTAAAGGAGTTCAAGTTTGCTATGGTATTGAAGAAATCCTCACATGTCAAACTTGAATGTCCTTGTTGGGCTTGGTTTTGGGGTATGGTATATGGTGGTGATGGCCAACTAGGTTGCTCGTATGGTTGATTTTCCGGCTCATTCTCATACCAACAATCCGGATTACCACTCCATTCCGGATTGTAAGAGTTGTGGTATGGATTGCATTCATGAGCTTCTTGCCCTTGAAAACCAACATCTCCTACCTCTTGGTAGCACTCTTCATAGTACCCATGGTTTTGAAAACCAAGGGTTCTTTCTCGATCATAGTGCTCTTCCCACAACAAGGGGCAAGATTCGGTAGGATGATCGGAATGACACATCCTACAAAACCTTGCTTGTTGAGCCTCTCTTCTCATCATGAGTTCCCTCAAGGTGAGACGCTCCATTAAATTAATTTTTTTTCAAATGTTCGGAATCATAGTGCAAGGATTCTCGATAAAATAAATTGCCAAGAACTCAAGCAATACCTACTCCGAACAAAAACAACCACCAAGTAGTGGAAAATAAAAACAACTAGCTAATATGCAACCAAATACACCTAAATACTTAAGAATAAATACCTCTTCCCCAGCAGCGGCGCCATTTTGATAGCGGGCAGTCGTCGCACCCCTATTCAAAGATAATTTATAAGCCCTTTTTGCTTACTTTCTACAACTAGGTAGATATCGGCAAGTCAGGGTCATCCACGAAGAATAGGGATCTTCCTAAGCGTTTAGGCACAAAAGGATGATATTAGGCTAGGAGTAGACATATATACATACATATAAAAGCATGTAAATGGGGGTGGGGGGGGGGGGTTTGGTTGGTTGGTTTTCCTAAGTTACGAAAGTAAAAAGACAAGATAACTAGCAAAGTCAAGTGACTATGCTAATCATCAAAGAAAACTAAGAAAAAAGGGGTTTTAAAACTACAAAGATAAAAAGCCTTGGGGGCAAGGGATATCCACTTCCAAATCTAATGTAAGTCATTGAACCATTCACTCATTCTATCATATAGCATTACATGACTCAACATCAACATACCCATCTAGCAAGAATCACAACACATTATGCACAAAAAGTTCTAAGTTCATGCTCGTAGATTTTCATGCAAAGGAGCTACGGAATTCGTCACGTTCCTAACACCTAACCAATTCAATCATACAAGCACTCCCTATGCTCAAACAACTCATGGCACAAATGAAGTGAAACACACAATCAAGAATACATAAATGCTAAATAACAAATGCTTCAAGGATGAATTAAAATTATCTATTCAATACTTTAACTACTTGTTGTGAAGATAAATCTTCCATCCTTCTTAGTTCGTAGTTTGCAAGAGTGAATTTGACATCTCTTGTCAAACCTCACCAATGACTCCCCTATTGCTAGGAGTATCCCATTGATGGTATTTAATCACGAAGAACCAACAAGCTTGGCAATACTTATGACCACTACACTGTGACTAAGCATTTAACCAATTCATGCAATTACACGAGATTGGATGAACGTGCAACGCACATTCATCCAAGAGCATATAACTCTCTCATTTGCTACACAAACGAACATGACAAAGAGTTCAACATCAATCACATTCATCTAGCACATTATCAATCCATTAACACAATCAAAAGCTCTAAATCATACTCATACATTCCTAACAAGAAAAGGGGGGAAATCAACCCAAATCCCCTAAACCCTAGCTAGCAATTCATACAAGTATTTTATATGCTCAAGCTTTCAACAACATCAATGAAATCAACAATTAACATTCAAAGCATAATAAATGCACAATAGCAAAAACACCAAATAGATAGATAAAATTATTCTTACTACATAGAAGTGGAAGCTTCAATCCTTTGCTCCCAAGATAAAAACTACCCTAGATAAACAAAACCCATAACATAGAACAACAATCTACAAAGAAAGAAGAAGAAATGGAAGAAAATGGTGAAAAGTAGGGTTTTGGAGCCCCAAAGGCGGGCTTGGAAGCTGTGGAGAAGAAGGGGTGAAGAGGTATTTATAGGGGAAGAAATAGGGGATAAAAACGCTGCTGCAGGGCTGAATTCACGCTGTCGTCGCGACTCGCGACCAGTTCCATCGCGAGTCGCGACCAGATCAGTAAACTCCAGCCCTGTTTTGTTTTGCTTCCTCCGGGTTAACCGCTGATCCGTTTTGGGAGTTCTTGTAGTCGATTTTATAGTGCTCAAGAAGAGAAATCCAATGGTACCACTCTTGAAGGCTGATTATTCTCGGAAAATTATGAAAACCCTGGACCATCCTTCACCCGTTGCTTTGCTCTCCTTTCTTCACCTCTTCACTTCTTCAAATCTTCAAAAAGCCCAAGTGTAAGTCTTCAAATCTTCAAAGATATCTTTCAAAGTCTTCGAATCTTCAAAGTCTTCAAACAAATCACCTTGTCACACAAAATCATCTAAAAAGTGATAAAAACGTCAAAGTCGTTTTTATCCCTCCTTAAATGATTTCAAGGCAGAATGTCACATGTAGAGCACAAAATTTTACAAAATCCAATCCTAAAAACCCTAATATAACCGCATAAAATGGCCTCATCAATGCAACATCGTTTATTGTGGGGAACCCACGTTGTTTTCCTGCTGGCGTGGAACATCAAATAGTACATTTTTTTGTTTAACCGATGTCGATAACCACAAATGAGGTTGGTTTGTGCGACATTGGTCAGGTTCCAATTTGGCACTGATTTCCAACATCGTGGTTGAATCAGTTAGACATTGGTGTATATCTAGCCTAACAATTAAAAGGCTATTGTATGCAGATCAACCAAGAACCAGTATACACGGAACTTTGTAGTTATGGGATAGATCATGAGCTGAAAAACATGGAGCAGGGAACAAACACTAAGCCATGAACCAAAAATGTGGTGATCGTGGCACAACCCACAATCTTGACTCCTAATAACATGGAACCATGGCCACAATAGCCTATAAATACAAGAAGATCAGAACAAGCTAAGTTAAGCATTACTAAATCGAGAAATTCTAATTCTCGTAGAGAAAGACTGACTTGATCGTCGGAGCCTTTCTCCCGGAATCACTTCTGGGACTTGTTTGTAGGAAAGTGAATTTCTAGAGTGAACAACAATTAACCTTGCTGATTGGGCTACCACATCATTTGGCGCTGACTGTGGGGAATCAAGAATATTTTTTGTTTCAAAGTTTTTCAGGTAAACAATGGTGTTCACTTTAAGCGAGAAGAGCCATAACCACCAGACACAAGAACACACACATGGGTGCAACAGAAGTGTGCACCATAGCCAGGACCAGGAATACATCTCTAGTAGAGAAAATGAGCATAACAAAGAAGAAAAAAAGAATGAAGATTAGGAAGCATAATCTCCCAATACGAACCAAGAAAAAGAAAGGAGAGCGTTCGTAACGTTCTTTAAGCGAACATAGAGAGCGTGTATAACCAGTTTTAACCACGCTCAAGCCAAACCCTCAGAGCATGGAAAACAAAATCAGTCAAGGGTGTGAGAACCTTAAGTGCGAAGAGGAGTTGAAGGACATAGTCACAGACGATGATGCAGCCAAATAGCACCGTACCTGTAAGATTTCAAAATTCCAATGGACTTTAAACTTCCTTTACATGTTAAAATCTATGATGGGACCACGTACCCAAAAGAGTTCTTACACTCATATAAAAATAGCATGAGATTTTACGGTGAGAACATTGAATTGGTATGCAAGGTTTTTCCCATTTTCTTATTGGGAACAACAATCACGTGGTACAACCCAAATGGAAGTATTAAGTATTAGGCGTAATTATCGGGTTTGTTTTTGGGTTGCTTCTATCAAAAGAAAAAGCTCACAAAAATGATTGCAGACTTGAACAACATTGCTCAGCGAAGTGACGAAAGTCTTAAGGAATATCATAATAGGTTTGTCACGGAGAGTTTGCAAGTTCGCAACTTGTCATTTCAATCTTCCTTGGGGACAATCACAGGAGGCAAGCGATCAGGAGAGTTCTACAGGGAATTAACAAAAAACATGCTGGAAAACCCAGGGCAGATACAAAAGATGATTGAGGAACATGTGCGAATGGAAGAAATGAACAATTGCAAGATAGAACGGGAACGAGGAAAAAAGTGAACAATGGAGGATTCACAAAAGGGGTTCATAAAAAAGGTAAGAGAAACATCCCTTTCAAGGGAAGATATCCATGGATGCAACATGTACAATTCCAAGACACGCCTCTGACAAAATCAAGAAAAGAAATATGACAAGGGAATAAGGAGCTATTGTGCGAGCCGGCACCTATGATAGCGCCACCAGATAAGAGGTCCAGAGAATATTACTGTACCTTTCACAAGTACCATGGACATGACATAGAGTATTGCAGATATTTGAGGAGACAAATTGAAGAGAATCTAAAGAATGTCTAGAAAAAAGGAGGAAGTCAGTATGGCAAAGCCAACAAAGCATGGCGCTTTGCAACAAGAAACTAAGGAACGACGAGCACAATTGTCAAAATTAAAAAATAATCCTTTCTATACATGGATTAACTGAGACGTTATCAAACCATGCTTGGAAGGCTAAGGCCAGATATTCTCCCCCACAAGAGCCTGTTAATAAAATACTTTTCTCAAACAAAGCAATCACTTTTAGCGAGGAGGATTTGGTGCCTAATGCTCTGACTCATAACGATCCCATGGTCATCATCGTTAGAGTTTGATATGAAACAGTTCATAAAGTATTCATGGGCAATGGAAGTGTAGTTGAGATACTATTCATAGATTCCTTCGATAGGCTAGGGTTCAAGCAAACTGACCTAAGAAAGTCCACGTCCTCCCTTGTAGGATTCACAGGCGAGCAAAAACACCTCAAGGGAATATACAGTTGCCTATCACCATTGGAGACAGTGACAGAAATTCTACCATCATGTGTGACTTTGTGGTCATGGATGTTCCAAGCCATCTAATGCCATTAGTTGAAGGCCCTGGATGAACACTGTAAAAGTGATATGGTCCCCATACCAATTAGTAATGAAGTTCCCAACTCTAGCTCAAATCGCGACAATAAGAGGAAACCAACAAACAACGAGAAAGTGCATGGTTATTGCAATGAAGGATGGAAGAAGTGTGAAAAAGACTAAAATGGTTAGCATTGTCTCAGATGGTAGACTACTTAACCAATCATAATAAGCAATAAACCTTGGAAAAGAGATGGATCTAGTTAATCTAGATGATGAAGACGGGGCTAAATGTGTTAAGATAGGGAAACACCTTCCACGTATGGTAAAGGAAATGGTCATACAACCCGCGAAGCCACATAGATACATTTGCCTGGAGAGTACTTAACATGGGAGGAGTAAACCCAGGAATTGCTACCCATTCCTTAAACATTAGTGACTCTATCAAACCAACCAAACAAAAACAACGTAGCTTCACTAGTGACACATAAAAATTGATTGAGAAGGAGGTTATAGCCCTGCTTCTAGCCGGTATATCAAAAGAGGTTATCTATCCAAAATGGTTAGCAAACCCGGCGATGGTGAAAAAATCATATGCGAGGTGGAGAATGTGCATATGTTTCACCGATCGAAATAAGGCTTTTCCAAAGGATTATTATCCTTTACTTATAACTAATCAGCCAGTTGAGACAATTTCAGGGTATAAAGTTCTTGCCTTTTTGTATGGATACAAGGGATACCACCAAATATTAATGAATCCAGAAGATGAAGAGAAGACAACATTCATAACGAGCTTCGACACATTTTGTTATGTAAAGATTACATTCGGATTTTTAAAAAATGCATGAGAAACATATGAAATAGTGGTCGATGATGCATTTTGTGATCAAATAGGACGAAATGTAGAAGCATAGATGGACAACATAGTCATCAAAAGCAAGAAGGTGGATGACTTTGCTGCAGATTTAAAGGAGACTTTGGATACACTGAGCACCATTGAGATGAAGCATAATCCTAAAAAATGCATTATTGGAGTATTCGTAGGAAATATTTTGGGATACAAGGTATCCTCCAAAGGGATCAAGGCCAACCCAGAGAAAATTCGGGCTATAGTGGATCTTCCTCAGCCACGAACAGTCAAAGAAGTGCAAATATTGATGGGATCGTTGGCAACACTCAGTAGGTTCATTTCAAAGGCATCAGAGAAACATTTCCCATTCTTAGAAGTCCTACCTGGAGCGAAGAATGTCAAAAGGTGTATGAGTTCCTGAATGAGCAGCTTCAAACATTGCCAACATTAAAATCATCAGTTTCCGGAGAAACCTTATATCTGTACTTAGCGGTTTCACAGAACAGAGTAAGTTGAGTTTTGGTGCGCCGGGAAGGGCTAAAGAAAGTTCAAGTATACTACATCAGCATAATATTACAAAGTGCAGAGATGGCATACATGCCAGTCGAGAATCTAACCCTGGCTTTGGTATACTCAGCGAGGAGGTTTTGAACATATTTCCACAGTCATCAGATCGTTATCTACGTTGGTTTCCTAATCAAGAATATTATAAAAAAGCCTAAGCATCTGGTAGAATGGCGAAATGGGCTCTTGAATTGGGGCAATATGAGATCCAATTTCAGCTAAGGACCACCATCAAGGCTCAGGCCTTAGAAGATTTCATCGAGGAGGTGACAAGTGAAGAAACACAACACACAAACACATGCCAGAATCTGGGGATCAACAAAGGAAAATCGAAGTGGATAGATGTCACATGGAAATTGTTCGTTGATGGAGCATATATCAAAGAACGATGTGGTGCATGATTACTATTAGTCTACCCGGAAGGATGGGAAAATAGATATTCACTTCTCTTTGACTTCCCACTAACAAAAAATAAAGCATAATCTGATGCATTAATATATGGCCTAGACCTTACCATCAGAATGAAAGTCAATAGTGTTCGGGGATTTAGAAATTCACATATCGTAGTTCAGAAAGTGTGAGGTGACTACGAAGTGCAAGAGGAACGGTTGGTGAAGTATTCAAGGAGGGTTCGTCAGCTCATTGCCCAACTCAAATACTTTGACATCCAACATGTACCGAGAAGTAAAAATACAAAAGCAGACGTGCTAAGCAAGCTGGAAACCGCTGGTTCTGATTCTTAGATCATGCATTAGGATGTGATAGTGTAGGTCATTCCAGCCAGAATCATGATGTGTTTCACTATGCATGCATTAACCATTGCATTCAGTATAATAATTGGCTTGTTTTATGTGGTGGATTGTTAGTAGTAGTTGAGTTTATGCTACAAGAGGTTTAGACGATCATGTTTGGTTTTATTTGTCTATAACCCGTGTTTTTTAGACTTAATTGGTACTAATGGACATCTTGTATTTATGAGCGCCTAGATCTTCCTTTTGATCATCTTAGTAGGTCGCTCATAGGTACTTTTTGTTACATTCTATGTGAAGGCCATTTGTAAGGGCGGTAAAAGATATTGAAGGCCGTTCACAAGTATAGTAGAAAAAATCAAAGGCCCACACTACAATGGTAGTAGATGAAAGCCACGAACATCAAAGCCAGGTAGAAGGAGATTAAAGCCAAAGATAGGCGGTATTGGAGTTCAAGGAAGCCAATGAAAAAATGGTGAATCGTGGTATAATGAGTTGTGCTAATGAATAAGAACGATTCGAAAAGAACTAGCCTTCAACATTGATTCCAATGGATTTGTCTTATTGAATGCTATAAAATCAGCTACTATAACTCTCAAATCGGACTAACGGTTCATCCGTAGCGAAGAAAAGAAGTCCAGCCAGCCATGGTACAAATGGGTCGGCGCAGACCACTTATGAATGACACCAATGGCCCACGCCAAAGGAGTTGACCTACACCAAATGACTTGGCACAGAGACATGGCTCGGACCAAGTCAAACGCCACGGGCCGCGCGCACATGCTTCAATCTTCAATCAAAATCAACTCAGTATTAGCATGAACTGTCCCAATTTTGACGTCCCACACCATTCCAAGTGTAAAATGTCGAGACCAGCCAGCAGGGTGTGGAGAATAAAGTTGTCTTTGCCAAGTTACTGAGCAAAAAAACTTCCAGACGATGGTCTGCACCAAGGGCATCCCATTAATCAGAAGCACGAAACTAAGGCTGCTGATGATGGTCCACACCAAAGGCCATGGTCCATGCCAAAGAAGTCAACACAGACTATGCCAAATGCTGCAGCCCACACTAGCAAGGACAAAGTACACGGTGCGGACCGCGCCATCCGCGACGGTCCGTGCCAGGCGGCAACTGACTTAGGGTTTCTAGGTTTTTGGTCTATTTAGGGACTATTTTTAGACCCAATCCCCCTACTAATATAGATAGGGTCTTTTAGGAAATCTAAGTATGCATAATGTAGATTTTCTCTCTCTAGTTTGATAGAAGGAAAAGGAAATCTCTCTTTCTCTAGAGTTCTTCTATTTTTTTTCCTTCTCTTTTCTTTTCTTTTATTTTCTTTTTCTAGAGGAAGTTAGTTGAGAATCCTTCATTTTTTCACACTCTACTCTTGTAATTAGGAGGGCATTTTAGACAGAGAAACACTCTCTCCTTTTTCTTTTCTTTTCTTTTATTTTTCTTTAATCCTAAGATGTAGAATTCAAATCTTCATTTGAATTTCATGTCCATGGAGTGGATCAGTAGCTTGGGCTCTTTGTATTCATTCTTTGAACTTGTGGTTTCTAAGAATTATGATTGATGGTATGTCATTATAATAATGCTCTCATGCATGTATGGTAGTATAATATTGTGCTAGGCATCATTGTGATCTTGGAAAGCGTTGGAATTGTGGAGTAGGTATAGAACACTAGGGATATGAGTGCATTCATGTCCTTTGAGAGAAAATCCTTATATGTGTTATACCGTGATTCTGATTGGCTAGCTGTGTGAGAAATCAATATGTTGGGCGGTCGGTTTTGAAAATCCATAAGGAGGAAAACCCCTAGCTTAACTCGATAGATTAGCGTGTTGTTTGTAGTTACTAGAGTTGTGCCAATGCTAGAGTCATCACAAGGTGTATTTTCCTTTTCCTCTTCAAGCCTAGGGATTGAGATCCACAGTGGAGTGTTCGGGATGTAATGCCTTTCACTACATATCCAACAGTTGTGACCTACGCGAGGCATTTCCCTTTTAGTTGGGCTTTGGATTCCTCTAAGAGGAGGCGCGTTGGCCTTGAGAGTGAAGTTATTAGGGAATAGTCTGCGGCGTTGATGGATTAGAGTGCATTCTCTAAAATTACGGAGATGGTGAGATAAGGGCATTGTGGTAAGTACTATATGTGACAGACGGGGGGAAATACCTGGCTATCTCCACACTGTGTGACATGAGCAAAATTTAGCTTTATAAGTTTATGCGTGAATGAATCGAGGATAGAAGTCATTTATCAAGCATGTTATGCAAATACCCCCAAGTGCATGTTTATATAGTTTATCTTTTTTTTTCTTTTATACTTAGTAATTGTTAATTGAAAAAACCAACCCCCACTGTTTACTTTACTTGCTATTCCTAGCAATTCGTGCGGATTGACAATGAGGTTTTTTTAATTGATTTTTAGGCCCTAGCATCTCTATGGCCATACCCAGGGCTTACCACTAACTACCTTATAGGTAGCATAGTAGTGAGTTAGGTGCAGAACTATAAATTTTTATCTTTGATCTGTCCTTCTCCGCTTGGGTTAATTACCTACAATTAACGACCCCAAGTGGAGGCGGGTCAAAACACAATAATAACAACTGTGTAATGATCCAGATAGAACGAGTTAACTGGATGACATCGCTGATAGAGTACTTTGCGAAAGGAATCTTGCCAGCTAATAAGATACAAGCCCAAAAGTTGGAATTGTAATCTCACAACTACGTCTATGAAGGAGGAATATTTTACAAGAAAGGTTTTATATCTCCATGGATTAAATGCATAAGACCATCGCAAGCAGGTGAAATCGTAACGGAAGTACACTGTGTGGAATACACCAAAGAGCTAGAACAATGGCGACAAAAATCAATCGAATGGGATACTATTATCCAACCATGTTTAATGATGTGCATAACTTCGTGCTCAAGTGTAAAGCTGCCAGATTAATGCTTCGTTATTGCATAAAACCACAGGCTGCTTTAACAGGAATATACGGGCTTGGCCATTCAATAAATGGGGAATCGATCGAGTTGGACCCTTCCCAAAGTGCGCGGGTGGAAATCGATTACTTCACGAAGTGGGTGGAAACGAAGACATTAGGACGATTCACAAATGAGGTAATAAGAAAATTTGTTTGGCAGAATATGGTGTGTGCTTCGGGGTGCCACACACTGTCGTGACAGACAATGACACACAATTCACATAGATTTTCATGCAAAGGAGTCCCGGAGTTCGTCACGCTCCTAACACCAAAACAATTCAACCATACAAACACTCCCTATGCTCAAACAACTCATGGCACACATGAAGTGAAACATACCATCAAGAATACATAAATGCCAAATAACAAATGCTTCAAGAATGAGTACAAGCCATCTATTCAATATTTCAACTACTTGTCGTGGAGACTAAACTCCTATCCTTCTTAGTTCGTAGTTTGCAAGAGTGAATTCCACATCTCTCGTCAAACCTCACCAATGACTCCCGAGTCGCGACCACGACTCAAGGTATCATTGGTGGCATTTAATCACGAAGAACCAACAAGCTTGGAAATGCTTATGACCACTACACCGTGACTAAGCATTAAACCAATTCATGCAATTACACGAGATTGGATGAACGTGCAAGCACATTCATCCACGAGCATATGACTCTCTCGTTTGCTACACAAAACAAATATGACGAAGAGTTCAACATCAATCACATTTGTCTAGCACATTGTCAACACACTAACACAATCAAAAGCTCTAATTCACACTCATACATTCCTAACAAGAACAGGGGGGAAATTAACCCAAATCCCCCAAACCCTAGCTAGCAATTCATACAAGCATTCATATCCTCAAGCTCCCAACAACATCAATGGAATCAACAATTAACATTCAAAGCACAACAAGAGCACAATAGCAAAAACACCAAATAGATAGATAGAAATGGTTCTCAATACATAGAAGTGGAAGCTTCAATCCTTGCTCCCAAGAACAAAAACTACTCTAGAATAACAAGAGACATAATTAAACTACAAAAACTAAGAAAAGAAAGAGAAGAAAACCAAGGGTTTTCAAGCCCTAAAATGCAAGAAGAATAGGGAAAAAAACTTGTGGAATGAAGGGGAGGAAGAGGTATTTATAGGGGGAAGAAAAAGGGGAGAAAACGCTGCTACAGGGCTGATTTTAAGCTGTCGTCGCGAGTCGCGACGAGCCTGGTCGCGAGTCGCGACCAAATCAGTAAACTGCAGCCCTGTTTTGTTTTGCTTCCTCCGGGTGAACCGTTGATCCGTTTCGGGAGTTCTTGTAGTCTATTTTATAGTGCTCGAGAAGAGGAATCCAATGGTACCACTCTTGAAGGCTGATTCTTCTCGGAAAATTCTGAGAACCCCGGACCATCTTTCACCCGTTGCTTTGCTCTCCTTTCTTCACCTCTTCACTTCTTCATATCTTCAAAAAGCCCAAATGTAAGTCTTCAAATCTTCAAAGTCTTCAAACAAATCACCTTGTCACACAAAATAATCTAAAAAGTGATAAAAACGTCAAAGCCGCCTTTATCCCTCCTTAGATGATTTCAAGGCAAAATGCCACATGTAGAGCACAAAATTGCACAAAACCTAATCTTAAAAAGCCTAAAATAACCATCTAAAATGGACACATCACAACTATGTCAATGATGTGTTCATTTTATGTGCATATTTTTGTACTTTTTGGGATCACTTTTGTGCTCTTTTATTATCAAGAGATTGTGTTTTACCTTGAAATTCTCTTAGGAGAGGTAAGAGCGACTTTACGCTCTTTTACTTTTTTCTAAGTGGATTTTGTGTGACAAAGGAAGAACATCGAGACTTGAAGACCGAAGACCATTGAAGATCACATTTTGAAGACTTTGAAGATTTGAAGACTAGCTTTGAAGATTGAAGACAAAAAGAGTCTAGGATTTAAAAGCAAGGCAACACAAGGGTGAAAATAGGCAGCCCGCCTGGGTGAGCCCATTCCCGCCCGGGCGAGAGCCTGCTACACTTTTGCGTTTTGCTTTTCTTTTCCTCCCTCTCGTACTATAAAAGGAATTTATGGCCACCCACTTCATATCTTATCCTTCTTGGCTGAATTTACCCTCTCCAAACCCTAGGTTCTTCATATTTTTCATTCTTTCTCTCTTTATTTTTCTATGAATTTATCTATGGATGTTAGTATGAATTGTATTAGCTAAATCTATTTCTTGGGAGCAATTGACCAAGGCTTCCAAGCCCATGTCTTAAGAACAATTTGTAACCTATTTGATACTCGTACTATTATACATTTGTGGAGCATTGAATGTGTTTGTTAATTTCATTAATGTTCTTGAAAGCTTGAGTATATGAAGTACTTGTATGATATGCTTGTTAGGGTTTGGAGAAATGGGTTGATTTCCCCTTTTCATGACAGGAATCAAAGAGTATGATTTAGAGCTTTTGATTGTGTTGATGGATTGATAATTGCTAGATGAATATGATAATGTTGAACTCTTTGTCATGTTTGTTGCTTGTAGAAAGTGAGAGAAGTCTATGAATGTCGATCGTTCTTGACTAATCTTGTGTAAATTCATGAATTGGTTAAATGCTTAGATACGGTGCAGTGTTTATAAGTATTGCCAAGCTTATTGATTCTTCATGCTCAATCCCATTAATGGGATACATTTAGTCATGTTTCGACTACGGGAGTCATTGGTGAGGTTTGAGAAGAGATGTCAAATTCACTCTTGCAAAATACTATCTTAGAAGGATAAAAGTTTAGTCTTCGCAACAAGCAGTGAAAGTAGTAAATAGGTTGCATGTTCAATGATAAATAAGAGGCTTGGAAGTGGAAGTCAATTGCGCCCAAGGTTCCGTTAATTGTAGGTTTAATCACCTTTTATTGTTGTTGCATGCTTTCCATATTTAACTTGCTTGATTAGTTAACTTGTCTTTAATTTCATAACTAAGGACTAAAACCAAACAAACTTACCCCCCATTTACATGCTTATATATATGTGTATGTGTGTGTGTGTGTGTGCTTATATCTAGTATGTTTTCTCCTATATATGTTTAAAAACTTGGAAAGATCCTCCTTCTCGTGGATGACCCCGACTTGCCATTATCTACTTAATTGTAGATAGGAAGCATTAGGGCTTAAAATTATAACTTTGAGAGGTACGTCGACGACCTCCCAGTCGATCAGACTTTCAATGTGACCAAAATAATACCGACGTTGCATTTTGGCTACTACATTTACTCTGGATTCACAATTTGTAACTTCAGCTATGTCTCGGTCTAGTGTTTGTATTGACCGACTAGTTCGTGAGGTCGCTTGTATATGTCGAATAACCACTGCTTTGGACCGACATGCCCCTACGACGGTTGTTCCAATGTCGTAAATTGCATTTTATACGGTAGTTTTGCATTTAACATTTACACTTATGATACAAGACTAATGGCTAGTGTTGAGGCCTGATTTTAGCATAGGCCTGGTTTCTTGATGATAAAGTTGGGTTGATGAAGATGGTCTGGTCCACCTTCGGTTTAGCCTTTTTTCGACAATGATTTCAGGTCTAGAACGCCTGTAAAAGTAGCATTGGTCACTCATGGCGGACACGGCATGTGCCCTGCATGCTCTGAAGCCCAAGTCAGATCTAGAAATGGGTTCTTGGAAGGAGTATACAGTGTAATGGGGGCGGAGAAGTTAACCTTCTCTTCTGAGAGCTTGAGGCTCTCTTTATATCTGAATGGCATAAACCTTCTTTAGGTCAAGCCATTGGGCCTTTGGGCCTGAAGTGATGATATGGGCTGACAAACCCATATCCTAACAAGTCTCTCAGCTCAATGTCGCATTGCTGAATAGTGTGGAGCCTAGGGGTAATACACGTCTGAGCATCTGGAACGCTTGTCTAAATGTTGTTGCCCGTGGATGTCCCTTTTCTTTAAAGCAAAAATTCTACCTTGATTCTATCACTCATAGTCATACATTTGCATTAAGACCTTGCTGTTGTTAGCCTATACTCATTGCTGCAACTCTGTAAATTTTCTGCACGTGTCCTGCCTTGCAGTCCTTCTGATATCCACCTGGGATCTGTGCCACAACTCTATAAATTTTCTTCCTGGGCACTGCCTAGTGGTCTGCTGTCTCGACCTGAACTCATTTTCTGACTGGGTCCTGCCTTGTGGTCCTGTTGTTCTTGACCTAGGCTCTGCACTTCGAATTTGTACATTTTCTTCGTGGGTCCTGCCTTGTGGCCATGCTGGTGTCAACCTGGACTCTGCATCAGGGCCTTCTAATTCAGGACTAGAACCTTTCATTTTAGCATTACAAATCTTTGCTAGAACCGTGCATCGCTATCTGTTGTATTAGCATGAACTCTGTATCGTAGCCTTGTAAATATACTGCCAGGGTCGTGTATTGTGACCCTGCTGGTGTCTGCCTGGACTCTGCGTCCAGGCCTTCTGAATCATACTCCCATTATGGCCTTATGACTTTTTACAGGGCCGTGCTTCATGGACAATCTCTTTACTGGCTGGGACCTGCATCTCTCCGGCTGTCATCAGCCAGATTTGTTTCATATTGTGCTATTAAACCTATAAGACACAACATCTCATGCTACCATTTTCCAACTTGGTGGATAACAGTAGTATTTGTTAGTTTAGACAACAACATAATATATAAATTCGTTGCCAGTGTTAAGGCTTGTTACTTCTAATTTGCAGGTCTATGGCTGTTATGAGCCGGTGCTACTTACTTTAGCATGTGGGGGTTGACTTGCATGTCCCTTCTTACGTGGGTCTTTTCCATATCGCTTTTCTTCTAGCTGGGGTGATTTTCCTTGCCACTTTTCTTTTAGTTGAGGTGTTTTTCCTTACCACTTTTTCCTTTGCCTCATTGCCAGTTTGTGGGTACATTTACCTCAAACTCTCATCAACTTCTTTCAGTTGGTTAACATCTCCTTGGCTACACAAGTCCAGGAGTGTTTTTCATCAAGCCATTTGGGCTGGCTTGCCTCTCCTTGGCTGCGTGGGGCCATGGGTGCTTTTCTTTGACCTCCCCGCCTGTGTGGGGTAGGCATGCTCTCTTACATCTCCTTGGCTGCGTGAGTCAGGTGTGCTTTCTTGGTTTATGTTGTGCTTTCAAACCTGTAAGACACAACATTTCATGTTATCGTGTTCCCACTTGATGGATAACACTAATACTTGTTAGTTTAGCCAACAGAATAATACATTAATTCTTCTCTTTCTCTCTCTTTCCCCCTTTTAATTTTTAAAGAGGGTTATGTCATGACATTTTCTATGTCAAATTATCGGCCATGCTATCATGCATCGATTTGAATGACAAAGGCATGCAACTGTAAGTGACATTTAAATGAATAATCTCATAAATAAAATGTACCGTCGTATTGCATTTTCTTGAGCCTGCTATAAAATAACCCTACCTGAATATGTAAGTGGTTGATTTTTCTCTTGCGATTACCCATTAAGGCATTGCCCAATCTGCGTAGGATGGGGGATGACTGTTTGCCCGCCTTGGTGGTTGATGACACAGTCCACCTTGTTAGGTGGATGCTTCACTATGTATCTATGCTTTGTACTCTAGTTGTGCATCGCCGTTGTGTCTGCTTTCTATTTTCTGCATTCAGTTGTGGCTGCTCTCTACACTCCAGTTATTCAGCAATGTTGTGGTTGCGCTCTAGCCACACCTCGCACTGAGTATCTGCTAGTGCGATCAACATTTCCCTGTATGACCTCCGCCATGTGGGTACTATTTGCACTACAGCTACGCTACAACGTTGTAATTTCTCTATACACTCCAGATAACCTGCACAGTTGTAGCTGCTATCTACACTCCAGCTGGACTGGACAGTTGGGGCTGCTCACTCCAGTTGCGATGCGATGCCCAGTTGTAGCTGCTCTATGCATTACAGTTGCGATGTAACGCTATAGCTGCTCTCCGCACTCCAGTTGTACTGCGCTTGCTAATTTTTCTGACTCTATCTTGTATTGTAACTTTGTTCTAACCTGGACCATGCTTATCCCGAGCTCTGTCGGATTTTGCTGCATCTTATTCTGATGTCGACACGTAGTGCTCACCCTGGACTAGGTCTACTTTGGAGTTATGTCGAGCCTTGGTGTTGCGCCAAACTCCTTCTATATTTTGCCTCTTCCCATATCTTCCCTTGGTATATCTGCCCTAGGTTGTGTTTGACTTGGACTGTTCCAAGTCTTAACATTGAACCATGTATTGACTCTTGGTAAATAAGAAAAATTGAATAAATAGCATTATCCATCATCTTTTCCCTATTTATTTTTTAGAATACTTTCTCTTCACTTTCTCCTCTTTGTATTTCTTCTCTTTTTCCTTCTTTTTCAAGCTAGTTCATAACGTTTTATTTTTCAGTGAGATTTTTTTTCATTTTTTTCTATCCTTTCTCTCTTTTCCCCTTTTTCTTTCTCTTCTTCCTCTCTTTTCTTCCTTTTCTTTCTTTTTCTCTCTTTTCTTTTATTTTCTTCCATTCTTTTCTTCTCTCCTTTCCTTTTCTCCTCTTTCCCTTTTTATTTTTTAGAATACTTTCTCTTCACTTTTTCCTCTTTGGATTTCTTCTCTTTTTCCTCTTTGGATTTCTTCTCTTTTTCCTTCTTTTTCAAGCTGGTTCATGCTGTTTTATTTTTCAGTGAGAGATTTTTTTTCTTTTTTTTTCTATCCTTTCTCTCTTTTCCCCCTTTTTCTTTCTCTTCTTCCTCTCTTTTCTTCCTTTTCTTTCTTTTTCTCTCTTTTCTTTTATTTTCTTCCATTCTTTTCTTCTCTCCTTTCCTTTTCTCTTCTTTTCTTTCCTATTTCTCCAGTAACTTATTTTTTCTTTCTCTTTTCTTCTTTTCCCCTCTTTTCTTCTCTCCTTTTTTTCTCCTGCCTTTCATATTTCTCCACAACTTTTTTTTTCTCTCTTTTTTGTTTTTCTTTTTTTCTTTCTCCTTTCTTTTACTACTTTTCTTTCTTATTTCTACAGAAAATTATTTTTTCTCTCTTTTTTCTTTTTCTCCTTTCCTTCTCTTCTTTCTTATTCTCTATTTTCTTTCTCCTTATTCTTTTTTTCTCCACATATACTTTCTTTTTTCTTTTTTTCTCCACATATACTTTCTTTTTTCTTTTTTTCTCCACATATACTTTTTTTTTCTTTTTTTTCTCTCTCTTTTATTCTTCCGGAAATTCTCACCTCTATTTTTCTTTCTCTACTTTATTTTTCATCTTTCTCTCCCTCTACTTTCTATTTCCTTCTTTTCTTTTTCTCCTTCCTTTTCTTCTCTGCTTTCTTCTTTTTCTTAATAGCTTCTTCAGCATCTTTCTAAGGTTCCTCTTAACTCCTTTGCTTTTAACGTAACTCATGGCATCACCTTCACCGTTGGTTGGTTTCCATTACCAAAATATGCGAACGCAAACCTAGCTGTGATTTAAATCATTGGTGGATTTCCTTCGCCAGTGAGGGCCAGAGAAAGCGACGAAATCTGTTGTAATTTTCATTGTCGGATAACACAGATTAGGCTGGTAATTATTGTTGACATAGTTGCTTCCAGGAAACTTATGTCCCGCCGACGATGGTGAGCGCTTGTCCGACCTTTCCGGCATTGACGTCAAACTGATGGCTCACCAAATCCGGAGTGGGAGGTGGCTGGAGAAGTATGGTGGCCATCGGCGTCGATAAGTCGGTGGAGATGGTGAAGGGGCTCGGCTGATCTGAGTTAACTTGTCGGGCCCATTCACTAGCTCAATTCACTAAGTTGGCTGAGTCAACTCGCTGAGTTGGTTGAGTCAACTCGTTGGGCTGGCTGGGTCTGCTAGCAGACATCATTGCTTTGATCTGTTCTGCTTCCTTTTTTCCTTTTTTGAAAAATAGATGAACACTTGGGGTCTGGAGAATGGGTATGTTCTTCCCTTCTAAAAATGAAAACAATAGATTGTATGAACAATTGATATTATTAGCTTCTGTAGATATTTTTAACATGCCTAGTGTGTAGGTTTGTAGCTTCTAGAGTTGTGTGAGGGTCTTGCTATCGATTCCCACAGACGTCGCCAATGTTGAGGCCTGATTTTGGCATAGGCATGGCTTCTTGCTGATAAAGTTTGGCTGATAAAGATGGTCTGGGCTACCTCCGATTTAGCCTTCTTTCTGGTGATGATTCCGGACTGGGAATGTTTGTAAAAGTAGCATTGGTCACTCATGGCAGACGCGGCCTGTGTCCCGCCCTCTTCGAAACCCAAGTCAAACCTGGAAATGGGTTCTAGGAAGGAGTCTACAGTGTTATGGGGGTAGAGAAGTTAACCTTCTCTTCTGAGAGCTTTAGGCTTTCTTTTATGTCTGAATGGCATGCATCTTCTTTAGGTGAAGCCATTGGGCCTTTGGGCCTGAAGTGATGATATGGGCTAACAAGCCCATATCCTAACAGATGGCAAAGGATCGTCTAATCGGGCCTTTTTTCAGGTATTTCTCTTATTTACATATAGATTCACTAACACAACTTCACACTTTGTAATAACTAATAGCTTCTGGTTTTCGTACAGTTAACTGCACAACAGAGCCACCCAGAGCATTTTTTTCTTCGACATTGAACATCATTCGATGGCTATTGATAGCCCACTCTTCGGTTGTACTTTGAAGCACCTAAATATTGAGAAAATGTCAACTTTGGTAAAGCGCTTGAATAAATTTTATTTGTTAAAAATTACATATGTGTATATACATATATATATATATATATATTCTAATCAATATTTTTTACTGTGACTTAGTACATGCCGTGGAAGATTGTACCACTCCTACGGACTGAGAAGACCCTCGTAGTGATGAGATACTACGGGACAGACTAACATATGAACTACTCGGAGGGTGGGAAGATGAAGGCTCTTTCCCCAAGGAGTTTGGTGAGTTCCTTAGGGGAAATAACCTACGAATCCATGACACCTTGTTCTTTGAGATGATAGAAGCTGGGGTACCAGTCGTCTTCAAGGTCACCATTGTCCGAGCTGATTGAGTTTATTGTAATTTTTGTTACGTGTGAACTAAGACTATTTTTATTCGATTATGTACTATTTGTAAGGATATTCTCATAACTACCATTTTTCTAATAAGTTAACTATCTTATTCGAACATTATGTAATTGATTGTACGTGTTTATATGTGTGATTTAATCTTTGCACTATTATATAAATCATTTTATAATCTTGTGATTCAAAAATGTTGAATAAAGGGGATACTATTCATGTACGAATTAGAGAAGGATTCTTTTCTATCACCGTAAAATTCTTTACTTTAACCTATCTTTTACATGTTTGCGACTTCTCAAAGTCATTGGCAATACGTATCGCTAGAAACAACATGTAAAGCAAAATAGAGCCTACTTCTAACACAACATAAGCGACGTTGCACGATTTTCGTTAACATTATTTACTTTGTTTTTTTAATATTTTAATTCAGTTCAAATAATAACCAAAGTAAAAAAAAATCATTTGCCTCTTTTTTTTATAATTGAGGTAAATAAAATCTTTTACTTAAAAAAATTGAGGTAAAAGAAATTTTTACCGCAATTTTTTGGGGTTAACAAAAGAACCGAGGTAAAATGGGTGAAGTAAAAGGTCATTTTTCTTATAGCGGTAGCACAATGATTGCTAGCAACTGTTGTGCCTAACTAACCTAATTTTACATTCCCCCAAATTAATCGTGATGACAGGATATTTGGAGGAGAGAGACACCAAAGACAATGGGAAAAAGTGCACGACTTTCATTTTTATATTTTTATTTATTACTATCACCGTCAAATTATTTACTTTAACTTGTCTTTTACATATATGCGACTTTGCTAGTCGTTCGCAATACCTATCGGTATCAATGATGTATCTAGAAATCGGGAAAGAATACGATATTCCATAACATTATTTACTTCATTTTTAACCTTTTATTTCGGTTCAAATAATAACCTAGGTAAAAAACCAATTATTTATCTTGATTTTTTATAACCGAGGTAAATAATATCTTTTACTTTGGAAAAAACCAAAGTAAAGAATTTTTTACCTCGGTTATTTGGTGTAACAAAAAACCGAGGTAAAAGGGGAAAGTAATAGGTCATGTTTCTTGTAGTGATAAAACTTGAGGATTCAAATGTATCAAGTTGTCATAACCTAGAACTCACAAGAAATAGATCTTGCATAAAACAAGAACTGGAGCCCAAAACACAATAAATGTCGCAAACGAAGTCAAACAGTAGATCTTGCAACTTTGCACCAACTAGATGTTATTACCTCAAAGTAGCATGTGGAACCATAATCTTAGACTGGTAACCACCAGACCTCATCAGCAACTCAAGACGAAGGCTATCCAATAAAAACAACATTTTAAACTAGTCATAAGCAAACAAGAAAACAAAGTAGCACAAAATAGAAGCACAGAGATAGTACTTGAAGTATTCGAAGAAGGAAATTTTTAAATCAAAGAAAAACAAATTATCAATGCCTTGGTGCACGAGATAGCCTTGCAAAAGAAGAACTACCAGAGCGGCGGGATTGCTCAGCCTTATATTCTTACTCAAATAAAATATGCTCATAGCACCATTTAATATCCAAATAAGAAGGATGGCAGGTTCAACCACTTCGCTGCATACGATCAAGATACTTCGCATAATATGCTTTAAAGTTGAATATGGGACCAAACTCATCACGATCAAGTTGAACACTCACGACGTCCAAAATGTCTCCATAACTTTTAATCAAGTTCTCTAGGCTACATATCTGCTCATGTAGTTGACGAATATGTGACATAACGGATTTAGATAGGTTAATCCGCTGAACATTAATATTTATTGTTAGATCCCCACAGTTAGTAGGACCACGAGGCTCTGCAGAAATGGCCTTGAGTTTTTCAATCAAGACAAGCTTGTTCAAGTTGATGCACGCACGAGTCAAGTCAACGCGATCGCACTCAACAAGAAGGTGATCGTTCTCACTACGCATGTGAATATTCATGATGAACTGTTCATCAAACCTGCTCTGCCACCTTGAGGAACAAGTGGAAAGGTGATCAAATTAATCCTGTTTCTTCTTCAGATGATCTAATAATTGGTCAATTTGAGAGCACTGCTTATCTATGATTACAGTCTTGTGATGAGCCTCGCGTGCTTTGTTCGTGGAAAAATTCTTTACTTCATTTTTCTAACCAATCATTTGAATCAAGTCTCCCTGCTGCCGCTCAATAAGCTTATGTTGCTGGGTGCACAATCATTTCAAATCGTACATATAGTCTTGTGACTCACTTATGTTTTTCTTCCATCGAAGCTCTAGATCGTTAACGTTGAGTAGCATATATTTGAGACGAACACCCAAAAATAGTGCCCACTCCTGAACACAACTGTGAAGGTTAAGCATGGGTATGTACACACCAATGAATTCAAGATCAACTAAGTTGCGAATGATATCCTAATCGAGGGATTCAATATTATAACCATCAGGTACAAATTTACTATAAGGACAACCCGTAGGAGAGGAAGGAGATGACGAGGAGGTAAGGACACACCACCTAACACATAATGAATAGATTTTAAAGCAGAACTCCCAACATTTGAAAATTAATGTCCAGAAAGAAGCTCAAGAAATTTCTTTGTCAAGGAAGTGGCAGCCTCAACCAAGTTAATAGGATAGTACAAATTGGAAGATATAAGCTGAGGATGTTGATCAGAATGAACACTAGAACCCAATGTATCAAGAGTATTTCAAAACTTAATGTCGATTAAACATTTAAATACCTGCATAAGAATAATTATGAGGGAAAAATACAAAATTAGAGTTGGCACCAAATTCACATGGTAGGAAGAACACATAGTTAAGACATAGGTAAAAGTACCATTATATGTTACATATACAAATTCAAATGGTCTTAAATTAAGCCATAACGCTAAAATTAACTGACATTGCTAAGATAACCAGACGCATTCTGGGTAGCGAGAGTAGAATCCTCCATGTTCGCATTATGAGCGGAAAGGACAAAATTCTTCACATTTGCATTAACATCTGGATCAGGAGATGGCTTAGGATCAATAGAAGTGAACGGTAGGCTGTCAAGATAATTCATATGCAATCTTGCAGCTTAGAAATAGAAGGAAGGAAGACCAACGAGATGCGATAACAATGCATAAGGATGTCCACCATCAAAAAATTTATTGATAAATTCATTATTAAATATAGCCTTCTATTGCTCCAATATCTCCTTGCACTTAACCAGTGAGGGAAATTTCTTTGCCTTCAAGGCAGGGTTCGTCTTTTGTTTCCATTAAAGCCTTGCACCAACCAACATTACGAGCGGAATTGGAAATTTCCTCAAAAAGGTTGAAGAAGGACTTCGTCTTAAACAGCCGATCAGCGAGAACCTTGGGATAACTAGGCAAAGCAGGACCTTTAGTCTGCATCTCCTCCAACTCAGTGTGGAGCTTACTAGCCTTTTCCTTAACGAACAGCACGTGATGCTCAACAACTTCAAGCAAGACCTTCATAGCCTCACTTTGCGTCTCGCTAGCCTTATACTGCTTCAACAGCAAAATGTTCTTCTTGGAGAATTTGGAAACCCACTCACCAACGAGCTTGAGACTCTCACTGATCTTATTAGATCCATCAGAGAAAAGACGTAAACAAACATAACAATCAAATATCATAGTAAAAGCATACTAATATAAGACAAAATTATTTTAAAAATACAGCAAACATATCGCAACCATCGACTCATGTAGAGGGAGTTTGGAAAGAGTGGTAGGAATAGTCCCTTCTGCTAACAAATTACCTCTTTGCAACGAAGGCTTAGAACGGGAATGACTAGTGCGACCATTTTTCTCAGAAAGCTCCAAGCCAATCGATGAACCACCACTCCGATTCTTTCTCTTTTTACTTCCTCGGCATTAAATATAGACACCTCATTCCCTCTGGTACCTTGCCTTAAATATGCACTAACTGAGAGTTTTCCAGAGTGTGGTTCTCCCGAGATACACCATTAGCACTAGTATCATCCCATAGGACGGGCATATTTTCCATCTCCCTAGGCTTCTCATCAAGAATAAACAACTTGTCAATCTTTCGCCCACCTATATCCATATCTACCATTCAACATACAACTTAAGCCAAGCGAACACACAAATACAAACAAGCAATACGAAAACAACAAGAGATAACTAAAGAAATATATGACATTAAAATAAAAATTAATGTATGCAAAATAAAGAAACCATAAATTAACAACAAACAAACACTTTTGCTCTCAGATTCAGTAAGGCACACACCTATCGAGTATTCAACGAGTTTTAAAACAACCTCGGTCTTAGCAGTAAGACAAACTTCTAGCTTGGGAGCTTAGACTTAGGAACATTATAATTCCAAGCCGGAAGAACCTGTTCACACTTAGGATCCAGTTTAACATTGAAAAAATTGTGCCACACACTGCAGTTACTAGGAAACCCACTAACGAACTCAACACTAGGAATGACGGGGTAAAAAGTAAATTCATCAGATGATTTTTTCACCTTATGAAGCTGGTACACACTGCAAAACAGGTCAACCAAAAAAGACATGTTGGTTTGGGTACACACATAGTGGAAACCCACAATAATCGCAATACCCTTAGGATGAAAACGAGACAATGCGATTAGATAAGATAGAAGCAAATCTATAACATGCTGGGGAAGGGGATAGACAAGACCAAACTTGAGAAAATATTGATAACAAGATATATAAGCAACAGAGGTTGTGCGAACACTTTCAGAAATAAGAGGAGCCTTGAGTTTAAGCAAAGACATGAAAGGAAAATCAATTTTTAAATTTTCCAAATAGTTGTCTGACATAACGCTATTAATGGTGGAACAACTGGCGGGATGATTGGAATCCTCCTCAGAGTAAACATCATCAACCCAGCCATCCTCTATGGGAGGATCCGTGGGATTAGGGGTAGACATTAAGGCAGGAATGAGTCCTAAAATCTAAGATGAAAACCCTATTAATTAGAGTCACAAAACACAGATAACGTATTCTGCAAAAAATTAAAAAATAACACAGGTAACACACTGGAGAAGACAACCGAGTAATTTTTGGGTAAACATAAACAACAAAATTGGCAGAATTGAGGCACTGCTCAGATTCACAAGTGGGAAAAATGTTTAAAAAAAGAAAAGAAAAAAGATAGAGACTGACGAGTTGAAAAGGTGGAGAACAATGATGCAAGGGAAGAACAAGAAGAGATAGGGAATATGGAAGACTGGGGCATTTGAAGAAGCAATAAAGTCCAATATTAAATCAAGACACTGAAACGTCAAAATTGAAGCGTTAAAGCATTCAAAACATCAGGATGAAAATCTGACACAAAAAGTAACTTACCTTTTACAGAATACGAAACGGTAATGGTATATGAATAGGTGATAGAATGATATGTATTAGAGAAAGAATAGTGACGGAGTTAGGTAAGTCAATTCAGGGCCTTTATAAGGTAAGCAAAGATAATGGCATGTGAAAGAATTCCTAAAAGCATAGCGAGTAATAAGGAGAGAATCTCAATTTAATGATACAAGATCCCAACAGCCAATCCTATCAAAAAGCCATAAATTTGAAGTACGAATTCAAATTAAAAAACAAGACATTCCAACAAAATCACAAATGTAGCCAAGAAGCATGCAACACTTTGCGAAGATAATATATATTGTTGTGCTGACGAACATATTGTTACAACTTAGGAGATAACAGAAAAACAGTTCACACAGATTCAATAAACACAATCATCGCTTCACGTTCCATTGACTTTATGACTAGGGGGAAGGGTTATGGTGTATACCTAGCCCACAGACTAAAATTTGTCGGCCTTTAGGCCCAACCCAAGACTCGGCCAAGAACCAAACAATGCGGAGCCACGCCTAGAAATGGAGAAGACACTTGTAAGTGACCCTAAAATTCTAGACACCGTGATACAAACCACGATCTGAAACTCTAGCAACACTGAGCCATGATCATGATCTACTATAAATATAGGAGAAGAAGCACTGACACAGGTAAGCACGATTAACTGAAAAATACTAATTCTCTAAAGGAAAGAACTGACTTGATCGTTGGAGTACTTTCCCCGGAATCACATCCGGAAACTTTCTAACAGGACCACGCTCGTACTACGGTGACTGCCAGCGACCTCGCCTGACAGAGAATACCAAATCAACATGAATTTATCCTAGCCCTCTAATTGATAAAATGTTAATTTACTTTCAATTAAGTCCCTAATCTATATGACAAAACTAGACTTTGAATTAGAAGTGGGAAATAAATTGAGCACAACAGCAGTTCTAAACATGAAAGACACTGATTGGGTTGATATTACCATATGTTTTGGGTTGTATTTGAGCTAATATGTTGATCTGAAAACATGAAAGGCACTGATTAGGCACATATCTCCTAGTCTCTTCATCAATCTGAAAACATTCTTCTTGGATATCGGATGTAGCATTCACCGAAGTGTTCACTGCAGCGGTCTGTGGCTGCTGATCTTTTCTAACGGATTTTGTGTGATACTCCCAGCTCCTGGCTTTACTCCTCGGTTCAGGGAGTGGATGAGGTGTCGGAGCTTATTCTCAATTCAGGAACATTGCCAAGGACTCCCTCAACTCAAGTTTTGCTCATTTTCTTATCTGGAACTGATAACTGTAATTCAGCTTCCGAAACTCTTTAGTTTAAGATATTACTTTTTGTGATTGAAGTTGCCTGGCCGAAGGCGAGAATTAACACAAGGGGTGGAGATTTTCTCTTTCGGATCGCAACTTCATCATCTATACCGGTTTTGCTTGGATAGTTGTTTCACAAATACTATATATAGAATCAATAGGACTTTTGGAGGCAACAATGTTGCTTCATCTCGTATTAGGATCAAACTGCACTCTATGTATATTCTATTCACCATTGAAGAAGGCTTGGGGAACCTCTAATATATTTTCCCTCACCCTCGGGTGTTCTCATTAAAAAAAAGCTAATATGTTGATCAAATTTGTGGAAACTCATGTTTTGATGATACTTTGCTGTAGTTTAGAATTTTTGAATGAAATTGATGAGTTGTTCTAATTTGCACCTTAAACCTTGCTCTTTCCATGACTTATGGAAAGACCGTCTTTCAAGATACATACTCATTAAAAATTACATGTTAAAATATAGAAATAAAAGAAATACATTATAGTAATTATAAAATTTCAATTGGAAAGTATAATATTTAAATTAGAGTCTGTCTCTTGAAAGATGATATTTCTATAAGAAATGGAAAGATGAAGGTTTAAAATGCAAATTAGAAGAAATGAAGTTAAAATTTCTGGGCTGCATGAATCAGATTATAAACTTTATTATTACTACACGTTGCTTAATAAATTTTTAATATTGAAACTATGACCCTTTACCTTTTATATTTTAATTAAATCACATCTTTCCCAAGACTTTGCCTTTAAATTATAATTATAGTGCTTGATTAAAAAATACATTGTGACTCCACAAATTAAAGAAATACCATGGTAACAAGTACTGAAAGTTGAAAATACATAACATTACATTGTCTCAACTTCAACATTATTGTTACAAATAAATTGAAATTATATAACAGGCGTTGTGTATTTAACAACAAAATAATACATGATGAGTCCATGCATGGGCGAAACTACTCACACGCATAGTAGGGCTCCAGCCCTACCTGAATTACCAGTGGGAAGGTAGTAGTTACTTGTGAAAATTTGCAGGAAGTTGCAGAAGTGGCAAGTTGCATGCGCATGAAGAAAGGAAGAAGACGTTGAGTTTCTTTTCATTCTTTTTTTTAAAGGAGCCTTATTAGAACGACACCGTTTAATTAATTTGGGTAAGTACTATCCTAACGTGGACTTGGGGCAAAGAAATACAGTACTCCTTTTCAAAAGGCGATCAACTCGGCTCGCCCTCAACCGCCCCGGCCGCACTGACACCACAGTACTCCTTTTCAATAATGGTGATACGTGGGTCACTATGCTAAAAAAGATGAGCTGATATGGAGTATTTGGTGTTAAGTCCTTTTTAATTTTTATTTTAGCACTAATATGGATTATTTATTTAGTAACTAATCCTTTAGGTTGCAACATATATTTGATTTTTACTTTTGTAACTTACTTTTTAGTTAGGAAAAATATTGGGAAAGACCACATTTCCATAGAATTATGGAAATACGAGGTTTAATTAAACAAATAAAAAGTAAAAGATCTTAGTTTCAATAATAAAATTTATTATGCAACGTGTAGTAGTTATAAAGTTTATAACCCAATTTATGCAACCCGAAAACTTTATCTTCATTTCTTCTAATTTGCACTTTAAACCTTGGTCTTTCCATGACTTATGGAAAGACCGTCTTTCAAGAGACGGAATCTTTCAGTTATCACATATTGCAGTAAATGTGATTAATGTAAAACTATTATGAGTTCAGGAAATTTACTTTTAAACCGACTAATCGTTAGACGATGTCATTTTATAATTAATGTAATTTATAGTGCTTTGGTGTTTATTCTCATTTATTACAGCGAAATTATTATAATTTAAAAAATATTTAAAATATATGTCAAAGTATGAATAATATATAATTTGATCTTATAAAATATAGAAATGGGATTTTTTTTTCATTATTGGTTTAACCGTTAAGCGGTCTAACAAGACATGCTCTCTTGTGACTTATAAGGGTTACAATTGATATACTATATATTTTAATTTAATCATAAATTTTAATTCATAAAAATTATATCGCTTCAATATTCATTATATCTTTAATTATATATAATATATAATTATACTATTTAAAAGGTTATATATAACAAAAAATCTAATAAAATATTACATGTTAAACCTACGAGAATTTGTGGGATTTAAAATTTATGTTAATAAATTTGATTCTACAAAAAAAATTGACTTCTTATATCTAGATAGATGGAGTATCTCGTATTTTAAACTCTAATTTCATTAATAAATTCAACGATTTCATTTTTTCCATTCCGCCCCCCTAATATAAAGGTATGGTTCCATCACTGGTAGTGGTAGTAGTAATGAAAGGCGCATCACTGGATTAGGGTTCCACTTCTCCTGTCTCTGTTCCGTGCCGCAGGTCTGTCGAAGTATTAATCAGCCTCCTTTAAAAAACGTTTCTGGTTCCGCCACTGTCCATGTCCAGGTTATTGAAATCATCTTCAGTGTTCTTCCTTTACATTTAGGCTGAAGTTAGGAGAGGACGTACTGAACAAAACTGGTCGACCGTATATCCGGTCGGGAAAGCGCTGGCACAATTTAGGTAGGGGCTGAAACCGCAGGCAAACAAAAAGACAACATCATTCTTACAACGACAAATGCCATCATGAATCACTTCTTCAAGAGCTTATGGGAGAAAATTCTCTTAGAATGCGGACTGTTGCGCAACATTGCCTTGTGAGATTCAATTGCATCAACCAGTATGTTGTGGAGAGGACCCTAATTAATTTCAGAATTCTCAAATAGATATAAGAGTATATGCAATGATAGAAACCACTACCGGTTTCTTACCAATTAAATATATTATTTCTCTCACTCTCATTCGTCTACTTCACTTTAAGAAATCACTTTAAGAAATCACTTAAAGAAATCACTTAAGAAACCACACATTTTCTTCTCCACAATGGTAAGAAACTACTTTTTATTATTCATGTACTCCACTTGATTTTCTCTATCCTACTCATTAATTTTATTATTAACATTTAATTTAAATAAAGTTGTCTACCCAAAATAAGTTGAACGTGAAATTTAATGATACATTATAAATTTTAAAATTGAATTTCATCTTTTTCAATAATTATTCCAGATTTTTCAATAATTTTTCTTCAATAATTTTCTCTAAAATTATTCCAAATCATTCCAAATTTTAATCAAAAATCATTCAATATTTTTAATTTAAAAATGTTTTTAAATTAAAATTTACAAATAAAAAAATTTAGCTTTTTTTTTAAAAAAAATGTAAAACAAAGATAGGGACGCGTGGCCCAACCAGAGGGTGCCACATGTCCCTCTACTTACAAACAAATTATGTGCATCATTTGAGTGGGACACATGGCCCAATGCATGGGTGACACGTGTCCCATTAAGCCAAAAAAATTTGGGCCGCATCAGGCAGCCCTATGCCATGTGCACATGCTCTGACAGAACCAGTTTCTTAACTGGTTCCCTAGTTGGCAACTATGGGCTAGTTTCTTGTTAACCACTGTGAGTGTTTTCAGTTTTTAGAGCGGTTTTTTAAATTTAAGAAACCCCCACTACACTTGCCCTAAACAAATTATCAGTCAGGATGACCATCCGAACCAGTTTTCAGACACATGGAAACAACAATACAAATTTGACGATGGAACAGTACGTGATTGGAAAATGGAAGAAAGAATAAAAGTAAGGAACGTTTTGTGCAAGGAAACTAGATATTATGATGGAATATTTTGGTGGATTAATTTTGTCAAGTCCAAATTAGAAATGGAATTGGATTGTTTGAAAACTCCTAAATTTTAGGAGAAGATATTTTCTAATATTCTTGAATTTGAATAGATAAGGAAAGACATATTTTATTCCTTATTTATCTTTTGGTTGTAATAATTTTTCTTGAACTATTTTTTTCATTCAAGTACGTAGACAGACATACGTACGATGCAGACAGTCTTTTCTGTGCAGAACATTATTTACGGTTTTGGAGCTTTTCAGTATTCTATTCATTCAATTTTCATCACTTTTTTTCTTTTGATTGTTTATTCAATTATGTTTTCTAGCTAAATTCATCTTTTCCAGTAAAGATCAAGGAAGTACTGATGTCGATTCTCGTGAGATCTAATTAGTTTTTATACTTTGATTGCATGCTTGCATCTGTTGTTCTTGATTACAAGGTATGATTGCTTTCATGTTATTGAGTGATGTGCCCATTTTATATGGTTATATTAGGACTTTTAATATTCACTTTTGTACACTTTTGTACTCTATATGTGGTATTTTTCCTTGAAATTCTGTAAGGAGAGTTAAAAGCGACTTTTACGCTTTTACTACTTTTCTAGAGGATTTTGTGTGACAAGGAAATTTTTATGAAGGCTTTGAAGAATACCTCTAATGATTTGAAGATTTGAAGAATTGCATTTGAGCTTTTGAAGAATTGGAGAATTGAAGATAAGTGAAGTGAAGAGGAGGACTTGAAACAAAAAGAAAAAAGAAATCAAGATGATGGAACTTGGCTCGGTCGCGACTCGCGATGGATTGGTCGCAACTCGCGACGGATGGGTGGCCAGAAACTTTCTTACTTTTTTTGTACTATAAATACTAAATCGTATCCTCCCTTCTTCATAGCTTCTCCTTCCTGCAATTTTCTAGTTTCAAACCCTAGTTTTTCCTTTCTTTCTTTTCATAGTTTTTGTAGGTTAATCATGTCTTTTCATTATCTAGGTCAGTTTAATCTTGGGAGAAATTGATTGAAGCTTCCATATCTATGTAGTAAGAACCTCTATTTCACTCTATCTTGAAGCATTTTTTATTTGTCATTCATGTGTTTTAATGTTATGTTTTACTTCATCTATATCATGGGTTGTTTAAGAATAGGAAGTGTTTGTATGATTGAAGTGTTAGGGTGTTAGGAAAGTTGCAAATTTCTTAACTCATTTGGCATGAAAATCCAAGAACATGGACTTAGAACTTCTAGTGTATAATGTGTTGTAATGCTTGCTAGGTAAGTATATTAATGTGGATTGTTCTCATATTTATCCTATAGATGCAATGAAAGGTTGAATCTTGAATGTGGTTTATGGTACATTGCTGGCCTGGAACGTAACCAGTCCAGTGGCTAGTTCCAAATGTCCCTGTAAATTTAGCAACGAGCCCTCAGGGTTTTTGGCACAGGCAAGAGCATATGCATATAACGGAGTGGGAACAATATTAATCAAAGGAGAGGAAAAATCCTTATACTCAGGACCAAGAGCTGTAAAACAAATCAGACAATTTGATCAACATTCAAAACTGGATTACCCATGACAGACAGTTGTTCAAAAATCTCCTTAAATTTGAGATGAAGTTCATGAACAGTACCAGACTTACAGATACTATGCGCATCTGCGAGAAGACGGGGAATGGTGGAGGCACTGCTATTATGATAGATGAGAGCAACATTATCCCAGATTTCTTTGGAAGTGGCACAATCTGGGAGTTACACTAGAACTTCAGCGGTGAGAGAGGAAAACAAGAGACACTAGAGACTTTGATCTTCATCAACCCATTTATCATACTCTTCTTTTGCTTTCAAATAAGCCTCATTCGAATCAACCTTGCTACCACCTAGAGGAGTTGAGACTGTGGCAGCAAAAGACAGGGTCTGCGGCGGTGGTGGGAGAGTGGGATGAGATCTAGTGCCATCAATGAAACCGTACAGACTTTGAGGATGAAGGACATAACCGGCTTGATGCTTCCAGAAGAGATAATTTGATGGAGTGAGTTTAATCTGCATCATTTAGAGCGGAGTATTGTAGGAGAGTTTTTCTTGAGCCATGACGGAGGAAGGTGGATGCCAGAAAATTTGGATCGGCGGGAAAAGGGGGTAGAGACTCATGGCCACCGGAAAATGAAAGGAGGGGGTGCGGCCAAAAATTTTAGGAGAGGATAGGGTTTAGGTTTTGGATAAAAAAAAGAGAGGCTCCGATACCATGATAGAATGATTTACAGTAAGAAATTATATTATTGATTACTGAATATATAGATGAGTACAATATAGGTAAAAAACAAAGAGCTCAAACTATACTAATCACAATCTAATCAATAATCTCATTTATCCTAACAGAGATTATTCAGTCAAATGGGGTTACATGTTTGCAATTCAAGAAAGTAAACAAGTCACAACCCAATCCTCTAGTCAAGCTGCTCGTTTTAACATTACATTTTGGAAAAAACTATGGAAGGTATCTTTACTTATGAGATTTAAATCACCGGTGATAAGGTTTGAATTATTTAGGCCCGCAAGGTTTGAATAATTTAGGCCCGCGGGGCAAAGATTTTGACCCAGATAAGGAATAGAGAGGACACCCCAGCTTGCCCAAGAAGGAAGCGAGAACAGAGGCAATGTGAAACCCCGAACCCAATTATACTAATAAATAAAATGTACCTTTGATATAAATTATGTCATCTGAATTCATCCCTTCAATACCACTCTAATTGGAAAAATATATATAAATAAATAATATATTATGGATGTTAATCTCGGACGAATGAAATTTGAATTAATAATTTTAATTATTGAAATATATATGTATATATATATCAAACGATGATAAAGTATTTGGCATTTAATATGAGTTTCACTTAAGAAATAGGAAGGAAATAATAGTACGTAAACGGAATATACAAATTGCACATTTTAAAAGAGTAAAGTAATAAATGATAAATTGAGTTATTAAATAATTATCTAGAAGCATCCCCAATGGTTTACCTTGTATCTTCCTCTAAAACAAATATTCCTTCAATTTATTGAGGAACACTAATTTTATAAATATTCTTTCATACTTATCACAATTTTATATAATGGTAATTTTCATATGTAATTACAAATAAGAATAAAATAAATAAGTTATCATTTCTAATATTAATTTGATTTCAAGGAATGTAATTGTATTTTATATATATGATTGATTATAAGTACTGTAAATTAAAAAAGAAGAAAACCCAATATATAAATAATTAAAAGAAAGGAACAAATAAAGATAAACTGAGAAAATAAGTAATCAAATAAATTAAAACACCAAAAAGGAAAATGAATAGTATGCTGGGATATGGTGTCATAAGAAAATGTTTGGGGTACAAGAAAAAACAAAGCAATGATTAAAATAATACTAATAATAATAATAGTATTAACAGTAATAAATAAATAAAGAAGTAAATGAATAAATAAATAAATCAAAAAGATTTACCGGGAAGAAGATATATATATATATAATAGTAATAAATAAATAAGAGAATTTACCGAGAAGAGAATATACCTATTTATACATATGTATACATTATATAATACACTAATAATAATAAAAAATAAATAAGCAATTGAATAAACTAATGCAAGAAACTACCGTGAAGGAGAAGCTGACAACGGATGTGAAATATTATCCAAAGTAATTTTTGGGCAAGTGAAATTATTGGGAAAAAGAAGAAGTCGGCGGATTTCAAGTAATTTTTGGGCAAGTGAATCAGAAAAATGATCCAAAGTGAAATTCGGGAAAAAAAATATTGGGAAGAGAGTCATAATTATTATCATAATAATAATAATAATATAATGGGAAGAGAAAGCTGGCGAGCGGGCATGAGAGAATTTATCCAAAGGAATTTTTGGCAAGTGGACATAGGCGCTTGAGTATTAAAAGAATCAAATTCTAGGTAGGTAGGGTGTCAGAACCTATGTTTTTACCAGTGATATCCTCCCCAAAACTCACAGCCTTGAGAAAAATTCTTAACAAAGAACAGTGGTTAAGTAGTGATGTAGAAACAGAAGTTGCCCGAGCCCAACCAAGGTGAGTGTTTTCATTGCCTTAGCATGAATTGAAGTAAAATACACACACACACACACACACACACACACACACATATATATATATATATATATATATATATATATATATTGTCTTTTATGCGTACAGACTGCCACCAGTGAACAGTACCCCTCGAACCCCTGTCCTCGAATCCCAACTAAACCCCTACCCTTGAATCCCTAACCTCGAACCCCTATTAAACCTTGACCCCTCAAACCCCTGCTAAACAGTACCCCTCGAACCCCTGTCCTCGAATCCCTACAAAACCCCTGCCCTCGAACCCCTGTTAAACCTTGACCCCTCGAACCCCTGCTAAACAGTACCCCTCGAACCACTATCCTCGAATCCCTACTGAACCCCTGCCATCGAATCCCTGTCCTCGAACCACTGTTAAACCTTGACCCCTCGAACCCCTGCTAAACAATACCCCTCGAACCACTGTCCTCGAACCCCAACTAAACCCCTGCCCTCGAACCCCTATCCTCGATCCCCTACTGAAACTACATCTCGAACCCCTGTTAAAGAGTAACCTCTCGACCCCCTACTGAACCCTTGCCCTCGAACCCCTACTAAACAGTACCTTTCGAACCCCTGCTAAACCTTTACCTCTCGAACCCTTGTCCTCGAACCCCTACTGAAACTACATCTCGAACCCCTGTTAAACAATAACCTCTCGAAACCCTGTCCTCGAACCCCTACTAAATAGTACCTCTCGAACCCACTGAAAACCTTCACCTCTCGAACCACTGAAAAATTCACCCCTCGAACTACTAAAAAGTTCAACTCTCGAACTAATGAAAGACTTCGCCCCTCGAACCCACTGAAAGACTTCACCCCTCGAACCCACTGAAAGACTTCACCCCTCAAACCCACTGAAATACTTCACCCTCGAACCTTACCCCTCGAACCAGTACCACTGGAACCTTACCTCTTGAACCACTTACCACTCGAACTGACAATACTTACCACTCGAATCTCACCACTCGAACTGGTAATACTTACCACTCGAACCTCACCACTCGAACCAGTACCACTTACCCCTCAAACCAGTACCACCTGATACCCGTTCCACTTGAACCTTCTCCAATCAAATTCTTTACTTGAACCCCTTGTACTCGAACCCAACTACTTGAACCCCCTGTACTTAAACCCCCTGTACTCAAACCCAACTACTCGAACCCCTTGTACTCGAACCCAACTATTCGAACCTTCTATACTCAAACCCAACTACTCAAACCCTTGTACTCGAAATATATACTCGAACCTGTACTTGAACTCCATTATAAAGGGACATACTTGTCAAACATAAATTGATAATATATACTGACTGTTAAACTGAGTGTGTATATTACTGTGTTCAATTATCGTGTAACTGAGTTATGAACTGCTCCAATATTTTTCCGTGAATGACCGGCTTGTACTTTATATTGCCGTGTCAAACTTGAATCACATACTATTGTGATATGTTGTGTGGATGATCGGCTTGTACTTTATCTTGCCATGTCAAACTTGAAATATCTGCTTCCTGATTGAATGTCTGTGATTTCGGGACCCCCGATGCGATTGTAGTTTGGTAGAAGTCGGTGAGGTACGATATTGACCGAACCATCTGATTAGACCGGCTACTCGTGGAGTTTCTGGTATGCTAGCATTACCCATTGTACTGTGCTGATACGAGCTCGTAACTTAACATATGTTTGGGCGTGGTTGACGAGACTGAATACTGGACTGGCTGATAGCCTTCAGGCACTACTGAAAGGGTGTGCCTTTTATGTTAGTCAGAGTTTCCATATAGGCACTTGGCAGCAACTTGGCACAAACCGACCGTATCCTTTTACTATGTGCTAGGACATATGTGGCTAGTTGTTATTTGATATTTTGTGATCACTAAAACTCAACTGGGTAAATATTGGCAATATAACCTCACTAAGCAAGGAGCTTACCCTATTTAAACAATCTTTTTCAGGTGAAGATGAACTGTAAGAGAAAAGCTCTTTGATGTCTTTACTTATTTTGAGAGAGATCCTGGATGAACCTTGACATGGATTTTGAATCTGTAATAGTTAGGTGAAACTTTCATTAACACTTATACTATTACTTTCATTGTAATAGTAATTTAGGATTTGAATGGTCTAAATAGCTTCCGCATATAATTTATCTGCTTGCTATTGTTATTATTTTCGGTAGCACGACCAAACCCGACCCGACACTATGTGGTGGGTTTGGGGTGTTACAAATGTGGTATCAGTGCATTCCTCAAATCAAGTAAAGGCAAATCAAAACTATGATTTATTGATGTAACTATAGGGAAATAAAATAACTTATTAAATGTAATTGGAAACATAGAAGTCTATGAGGATTGTGAAAAATAAAAGGTAATAAATGAATCCAACCATTACTGAAGAGTAACAAAATTCTTCCGGTGTAATATCTCCAGTGAGAATACTAACATGTAGTACAACGATAATTACGACAGCAAAGACTGACATTAGTCTCGACATATTCTTGGTAAATTGAGAGAAGATATGGTGATAAGAATATGAGGTAGAAGAGAAAATGTGATTTTGAATTGTTGGATAAATTCGTATTTATACTATAAAATATAGTCGTTTATGATTGTTATGTTACCGTTAGGAATGTAGCCATTTATAACCGGTATATTACCACTAGGCACATATTGACTAATTGTAGTTAAAGGCTAAGAGTTTAAGGTTATCAAAGGTGTTAAAAACATATAATAAGAATAGTGCCATCAAAATTTGCTTCTTTTGAACTTTCAAATACTTTCTAAATTGAAAATAAAAGTGTTCTCCTAAATAGTTTTAAAAAAATTAAATCTCAACAGAACATATTTCATTAGAAGGATATTGGATCAAAGCATGCATTTTTTTAATAAAAAAATTGAACATTTTTTTAAAAAAACTTATTTAAAAAAAACTGATTAGGTATCCATTCCATTTAACTCAAGAAAACCTTTGAATAACTTGGGGATGGCCATCCCAGAGTTTGAATCAGGTTCTCGTTTTAAATTGAAAGGTCCCTAAATAATAATAATAAAATGTTAGACCCTAAAACGGATAATAAAGAACTAGTCATCACATGAATCTTCATAACAGATGCAGTAATATTAGGCCCTTAAGCTAAACCCAAATGAAACTCAACTAAAATATCAAACAAGTATTCTACCCCAATTGGACGAGGTAGAACCTGGTTAGGGAATGAGAGACCTTAATCCTTAAAATCTTTATCATAGAAAACCAGTAACGGATATGCTAACGAAAAGGAGGTTAGAACTGATCCAATTAACATAGAACCTGATCAAATAAGGAATACCACGACACAAGAACCAGAGATGTAGGATATAGAATGCAAAAGTTGACTCAGACTCAAGGTGGTATCCGAGTTCTGAATAGGCTGCATGCGCAGATAACAGAACTCGTACGGGGACCCTGAGAGAAGGTTGGGGTCACGTAGATAATACTTTAGTGATAATTTAACCAAGCATTCATGCACCTCGATTTGACCTTAGGAATGGACCTCCCATAGTACAGAACGGGATAAAGAATGTGACTCCACTAAATGATTTAGGGTTGGTTAAAAATAGAATCTAGAGAGGCTAAAGTAGTGGTATATAACTTTTGTAGAAGTACTGTCAGTTCCCAGGAATTTACACTCTTTTATGATCATTCAAGCTAGGGTTGAGAACTCAATGATAGATAAGGGAGAAGTTAAAGATCAACGAAGGGTTAATTGACGAAATAATCAAAATTTTGGTGAAAACAATCATTCAAACCTTTAATCCTAGGATAAATAGGTGAGGTGGGTGAATTGTCTACATTCAAATTAGAAGAGATGCAACCCAAACTTGGACCATACGACGTGGTCCAAGTATGACCTCGAGTCCCTTGTTGTATGGTGGGGAAGAAAGACATAAAGAATATGATTGCTAAGAAAATAAATGGTAGCGATGTTGTAATATGGGAATTTTGAGCACATGATAATGAAGTCCCGGTAACTTAGATGAAGCCCTCATTCCAACCACTTGGTCACAATCATCCGTGATCAATTTGGCTCTGAAGGGTGGAACTGGTGAAAGTGGTAGGCCAAATGTGCATGTGCGACTTTACGCCATAGAGAGTGATGAGAACCATAGTTTGACCAAGGTCATTGAAGGTACCCTCTCTATTTTGGGTAAACCTATAGTAAAACTTCGGGACGAAGTTCATTAAGGGGGGGAGATTGTGAAACCCTGAACCCAATTAAACTAATAAATAAAATGTACCTCCGATACAAATCATATCATCTGACTTTAACCCTTCAATAACACTCTAATTGGGATATATATATAAATAAATTTATTATGGATGTTAATCTCGAACGAAGTAAATTTGAATTAATAATCTTAATTTATTTATATATATATATCAAACGATGATAAAGTATTGGCATTTAGTATGAGTTTCAATTAAGGAAGAGGAAGAAAATAATAGTACGTAAACGAAATATACAAATTGCACAGTTTAAAAGAGTAAAATAATAAATGATAAATTGAGTTATTAAATAATTATCTAGAAGCATCCCCAATGGTTTGCCTTGTAACTTCCTCTAAAACGAATATTTCTTCAATTTAGTGAGGAACACTACTTTTATAAATATTCTTTCATACTTATCACAATTTTATATAATGGTAATTTTCATATGTAATTACAAATTAGAATAAAATAAATAAGTTATCATTTCTAATATTATTTTGATTTTGAGAAATATAATTGTATTTTATATATATGATTGATTATAAGTATTGTAAATTAAAAAGAAGAAAAACCAGTAAATAAATAATTAAAAGAAAGGAACAAATAGAGATAAAATGAGAAAATAAGTAATCAGACAAATTAAACACCAAAAAGGAAAACAAATAGAAAATGTTTGGGGTACAAGAGAAAACAAAGCAATGATTAAAATAATACTAATAATAATAATAGTATTAATAGTAATAAATAAATAAAGAAGTAAATGAATAAATAAATAAATCAAAAGAATTTACCGGGAAGAATATATATATATATATATAATAGTAATAAATAAATAAGATAATTTATAGAGAAGAGAATATACCTATTTATACATATGTATACATTATATAATATACTAATAATAATAATAAATAAATAAGAAATTGAATAAACAAAAGCAAGAATCTATCGTGAAGAAGAAGCTGACAACAAACGTGAAAATATATCCAAAGTAATTTTTGGGCAAGTGAAATTATTGGGTAGAAGAAGAAGTCGGCTGACTTCAAGTAATTTTTGGGCAAGTGAATCGGAAAAATTATCCTAAGTGAAATTCGGGGAAAGAATTATTGGGAAGAGAGTCATAATTATTATCGTAATAATAATATAATAGGAAGAGAAAGCCGGCGAGCGGACATGAGAGAATTTATCCAAAGGTATTTTTGGCAATTGGACATGGGCACTTGAGTGTTAAAAGGATAAAATGCTAGGTAGGTAGGGTGTTAGAACCAATGTTTTTACCTAATATAAATACCAGTGATATCCTCCTTAAAACTCACAACCTTGAGAAAAATTCTTACCAAAGAACAGTGGTTAAGCAGTGAAGTAGAAATGAAAGTTGCCCGAGCCCAACCAAGGTGAGTGTTTTCATTGCCTTAGCATGAATTGAAGTAAATATATATGTGTATTGTCTTGTATACGTACAGACTGCCACCAGTGAACAGTACCCCTCGAACCCCTGTTCTCAAATCCCTACTAAACCCCTGCCCTCGAATCCCTGTTCTCGGACCCCTGTTAAACCTTGACCCCTCGAACCCCTGCTAAACAGTACCCCTCGAACCCCTGTCCGCGAATCCTTACTAAACCCCTGCCCTCGAATCCCTGTCCTCGAACCCCTGTTAAACCTTGACCCCTCGAACCCCTACAAAACAGTACCCCTCGAACCACTGTCCTCGAATCCCTACTAAACCCCTGCCATCGAATCCATGTCCTCGAACCCCAGTTAAACCTTGACCCTCGAATCCCTGCTAAACAATACCCTCGAACCACTGTCCTCGAACCCCTACTAAACCCCTGCCCTCGAACCCCTATCCTCAAACCCCTACTAAAACTACATCTCGAATCCCTGTTAAACAGTAACCTTTCGAACCCCTGTCCTCGAACCCCTACTGAACCCTTGCCCTCGAACCCCTACTAAATAGTACCTCTCGAACCCCTATCCTCGATCCCCTACTGAAACTACATTTCGAACCCCTGTTAAACGGTAATCTCTCGAACCCCTACTAAACCCTTGCCCTCGAACCCCTACTAAACAGTACCTCTCGAACCCCTGCTAAACTTTACCTCTCGAAACCTTGTTCTTGAACCCCTACTGAAACTACATCTCGAACCCCTGTTAAACAGTAACCTCTCGAAACCCTGTCCTCGAACCCCTACTAAATAGTACCTCTCGAACCCACTGAAAACCTTCACTTCTCGAACCCACTGAAAACCTTCACCTCTCAAACCACTGAAAAATTCAGCCCTCAAACTACTAAAAATTTCACCTCTCAAACTAATGAAAGACTTCACCCCTCGAACACACTGAAATACTTCACCCTCGAACCTTACCCCTCGAAAAACCAGTACCACTGGAACCTTACCTCTCGAACCACGTACCACTCGAACTAATAATATTTACCACTCGAACCTCACCACTCGAACTGGTAATACTTACCACTCGAACCTCACCACTCAAACTGGTACCACTTACCCCTCAAACCAATACCACCTGATAAACGTTCCACTTGAACCTTCTCTAATCGAATTCTTTACTCGAACCCCCTGTACTCGAACCCAACTACTCGAACCCCCTGTACTCGAACCCAACTACTCGAACCCCCTGTACTCGAACCCAACTACTCGAACCCCCTGTACTCGAACCCAACTACTTAAACCCCTTGTACTCGAACCCAACTACTCGAACCTTCTGTACTGAAACCCAACTACTCAAACCCCTGTACTCGAAATACATACTCGAACATGTACTTGAACTCCATTATAAAGGGACATACCTGTCAAACATAAATTGATAATATATACTGACCGTTAAACTGAGTGTGTATATTACTGTGTTCAATTATCGTGAAACTGAGTTATGAACTGCTCCGATATTTTTCTATGAATGATCAGCTTGTACTTTATCTAACCGTGTCAAACTTGAATTATATACTGATGTGAAGTGTTATGTGGATGACCGGCTTGTACTTTATCTTGCCATGTCAAACTTGAAATATCTACTACCTGATTGCATGTCTGTGATTTCAGGGCCCCCGACACAATTGTAGTTCGATCGAAGTTGGCGGGAAACGGTATGACCGGACCGTCTGATTAGATCGGCTACTCGTGGAGTTTCTGGTATGCTAGTATTACCCACTGTACTGTACTTATACAAGCTTGTAACTGAACATCTATTTTGGCGTGGTTGATGAGACTGAATACTGGACTGACTAATGGCCTTTGGGCCAGACTGAAAGGTTGTGCCTACATAGGCACTTGGCAGTAACTTGGCACTAACCACTCGTATCCTTTTACTATTTGCTAGGACATATGTGGCTATTTGTTATTTGATATTCTGTGATCACTAAAACTCAACTGGGTAAATACTGACAATGAAATCTCACTAAGAAAGAAGCTTACCCTAAAACAACCTTTTTTCAAGTGAAGAGGAACTGTAAGAGAAAAGCCCTTTGATGTCATTACTTATTTTGAGAGAGATCCTGGATGAACCTTAACATGGATTTTGGATCGCTAATAGTTAGGTGAAACTTTAATTTAACACTTATACTAATACTTTCACTGTAATAGTAATTTAGGATTTGAATGGTCTAAATAGCTTCCGCATATAATGTATCTGCTTGTTACTGTTATCATTTTCGGTAGCATGACCAAACCCGACCCAACACTGTGTGGTGGGTTTGGGGTGTTACAAGCAACACACAAATGGGACATCGCACGTCCTATCAGCCACCAAACGTGCATATAACAAGGGGAATATAGACATTTTAAGGTAAGTTAACAATTAGAACACTATTCACCCTAGATTCGTTCTGAGAAGGCAAACATGGCTAACTTGAGCATCGCAGCAAGCACGGCCCGGTGCCGGCCTGCCTGACCTCAGTCTGCCTGTCTTGTAGGTTCATGAACAAGCTAGACAGGAGTGCATCGTTATCAAGAAAGTTGCAAATTCTGGGATTAACATTGGCACCGCCTGTGGGGATCTCATCATCTTTTGAAGCAATCATGCAACTCAAACAACATGGAGCCACAAGTAGTAGGAAACTTACTCAACTGGGTGGTTATGGAAAATGTGACGCACCTGGAAGAGAACTCTTTGACTGCTCCAGTGGTGATGCCAACAGGGGAAAACATCAGCTTTGGACGGCGATGGATCTAGCGAACAACTCATATATAATCAAAACAATCATGGCCTCTCATAAGGAGATGATGAGAAGGATCACAGAGAAGAAAGACCGTCAAAATGGTGATAGGATACAAAAAGGATGGGATTTGCAGCTGACAGAGCTGCTCCTAGAACAAGAGGGCGACAGTGAAGCGTCCAACCAAAGGGAAGTGGGGGAGGAGATAGCCCAGAGTATAACCGCCTGCGAAAAGAAGGCACTTGGAGAGGGGGAAGAGATAGCAGCAGAATGAGAATGGCGATTTGGTTGTATACCTCTGTCAAAGACGAAGGATCACGGTAAGAGTAAGGCCCCAGATAGAGGGGCCGAACGGGAAGCAAGGAGGGAGATCAGGAGCTCACCTTTCACAAAGAGAATACAGACATTCACGGATTATCCAAAGTTGAAGATACCAATAAACTTGGGTCACTATACGGCGAGGCAGATCCGAAAGACCACTTGCACACATTATGCACCAAAATGGCTACCTTCGCAATACAACAGGCCATCTGGTGCAAGTTGTTTGCAACCACAACACGGCAGCAGCCAGAGTGTGGTTCAAGAGTTTAGAGGATGAACAATTGATAGCTTCAGCTAGCTAGAAGAGAATTTCTTGTCACATTTCATATAGAGGGAAAAATTTTAGAAGATGCGGTATGAACTGTTGGCTATCAAGTAGAAACAACAATGACGTTGTCTGCGTACTGGGAAAAGTCCAACGATCGTGCCACACCTTTGTCTTCTCTTTATAGATTTTGGTGTTCTTATAGGACTTCCTCCGGATCTCATCCAGTTCATCTAATTGTAACTTCCTATGCAAGCCGGCCTCATCTATATCAAGGTTAAATTCTTTGACTGCCCAGTAAGCCTGATGTTGAATTTCCACCGGTAGATGACAGGGATTACCAAACACTAACCGGTATGGGGACATACCGATTGGTGTCTTTTAATCCATCCTATATGCCCACAAGGCATCATTCAACCAAGAACTCCAATCCTTTCGGTTAAGGTTAACCATTTTTTAAAGAATGGATTTGATTTCCCGATTGGAAACTTCAGCTTACCTGTTGGTTTGCGGGTGATAGGCGGTGGATGTCTTGTGAGTGACGCCATACTTCTTCAAGAGTGCCGCTATGATCCGATTGCAAAAATGGGTGCCACGGTCACTAATCAAGGCTCGGGGTACCCTAAACCTAGAAAAGATGTTATCATTCAAGAATTCCGCAACCACTTTAGAATCGTCAGTCCTAGTGGGTTTTGCTTCAACCCACTTCGACACATAATCACAACAAGAAGAATGTATGTAAAACCATAAGAACTAGGGAAAGGTCCCATGAAGTCAATACCCCAAACATTAAAGATTTCACAATATAGCATAGCTTTTTGGGGCATCTCATTTCTAGATGAGATATTTCCTACTCTTTGGCACTTGTCACAAGCCTAACAAAAAATGTATTCATGCTTATTTAAAGTATTTCAATAAAAACCAATTTCCAAAACTTTCCTAGAGGTCCTTTTAGCTCCAAAATGACCGCCGCATGCATGGGAATGACAAAAGGTGAGAATTGAATGCACTTCATTATCGGGGATGCGTCTCTTAACAACTTGGTCTACACAATGTTTCCACAAAAAGGGATCATCCCACACATAATATTTAGCATCGCTTTTTAGCTTATGTTTCTGTGCCTTAGAAAAGTGAGGAGGAAATTTACCAGAGACAAGAAAGTTCACAATGTCGGCATACCACGGTTGGATGTCCCTGATGGCGAACAGTTGTTCATCGGGGAACTCCCCCCGTAGTTGCTCCTTCGTCATTAAATGACAAATCGCTGCATGGTCAGTGTACACAATAACTTTTGTACTAAGCAAGTAAGATCAAAATTTTTCCAAAGAAAATACCACTGCTAGCAACTCCTTTTCAGTGGTGGAATAATTTATCTGGGCTTCATTTAGAGACATGAATGCGTACTAGATGGCGTGGGGTGCTCTCCCCGCCCTTTGACCAAGCATCGCTCTAACGGCGTAATCACTTGCATCGCATATAATCTCAAAAGGCATCGACCAACTAGGGGTTGTATAATAGGGGCCGAAACTAACCTTTCTTTCAGTGTATCGAAAGCCCCTTTACAACCCTCATCCATCACAAATTCCATCTCATTTTGCAACAAATTGCATAAAGGAAATGCTATCTTCGAGAAATCCTTGATAAATAGAATCCTGCATGGCCAAGAAAAGAGCGCACTTCGCACACATTAGTAGGATAAGGCAAAGTTTGAATTGTGTCTATCTTTGCCTTGTCAACCTCAATACCCTTAGAGGAGACAACATGGCCTAAGACAATGCCTTGCTCTACCATAAAATGACACTTCTAAGAATTTAACACAAGATTAGTATCAATGCAACGTTTAAGAACTTGTGCCAAATTTGCTAAATAGTTGTCAAAAGAATTACCATGAATGGTGAAATCATCCATGAATACCTCGACAAACTTTTCAACAAATTCTGAGAAAATACTTACCATACACCTTTGGAAAGTTACGGGGGCGTTACATAACCCGAAAGGCATGCGTCGGTAAGCAAACGTACCAAAGGGGCACGTGAAGATGGTCTTTTCTTGGTCTTCCGGGGTGATAGCCACTTGAAAATACCCCGAGTACCCATCCAAAAAGCAATAGAAGGGGTGGCTTGCTAACCTCTCAAGCATTTTGATCTATGAATGGCAAAGGGAAGTGATCCTTCCGGGTTTCAGCATTTAGCCCCCGGTAGTCGATGCAAACGCGCCACCCATTTTGGACTCGGGTGGGCACCATTGCTCCCTTCTCATTTTCGACCACTGTCACCCCACTCTTCTTGGGTACCACTTGAGTTGGACTCACCCACTTGCTATCTAAAATTGGATAGATCATGCCCACTTGGAGTAACTTGAGGATTTCTGCCTTTACCACCTCCATCATAGGCGGGTTTAAACATCGCTGGGGTTGTTGCACGGGTCTTGCATCATCTTCCAACAAAATTCTATGCATGCAAGTGGATGGAATTATGCCTTTGATGTCGGCAATAGTCCATCCAATTGCTTCCTTGTTACCTCGTAACACCGCCATCAACCTTTCTTCTTGCTCCTTCGTGAGCTTGCTTGAAATGATAACCGAAAGCGTCTCCCCTTCCCCAAGAAATGCGTACTTGAGGTCACTTGGAAAAGGTATAAGCTCAATCACCAGAGCTTTCACAAGTGATGGAAGGAATTTCAGTTCCTCGGGTTCCTCAAAGACTAGAGGGTCAGGACTTTGCTCCACTTCCTCAAGAATGCTTAACTCCTCAATGCTTTCCTTCAAGTTAGTACTCATGGAAAATACAAGACATGCATTTTCAACATCATTCTCCAAAGCAACTAACAAGGAATCATCACCACTCAATTCGAAAACATCTTGCACAACATTATCAACAAAATCAATAGCATAGCAACAATACTCTTCAAGAGGATACTTCATAGAGTCATTTATGTTAAACTCTACTTTAATCCCATCAAATTCCATGGTGAGGGTACCGTTATGCACATCAATAATGGTCCTAGAGGTCTTAAAAAATGGCCCCCCCAACAAGATCGGGGCAGCATGTTTATCATGCTCCATGTCTAGGACATAAAAATCTACGGGGAATATTAAGGAATCCACCCTAACTAACACATACTCAATGATACCCTTAGGCTACGCACTAGAACAATCAGCTAGTTTGATCACCACTCCAGTTTTGTGCAAAGTACCAAGATTGAGGCTTTCATACAAAGAATAAGGAATCACATTTATGGATGCACCTAAGTCAAGCATTATTTTTTCAAAATGTGTATTTCCTATCATGGTAAGGGATTGTGAACATGCCGGGGTCGCTACATTTAGGGGGTAACTCCCTTTGGCATAAAGCGGAGACATGTTCACTTTTCCCATTCTTGAGTTTGTTCTTTGTTCTTTGTTTCCTATTTACTACACATAATTCCTTCAAAAATTTTGCATAGCTAGGAATTTGTTCAATAGCATTCAAAAGAGGGATATTTACCTCACACCTACGAAAGACTTCATAGATGTCCTTGTGGAACTCCTTCTCCCGTTTGTCTTTTAGAGCTTCCGGGAACGGTGGTTCCGGCAAATATGGAGGAATTTCCACCACTCTTGCTTTCTTGTGAGGAGGGGATGAAGGTTCGGGAATGGAGGTATATTTCTCAACGGTGATCTCCTCTTCTTTTTCCTTTCCCTTTCTTGCTTACTCCTTGGCCACCCCCTCGGTATGCTCTTCCACTTCCTTTTCGAGCATTTCAAGCTTTCTAGGTTCTTCTTCAACAACTTCACCACCTGGGGGAGAGATAACTTCTTTACCACTTCTCAAAGTGATAGCGCTAGCATTTTGGTGGGGGTTGATCTCCAGTTGGGAGGGGAGCTTGCCTTTTTCCCGAGCCTCCATCCGATTCACCACTTGAGCTATTTGGCTCACTTGAGTTTCCAAGTTTTTTATGCTCACCTTAGCTTCATTGGAATTTTTCACTTTTTTCCGCACACATGCCCAATCGGTGAATGTCTTGCATCACCTCATCTTTTGTTAGCCCCGAGCTCTCCCTTAGTCTCGGGGTTTGTCTTGGAGCCTTTGGAATTGTTGTTGAGGTGACCTATATTGTTGTTGAGGGGGCTGATATGGTTGAGAATTTTGGCTCCCTTGAGGGTTTCCATACTGGAGGTTCGGGTTATCACGATTTCTCGAATTGTGCAGCCGGTTTTGGTACCCTTGATACCCTTGGTAGCCTTGGTGACCTTGGTAGTCTTGGTCACCTAGGTATCCTTGATTCCCTTGATACCCCATGACACTCACCTCTTCTACGTAGTCTTCTTGCAAAGTAGGGCAAGTGTCCATAGGGTGCGTCGAGTAACAAATTTCACATGATTTAACATGTGGTGCATTTCTTGGCATTGTCATCAAAGATTTCACCATGGATGCAAGAGCCGAGACTTGATCCTCTAGCTTCCCACTATTGGAAGAGTCACTCGCAGGCATTGGATTTCTCCTTCTCAAAGCAGCCCTTGAGCTAAATTTCCATGATTCTTCCGCTAGCTCCTTGTACAATTGCATTGCCTCGGATGAAGTTTTGTTCCCAAGGGTGCCACCACAAGAGCTTCTAACCAACCTTTGGTCCTCATCAAGAAGGTTATTGTAGAAGTAATGTACCAAATCCCCCTCCGAATAACCATGGTAAGGGCAACTTGCAAGAAGCTTCTTGAACCTCTCCCAATAGTTGAAGAGAGATTCTTCATACCATTGGAGGATGTTGCTTATGTCCTTCTTCAAGGCAGCGGACCTAGAGGCCGGGAAGTACTTGGCTAGAAACTTCGTCTTTATATCAAGCCAACTCTTAATGCTCTTGGGCGGTAGGTAGTGGAGCCAATCCCTTGCGCCATCCCTTAGTGTGAACGGGAATACCTTCAACTTATAGAACTCTTCATCCACTCTATGGGGGACCGTACCACCACACAAGAAGTGAAACTCGGTGAGCTGTTTGTTGGCATTCTCCCCTTGCCAACCAAGGAAGACGGGTAGCATGTTGATGAACCCGATCTTTAGCTCAAAATGCCCATTTGGTCCAACCACGGGATACTCGATACACATTGGTTGTTGATCGAGGTTGGGAGCCATGATGTCTCTCAACAAGGGTTTCCCCAAAGGGATCTCTCTTTGGTGGAGAGGAGGATGGTGAGATTCCCCTCTCCGATGCTCATCTTTGTGCTCGATTTGATGTTCCATTGATGAATATGTATCCGGAAAATGGTCACTAGGAGGGGTGTTATTCACACTTTCCAAAGAAAGCCTCCTAGCCCGTCTCAAATTCAACTCCAACTCGGGGTCGTAGTGTAGGGGTTCTTGTGAAGATGATCGCGTGCGAACCAGAACTCGAACAATACGTCTCCAAGCTAAGTGAAAATGGAAAATAAGAACTCGAAATAAAAACCAAACTAACAAATATTTACAAATAGCATATAATCACACATAATATGCCCAAACACTTAAAAATAAATGTCTCTTCCTCAGCAGCGGCTCCAAAATTTGGGAGGTTGTTGTCGTACCTCTCAAAGTTAATATGTTTAAGCCCTAAATGCTTCATATCTACAATAAAGTAGATAATGGCAAGTCGGGGTCGTCCACGAGAAGAGGGATCTTTTCAAGTGTTTAAACATATATAGGAGAAGACATACTAGACATTTACATACATAGGCATATATATATATATAAGCATGTAAACAAGGGGGGGTTTTGGTTGGTTTGATCCTAAATTATGAAATTGAAATACAACAACTAGAAAAACCAGAGAACTATGCTATATTTGCAATACAACTAAAGATACGATGTAAATGATAATTAACGGAGCCTTGGGGGCAATCGATTTCCACTTCCAAACTTCATATAGCTCATTGATTCATTCGCTCATTCAATTACATGTATTGTCTATAGAGAATGTATCATTTCTCATTCAAAGATCTACATTCGTTCCTCCTTAAGAGTAGTTTTCAAAGACAAACAACGACCATTTGCAAACCTCATTGATGATCACCCTAGACAAACAACGACCACAGGGGTATTTCATCAATGTCATGTCACCCAAAGGACCATAGGTTTGATAATAATAAGCCTTCTACCAAAGACATAGTCATTGAACCAAACAAAGCATTCATTAGATTAAACTAAGAGCAAACAACATTCAAGGTTCAACCTTTCTTTGCATCTATATGAAAATATGAGAACAAACCACATTAACATACTCATCTAGCAAGGATTACCACACATTATACACAAGAAGTTCTAAATCCATGCTCTTGGATTTCAATATCAAATGAGTTAAGTAATTTGCAACTTTCCTAACACCCTAACATTTCAATCTTACAAACATTTCATATACTCAAACAACCCATGGTATAAATGAGATAAAACACAACATTAATGGCAAAATAAATATTCACCAACAAATGTTTATTAATGAGCAAACATAGAATCTTGCTACATAAACTTGAAAGCTTCAATCAATTGCTCCCAAGAACTAAATTTAGCTAATACAAATCATACTAACATTCATAAACAAATGCATAGAGAAAAGATGGAAAAAAATGAAGAACCTAGGGTTGGGAGAAGAGGAATTTCGGCCAAGAAGGATAAGGTTTGAAGTGGGTGGCCAAAAATTCCTTTTATAGTACAAGAGGGAGGAAAAAAAAGCAAAAAGCAAAAGTGTAGTAGACTCCCGCCCGGGCGGGATTGGGCTCGCCGGGGCGGGAATGACCATTTTCACCCTTGTGTCGCCTTGCCTTCAAATCCTCGATTCTTTTTTTGTCTTCAATCTTCAAAGCTAGTCTTCAAATCATCAAAGTCTTCAAAAGGTGATCTTCAATGGTCTCCGGTCTTCAAGTCTCGATGTTCTTCCTTTGTCACACAAAATACACTTATAAAAAGGTAAAAGAGCGGAAAGTCGCTCTTACCTCTCCTAAGAGAATTTCAAGGTAAAACACAAATTCTTGATAACAAAAGAGCACAAAAGTGATCCCAAAAAGTACTAAAATATACATATAAAATAGACACATCACACCGCGCCCTTTCTCTGGACCCATAGGGTATTTCTGCCGCTCCGCACCCAGGACAATCTCCTCCCCCACAATGATAAAATGCCGCTTCCAATCGATGCGAGTGGGGAGGTTGGTAAAGAGCTTGACCTCGTCTTGCTGAAACTTCAGGAATGTCCAATCTGGAGGCATCCAGGCTTTAAACCTTGAATAGGGTGAAAGACGGCTCATCCTTAAACAGTTGGCACAGGGTTTCGAAGCCCAAGAGAACCTAGACGGAGTTAGGAGGAAGATCGGTTAACCTCAAACCATAATAACCAATGACAGATTGGGAAAAGGAAAACAAGAGGAACTTAAGACAACAAGCCTCTAGGGTTTCCAAATAAAGGAAATGAAGAAAGAGAAGGGCGGGAAGGAGGTACCTGAGAAGACGGAGAGATTGCCGAAAAAGCTTTAAACAAGAGCTAGGTGGAGAAGCGAAGAGGAAGACGAAGGAGATGAAGTACACATGCCCGAGAAATTATCAATGCAATGAGAAGACACGAGAATAAATGATTTGTCGCGGAAAGAAGGAATTTTAATGATGAACGCATGTGAGGAAATGTCAGAAAAAAGAGCACATGTGGTGGGCTCACGGATAGGTAGCGTAACTGCCGAAACTGTCTACTCAGAAAACGATGACGTAAAAGGCGAAGGGGATTCAAATCACCAAAGAACTGTTCGTTTTCCCCTAAAAATACAAACACAAGAAATAAGCGGTACGAGCAGGCAGGGAACAAGACAGCCAGCCCCCAGGCGCCAAGCCTGCTCCCTGAAGGCCGATCCAAATTGAAAATGGAATCACCCCTTCGCCTGAGTTGTTTTGTGACAACTAGGTCTTGGGATGGGGAACATCATAAGGTTTGGATAGGCCCAAGGGGAAAAGCTTTTGGCCCAGATAAGGAATAGAGAGGATAAGCCCAGCTTGCCTAAAAAGGAAGCGAGAACAGAGGCAACACACGGATGGGACATCGCATGGCCCATCAGCCACCAAACGCGCATATAACGAGGAGAATCTAGATGTTTCAAGCTATGTTAACAGTCAGAACAATATTCACCCTAGATTCACTCTAACATGACTAACTTGAGCATCGGAGCAGGCACGGCCCGACGCCTACCTGCCTGACCTCAGTCTGCATGTCTTGCAAGTTCGGGAACAAGCTGGATTGGAGTGGATCATTATCAAGAAAGTTGTAAATTCTAGGATTAACACCTGGTATGGCGGATCCTCAGCAATTCCCTGCCTACTACTCAAGCACTTTTCAAAAGGAATTGTGTACGGTCCCCTCTATGTTCAGAATGCTCATCTGTAGCTGAAACAATTACTCATCTTTTTTTCAAAATGTGAAACAAGTCATATGGTGTGGAGGATTAGTACCCTTGTTTTTTACTTCTCTAAACATGGGGACTTCTCTGAATGGCTGATCAGGTGGATTCAAAATGCTCCTCATCAGGAAGATGCTACTCTTTCCTTCTGCATAATGTGGAGTATATGGAAACGAAGAAATTCCATTATTTGGAATAATCATCAACCAGAGCCAGGTATGGACTCCATTAACCTGTGGCATCAAGAAAGTGCTTTATTTAAATTCTACATAGATTTTGGAAGCAGGTTGCGCAATAATGAATTCATTAGAGGAGCAGAAAATCACAGGCTTTTACGCCCTTTCTGGAACACGAACAATTGAGCGGAAATAGAGGTAACAATACTTATTCTTGTGACAGATTCAGCTTTTAGTAAGGAGAGGAATATTGCTGTCAGAGCATGGCTTTTGACGAATCTGGAGCATTCAACTCCATCAAATCAAACCATATCCACCAATTCACCTCTTCAAGTTGAAATTATGGCTATTATTAATTGTTTTGAATCTCTAACTCTCAAGGAATTGCGGAGGCTGTGATCTACATGGCTGTTTTAAAAATTGAAAAACTGATAACCAATCGAAAATCAAACTGGTATTTAATTCGGTTAATCGATTAATTGGTTAATCGATTGATATTGGTTATAATTATCGATTAATTGGTTTTTTTATCAATTTATTATTTGGTAATCGGTCTAACCGGATAACCGGTAAAAGATTTTATAGCAATTAATTAATTAATTAATTTCAATCCCAAAAATTAATTCACTAAACTTTGGACCTTAATCACAAACCCAATAAGAAAACTTTAAGTTCCTAATCCTTTGCAGAAAATAACACTATGATTATTCATGGCAAAGGTAGCTGTAATTTTTTGTCTGCTAACTGGTGCCCTAATGGGCCACTAATGAACTGTATCCCCAACTCTATCTTTTCCCCACTATTATATTGTTCTGTGGCTGAGTTTACAAGTAACAAGCCTCTATTTTACCACAGATTTCTTCTCTCCTAGAACATGATACTCTCTCCTTTCTTCAGTCTGCAGAAATTACTCAAGATAGGGAGGATAGATTGATCTGGAAACCAGAAGTGACAGGTGTTTTCACTTTCAAATCTGCATACAAGAAACTCACTTTCTCCTCAGGTAACTTCCCTGCTACCCAGCTTATATGGAATCCTAGACTACAAAAAAAGGTTTCTATTTTTACATGGAAACTGTTGCATTCTTTCCTACCTTTTGATGATGTGCTAATCAAATGTGGTTTTAGTCTTGCTTCAAAGTGCCCAACACGTCATCACTCAGACTCTCTTCAACATTTTTTCATATCCTGCCCCCTTGCCCAATCAATATGGAATAAAATGGCATCTTTGTTAGACTTTCACCTTAGTGGTCTGGATTCAATAAATGAAAGACTTTTCTTGTTCTGGAATAGCCATGATCTTCCCAGATGGCACCAACTGTTATGTAAAATTCTCCCACCACTGATCTATTGGTGTCTCTGGAAGGCAAGAAATAGTTTCTTTTTTTATAATTAATGGTTTTCTTCAGAGCTCATATGCAAGGAAGTTTATGATCAAATTTATCTATCTCTCTCAGCTAAACCTTGCCACCACAGTTCTACCCTATCTATTACACCTAGTTTTTCACATCTGATCCCCCACCCTAGACCACCTCCGAAGCCTACTATATCTATTGTATTATGGGAAAGGCCAAAGCCAAACTGCATAAAGATTAATGTTGATGCATCCCGGTCCTCTAATATGGAAATCCATCCAAAATGGTCAACCTCTCCAGCCTGCTGCGGACAAGAGAATGGAAGGCTCCAAAATCAGATTTTTTGCAACTCGGTGGTCCAGCATTTGGTTTCTGTTTTTAACTTTTAGTCTTGAAGTGTTTAGAATGAAGTTGCCTGGCCAAGGGAAAGAATTAACACAGGGGGTGGAGATTCTTTCTTTTGGAATTGCAACTTTCATACCTATCCTCCTTTGTACTCGCTAGATCCACCCGTTTTACTAGTAGATAGGTATTCTTTTGGAGGCAACTATGTTGCCTCAATGATCTTAGTGTATGAACTGCTATTTTGTATTCTTTAGTTTTTCAATTAAGGCCTGGGGAACCTTATACATAATCCCCCACCCAAGGGTGTTCTCATTAAAAAAAATAAGTTCCTAATCCAAATTAACTTAAGACAAAATACATATATGACCCTGCAAGATCAGAAGCACAAACAAATCTACAGTTTCCAGCCTCAATAGATGCACCGCCGCTGAGACTGAACCCACACCGTATCCCTCACACGTCAGGTGTCACCGCCGAGACCAAGAGCCGCCAGACTTTGGGGTGAACGTCGGTAGATCTGGAACGTCTCTGCAAACACCGGTTGATCTGGATAGTCTCTGCAAACTCTGGTGTGACCCACACCCCCCATGTCCCAAGCCATCGCCCCATCATTTTTTGGCGTCGCTCAGCCAAGCGCCGGGAAGGGCTGATGTGCTCGAAGGGAATCTGATTTTTTGAGAGGGAATCTTATTGCTTCAGATGTGCTCAATATTTTTTTTAAGTTAAACCATCCGAGGATGGGGGGTGTTTATTAGGCTCCCCTTTCCGTTTTAATAGCCAAAAGTTGGCGCTAAAAGATTCATTGAAATTACAACATGAAGATGATCCACAATAGTTGTGGAAGCTGTTACAGCAAAAGAGTTTCCAGAGTGGAATCTCTAGTACTAAAATTTGGCTTACCCTGTGAAAGAGTAGTCTCTCTATGAAAAAAACTATGGCCGAGACTCCGCGAACAGGATGGGGAATCGAAGGTTCGAGACCCCAATTTTTCAACGGAGTTCCAGCCAAAAGAGTCTACACCGATATGTGCATTTAAGATCTAAGATCTAGAATCTTCATTTCTTGACCTAAATATGGTCTAGCAGCAATTGTTCAGTAGCGTATAATCCATTCAGCAAGCTCATATCAGGGGAGAAGATGCAGAATTATCTCATAGAAGCTCGGTCAGTAGGGTAAGTACCCGATTCCCTGTATCGGTTTCCACACCATCTCCAAACATCCTGGCCAAGTACCTGAAATCACAGAAAGGAAAGAACTAGCAGTATTTGTGCTTATAAACAGTGACAGAAACTCACTTATTTGTGCTTAAAACTCACTAATAAAATACAGTAAGCACCTGAATACAAAGAAAGAATCCTCTTCTATATCCTATTGGTATCCATAGGAGGAACAACCCTAATTGCTGGGAAACCAATAGAGTCTAATGATAACAATCCTTTAAGGAAAGTGGGGATTGATCTGATATCTATATCACCTTGTAAGTTGTTTTCCCTTGCAAATTTTGCCAAAAAATCAGTTGACATGTTAGCTTGTCTAGATGTGTGTTGAATTGGGTGTGAGGAGTGATCAACATGAAGTGCATTGCACATAGAGAATATTCTCCAGGGGCATCTCTTTGGATTATGAATACTCTTTACCGTAGTTAAACAATCATATTCAATTACACATTTTACTAAAGCTAGATCAGAGCAGATTTCATATCCCATTTTGATTGAAAATAATTCTGCATCTAGAGGAGAGGAGCTCTGAAAATTTCTAACTCTCATTTTAACAACCTTTCCTCTTTAGTCCCTAACAATTACTGCAGCAGAAGAGGAACCACTAGAAATCCATGAAGCATCAGTGTTAACTTTATAGCCAGTTAGTGGTTTTTCCCATGTAGCTACTGTAATTGTAGGTCTATTTTTATGAAAAATTTGAGGAATGATCTTATTCTGAATCCAGTGTTTATGCCTATCTCTATTACCTTTCAATTTGTGAACTGTGAAGATTGTGTAAATCATTTGTTAATATATTGGACACAGATCTCCAATGAGAAAGGTCTATTTTCAAATAGGCAATTGTTTATGCTAGTCCAGAGTGACCAGAATGTAGCAATAAAAGCAGCAGTTATCAATTTTGAGTGTATCTTAGAGTCAGCCTTGAAAGATAAGTAAAATTCAACCCTGCTCTTTAGGTTCAGAAAATCAATTTGTGGTAGCTTTAAAAGAGAGTGAACATTATGCCAAACAGAACAGGAGCAAGGACATGAATTGGAAAAATGATCAAGATTGTCCTTATTGACTAAACAAAGAGGGCATCTCGAAGCAAATGAAAAACCCATCCTGCTCAAAATGTTATCAAATGGGAGGATACAGTTTAAAGCTCTCCAAATAAGTATTGACATTTTTCTAGGAATGTAGGGAGACCAAACCTTTTGTATGTGTTGTATTACAGGGTTCCTCTGTCTAAAAATGTTGCAGGCAGACCTGACTATAAATTTCCCATCTGTTGTAGGGGTCCAGACTAGCTGATCCTCATGGTGGTGCTCCAGCTTTACTTCCTGCAAAATATGAGTGATATTGGTAGCCAAATAAGGCTCCAGGCTTGGTAAAAAAGCAGATTTGTTCATAATAAAAGAGCTCAAAGAAAGATCTTCAAAAGGTATGTCCATATCCTCAGGCCAGTTATAGCAGAGGGCCCCATCTCCCATCCAATTTGCATTCCAAAAAGAGCAATCCCCCTTGCCAAAGATAATCCTAGTTAAACTATTTTCCATAGGTGTTACTCCACTGATTCTACTCCAAATATGGGATTTTTTGTAAGTGGCAGGTAATGTCCATAAAAGTGAAGACCATTGAGCATCATTCATTTGGAGCTTCCACCATAATTTACATGAGAAGGCATCTATTATGGCATTCAAATCCCTTAAACCTACATCATTTTCATTTACTGGATAACTCATTCTTTTCCATGATCTCCATCTTTTCCCATCGGCCAAATCAGATTTTTCCCAAATTAGACTAGATGCCATCTTTTCCATTCTTTTTAGAACTATCCTAGGGGGCTTTAAAACTGCAAAAATATGTGTTGGAATTGAGAGGAAACAATGATTAATCAAAATTATTTTACCAGCCGAGCTTAACCATCGATTCTTCCAGTTATGTATCAATCTATCCATTCTTTCAATTACAGTTAAATAATGCACCTTTTAAATTCCTACCAGAGAAAATAGGAACTCCAAGGTATTTAAAAGGGAAAGAACCTCTCTCCATCCCTAGTTGCCTTTTAACAGATTGTATTAGCTGAAGAGGAGTGTTATGTGAAACAAAGAATTCTGATTTTGCAAAGTTTACTTTTTGACCAGTAGTGAGCTCATAAGCCTTCAGAAAAAATTTGAAATGCCTCAAGTTTTTGGGCTTAGTGTTCAGAAAAACTGCAGTGTCATCGGCATACATAAGGTGAGTAAGAGGAGAGCATGAAATGGGAAGACTAAAATACTGTAAATACCCAGTGGAAAACAATTTCTTCAGCCCCCTAGAAAAAACCTCTGATAAAATATTGTATAAAAATGGGGAGAGAGAGTCTCCTTGTTTAATTCCCCTGGAAGAAGAGAAAAAACCAGATATGACCCCATTTATTAAAACTGAAAAGGTGGCAGAAGCTATATTTTGCATGATAAGTCTAACAAATTTGCCATGGAAACCAAATTGTAGTAGAACTGAGTTAAGAAAAGACCAAGATACCCTATCAAAGGCCTTTTACATATCTAGTTTGATAATCAAATTTGAAATCTTAGACTTTCTGGATAGCAATCTGGTCATTTCATGCATGAGGATCACATTATCCGAAATATCCCTACCTTTAAAAAAGGCACTTTGCTCAGGGGAAATCATTAAGTGCATAAGTGGTTTAATCCTCTCCATTAATAGCGTAGAAAAAACCTTATTTACAAAGTTTGATAAGCTTATTGGCCTGAAGTCTGCAAAAGAGTTTGGAATGGCTTTTTTTGGTATTAAGGTGAGCCAAGTGCTGGACATAGCTTTGGCAATATAACCAGTATTTAAAAAATCATTAGCAGCTTCTAACAGATCCTGGTTAATGATTTCCCAAAAAGTGATGTAAAAATCTCCCGAGAATCCATCTGATCCAGGTGAACTAGATCTATTGAGGTCAAAAACAGCTGTTTTCAGTTCTTGTGTGTCAATGGGGGTAAGCAGAAGTGTATTCTGTTGATCATTTATTACATTAGGGATTTCCTGCAGAAAATGTTTTAGATAATTCCCTTCTTTTTATGATGTATCCTCATTCAGTAATTTTTGAAAAAATATCACACCTTCTGCTTTTATCAAACTTGGATCTGTTATCCAGTTTCCATCACCATCTTTAATTTTAACAATTCTAGATCTTACTTTCTTTTCCTTGATTGTGTGATGAAAATAACTTGTGTTTGCATCACCCTGTTTTAACCAGTTTAACCTAGCTTTTTGTTTCAGGAAAATGTTGTGTTCCTTCTGAGATCTTAGCAGTAAAGCTTTTGCTTTCAGAAGATCTTCTAAAACTGACTCATCCTGAACCTGCTGGTAAAGTATTTCTAGTTCATTGACTCTTAATTCAGATTGTGAAAGATTCTTATTTACATCCCCAAAATTATTTTTGTTCCAATCCTTTATTACTATCTTGAGCCTCTTTAACTTATGAACAAAATTATTCATTCCAAACAGAGGGGATGGTAAGTTCCAGTTAGATACAACTACTTCGTGAAAATCTTCTCTATTTGACCACATTTCCTGGTATCTAAATGGTCTTGGAACTAATTCTACAGCAGATTGAATAGTTAATAGAAGAGAAGAATGATCATATGTAATCCTATTTAAAACCTGGATAGAACTATTAGGGAAAAGGTCTAGCCACTCTAGATTACTTATTCCCCGGTCTAACCTTTGGAACTGTAGATCCTTTCCTTTGTCTCTATATCTATTATTGCTCCAAGTGTAGGAGTTACCAACCGTGGGGATATCATGTAAGTCCATCATAGTGAGGAAATCATTAAATTGTTTCATGCTTTTCCTAGGGGTGGATTTCCTACCTTTATATTCTGTGACAGATGCTACTATATTAAAATCTCCAATATAAATTGATGGATCTAGTGTAGGACTTAGCAGATCTGACCACAAATTCTCTCTCAACTGTCTATGGACACTAGCATAAATGAAGTTAACATTCCAATGGACAAAAGAAGCAATATCTGTTACTCTAGCCTGTATATACTCATCAGGTTCATTTTCAATTGTCAAACTGAAAACTTGATTCCATAGCAGCCAAATTTTGGCTGTGTGAGCATGAAATGCATTATTATAACCGAGTTCATGTTTCAAAACATTTAAATTCTGATTATCATGCCATGGTTCGATTAGACAAAGAATGTCTATCTTGTGTATCCTGATTAAAGTTTTTAATCTATCCAGTGAAGTGCCATAACCCCTAACATTCCAAACCATTATTTTCCCAATTTTGGTGTATTTTATCATTTAAAACTAGGGGGGTAGCTTTTTGTGATGATCTTAGTTTCCTTAGTGTATTTACTGAGAGATTTGTATTTTTACCCCTTTTATCTTCACCTTTCTTCAAAACATCTAAAGGGGTAATACTTACCTGTGGTAGAGCAGTTTGCTTTGCAGTTGTACTGAGTTCTTCCAAAATGATTGGGTCTTGAGATCCAGGGCAATGTTCTTGCAGTTCAGGAATGCTCTGCTCTGCATCAGGATCTTTCTCTTCTGGAAAACACTGCACCTTGTCAGGGGCTTGATCTTCTGAACCACTCTGTACAGTTGGAGGAGTGGATGGTACATCCACCATGTCTACTTTTTCAGTACCTGTCTGAGTTGTCAGAGTTTCCTGTGTTTCCAATAATTCATGAAAGATGTCTACAGCATCATCTTCTTGGGCATCAATGTCATCATCCTGTAGGTTAGTTAAAGACTGGAAAGCATTTGATATAGAAACCATTTTCTGCTTAACTATCTCTTCATGAATGGGAAAGAGTTCTGGTTGTTGAGTCTTTTTTCTCTAAAAGAAATTAGTGATAGGTTTGGAGATATCGTCCAGGGAATAGAAAGGTGTATTTCTTTTCACATGAGTGTCTTGAATTTCTTTTCGATGAATATTTATTTCCAGTTTAGAATCTGATCTCAGATTCTGGATCTGGAAATCAAATTCCTTTTGGGAAACTGACAATTTAGAATGACCTTCTCTTTCCAATGGTACATTAGATTCATGACCAGAGTTGTTCTGGATTGCAGCAGGTTGAGAATCATCCTTAACAGTATCTTGTCTAACCTTATTAACATTTAACTTAGATGAGGTCATACTGTTTTTTCTCAGTTCTGGATGCAGGAAGGTACAGTTTGCCTGACTGTGGCCAATTATCTTACAGTGCTTACAATACAAAGGCAACTGATCATATTCAATTAGGTAGTCTGCCACTTTATTGCCAATTCCTACAACTATTGAGTTAGGGAGTTGAGACAGTAGGTCCACTTCTACACACACTTTAATTACAGAAGGTCTAGTTAGTGCATTAGTTGCAGCATCCATTTTGAGAAATTTACCAATCTGGCTGCTAATGCCTATAATTGCTGAGGTATTGTAAAAGTGTAAAGGCAGTTGATGAATGGTTACCCATGCTGGAACAATTGAGGATTCAGCTGTAGGTGAGAAATCAGGAGTCCACTTCTGGACTTTCATTGTTTCTCCTTGGACCATCCATTGGCCCTTCATCCAGCAGCGTTGATAAACCTCGCTATCCTGAAATCGAATAAGAACATGTCGATAATCAATTGACCCCAATTGGCCCTTTGCTTTAAAGCCGATAGATTTGAAAGCTGAAACAAGTTTATCCATTGGGGGTTTCCCCCTATTAAATTTTCCAACCAAGGCGTTCTGGTAATGAGATGCCAGAATCACGCCTTCCTCAGGGGGAAGGATGAATGCCAATTTGCCCTTATATTCAGTAATTGGGTGCAAATTAGGCGTGTCTGGAAGAGAGGATATTAGTGGAGAAGCTTTTGTGTTCAAAGCTTGAAGGAAGCTTTTGTTAACAGGTGGGTTGTGATCGGAAGATTGGTTAGGCGTCGGAGACGCCATGACCTCCGACCAGCAACAGAGGAAAAGAGCCGTTAGGCAGAAAAAAGAAGGAAAGTAGAAGAAGTACAGTAATAGAAAATGTGAATAGTATGTGAGATGTGTTTTTCGCACTATGTTTCGCGCACAGGAACAGTAAATTGTCAATCTAGCGCTTTTGATAAAATGAGATGTGCTCAATAAGAAGAAGAAGAATCGGCGTGAAGAAGAAAAAGCTCGAAGGACTGATGTGCTCAATAAGGGTAAGGGCATAACTGTCCTTTCATATTTTCTAAATTTTTATTAGTCAATTCACATAATTCTGTCCAAATTAAGGTATTCGGGGGTTAGATTAGCACTTTTGAGCAAATAATAGGGTTACAATTGCACTTTCTGATCTTGTAGGGTCATATTGACATTTCTGACCAAAAATAGGGTCACATGGGCACTTAACTCATTAACTTATTCTTTAAACTCTATATTATTAGCCCATATATCTTTAAATAATAATTATACCCAAAATAAATAATTATGCAAACAAAAGTCTATGTCGCTAATAATTGTGACAAACACTAATAATTATCGATGAAAACCCATGGTACAATTTTAATATTAATTCAAAAAATTATTTAACTCCTATACAACACAATCATCCAATTCCTAAATTCATTACCTTTTATTCTAAATTTTCGGCTCTAATTACTAATTTATATTCAAATGGATTTTATATTTTAAATTTTAAATGAATGATATATATAGTAACCGATAATAACCGACACATCACCCAAAAATGATACTAACCGAACCGATAAAACCTACATCGATTATTCGGTTCCTTATAAAATTTCATAAACCGGTAAAAACCAAAATCGTTTAACCGACAAACCGACCGATTGAACACCCTTAGTGATCTAATCAGATTCCCAGATGGCGGTGAATTTGATTGCCCATAATCATACTCCTCTGTCTCAGGATGTGGTTGAAGTTCAGGAAACAAGATTGCTTCTCTCGTCCTTTCATACTCCCTCTGTCCCACCTTAAACTTCCTACTTCACTTTATGTCACTATTCAGTGTTCATCTTTGACCACATATTTGAATAGATATATAAATAATAATGTTATCATATTGGTATTGTTAGAATCGTCATAAGGAGTAATTTCTAAAAAGTAAACTTTTATTTTTTGATATTAAACATAGTTAAATATATTAATAGTGTAACATATTTTTTGATAATTGTGAAAAAATTCTATAAAATTTGAGGTGTCACGAAGAAAGTAATGTTTTTCGGTGAAAGTCCCCATAGATACTGTTCAAGAGGCCCATAATTTGACCAATTTTGTAATAAACTCTTTTAATTAATAAAATGATTAAGTTCTGATCAAACAAAAATTCCACATGTATCGAGGTGGGAAAGTTGAAGCTGGGGTCGCAAATCCCCCTTTTTCCTTTACAGATTTTGAACGCCCACTTTTAATTAGAAAATTTTCAAACCAATTCCAGCCATTTACCTACTGAATTTGATTCCAAACACATTTTTGTTCCACTCAACTATCATGCTTATTACGTGAGCATACTCTGTATTTGTTTGGAACCGAATTAAGGGATATTGCCGGTTGTAAAGACTAAAAGAACAATTTTAAAAGGATGAAGTGAATTTATACCCCGTCACTTGTTTAGCTAACAAATACCCCACGGACGAAAAGAATAATTTTATATAGCTAGTTCAACAAATAGCTCACAGTTTTTTTTAAAGTACACATATATCCTTTATATTTTTTGAAAGTACATATATACCCTTCATGTTTTTTTAAAGTTCACATGTACCCTCACGTTTTTTGAAAGTTTGTTGGGTAAAAGCTGTAATATTGCATTCCAATGGAATGGTAAAATCACGATTGGATGATTGTGGTAAAACTTTTCTTGGATATCGATGTGAGTCGCGTTACGTACGCTTTCCTTAAAGAGTAATTCGACCCTATTACAGCCATGGGTTACACGAATTCCCTTCGAGGATAAATCAATCGAGAATCCCTCCTTAAATTCTGAAATGACACAACTTTTCATCCTTCTAGGACAATGCAGTGAGTTAGGCATGATGCCAACACTACATCCCGTACACAATCCTTAATTCATCATCATCCTTTCAGTCAAGGAATTAGACACTACACACCACCTCCATCAGAATTATAAATAAATACGGAGATATATAGAATGATGCATTTTTTCACATAAGGATACGACAGGTTAGTCTAACCAACACAATTTTAATACTTATCCCAAAAATGTAACCTCGTAGATAGTTTTTACAAGTGTGCATTCCGCACCACCAAACTTGTTTTAACATCCCGAGTTTACAATTACTCGAATCCAATTATACTTAAATAGCTTTGTGTTTCATAAAACACCAACAATCCTCCCCCATTTAAGTATTATCCCTGATTCGGAAAATCCAACAACCAAACCAAACAAGTGCATAAATGAAAATGTCTTGAAGATTGAATTTTCACCTTAGTGAACTACACATTCCAAATATTCGAGAATCGGGGTGTCTCTAAAGATTGAACCCTTCAACCCATTTGAACACTTGAAGATAATCCACACACAAGTTCAAATACAACTCAAAAGCGTAAACTTGACACTATATAAGCCATGTGTCCCTATCCATTCATGAGTGCATACAAAGTCAAGCATGGGCTTATTGAAGCGGCTACACTTCACACATCATATAGGTGAATCTCTTTTATCATACACCTGCAAATGTACTTTGTCAAACGATTCATTAAGAAGTTAAACTTCAACCTAACATCCATGCAGGTCCAAACATAATACCTTCGGGATATGAAATCATATGTTTCAATCTCAAACAATAGGCCTTCCACATTGAATACTACTCTAACGTCGTATCAAATCAAAATTGGGTATCCCATTATCAAAGATTTAAATAGGCTTTAAACCCATCCCGATCACTGAATTATTTATCAAGTTCCCAACTAGTCACTTCGTCCAGTGTTCCGCTAGATTGCGTTGATATCTCACAAAATCAACTAAAAGTAAATCATGAGTTATTAACTCATAAATCGGCGTTATGCCTAATTAGCTTTTGGGCACAACGAAATTTTATATACCAAATTTCGTAACCATCATGCCTCTATACCAGCTGTTCTTTTATCATTCTGTACTTTACCAGCAATTGAGGTTTCCACTAATTTCCGTTTCACCCCTTCCCTGCTAATTTTCATTTCACTTCTTCCATCCCGAGTAAGGAATGGTTACATGAACACTCTAGTTTCCTTTCATTTTTCTAGAGCCAACACAATTGTATTACATTATTCTTGAATGCTGTGTTCTGATTTATTTTTCAAGAGTCAACACATCCATATTATAAAATATATATAATGTGTTTTGAATCATTGACACAAATATAAAATTTAAAAATATATATTCTTGTCAGCTCATTTATTTGAAAATAAAATTTTCAGCATTTCAGTGAAAACATAGAACACTCATCTTTATCCTTTAAGCTTTATAGTGATAAACAAAGACTGCATTTCATTAAAAAATCCATCATCATCATCATGATGCCTTTTCAAGAATACACTGCCATGTATTTGATAAATATTTCATCATTAAAATTTTCATCATCGTCATCTTATGCATAGGCTGCGCCGCCCTATCTGTATTATGCATACATATATATGTTTGTATTATGCATACATATATCATAGGTTAAAAATAAACATACACGTGATTGAATATGTGCCTATTTTATAGATACGTGTACAACTAATAGGCATTACACATCACATGTGGTTGTATGTCGAAAAATAAATCTATTGCAACAATTATATAATATAAAACATGTTTACTCCACCCTTATCCTACCAGCCAAACATAGACCAAACATAGAAATGGTAGCGATGAAGTCAACAAATTTGAATGGCATAGGTCGTATTAGCAATTTACATGAATCCCTCATTTTCCAACCAAAATCATTTATAACATTTATTATTAATTTTCTCAATGTGTCTAACTGTTTTTACATATGCAATTTATTCCCATTTTATTGCATGTATACTACGATTGTAAACTCAGGAAAGTAGTATATTCCGGTAATGTTTCTTCGTCTATGTTTGACAAAAAATAAATAATTACACCATTCAAAATTGTCAGCCAACAACATAGTTCAACTTATAAATTCTCAAAGACTTACCGGGATTATTCTGAAAATTTAAAAACTAACCGAGATGATTCTGAAAGTTGACAGGAGGAATTACGCACGGCATCCATCGCAGTCACATCATCTTTAATCAGATCCATCTACCTTAATCCTTAAGGAATTACACCACACGCTACAAACAACATCCCTCGTCCAATATCCATCCATGCATGCGCCACATGCACCACCAAACTCATCCTCCAATACGTTAAAATAATAATTATTACTCTTTAAGAATGTTGTGTAACTGTTAGTTCAGGAAATGAAACACTATAAGAGAGAAATGAGCGATTTGGCTTTTGGTAGAAGTAGAAGTAAATTTATAAAATTGTATTCTGGTAAATGTTGGTTGTTGGTGTAATGGAACTTGGATATCGATGTGAGTCGCGTTACGTACGCTTTCCTTAAAGAGTAATTCGACCCTATTACAGCCCTGGGTTACACGAATTTCCTTCGAGGATAAATCAATCGAGAATCCCTCCTGTTCTAGGCTTGAATCAGGAGAATACTTTTGAGTACCCGTGTTTTTGGTTGCTATGTATTTCTGGAAAAATCTTGTCTTTTTCCCTGGTCATGTGTGTGTTTCTTGTTTGTCTATTCTGTGTTCTTCCACATCTAACACCATGCATGTGTACGCATGTATATATAAGAAACAAATATTGTGAAGAGACACAACACTTCATTGTTCTATACCAAACAATGTAGCTATCAGAAATGTTACAAACAAATTCTGAAATGACACAACTTTTTATCCTTCTAGGACAATGCAGTGAGTTTGGCATGATGCCAACACTACATCCCGTACACAATCCTTAATTCATCCTCATCCTTTCAGTCAAGGAATTAAACACTACACACCACCTCCATCAGAATTATAAATAAATACGGAGATATATAGAATGATGCATTTTTTCACATAAGGATAAGACAGGTTAGTCTAACCAACACAATTTTAATACTTATCCCAAAAATGTAACCTCGTAGATAGTTTCTACAAGTGTGCACTCCGCACCACCAAACTTGTTTTAACATCCCGAGTTTACAATTACTCGAATCCAATTATACTTAAATAGCTTTGTGTTTCATAAAACACCAACAAAGTTCACATATACCCCCCATATTTTTCGAAAGTTCACATATACCCCCATATTTTTTAAAAGTGCACATATACCCCTATAGTCGGATACCGGCATTGAAAAACTAAGAGTTATTTGTACACTAAATAAGGAACTTGGGCATTTTCAAAAACTTGAGAAATATATGTACACTAAGCAAGAAACTGAGGGCATAAATGCATTTTACTCATTTTAAAATGTAATGGAAAGAAAAGATCGCTATGAGAAGGAAAAATTTGCAGATTTGCATTTGCAAGTGTCATATCTTGTCAATTAAAGGCATCATCTTTACACGACTTGGTAGAAAACTGTTGATTCTCATCGAATCAGTAGATTTGGTAAACATGTTTCCTCCATTTATTTGGAAGCAGCACGGATTACCAACCAAAAGAGCAGCCATATCACTTTAAACTAGAAAGAAATGCATACTCCCTCTGTCCCACCTCAATTTACAGAAAGAGGAATTGAGGTGAGAAATATGTACAGTAAAAAAGTACTGAAAAAGTAGGAAAAATCAGAATAAATTATTGTTGACAAGATTTTAAACAGTAAAATTCAAAATTGGTAATCAGTTATTTAGATTTCTTTTCCAAGCTAACCTTTCCCTCCAAAATATAAGATTTGGCTCCAAAAAATCAGATTCGGCTCCAAAATTTTATTTTTGGAGCAAAAAAAAAACAATGGGCTCCCAAAAAAAATGAAAACTACAAATTCTGAATAAACTTTCATTCTCTGCATTTCCTGCAAGTATTCTCTATAAAAGCTTTCATTGTCTGCATTCACTTCAACCTTTCCAAAAACCTAAAATTCCTTTTCCACTTTTTCCAGCACTTTTTCTAGCATTAAAAGCCCTTAGATACCTCCTCATTAAACACATTCTGGTCCCTCAAAGATCCTTATTGGGCTCTGAATGTTGGTGGGGCTGTGATGGTGGGAAGGAATCTCACAGATGAGGAAAGGCAGCAAATAGCACGTTTTTTGTTGCAGCATATCACCGTAGGAAATATCAGGCATGACCAACGAGTTCAGGCAGCAAATCAGTGGGGCTGTTATATCCAAACCATCATCACCATTTGGGCTAGAGTCAATCAACAGATAGCTGGTGGGGGAACAATATCCTCAAGATGATTGCGACATGGAAGACCATGCCCAATGAAAAACCCAATCGACACAGCAGCATTGATGGATATACCTCTCCCAAAGCGAAGAACCTACCGGTCAATCGCTACTGCTCTATATATTAGCAAGAGTACCATTCATCAGGCTGTGATAAACAAGGAAATCAGGAGCCATACCAATGCAGTTCATCTATTCTTATCAACAACAGCCAAGCTAAGGAGAATGGAATGGTGTTTATCAAGGATAGAATGCAACATGCAATTCAAAGACATGCATAACATCATTCACATTGATGAGAAGTGGTTCTACCTCACTGACCACAAGGTACTTACTTGCCCCTGAAGAACCTGAACCATATGGAACACAACATAACAAGCATTACATACCCAAGTTGATGTTCTTATGTGCAGTTTGTAGGCCTATATTTGACCACGAGGGAAATTGTATCTTTGATGGTAAAGTAGGTGTCTTTCCTTACACTGAATATGTTGTTGCCAAAAAAACAGTATCAATAGGCCTAGGGGAACCTTTGTTTTAACACCAATTAAGAAGGTTAATAGGGAATGGCCTAGGAAGAAACTTATTTATGATGTCATCCCTGCAATTAAAGCTAAGTGGCCAGCTTCGTTAAGCAAACAAATCTCAATACAACAAGACAATGCCCCATCCCATACACTATCCAATGACCCTGAGTTCTTAGCAGCTGCAAATTCAGATGGTTTTACAATTAAAATGGTGTGCCAACCAGCTAGGTCACCAGATTTAAACATCCTAGACCTGGGGGTTTTTGCCACCATTCAAAGCTTACAGCATGAAACCCCTAGCACAGACTTAGAGGGACTTCTACAGGCTGTATACAATGCTTTCGAAAGAGAGGATCCGGGAAAAAATGACCTGATTTTCTTATCTTTGCAAAATGTGATGATTGAAATCATGAAGGATAAGGGGGGAAATAACTTTAAAATGCCACATGTGGGTAAGCAAAGACTGATTAGGCTGGGGATTTTGCCAAAAAAATTGATTGTGGATCCTGAAATTGTGAGGAAATGTTTGGAAGACCTGATTGCTGATGGAATGACTACACAAGTTCAAGATCTCATGCTGAGCATGGAAATGGGCTGAAAAAGTTTGGCATGGAAAATATTTTGTAGGGTTATACTTGGAAATCTGTATAAACATGCATTTTGGTTTTCATAGTCATGTTTAAGGTGCAACTTTGTAAAATAGGGTTTGTATTTCCCCTGTTTGATTTTGGATGTAAAACCAGTTTGTATGAATAAATGAATGCATTTCCTATTTCAAAAACACCAAGTCTAAGATTGAAACAATCACAGGACTGAAGCCACAAATATTAGTTTGGCACACTACATTTTAATGCAAATTACAAAACCACATCATTACGCATCGAAAGGGATTTGAATCAACAAAACCAGGTTGCGTTCAGTGATTTTTTTCAATCATTTTTCATCATTATTAATAGTCTTCCAGAACTCAAAGTCATTAGAATAGTACATCCGAGGCTGTTTTCAAATCATATGAATGCCCCGCCAAGATCAAATCAGTTTCTTAACTGATAGGCATGACTGCATAACACAACAATCATACATCACAGCTTCATCATCGATTATGACCTATTGTATCTACTGTGGCTCAATTAATATAATTGCAACCCGATCACACTGCCCCGCCAAGAACAGCCAAGTCTTTAAACCCAACCGCATGGCTGCAATGTGTCGGTCACAACCTTACCATCTCACAACCTTACCATATCCAACGCTCTATGTTAGACACTTACCGAAAGGAATGAAACACATAAAACGAAGCATGTAGTAAAATAGAAATGCAGAAAACTATTAGTCCAGACAGTCACACACGACTATATCACAGGTAAAAAAATATTAGTCCAGACAGTCCCACACGACTGTATAACAAATCAAACAACAGCAATCCACATAACAACATTCCACAAAATATATTACCAGTCCAGGAACAAAAAATCAGATGAGAATGTCAGGTAATACATAAAATGCAGTGCATAACATAACACGAATAGAACAGTTAGTATTAATATATGTCATCATAAGTATTTAACCAAATGCTCGCAAAGGTTAATCATTGGATTTGCTAGTTCCGTCATCCACCACCTGCACAGAAAATTTAATTATTACAAATGAATGAAAGTCAAGAGTGCCATAATAACAAGAATTAACTATAGCTAAAAGGCAAGGTGCAACCTTAAGTAGTGCCTTCAAGCTGATTTTGGGAGGGTTTCCCTTTCTCAGCTCGGACGGCACATACCCTTCAGGTTTTGGCATATTCTCCCAATAGGCTATATCATCAAGAACATCTTGGGGAAAATTACGCAAGGATCATTTCTTCTAGCCTTCAGTCATCTCTTTTTAGGCCAATTCCCGTGAAAATAGCATGAACCATATTCATAGAATCCAGGTTCACCAAACTTGATGTTGCGATAATCCGTAACACCTTCAAGGTTTAGAAACAATTATGTATTTTCCCAACTCTTCTTATCAAGTACAAAACCATCATCAGGGGCGTCGACAGATTCCGAAGGATGCTCAACCTCAGAACAATCAACAGGGGTCTCCAGGGACCATGGAGTCCACTCAACAAAGTTGATTGGACTGAAATGAGTGGCTATCGGAATATCTGAATCAGACATAGATCCCCAAAATGAATGTGAATCACACCCTTTTCAGTGTCCATCAGCACCTTGGAGCTTGAAGCTCCAGCACATGAGAGGGACAAGTGATTGGGCTCATCACTAGGTGTACTCATTAAAAAGAGTAGTGGCTGTGATGGTAGACAAGAGGTTATCCAAAAAAAGGTGTACACATTAGTTAATACCCAGAGAAATGAAATCAGAAACTCATATATGCATAGGGCCACAGCATACAAACTGAAACGAACTCATCAAATTACAACACCAGCATACAAATCGTATAAACAGGGTCATCAAACACACGAGTCAGTTAACACCAGTAAACGGGGGACTACACTTCAGTTAATACCCAAAGAAATGAAATCAGAAACTCAAATATGCATAGGGTCACAGCATACAAACTGAAACGAACTCATCAAATTACAACACCAGCATACAAATCATATAAACAGGGTCATCAAACACACGAGTCAGTTAACACCAGTAAACAGGGGACTACACTTCAGTTAATACCCAAAGAAATGGAATAAAAAACTCAGATATACATAGGGCCATAGCATACAAACTGAAACGAACTCATCAAATTACAGCACCAGCATACAAATCGTATAAACAGGGTCATCAGACACACGAGTTAGTTAACGCCAGTAAACAGGGGACTACACTTCAGTTAATACCCAAAGAAATGGAACCAGAAACTCAGATATGCATAGGGCCACATCATACAAACTGAAACGAACTCATCAAATTACAACACCAATATACAAATCGTATAAACAGGGTCATCAAACATGCGAGTCAGTTAACACCAGTAAACAGGGGACTACACTTTAGTTAATACCCAAAGAAATGAAATCAGGAACTCGGATAAGAATATGGCCACAACATACAAAGTGAAACAAACTCATCAAATTACAACACCAGCATACAAATCGTTTGAAAGGGTCATCAAATATACGAGTCAGTCAAGAATAATAAGAATTATTTGTTCAAAAACTGTTTCCGTATATAGATCTACGGAAACCCTAACCCAAAAATTAAGAAAAATGAAAAATCAATTATGGAAATAGCCAAGCATGAGGTAGACCTCATCAAACCCAGGCTAGCACAATCGATGCTCGGCAGGGGTATACAAACCCAAGGGTTTGAAAACCCCTCTACAAACACATTAAAAACACAAACGAGTAAAAATAAAACCATTTTCTCTGTTCGCAAAAACATTAATCTTTCAGATCTATGCAAACCCTAACTTGAAAATGAGAAAACTTGCAAAACTTCGAACAAAAAGTAAAAAAAATATCCATAACCAAGGCTATCAAACCCGAAATGACACAATCCGAGCGTTCATGGCGCTTCGGGAAACCAAGGGTTTCACAAACCCGGTTTCAAAATTGAACAAATTTGGAAAATTTGTGAGCACGAGAAGCTGGATATGAGGAAAGAATCAGAATACGTGCGAAAATAGGGTGAGATTCGGACCTGTGATGAGGTGGAGGAAGCGTTTCAGAATATGAATCAAGAGGTTTTTTGAGAGAACTGAAAGAAAAGGATTTGGAATTTCTGAGGAGCCAAAGGGAGAGGTAAAGACGAGAGCCTTGGATGCTGTGATGTTTGAGACAGTCGAGATGATAAGATTTGGTGTTTTTGAGAGAACATCTCTCCCATTAACCAACGCATAGACATTCAAATTTCTAAACCAATATCCATTTGTCAAGCCCATGTCCATTATCCCCTAAATCAAGCCTTATTAAGCCCATGTCCATTTGTTATTTAAGTAAAAAATGAAGGCAATTTGGTAATTTTGACTCAAGTCAACTAGGTCATTTTTGACAAAATTAGAAATAACAATTTGAGCTGGAACAGACCAATTAAGAAAGTGTGCCGTTTGAGATGGGACGAAGGGAGTACTTTATAATGGAAGGCAAATTAAAAATCTATATAAATATAGCTCTTTCATTTCATCAAGCTCTGACCTCTCTGACAACAAAGAATCTAAATAACAGAAGCAGATGGAATTCTTCGATTGCTTGAAAAGAGTCATAAATCAAAAGGGCAGAATCCTAAGCAAACACACAAAAAGCTACAAGAATCAAAACTCAAGACTTGGCAGGGAAGACCCTGACATTATCAAGAACAGGTCCACAGAGAGTCCCATAGTCATCAGCCCTGGTATGGTAAAAGGAGCTGTAGAATGTAAGCCTGGTCCTGAGGGAAACGGCTGTGAATTTAAACGCAGCAGTCTTGAACTCACCCTTCCCTGTGGACTGGAAGGGCACTTTGAGGGTATCACCAGCAGCAAATGCCTCCACCATCATCGATCCGTGGCACCCGTTCTTGGCGTCGCCTATGTTGAACATCACGTTGTACACCTTCTTAGGGACAGTTCGGAGGATCTGTGCAATGGCGCTCTCCCTACCCGCTACCAGCTCCACAGCTGCGTAACCGCTGGGGACATTGAAGTGAGCTTTGTCGATGAACTTCACCGCCTTGAGTGATTCAATGAGCCATCCCGGAAGCGGGGACGTTCTGTCTTCCTGCTTCGGAGGTAGAAGCACCCCATTGGAGGAGTTCACCAGCCGATGAGGACCCTCCTCGAAATTACCATTCTTGGCCAAGTTCACTGCAAAACATTATCAGCAATTGTACTAGCCTTGTTGACAATCTGTAGGCAATAACGAGAAATCGTACCTCTGGTGGGCCTTGGGGGGTAGAGTTCTTTGATGGCAACAGCATCCAGAAGCGGGCCGCAGGTGGGATTTTCTTGAAGGCCGGGATTGTGGAAGGTGATTTTCACAGAGTTGGAGGTGGCCAGGAACCCCCAGGCTATGGTATCGCCGCCGTTGCTGCTGTACAGAGTTTGCAGAGGAATATCCCCTGTTTGACCAGGCACGGACACCCTCAAGACCTCATCTTGAGCACAAGTTCTTGAGGCTCCAAATGTGAGAGCGTAAAGGCTTCCATTTTTAACAGCAACTGTCTGGGATATGGTGGCCTCATTCCCCAGCCTGACAGCATGAACACCATGAGACACTGCAAAGAACATCCCACCGGGTTGTGGCCCTCCATGGATGTAATCAACCAACCCAGAAATCTCCCATTTGGGCAGTGCGTGTTTCCCTATCAGGGCTGTTTTCTTAATGGCGCCTGCCTTTGGTGCTTCTTCAAAGTTCCCATTTGGAAGGAGCCCTATAATTAAGCAGTAGAAGATAGATAAATCACATTGTTCAAACTTAAAAGATTATAGCTTTACCACAGTATAATGCTAAAGTAATTGAACCCCATCAACACAAATTCCAAATACAAGAAAGAGATAACCACAAGTGTAGATCTAGCTAAAGAAAAACAAATAAAAGGACAAGAAAAAGAAGCAGGATGTAAAGCTACTGTCAGAAGTGCATTGCTGCTCACCTTCTAGAGGAGGAGGATTCTTTGGAGCAGATGAAGCTGTGGTTATTAGGAGCATGAGGAGAGGGAGCACGAGGATAATCTGAAGAGCCATTTTGTGAAGAAGGTTGTGTGAAAACAGAAGAGCAGGTGAGGACTTAAGAATTGGTAGGGGAGCTCTACATACAATATATATAGGGAAGAAGAAGAGCATTGAATTTATAGTGCAGAGTGCAGAGTGCAGAGTGCAGAGTGCAGAGAGGGGGCAGATGGAAGTGAATAAGAGAGTGAAGAGAAGTTTCCCCACAAGAGCAGACCCTGATGATATTGTCTGCTGGTCATAAACAGTTCTCAATTAGAAAATGTGAGCTTTCTCCACAATCCATGGCAATCCACTTTATCTGACCCTTCCATCCCCAATCCATCCCCAACGTAACTCTTAGCTTTGCACCCTGCTTCCTTTTCCTACAGTGTTGAAACATATCTGCAACTATTTCATGAATTTCATTTAATTTTTTCTATCTCACTCATTAATTATATTTTTAATATTTAATTTAAATAAATTTATTCTCAAATAAATTAAATTGTGAAATTTAATAGTAATACATTTATAATTTTTTAATTAAATTTCATTTTAAAAATTTTCATATTTAAAATTAATTTCAATTTTAAAAATTTATTTTATGAACAAAAATTAAAATGAATCATTTTTTAAAAGAATGTAATTTAAAATTTTAAAATGAACCAAAATTTAATTTCAATATTTTAAAATAAAAATCAGAATTTTTGAGCCTTTATTTCCATTTTTTCCAATTTTTGAAAATCAAAGTTCAAAAATCTAAAATGCAGCTTTTAAGAAAAAAAACAGTTTCAGTTGGGACACATGGCACCACATGTGGGCCATGTGTCACAATCAGTCAATAAAATTCTTTTTTTAAAAAAAAGGTCCAACAACTACATGCCATGTGGCCCAATAAGGGCGTGACACATGGCACGCTGGGAATGTCAGTTCTCAGCCAGTTCCACTATCAGCCAACCACAGTTCCCAATTTATTATATAATAAACTACTATTCATTTATAATGTACATTTTCACTTATAATATTATTAAACTTTTAATGTATGATATAATAAATATTATCAATTTTGAAGTATACTTTTAGATTTTTTTTTGGAGATATAGACGGGGTGAGTAAAATGAATTTAATGTGGGTATAAAGCTTAAGTGGGTAATGGGACGTGGTGGATTTTAGATAATACCCATTGAGTCGGGGTGAATTTTAATGTTATACCCACCATGGGTAATGAGGCGGGTACGGTTATGAAAATTTTAGGTAAGCATGAGTATAGAGGTACCGTAATTCAAACCCGCCCCACCCCATTGACATCCCTACCATCATTGGGCAGTTTCACTTTTTTTGAACCACTTTAGAACCCCCATTGTGGAGTTCCAAAGTTCCCACTTCGGTTCCAGAGTGGTTCTAGTTCCCAATTGGAACCGCTCCAGAACCACCATTGTACATGCTCTTAATGGGAATAAATACATTTAAAACTTTAAATTTAGTTCGAAAGTATCAATATAACCCTGTAATTTCAGAAAATATTAATTTAACCCCAACTAATTATTGTATGTATCAATCTAACCCTAACTTTCAAAAGTTTGTGCTAATATAGGCAAACTCCTTAATTCTGGCATTGACCTATGAACTTCCGACAATGACAAGCAATGAAAAGATAGAAATACCCTTTAACCAAGAAGAAAAATCGATGAGCAGAAACCCACTGCCGAAAAAGCCACCCCACCAACTCAGCACCGCTCTCCAACCTCACTATGAGAAAAAGACTGAAAAAAATACCCACGGGTGTATCCCAGTGGTTGGGAGTTGGGTGTGTATTGGATGCAACCCAGGTTCGAAACTCGACAGCGGCAGTGTGGGGAGTTCTTGCTTTGCAAGGCTCCCTTGTGCGCACCGAGTCTATGGATCGACCTAATGTTCCTGGTGCTGGGCTACCGTGATTTACCTCTTATACGATGGCCGTGGTGTTGGTTAGTATGGGCTGCTGAGGGCGAGCGGTGATCGCCTTTGGAGAAAAAGACTGAAAAAACACCATTTTACTTTTCCAAGTAGCATAAAAGAGGTGAAATCGAAAACCAACCCACCTAACATCTCCATTTAAATAGCAATAAAATCCAACCGAGGATTCAAGAAACTCAAAGAACAAACAAAAAGAGGGGATGGATTCAAGAAACTAAGGCACGAGCAGTGGTGATCTCTTAAAATTAAAATACCATTTTAAAGAATGAAAATTATTATAGTAGTGGTCTCTTAACAAGAAATCACTCAAGAGTCTCTTGCTAAGAGACCATTTAAGAGATCGCGAGTGGGGTCAAAATCTGACCAAGCCACATGGTCCAGGGCCGCTGAAAAATGGCCTATTTTTTTGTCCGTTAGGGACACGTGTTTCCCTCTGAGTGGGCCACATGTCCCACTAAGTTGCTGCAATTTTTTAAAAATTTTCTGGTACAGACAAGTGTCACCCAGGGATTGAGCCAGTGTTCGCAATGGCTTTTTTATGATGTGGGGGTTGAAATTCAAATCAGGGGAACACGTGTCCCAATCAGAAGGTGACACGTGTCCCTTACAAGGGCTGTTAACTGCCATTTTTTTGAATGGGACACTGGTGGCGACATGTGTCCCAACCGTATTTTTTTGAAAATTTTTCCAATTTTTTTAAAATTTCAATTTAATTTTTTTTGTTCCATCTACCTCCACTTTTTTCCTATGAATATAGATGATTTCAACTCATTTCATCACACTACTTCCAATTCCAATACTTTGACCTCACTAATTAATCTTCCACATTGTAACTCATTTCATCACACTACTTCACAATTTTTATGTTTTTATAATAATTTTTTTTAAGTGAAACCACCTGTGATGGTGAGGGGTTAGGCAGACCCCTACCTGTTTATTAAATAAGAAGAAATAGGTATACTCAGAGAGGGGGACATAAAACCTTACCTCGGAAGATATCTAATGATCTTTGATGTCTATAACAAAACCTGTAGCTATCCTAAAAGATCAATTCGATACCAATAAGTAGAAGCGGCTAAAACCACAGTAGATAGTTAACCTATTACCCTAGTCTAACATGGGGAGTTCCTTCCGCGTCAAGCTGTACTTTTCCAGCAACCAAAGAGGGTAAATCTGCATAATCATAAAAGTTATTTACCTGATTACGAGTTGCCAGTTTAGCTAGTGAATCTACTGGAGTGTTTGCCTCTCTGAAGATGTGATTCAGGGAATAGTTAACTCCAGCAAGGAGGTTGCGTGTCTCCCTGATTGTTGGCAGAAGTTTCCAAGGTATCTTTAGTTGATGTTGTAGCATCCCAATCAGGTTACCTGAGTCAGATTCAATTTCCACCATTGTGATGCGTCTGTTACGAACAAGGAGAACACCATGAAGAAGAGCAATGGCTTCGGCATGCAATACTAAATCAGCCGAGATAGTTTTGGCAAGAGCAGCTGTAACTTTGCCAACATTATCTCTGATTATGCAACTAATGCCGGCCGTGCCGTTTTGAGTAAAGGAGCCATCAGTGTTGAGTTTGAACGCTGCGGGAAAAGACCATTTGCATAATCTGGGAGGTTTCTGGGTAGAGGGTTTATGGCTGAACAGTGTAGGAGTGGGAGTGAATGCCCATTTGATGTTCATTTTGAAAGCTAAAACTGTGTCATTAATGTGGAATAAGATTCTTTTAAAAATGCTTATGACATCAGGTTTGGTACCATCGAAAGTGAAGGCGCAACGGGCACACCACAGGTGCCAGTTAACCACACAAGGAATGATACGGATCAGTGTAGCAGGGAGTTCATTAAAGGACGATGTATTCCAGTAGAAATAAAACCTATCCCACAGGAGTTGGAAAGTAATACAAGGAATGTTAAAGACTAAATTTACCAGATTCCAGATTTTGTTAACCTCCGGACATGAGTTAAAACAGTGATGGAGAGTTTCTGAGTTATTGAAACAGAAACAGCATCGTGACGGTAGGTGAAAAAGGAAGTCCTCTAAGGAGTTTCCAGTTAAATAAACTGATTTTCTTTGGTAGAAGTGTTGACCAGAGATGGGTGAAGGAGGGGATCTTTGTTTTCTTCTTCCTAACCAAATCGTAAGCTGATTTGATCGAGAAGGCGCCAGATTGGGTAGGTTTCTATATGATAGTGTTCGCATAACTTGGGAATAGTTTATATTCCCGATCCAAGTTTTGGCAGATGTGATCTGGGAGGAAATTCCTGATTTGATCGGAAAAGGAGGCTTTGTGTTTTATATCTTCTGCCACTGTCAAGTTGGGGTGAGGGTATTCTGAGGGATCGAGTAGATAATCAGTAAGGGCACCCATGGAAGTCCAGTTCGAATCCCAGAAAGAAATTGAACCAGAACCGATGATGACTTTTGTGTTACTGATGGCTGTAAGATTAGATTCTTTGATTCTCTTCCAAGTTCTGGAGGTTTTGTGGTTATCATTCATAGACCACATGGTTTTGGCCCATGTAGAGTATCCTACCTGCAGTTTCCACCACAGTTTGAGGGAGAATGAGTCAATTAAAGTGTTCAAATTTATGAAATTTAGACCATTTTCCTATGTAGGAAAACAAAGATTGATATAAGATTTCCAGATTCCGTGTTTGTGTGTTTTGTCCGAGTTATTATTCCAAAAAAACTTAGCCAGGGTTTTGTGTATTTGAGTGATAGTGTGCGTGGTTGGCTTCAGGACTGTTAAGAGATGGATTGACATTGAGGACAAAACATGCCTGATTAGAGTAGCCCTTCCCGCAGGGGATAGAAGTTTATTTTGCCATGTGTTGATTTTGTTTTGGATTGCTAGGAGCATAGGTTGGAAGTGGCTGTTTTTTACCCTTCCAGTGAAAATGGGGCAGCCTAAATATTTGAAAGGTGTGCTACCTGCCATCATATTAGTCTCTTTTGGATTCGATTAATGATTCTGTTAGGTGTAGATTTAGATATGTAAAATGTCGATTTTTCAAAATTAACTTTTTGTCCTGAAGCCAACTCATAAGATTTCAGGAAGTTCTGAATTGTTTGAATTCCTTGTTTGGTGTATTTCAGAAAGATAACCGTGTCGTCAGCGTAGGAAAGGTGTGAGGATGATCTCATCCCTTGGGGAAGCTTATATGGTTGAATATTCCCATACTTATATAAAAAATTAAGGTTTTGGGAGAAAGCTTCACCCATCAGTATAAAAAGTAGAGGAGAAAGTGGGTCCCCCTGTTTTAAACCTCTACTAGCCTGGAAAAAGCCACAAGATTTACCGTTTACCAGTATGGTAAAGTGAGCAGATCTGATGTTACTCATAATTAGAGCAACTTGGGAGCTGGAGAAACCTTGTTTGAGGAGGGTATTGGCTAGGAATGTCCATGAAACTCTGTCGAAAGCTTTCATCATATCCAGTTTGATTATCATATTTAGGCTCTTGTTTTGTTTATGTAGATGGTTAGATAATTCTTGCATTAGGAGGATATTATCCGCAATCTCCCTTCTAGGTATAAATGCAGATTTTTCTGGGCTTATAATGGAATCTAGGTAGGTTTTAAGCCTTGAGGAGATTAATTTGGAGAAGATTTTGTTGGAGAAGTTACAAAGGCTTATAGGCCTGTAGTCTTTGAAAGAGGACCAGACATCTTTTTTGGGGATGAGGACTATATTAGTTGCAGAAATGGCTTTGGGGATATCCCAGCCTGAGAAGAAATCATCCACTGCCAGTAAAACATCATCTTTTATAATGTCCCAGCAATGATGATAGAAGAAGCCAGAGAAACCATCCGGACCAGGGGCTGAGTGGATATTCATATTTTTGACTACATTAGTTAGCTCCTCCATGTCAACTTTTTAAAGTAGATTATGGTTCATTTCGTTTGTTACAATTTTTGGAACGTTCTCCAGTATCCAGGAGGCATTAGCACCGGATGGATCTTGGGGTTCTGCAGTGAGGAGGTTAGAGAAGAAGTTAACCGCTTCTCTTTCAATGTCAGCTATGTTATCTAGCCAGTTCCCATCCTCATTTTTTATTAAAGAAATTGTTTGTCTTTTATGTTTGTTGGAGATTGAATGGTGGAAGAATTTAGAGTTCACATCTCCTTCTTTCATCCATTTCAATCGGGATTTTTGTTTGAGGAATGTTTCTTGGTTCTTAAGAGCTAGTCGTAGCTTGGCCTTAGCTAAATTTAGGGCTTGTATGGAAGTGTTGGATTCAGACTGTTGTAAATCTTTTTCAGCATTCAGCACTAGTTCTTCACAGTGTAGAACTGCATCGAAGACATTACCAAAAACAGTTTTGTTCCAAGATTTGAGAGCCTGTTTTAGGATTTTAAGCTTAAATATTAATTTTTTCATCCCTTTTAGTGTGGTGTGAGTGTTCCAAGAGTCCTCCACAAGCTTCATTAATGTAGGGTGGTTTGCCCAACATTCTTGAAATTTGAAGGGCCTAGGAGATGTGGTAGAGGGTATGTGTGCTACAGATAGGATCAGGGGAGTGTGATCCGACCCCTCTCTGGAAAGGGTTTTGATTTTCGAATTGGGGAAGTTAGACCACCAAAGGTTATTGGATACGTCTCTATCTAGATGTTTCCAAACCCTCCCCTTAGTTCTCATTCTGGTCCAGGTGAATAGACTGCCAGAAGTTGGTAATTCAGAAAAGTTATTGGAGTTAAGGAAGTAGTTGAAATTCCTTATGCTGTTTTGGTTAGGAATTGAGTTGCCCAGATATTCCTTAGTTTTTTATATGACATTAAAGTCTCCTATTAAGCATAAAGGTTCATTTTTTAGGGGTGCCAAAACTTGCCACAGTTTGTTCCTTTCAAGGATTGTGTGCTTAGCATATATAAAGCCAACCTGACAATCAGTTGAGAGAGTGGATGATTTGATTTTTACTAAAGTTAACTGATCTTCGACTAAGATTGTGTCTACAGTAATTTCCTCATCCCACATTAACCAGATTTTGTTTACTGAATTGGAATAAGATTTACTGAATCCCAACTCCCTGGAGATATTTTGGATCATATCAGGGCTTAGCATGGGTTCAATGAGGGCGCAGATTGTAATTGAGTTGTGTCTTTTAATGTTCTTTAGATGGATTTTGATGGGATTGTTGCCTATTCCTCTAATATTCCATGCACATATATTGAGACTAATCATGGATATGTCTTGGATGGGGATAAAGAGGAACGGGTGAATACCATTTTTGGAGTGGAGGTATAATCCTTTTTAGTGTATTTCCTCTGTTTAATTTTGGGCTCTGTCTGGTTGAGATTGAGGATTTTGGTTAGTCTGGCATGTTCCATTCTTAGATTAGCTTTTATTTATTCTAATGGAAGATTCGATTGTACCTCCAATGTTTTCTGCTGTTTTGTGGAGGTATCAATGTTAATCCAGTCCAGTGGTTTGAAAGTTAAAAGCTTGGGTGGTAAAGGGGGGGGGGTTACTTATTGTTGTTTCTGAAGGGGAGTGGAATTCCGTCTGGATCAAGTTGTTTAGGATATCTATTTGGGGATTCATGTATGTTGTGTTTAAATCCCTGCTTGTTTCTATAAACTGCATAGGTGGTTCAGGAGGGGAAGCCTGCTTGGGGTCAGGGGTTGAAGTTACGTTTTCTAATGGAATACTGTTATGGAGTTTACCATTTGATTTCTCCAAGTCAGTGCTGTTATTCTTGAGCTGAGTTGTGTTCAGAGTAGGAGGGTTCAGGGAGGATTGGCTCTTGTCGATTTGTGATGGTAGATATGGGAGAGCATTTGCGGGGCCACTGTTGACAATATGGTATAAGGAGGATGAGACTAAAGTGTTCCCTGAGTTATCAGCCAAATCAGTAGCTAGCAATTGAATATCCGAGGGCAAAACAGAGTTAGCAGGAAACTGAGTTTGAGAGGGAACCCGTGATCCTTGTCCAAGGATCGAGACTTCTAAACTTGTTCCTTTATCCTTCAGAGAGTGGTTTGGAACCTGAGAATTCTGCTGAGAGATGTTATCTGAATGCTGCTTAGGAATGTACTGAGTCTTAGAAGTTTGGAAACTAGTGGAAGAGGCACCATTCCCTTTACCTCTGATTCTTCCCTATTCATCAGTGGGAATGGATTTGTTACCTTCTCTGATTGGATTACCTTGTGGTTTCCAAGGGGAGAATCTTGAAATTTTTTTTCCAGCCTGCAAACTGTATCTAAGTGTCCGAGTTTAAGGCAGTTAGAGCAGTAGAAAGGAACACCCTCATACTCAATGTACTGCCAGAAACCAACATCTCTAAAACTAAGCCAAATACGTTCATGTCTTGGTTTAGTGACATCTATCTCAACACAGATCCTAGCTACATGAGGTCTAGTTCTATTGATTGAAGCTCTGTCTACCCGGATTGGAGTCCCAATGATGTTCCCCACAGACATCAAGACATTATAATCAAAGAATTGTTGCGGTAGCCCATACAGTGAAATCCATATTGGAACAATTGGGGAGTCAGCATTAGGGTTAAAGTTAGGAACCCATTTGGTGATTCTAATTGAGTAAGACCCAAAATTCTAAATTTTGTGCAGCCAACATCGATAATAATCATCAGGAACTGTGAAGGATATCAGAACCTGTTTGTTGTCCAAGAGGGTGATGCTGTTTGGACCTTTGAAACCGGCTGTGTGGAAGTCTTTCCGGAGCTTTTCCAATTGCGGTCGGCTGCGCACAAATTTCCCGATCAAGGTCCATTTGAGGGGAGCTTCCAGTTTGATGCATTCCTCCTCCGTGAAGTGGAGGCCCGGCTCTCCCAAATGATCGATTTTAGCTTTGGGGACTAAGGGAGAGTTCAGAGCCACCATAGGGTTTAGTAGTGGGAGGTTGAGCGCTTCTCGAAGTTCTTGGTTCACAGCTTGGGCATATGAGATCGGGAGCTTTGGGCTGAGATGCGGTGGCTCCGCCATTTGGCGGTGCCGGAGAAAGGTGAAGGCTAGAGCTCAGATGGAAGAAATGGTCGCACACTCAGTGTGTGTTTTCGTACGCAGTGTTAATCGTAACACTTTTTTGCATTATGTTTTTATAATAATTTTTAAAAAAATATGAAATTCTCTTATTAATTATTTTTTAATTTCATTTTAATAATTTATTTTTAAAAATTTTAATTTTTTACAATGAAGCAAGATATTGACAAGAACGAGAAAATTAATTAATTAACATATTTTAAAAAAACAAAATTATATTTTAATTATTAAAAAAATATATTAAATTTTACATTCGACTTATTTTAGGTGGATAAATTTATTTAAAATAAAATTTAATGATCTACTTAATGAGTATGATAGAGAAAATTAAGTGGGTTCCATGAATTTTTTTTAAATTGGGTAATAACTCAAATGAGCCCCCAAAAAATCCCTCCCCCCCCCTTGCCCTGGTGGGAATTGAACCCATGACCTCATGGTAATAACACTAGACTTCAACCACTAGGCTAACATTCAATTCTAAAATGATCTCTTGCAATTGTAAAAAAAAAAGAAATTATCTTTTAAGTGATATCTTAATATGAGGTAAAAGAGAAAAAATAAATATATTCTCTTAATTGATAAGAGACCGCTACCCATTTGTACCCGTGCCCGTGGCCTTAAAGAACAAACAAAAATCGCACCTAACATCTCCATTGAAATAGCAACTCAACTTCAACCCACCTAACATCTCCATTAAAATATTAACTCAAATCCAACCAAGGATTCAAGAAGCTCAAAGAACAAACAAAAAGAGGGGATAAAGGTTTTCAGTCGCCGTGAGGGAGACACCTCCTCCTCCTCATCCTTCGCTAACTGCACCGCCGCCGCCATATGGGGTCCCTTCACCGGAGCCGAGAACTGCCCCAAATTAACGACCTTCGCATCCTCCAAATCCTTCACGCACCCGGATCCCAAACCCGACAACCTGTTTACCCACTTTGCAAGCCAGTTCCCCGGGAGGTTTTGACAGGGGATAATCGTTCCCGAAACCTCGAGATGCCGGTCCCAGATGGAGGAAACGTCCACCGAGAGAAGACGGGCCATTTGGGTATCAAAGCAGGTCTAGGATTGTGCCGCCACCAAGAAGCCGTCTTACTCCGCTGCGTATGGTGGCAGGATGATGTCTTCTACTATTGGGGAGAAGAAAGTTACAGTTATGAAGAGGTTGAATGCTTCTTCAGCGAGAGAATGAATACCTCTTCGGCGAGAGAATGAATACCTCTTCGGCGAGAGAAGAGGCTGAATGCTTTGATGTTCATTTTTAACAAGAGCAAAATGGTATTTTCAACAAAGTTCGACCATTAAATGGTTGCCTAAAAAGTCAGTCCATTCAACCGTTACTTTGACATTTTTTGAATGGGCAGGGAATATATTGACATATTTATGCATTAAGAAAAAAAACCTATTTGGTCTCCTAACGGTCTCATTACTGTACTCTGTGTGCGATCAACGTGCGATTTCACGCAGTCGTCTTTCTTCTTCTTCACCTCCATTTCTAATTGCTACTGATTCTACCCAATTCTCGCTGATACGAATTCATTATTTGCTTGTTAGACACATCGGCGGACGATAATGGCGTCGCCGACGCCTCTTCTGCCTCCGGAACCTAACCCTAAGCCACTGGTAGCTCGAAGCTTTGCCCAAGCTCTCAACACAAAACAACCCCCCCTCCTCTCATCCCTTCCGGATACCCCTAACCTACACCCGACAACAGAATACAAAGGAAAGATAGCATATATACTCCCTCCCGAAGAGGGAGAAATCCTAGCCTCACACTATCAGAACGCCCTCGTCGGGAAGTTCATCAGAGGGAAACCGCAGATGGAATCGCTACAGCAGTCCTTTAAATCAATAGGTTTTAAGTCGAAATTTCAAATTGGTTCTATTGATTATCGTCACGTTTTGATTCGATTTCAGGAAAATGAAGACTACCAAAGGTGCTGGATGAAGGGACAGTGGTCAATACAAGGTTACACAATGAAGATGCAGAAATGGACACCAGATTTCTCCCCATCAGTTGAATCTTCGATAGTACCAGTCTGGGTAACATTTCATAAACTACCACTTCATTTTTATAACAACTCTGCTATAATTGGAATCAGTAGCCAGGTTGGAAGGTTTCTTAAGATGGATGCTGCAACAATGGCTTTAACTAGACCTTCAGCAATTAAAGTTTGTGTAGAAATAGATTTGTTAGCTCAGCTTCCTAAATCAATTATGGTAGGAATAGGAAATAAGGTAGCTGAATATCCAATTGAGTATGAGGAATTGCCAACATATTGCTCTCACTGCAAAATAATTGGCCATAGTAACACAAGCTGCAACTTTCTACATCCTAATCTGAGGAAAATAGCTAATAAGAAGTTAGAAAATACTGACACTATAAAGCAGAAAACAGGCTCTCACCCAACAGAAACTAACTTGGGAGGAACATCAGCTTTAACAGTTTCACAAAAGTAAAAGGATGTTCAGAACCAAACAATAAACACAGGAATCTTAACTGACAGCAACATAAATTTCTTTAAGGTAAGCCATAGGAAACGAAATGGTCCATTTTATTCACTAGATGATATATCCAAGCCAATAACCACATCCATTTGGAGAAAAAAGAACCACTCCCCTATCCACTCCCCCACAATGGAAAAGGAAACAAATAAGAACACAGTTACAATCTCTAATGCCTTCCAATCCTTGGAAGACAGTGATGATGAACAGGTAGGGGAAGGTGCAGAGATCTTCCATGAAACAGTTGAGTCACAGGAAGTTACATTATCTATTGATATTAATACTAACCAAAATAACTCCCCTGTGTTTCTAAAAGAACAAGTTCAAAGGGAGTTGGAAGAGAAAGCACAAAAAGAGTCAGCTGAAGGAAGCTCCAGCATAGAGGATGAACTGAAAGAAATAACGGCAGAAACCTCTGAGATGGTAAGTCTGGAGAAAGAAAGTGAGCAACCACAGGCTCAGGTAAGACCCTCACAACAGAATACCTCAACTGTGATTACTAATAATATTGGTAAGTCAGGAGAAAAAGGTAAAAACTCAGCTAAGACTAGTAGAAATCTCAGATCAACACAAAAAGCCAACCCCAAAATTTTTAAATGATAACACACACCATAATTGGGAATGTATTAGTGTGGAATGTAAGGGGAGTTGGTACCTCAATAGATAGACTTAAGATACTGAAACAAAAACATAATTTAGACATAATGTGCCTAATAGAACCTTGGCAAGAAAATCAGAAGATTACTAAGTTTAAATATGACCTTGGATATCAAAATGCTTACCCTGCTCAGAAAGCTAAAATCTGGTTATTTTGGAATCCGTCTTTTAGCATCTCAGTTTTAAGTGAGACCGATCAGTATGTGCAAGTTAATATAATTGATTCTTTATCTTCTCTGAGTTGGAATTGTGTATTTATTTATGCAAGTGTTCATAGATCAATCAGAGAATCATTATGGGTGGACTTACAGGCAGCAAATCTTCCTCATTCTATTTTTATTGGTGACTTTAACACAGTAGCTTCAGTATCTGAGTATAGAGGGAGGAAGTCAACCCCAAAAAAAAGCATGAAACAGTTCAATAATTTTTTAAAGGATCTAGATTTGCATGAAATTACCACTGTAGGTAACTCCTTTACATGGTGCAACAACAGATATAAGGAACGATGTAAAGAGTTAATATTTCAAAGGTTAGATAGGGGACTTTGCTCATTAGACTGGTTTGAAAATTTCCCCAATAGCTCAATACAGGTTCTAAATAGACTGTCATCGGATCATGCTCCTCTTCTATTATCCATACAATCATCTGAGGAACAAGCCCCTAGACCATTTAGATTTCAGGAGATGTGGACTAGTAGACAGGACTTTCTAAATTTAGTAGATTCTAATTGGAACCTGGACACCCCCTACAGAGGAATGTATAGGATGGTCTATAAATTAAAAAGGCTTAAAAAGGAAATAAAGCAGTGGAACATAACTCACTTTGGTAATGTGGATCAGAACCTGAGTCTATATGAAAATAAGGTTAATGATTTGGAAATCTCTTTCCAACAAACCCCAACTGAGGCCATATTAGGAGACCTGAATAATTCAAAACAATTGCTGATGAGGGCCCAAAAGGAGAAAGTAATCTATCTTAGGCAAAAGGCAAGACTTAATTGGTTTAAATATGGTGATGCTAATACTAGTTATTTCCACCACTCAATTAGGGAAAGAAGATCTAAATTTAGAATCAGTAAGATAAGAGATGAAAATGGAAACTGGATCTCTGATCCAACAAAGATTAAAGAGGAAGCAGTAGGATTTTATAAAACTCTTTTCAATGAAGAAGAACCACAGAAGCAAGGAACTTATATGAATCATTTTCTAGCTGAAATACCTGGAGTAATAACTGAACAAGAAAATGAACAACTGTTATCTCCCTTCCTGATCCATGAGCTTAAGTTTGCAGTTTTCAATCTTAATAAGCACAGCTCACCAGGTCCTGATGGTTATTCTGGTTTTTTCTACACCACCTTTTGGGATATTGTAAAAACAGATTTACTTGAAGCTGCAAATGATTTTTTGAAAAGTGGTAAAATTCCTAAGGCTATTTCTAGTACCTGGCTAGCATTAATTCCTAAAAGATCAATACCAGTCACTTTCTCAGATTTCAGACCAATAAGTCTTTCAAATTTTGTGAACAAGGTCTTTTCTAAGATGATGATGGAAAGGATTAAGCCTTTCATGTCTCAACTAATATCTCCTGAGCAAAGTGCTTTCATGAAAGGGAGGGATATCTCAGATAACATAATATTGATGCAAGAAATGACCAGAATGTTAAAAAGGAAATCAAGGAAGCAGAACCTAATCATCAAATTAGATATGCAGAAAGCTTTTGATAGAGTATCATGGTCTTTTCTTAATTCAATTCTCCTTAAATTTGGTTTCCATGGAGTGTTTGTGAACCGGATTCTGCAGAACATAGCCTCAGCCCATTTCTCAGTGATAATTAATGGTGTAGCAACAGGATACTTTGCTTCAAATAGAGGAATAAAACAAGGAGATCCCCTCTCCCCATTTCTGTATAATATACTATCAGAGGCCTTTTCCAGAGGAATTAAAAAACTTTTCAACATAGGTTTTCTGAAAAACTTTGATTTACCTAAGACATGTCCACAGATAACTCACCTAATGTACGCAGATGATACTGCTGTATTTCTCGGTGGAAATAAGGAAAACCTGAAAAGATTTAAAAGATTCCTCAGTGCATATGAGCAAACAACAGGTCAGAAAGTTAACTTCACCAAATCTAACTTCTATGTTGATCCTGCCACCCCAGCAGATAGAATTCAGACCATAAGGAGGGCACTAGGGATGACTGTAGGAGAGTTTCCTTTTCAATACCTAGGTATTCCCATATTCACAGGAAGGAACACTCAGAGATATTATTACCCTATACTGGAAAGACTAGAAAAAAGCATAAATAACTGGAAAAATAGGTGGCTTAGTACAGGGGGGAAGATTATATTAATAAACCATTGCTTGCTTGCAATCCCAACCCACTTGTTTGCTATACTAAAACCTCCTAAGGTAGTCTTGAGGAAGATGGAAAGGATGGCATCTGGTTTGTTCTGGGGAGCAACTGATAGTGTAGTGGCAAGAAAAAAATGGAGAGCTTGGAGTAAAATGAGCATGCCTATACAAGAGAATGGGATAGGGTTTAGAGACCTTCAAGCCACAGTTGACTCATTCTCCTGCAAGTTATGGTGGAAGCTCCAAAAGAACACCACTCAATGGTCTCACCATCTGTGGTCTCTACCTGAATCCTATAGGACATCTCAGGTATGGAAGAGAATCTGCTCTATTACTGAAAAAACAAATAGATTGACTAGAGTAATTCATGGTAAGGGGGAATGTTCCTTTTGGAACTCAAATTGGTCAGGAGAAGGTGCTTTATATTATGAATGGCCTCAGGATGTGGAACTTCCTTTCCCTGATATCACCTTAAGCACCTTCATCCTGAACAAAGACTCTAATCTCCCTTCTCTGGAGCCACATTTGGCTACCAATATAGTTACAATATTACAGGAGGTAGCCATCAAGAACTCACATGAGGACAGACTTATCTGGGAACCTTCAACGGATGGGAACTTTTCAGTCAGCTCAGCTTACAAGATTCTGAGGCAGAGGGGTAGAAGTATCAGAAGTTTACACAAGGTATGGTCAAATTTCATTCCAGTTAAAATGTCTATATTAATTTGGAGAGCTTTGAATGGAATTTTGCCTTTTGAAAATGTTTTATGTAAGCTTGGTTTTTCACTAGCCTCTAAATGCCCCTTGTGCTCGAACCACTCGGATTCAATCAACCATTTTTTTAATTCATGTCACCAGGCAACTGCAGTGTGGAAAAAAGTCAATAGCCTTATGAATTTACATCCACCTGGTTTTAGGAGTTTCAGTCATTTAGTTGATTACTATCTCTCCATCAAGGCAGGGTCTAAGAATCTGAATTATGTATACTTAGCTGCACTCATTGTTACAACATGGTCTCTTTGGAAGCATAGGAACAAACTACTATATGAAAATCTTGCTTTTTCAGTAGAAGCATGCTTTCAGAATACTAAGGACCTGCTGTTCATAATCTTCACTGCAAATCCTTTGAAAGGAAATCCTGATAAACATAAGAAACTAATCCAGGCAGGAATCATTCCTAGTATAACTCCAAAAGGGAAGAAACAAATCTCAATTTCTGCAGTAAAATGGGAAAAACCAACAAATGGTCTTAAGTTGAACATGGATGCTTCATGGGTTAAAGGGGGTAACTCTTCTTGTGCTGTAATAATTAGAGATTGGAGGGGAGATGTGAAACTAATGAGAGTTAAAACCTTTAAATCAGACTCCCCTTTGCAAGCAGAGCTGGAAGGTATTCTTTTTGCATATCAAATCTGCTTAGAACTGGACATTAGAGGCAGTATATTAGAGTCAGATTGTCAGCATGCAATAAGAGCAATACATGATCCTTATTCTGGCTCATGGAGACTATTTTCTCTTTACTATCATCTGCATGACATGCATACAGAAAACCAAATCCAATATGTCCCTAGGGAAGCAAACACGGTTGCTGATTTCATGGCAAAATATGCTAGGGAGAATTCCATTAATGGTGACTTAAACTCAGGCAATACTCCATCTTTCCTAAAAGGCTTGATAATGCTAGATAAATATGGAGTTCATGGGGTCAGAATAGGAACTGCAATAGGTAACATAACACGCACATAATATGGTTCTCTTGGGAACATGTTCCCTACAGGAACAGAGACTGCTTCTTTCTTGTTTCCTTCATTGCAGATTTATAGGCCGAGAAGAAAGAGGAGTAACCAGAGTATGATGATTGGAAGAATGATGATACACTGGATGGAAGAACGATGACACACAGAGACTGCTTCTTTCCTGTCTCCTTCGTTGTTCTTTTTGGAAGAACGATGACACACTGGAATGATGACATATGGCAGTAAAGACTGGACGAAATGGTGAACAACTCAGGAAGATTAGAGGCTGAAAATTAAGATACCAGATAGCATTGGCAAACACGAAGATTTAGAGGATTGAATTAGGTGAAGGTTGCCTTTGACTGACTTGTGTCTCGTCTAACGATTCACTAACAAGTTCGAGCAACAATCACCTAGCCATTAGTACATGTATTTCTAAGTTTCTGCCCAAGGTATTTTTAACTTTTTTTGGAAACAACAAGGTGTTGCTTTAAGAGCAATACGCTCTCACATTGTAAATAAACTAAGCCTCGGCTTCTTTTTAAGGTTTGGGAAGCCTAATACTAATTTCCTCCATCCTAGGATGGTTTCAATTAAAAAAAAAATATTGACATATTTAATCTAAATTCAAGGTTATTTTACCTTTAACTCTTTTTTTTAAATGAAACCATCTGGAGATGGAGGAGAATTTTATTTGGCCCCCCTAAACCATTAAAAAGAAACATTCACAAAATACAGGTAGCAATTGTTAAGTTTGGATCATATGAAATACATATGAGAGTTGGAACACTCTCGAACCAACCCTAGTTGATTCCAAAAGAATAGTACTAACCTATGTTAGTGTGTAGTAAAAAAGCTCGAGGTCACGAACCTCCTGATCAGCTAAAATCTATCACAACCCATTTAGGATACGATTGCAAGGTCTCGGGGAACACGAACCACCCCTCGAGGCCTCGAGCCATCCGTCAGGGTCTCGACACCCCTCGAGGTCTCGAACCGCTAAAACTCCTCGATCCACTGCGAGGTCTCGATGTCTCGAAACCCTCGAGGTCTCGAACCGCTGAACTCCTCGATCCACCATGTGCAAGGTCTCGATGTCTCAAAACCCTCAATGTCTCGAACCGCCGAACTCCTCGATCCACCATATGCGAGGTCTCGATGTCTCGAAACCCTCGATGTCTCAAACCGCCGAACCTCGATCCACCATGTGTGAGGTCTCGATGCTGAAACCATCCCACGGGGTCCTGAAACCACCCCTCGAGGTGACGGACCCCCTCGAGGTCTCGAACCATCTGATCATCCACCATTTACGAGGTCTCGAAAAGACACCTCGATGTCCCGAATCGCCCCTCGAGGCCTCGAATCCCTCGGGGTCTCGAAACACCCCTCGAGGTCTCGTAACTGCTGAAATGTCTCAAACCCCTCGAGGTCTCGGAAAGACACCTCGAGGTCCCGAACCACCCCTCGAGGCCTTGATCACCTCGGGGTCTCGAAACACCCCCCGAGGTCTCGAACCGCTGAAACTCCCCGATCCACCATGTGTGAGGTTTCGATGTCTCGAACCCCTCGAGGTCTCGAATCGCTGAGATCCACCATGTTCGAGGTCGATGCCTCGAACCGTCCCATGGGGTCCCGAAACCACCCCTCGAGGTCTCGAACCCCGTCGAGGTCTCGAACCATCTGATAAGCCAAAATCAATGCAGTAGGTTTCTGTGTTCACCCAATAATTTTAGCTCCGTACCTTCGAACAATTTAGTGATCGTATAAAATGAAGCACAATTTAGTCAATAGGTGGAGCTAGAATTAAAAAGTGAGCTGGAAAGGAGAAACTCCTGAGCCGGAAATTGATCTTCTGAGCCGAAAACTGGTCTTTGGAATTTAGTCCCAGCAAAGCTCATCATGGTCAGCATCCTGGTCAGTATCCCTCGAGATCTTTGGTCAGCATCCTATCAGAAAACAAGTAAGATCAGTGGCATCCGTTCAAGTTGCAATTCTGATAGTAGGTACACCAATATGATCAAGTCTAATCAGTCCCTGTACAGTGTTAGATAGGGAACTAAAAGATAGGTTTGAACAGGATTGAGCTTGGAGGCATGATTTTGCTATGCTATTAGCAACTTGGTTAGCTTGTCTATATACATGCGTTAGGGTAATATCATTAAGAAGAAGGTTAATGTCATCGGCCAACTGGAACAATGTCCAATGAGCAATTGATGGGTTCAGAACAAAGGAGACTGCATTAAGACAATCATATTCAATACAGATAGGAACTGAATAACATGCAACCAGCAGCCTCTAAAGAGCAAATAAAATTGCCCTAAGTTCTGCTTCTAGAGGAGTTTAAGCATTTGTATACTTCCTGTGTGCATCAATGAAACCACCTCTATTATCTCTGATGATCATACCAAGCCCACACTTTTTAGAAAGACCACACCATGCAGCATCAACATTAGCTTTAAAACCTATGCACGGTTTAGACCAAGCAATTTAAAAATTTTTTGGCTTAGGGGAAGATTTGATTAGAGAAAGAAAGGAGTGATCTGCAATACCTAAGTGAAAAACAGAAGAAACATAAACAAGTTTAGCACTGAAAGAATAGAAGATCTGATCCCTGATATGTGAAACAACAAAGCTGGTCAGTGGAGGCACATTATCATACAGATATTTATTCCTGACCTTCCAGAGGTTCCAGCAAGTTATTGAAGGTGCTAATTTAATGATCAAGGAATGTAAAGAGCTGAGGCCAGAATATGTGAGGTAGCATGACAGTCTTTCCCATATGGATGGAAAAATTCTATCCCTAATACCCATAAACTCGTGCACTGTCTTCCAAATGTGAATGGCAAAAGGACAGGAATTAAACAAATGATCTAGAGATTCCTCATGCTGATAGCACATACAACATCTTGAAGGCATGCAAAAACTCATCTTTTTCAAAACATTATCTAACGGGAGGAAAGAGTTAATTAATCTCTACATAAAAACTGAGACTTTCTTTGAAACCCTTGGATTCCAGAGGTACTGAATTGAGGCAATATTACCTCTTTGTGATCTGAGCAATTGATATGTAGAGTGAAAGGAGAAACTTCCCTTTTTGTCAGGTTTCCATATTAACCTATCCTGTCTGTGTGGAGAGAGTGTTGCACCCTGCAAAAGAGAGACAACATTAGGTGAGAGAAAATGGGAGATTTTAGGAAGAAGAGTGTCCTTGTGAAAGATGAAATTAGCCACTGTACAGTCAGTTGGAATGTCAATAAGACTTTGGTCACACAGATCCATAACAGGACATAAGTCCAGCCAGTTGGATGACCAGAAATTACATGAACATGTACCAACTATCACTCTAGAATGAGACTCAGCCCATGCATTAACATAGCAAATTCTTTTCCAATTTGATGAGGTTCTAAAGGAGGGTGGGAGAGAAGCAATAAAATGGGTCCATGGGGCATCAGCAATTTGATATTTCCACCACAATTTTACTGAGCAGGTGTTAATGATGGTGGGAATTGATCTGAAACCTAGGCCATTTTGGTTAATGGGGTAGCAGAGAGCATCCCATTTCCTCCATGCCATTTTAGGTTTCAGATCATGCACCCCCCAGAAAAATCTACTTAGTTTTCTCTCCACGGTGTGAATAAGCTCCTTTGAAGGTTTAAGAACAGACCAAATATGCTGTGGAATAGAATAAATGCATGACTGAATGAGAGTGATTTTTCCCCCCAGTTGAAAGCACTTATTTTTCCAACTATTTAACCTAGAATCAATCTGTTCCATTAATGGTTGGAAAAATATTTTTTTGCAAAGCCATGAAAGATGGGGACAACTAAGTATTTAAAAGGAAGTTTACAAATTTTCATGCCAAGAATTGTCCTAACAGAGGTAATTTGATGAACAGAAGCATGCCTACTAATGAAAATATCACTCTTGTTGTAGTTTATCTTTTGGCCAGTAGTATCCTCAAACTTAGATAAGAAGGCTTTAAACCTAATCAAATTTTGAGTATTGGCTTTAAGAAAAACCACTGTGTCATCTGCATAAGAGAGGTGAGAGGTTTGAAGAGCCTGACCAGGTAAGTCATAGTAGGCTAGCTTACCATTTTGAAAAATAAAAGCTAAGCTCCTGCTAAATGCTTCTGAAAAAATATTGAACAAGAAAGGAGAGAGAACCTTGTTTAAGACCTCTTGATGCTTGGAAAAAACCCACAGGCTTACCATTTATCATAATTGAGAACTATGACTGTGATAGATTCTTCATTATACTAAAAATGAATTTAGCATGGAAACCAAATTTAGCTAGCACACAATATAGAAAGGACCATTTAACTCTATCAAATGCTTTCCTGAGGTCTAGTTTAACAATACAATTAGGAGTTCTATTTTTCCTGTGCAAAAATCTGGCCATTTCTTGAAGGTAGAGAACATTATCACAGATATCTCTTCCTTTAAGAAAGGCAGTTTGCTGTGGAGAGATAATCCTGGGCATAAGGGGTTTAAGTCTTTCCATAAGCACCTTAGAGCAGATTTTATTCACAACATTAGAAAGACTTATTGGCCTATAATCATTGAAAGACACGGGAATATCCTTTTTAGGGATAATTGTGATCCAAGTGCTGTCGATACCCCTAGGAATGTTGCTGCTAGATAAAAAATCATGTACTGCAGACAATAAATCATTAGAAATGACATCCCATGATTTGATATAGAAAATGGGAGTGAAACCATCAGGACCAGGAGTTCCATTTCTGTTCAGGCTAAAAACTATTTCTTTAAGCTCATAAAGTACAACAGGTTGTAGCAATTTAGCATTGTCTCCACTGTTGATCAATTTAGGGATTTGGCTTAAGAAATGAGATTGAAACAGGTTGCTATTAGGGGTACTATCCTTGTAATAGTTAATGGCTTCATTCTCAATATCTTGCATGTTATCTAGCCATTGGTTATTACTGCTCTTAATTTTTGTGATGCCAAGCCAACTTTTTCTTTCTTTAACAGAGTTATGAAAGAATTTGGTATTACTGTCCCCTTCCTTTAGCCATTTTACCCTAGCTTTATGTTTCCAAAAATTCTTTTGCTCTGTGAGAGCTTTGACCAAACTAGCCTTAGCTTCTTTTACTCTAACCAGGTTTTCAATGGAAGCATTTATATCATATTTAGATTCATGGAAACCTATAACTGATTCAGCCTTAATCACATTCTCATGGATATTACCAAAGTGGTCACTATTCCAAATTTTAAGCTCCTTCTTCAGTCTTATTAATTTAAGAAAAAAGCCAAGCATTCCTGTTTCACGGATAGGAAGATTCCAGTTCTGTTTGATAACATCCCTGAATTCTTTCCTTTTATACCAAGTATTCAGAAATCTAAAAGGCCTAGGGATAGATTGAATATCACTGCCAATGGAAAGAATCATAGGATTGTGGTCAGAAGAAGCTCTATTTAAAACTTGAACAGAAGAATCAGGAAAAGTGGATGACCATGATGATGTACATAGACCTCTGTCTAACCTTTGTCTAGTAGGGTTCCTAAGTCTGTTGTTGCTCCAAGTAAAAAAATTCCCAACAGTGTTTATTTCATCCAGTGCCATTACATTAATAAACTCATTAAAGTCCTTCATACTACCAAGTTTGGGAGTAGAAGGACCTTCATATTCGTTTATAGATGTAATAGCATTGAAATCTCCAATAAAAATTCACTCAGAGTGAACAAAAGACCTAAGGTCAGACCATAGATTTTTCCTACCATTTCTAGTTCTCAGACCATAAACAAAAAATGCATCCATACTTTTATTGAGAGTCAGAGAGTTCAAAGTTATAGCTAGAAACTGAAGATTATCAGCTTTAACAGATAATGACAAGTTGGTATTCCAAAAAAGCCAAATCTGTCCATTACTGGCATACATGCAATTGTCATAATTAAGTAGCTGTCTATAATGTTCACATTGCATGTTATCATGTTTAGGTTCAATAATGCAGAGAAGTTCAAAGTTGTGCCTAGTGATTAGATTAGAAAGTCTAAGCATAGAAGTGTTCATTCCTATGAGATTCCAAACCAGGAATTTTATTTTTATAGTTGTGCTATTCATAGAGAAACATCATTAGTGCTTTTTGATCTAGTCATGATAGTATTTAACTGAGTTAAATAGGTCTCATTAGTTGAAGTGCTAGATTTTTCCTGCTTGTCTAATTTAGCAGATTTCCTAGACTTGGAGGACTTTTTCTGGTTCTTTGTGGGACTTACCCGTGCCACATGGTGGGGTATATCCTGAGGAGGGTTTAAAACAGGGATTTCTGGAACCTCAGTACTGGGAGCCGGACCCTCAGCACTGGTAGCAGGAGCCTCAGGGCCCGATTCAGAAACTTCCACAGGGTTTTCAGGTTCAGCCAGGAGAAGGAACATGTTTTGTTTGGATCTCTGCTGAGAGAAGATAAAATTTTTAGCAGCCAAAATTGTATTCAAAGGAGAGAAAGTCTTACCTCTTTTGGCCGGGGTGTCATCCCTAGCATATGCTTTCTTACTATTAAAGTGTGGTGGTGCAGAGGAGGGGTAACTGCCAGCATAGGTTTTTGGGTGAAGGTCCTGAGTGGGGGAAAGTTGTTGTTGTGTAGGTGTGAAGGTTCCTTTAACTCTTCTTAATTTTTGTCTCCGTTCTGGATCATTTTTTTTATTTTTTTATTTTAGCTAAAATTTATTACTAAAATTCAACCAATTCTTTTAAATCTCTCAATTTATCCATCATATCATCACTTTTTTTTTCTACCCGATCATCAAATAGATATTCATAACAAAACATAATGAGAACCTTCTGCTAGAATAGTGTGAGTAGTGTTTACACTATTTTTATGATTCTATCTAATTAAGTACTTCCTCCTGATAAAATATCTTGATTGATATCAAGATATTCTTGTATTTATTGATAGAATATGTTGATTGATATTAAGATATTTTTGTATTTATTTGTAATATTTGTTGTCTATATTTAGAGTAGGCTAGATACAATGAATGTATAGCTCTTGTACTCTATAAATTGTAACACCCTTGCATCAATGAAATCATTCTGAATTACACATTCACATGGTATCAGATTTGGTTCTCATACACATTCGTTAGGTGCAGTATTCAAACCCTAACCTTACAAACTCTAGCCCACTGCTAGGTGTCTAAAGCTCTTCCGATCCAGACCAAATCCTGCCGCCGCGTCGTCCCGATGGAGACAGAAAAATCTCCGACCTATGCCACCATGATCCATATGTTGCCAATCAAGCTCAACACCGGAAATTTCATGGTGTGGCGATCTCAGGTGCAAGTGTTGTTTCAATCTGCCGGGTTTTTTTGCATACCTCGACGGTTCTCTGCCAAAACCCAACGCTTCTGCTACTGGAACGTCGAATCCATTAGCTCTCACGCCGGAGGCTTGGACAGCGCTGGACAAGGTCCTCCAGGATCTTCTCCGATCGTCGCTCACCGAAGAATCCATGTTAGAAACGATCGGCTGCGAGACAGTTCAGGCCATGCGGGAGGCTCTGGCGGCGGCGTTCGACAACACGTCCGATGCTCGAGAGTTGCAACTCCGTGACGAGCTGCACACAATCCGCCGCGGCTCCTCCACTGTCAATGAATATCACCGCCACCTCAAGACCATCGCCGATGACCTTACTTCTGTTGGATCTCCAGTCGGCAACAAGGATCGCGTCATAATTTTTCTTCACAGTCTCAGCTCAGCCTCTCCAATTTCCAGGCGGTGCAAATATCGCAACCCCAGATTCCGGCGTATGGCGACGTTATCGCAAGGGCCAGAAGTCATGAGATCTTCCTCGCTTCTGGTGGTTCTCATACTGACATGGGTTCTGATCCTGCTCCCGTCGCTTTTGCAGCCAATGCACAGGCGTTTTCAGATGGTTTTTCCTCGAACTCCCAGGCGCGTGGCCAATACGCGCCACCGACAGGTGCGTCGAACCCCACGCGCGGCCAATCTAGCGGCGGTTCTGGGCGCTCTGGTGGTTCTGGTCGTGCAGTTGGTGGTGGTGGCTCCTCTGGTCAATCTGCTGGTGGTGGTGGTGGTGCTCATTGTAGTAAACGAAGGTGGAATCCCAAATGCCAACTTTGTTATGAATTTGGTCACACGGCTCGCACTTGCACCAACCCGAATCCGGAGTCTGCAAATCTTGCTGATGTTTTTCAGTCCTCGGTGTCTCTCGACAATGCTTCTGACTGGTATCTAGACTTTGGTGCTACCAACCACATGGCTTCCACATCGTCTGGTCTTGACAGCATCACTCTCTATAACGATAACCATTCTGTCGCTATTGCTAATGGTAGATCTGTTAAAATTACTCATATTGGTCAGCGTCGGTTTTCTCGGGATTTATGCTTATCTGATGTGTTGGTGGTACCTGATATTACGAAAAACCTTCTCCCCATTAGTAAACTGACAAGGGATTTACATGCTGTGATATCATTTGATGAAAATTTGTTTATTATTCAGACACGGTCCAAAAAGGAAATCGTGGGCCGAGGACGATGTGAGAAAGGTCTTTATGTGCTAGAACAAGGTGGTGCTGCTTTTGTTGCTTATATTCAAGCAAATAAACATAGGGTGTCTTTTGACATATGGCATGCTAGACTAGGCCATACTTCCCCTTCAGTTATTTCATTATTGAATAAGTTCAACCTAGTTAAGGTTACATCCTTTTCGCCTACACCCTCTTTATGTTCTTCCTGTGAACGAGCTAAGGGAAAAAGACTTTAATTTATGGAAAATCCAAGACGGGCTGTTTCTTTACTTGCTTTAGTACACTGCGACTTATGGGGTCCTGCTCCTATTTTATCAGAAAGTGGTTTCTCTTATTATGTGATCTTTGTGGATGATTTTTTGCGCTTTACTTGGTTTTATCTGTTGAAGTGGAAATCGGACTTTTTTGAGACATTCGTGCAGTTTCAGAACTTGGTTGAAAATCAGTTTTCCTGCTCGATTAAGGTGTTTCAAAGTGATGGAGGCACTGAATTCACTAATGCGTGTTTACAGGCTCATTTCTCTGCTAAGGGAATTTTTCATCAAATTTCTTGTCCAGCCACACCAGAACAGAATAGTAGAGCCGAACGAAAACACAGGCATATTATGGAAATGTGATTGTCAATGTTGATGCACTCTCAGCTACCACCATCTTACTGGGATGTTGCCTTTGCCACTGCCACTTATACCATCAACCGTCTCCCTGCGCCTGTTCTTCACAATATGTTTCCCTACTTTCTGATCCATGGCCGTCATCCTGATTACTCTAACTTTCATCCTTTTGGGTGTTGATTTTATCCTTATATACGGCCGTTTGCACCCCATAAGCTCGCTCCTCGAAGTGTTCCATGCATTTTTGTTGGTTACAATGGGCAGTACAAAGGTTTTCGCTGCCTTGACCCCTCATCCAAGAAGGTCTACCTCACTCGCCATGCCTGTTTCGATGAGACCTCATTTCCAGCAGCTACTGATTCTACTTCTGCTGCTCCAGCAACCTTGGATGTTTCTATCTTTGCAGACTTGGATGATCCTATCTTATCGGCAAACCTGACTTCGGCACTGTCGGCAAACCCAACTCCAACACCATCGCCGACCTCAACTCCTACACCGTCATCACTGCCATCCCGTCTCAATCTCCAGCACAGTCTGCTTCCTCTCCGTCACCTTCACCACCGCAACCGATTCACCTCATGACTACCCGTTTGCAAACAGGAAGTCTTACCACTAATCATCAGTTTGCTGATTATGAGATAACTGGACTTCTTGCTGCATTTCTTGCCGAGACCGAGCCTCGAGGGTTTCGTTCCGCTGTTAAAGATTCCCGTTGGACTTCTACCATGGATGAGGAGATGCGAGCTCTCCGCCAGCAACACACTTGGGATCTTGTTCCTCGACCCTCAGATGCTAATTTTGTTAGATCCAAATGGGTTTATCGTCTCAAGCATCGTCCCGATGGCTCTATTGACAGGTATAAGGCTCGTCTTGTTGCCCAAGAATTTACTCAGCTGCTTGGGTTTGACTTTACTCATACCTTTAGTCCTGTCGTTAAAGCCTCCACTGTCCGGATCATCCTTAGTCTTGCCACGACCTTCTCTTGGCCTCTTCATCAGCTCGATGTTAGGAATGCTTTCCTTAATTGTGTTCTTGATTCTCCGGTCTACATGGAGCAACCAGCTGGATTTTCTGATCCTGTTCATCCGATTTTTTTGCCGCCTTCGGAAAGCCATATATGGGCTCAAGCAGGCTCTTCGGGCTTGGTTCCAGCACTTCAGCTCCTTTCTTCTCCGTTAAGGGTTTAAGTGCTGTTTGACTGACACTTCACTGTTTGTTTATGCTCGAGGATCGACTGTGCTATATTTGTTGATGTATGTTGACGACATCATCCTCACCCGAAATAACTCTGATCTCATTCGACGGTTCATTGTTCCTACTGATCGAGAGTTCTCCGTCAAAGATCTTGGTTCTCTTCACTACTTTTTAGGCATTGAAGTTACTCGATCTTCTTCTGGGCTGTTCTTAGGGCAAGCTAAGTACGCTATGGAAATTTTACAACGAGCTGGTATGAACAACCCTGAAACTGAAATATAAAATTGTTCACGGATGCTGCGCCTGTCTCTACACCGTTTGTGCCTGGTTCGCAGCTTGTCACCTCTGCTGGTCCTGAATTCTCAAATGCCAAGCTTTATCGCTTACTTGTTGGTGCACTGCAGTACTTGACAATCACTCGCCCAGATTTATCTTATGCTGTTAACTCCGCCAGCCAGTTTCTGTAGTCTCCTAAGGATGATCATTTTCAAGCTGTCACTCGCATCCTTCGCTATGTTTGTGGGATGCTTCACTATGGACTTTCATTCCATCCGTCGCCTGCTGGTCTTCCCATTCTTGGCTACTCTAATGCTGATTAGGCTCGTTGTCTCGAGACTCGCCGCTCCACCTATGGCTATGCCATTTTCCTTGGTGGAAATCTTGTTTCTTGGAGTGCTAAGAAGCAACCTACTATTTCTCGATCCAGCTGTGAATCCGAATATCATGCCATGGCCAATACTGTGGCTGAGTTGGCTTGGTTGTGTCAACTGCTACGTGAGCTTTGGGTCCCTCTGTCTTCCACTCTGCTACTGCTCTGTGACAACAGTAGTGCCATTTTTCTGGCTCAAAATCCAGTTGCCCATAAGCGGGCTAAGCACAGACTACCACTTCGTTCGTGAGCTTGTTACCTCTGGGAAGCTTCGTGTTAGTCATGTTCCCTCTTCTCTTCAAGTGGATGGTGTTTTCACTAAGGGACTGTCTCGCCCACTCTTCGAATTTTTTTGTTCCAAGCTTTGCGTCTCCAGCAATCCACGCTTCGCTTGAAGGGGGGTGATAGAATATCTTGATTGATATCAAGATATTCTTGTATTTATTGATATAATATCTTGATTGATATTAAGATATTCTTGTATTTATTTGTAATATTTCTTGTCTATATTTAGAGTAGGCTAGATACAATGAATGTATAGCTCTTGTACTCTATAAATTGTAATACCCTTGCATCAATGAAATCATTCTGAATTACACATTCACACTCCCTTTGGCATTGAGTTGTGTGCTATTCTTTCCATTGAATTTGACTCATTTGGCTTTATTTTTTTTATTTGGGAATATGGTGAATGGAATGAAGGGAAGAAATTGAGTTTAGAAAAAATAAATGAGTTGATGAAATTAAAATAATCTTACCAAAAAGAGAAAGTGTGGTAAATACAGTGAAAATGAGAGGAGTAATTTTTTTATCAACATTTATACACATTTAATAAATTTAAATTAATATACCTTCCTTCCAAGTTTAACTAGCAAACCATCTTTTTAGACCGTCCTATCATAACCTGCACACTTTTTAAAATTTAAACACTTCAACAAATACTAATTATCAGAAGACTATATTGCCCTCATTTTTTTAGGCTAGCTGGTCCAATTTAAAAACCCTAATTATGTTACTCCACCCAATCTACAACTCTTGCCCACTCAACCCCCAAAAGCAAAATTGATCCTCAAACTAAAGCTGCCCAAAGCTTCTTCAATTCGTTCTATCTGTGAGGATGCCCAAACTGCAAGAAAGTGATTCGTTCAAGCAGGCTAAATTGTGGGGACGCAACGACGATGACGAGAGGCTAGGATGCAATGACGATGGCAAGAGGTAAGAACGCGATGACAGGGACAACGAGGAAGGGGCGACTACGACGATAGGAACAAAGACGTGGAGGACATTCCGAAACTTCGATGATTATGATGATTTTTAATAGGTAAAGAAGTGAGATGTTTTTTGTGATCAATTTGTTTGTGAATTTCGGTTGATGTTACAAAATAAAGTGTTAATTGAGAGTTCTTGGTGGTGGTTAGTGGTATTGGGCTGGTGGTTGTTCGGTGGCTAGTGGATGTATCTATTGGGAAGATGACACAAGGGTAGAAATGTTATTTTGTGGGATGTGAAATTTTGAGACCAACTTTCTCCCTCTGCAGATGAAGTTGGAACATAGAGAGTATAAATAATGATATTATATGAAATATTATAGATTTATTAAAGTATATATTTTTAAATATTAATTTATTATTTATTAATATATTATGTGATTAAAGTTATCAGTAATTAAATATGTTTTAAAAATATTGAATTAAAAGTGTACATTTTAAAGATGTAATTGAGAAAGTTGATGTGTCCATTTTAGATGGTTATTTTAGGCTTTTTAGGATTAGGTTTTGTGCAATTTTGTGCTCTACATGTGGCATTTTGCCTTGAAATCATCTAAGGAGGGATAAAGGCGGCTTTGACGTTTTTATCACTTTTTAGATGATTTTGTGTGACAAGGTGATTTGTTTGAAGACTTTGAAGATTTGAAGACTTTGAAGATTTATCTTTGAATATTTGAAGATTTGAAGACCTTTACATTTGAGCTTTTTGAAGATATGAAGAAGTGAAGAGGTGAAGAAAGGAGAGCAAAGCAACGGGTGAAAGATGGTCCAGGGTTCTCAGAATTTTCCGAGAAGAATCAGCCTTCAAGAGTGGCACCATTGGATTCCTCTTCTCGAGCACTATAAAATCGACTACAAGAACTCCCGAAACGGATCAACGGTTCACCCGGAGGAAGCAAAACAAAACAGCAAGGCTGAGTTACTGATTTGGTCGCGAGTCGCGACCATGTTGGTCGCGAGTCGCGACGACAGCATCCAGTCAGCCCTGCAGCAGCATTTTTCTCCCTTTTTCTTCCCCCTATAAATACCTCTTCACCCCCTTCATTCCATAGCTTTTGGCCCCTGTTTTGGGCCAAAACCCTAGCTTTTTCTCTCTTGTTTTCTTAGTTTCTATGTGTTTTCTTGTTCTAGAGTAGTTTTTGTTCTTGGGAGCAAAGGATTGAAGCTTCCATTATCTATGTAGCAAGAACTCATTTCTATCTATCTATTTGGTGTTTTTGCTATTGTGCTTTTATTGTGCTTGAATGATGATTGTTGATGCTATTGATGTTATTGGTAGCTTGAGGATACAAATTGCTTGATTGATTGCTTGTTAGGGTTGGAAGGAATTAGCTACTCTTTCCCTCTTTTAATTAGGAATCCAAAGCATGAGTTAGAGCTTCTAAATGATATTGATGTGTTGATGATGTGCTAGATGAATGTGATTGATGTTGAACTCTTCGTCATGTTCGTTTGTGTAGCAAACGAGAGAGTTATATGCTCTTGGATGAATGTGCGTTGCACGTTCATCCAATCTCGTGTAATTGCATGAATTGGTTAAATGCTTAGTCACGGTGTAGTGGTCATAAGCATTGCCAAGCTTGTTGGTTCTTCGTGATTAAATGCCACCAATGATACCTTGAGTCGTGGTCGCGACAACGGGAGTGATTGGTGAGGTTTGACGAGAGATGTCGAACTCACTCTCGCAAACTACGAACTAAGAAGGATAGGAGTTTAGTCTCCACGACAAGTAGTTGAAGTAGCAAATAGATGGCTTCTACTCTTTCTTGAAGCATGTGTTATTTGGTGTTTATGTACTCTTGATGGTGTGTTTCACTTCGTGTGTGCCATGAGTAGTTTGAGCATAGGGAGTGTTTGTATGTTTGAATTGTTTAGGTGTTAGGAACGTGACGAATTCCGTAGCTCCTTTGCATGAACATGTATGAGCATGAACTTAGAACTCCTTGTGATGTATGTGTTGTGATCCTTGCTAGATGGGTATGTGAATGTTGAATTATGTATGTTATATGATGGAATGAGTGAATGATTCAATGACCTACGTATGATTTGGAAGTGGATATCCGTTGCCCCCAAGGCTTTTTATCTTTGTAGTTTAAAACCCCTTTTCTTAGTTTTGTTTGATGATTAGCATAGTCACTTGACCTTGCTAGTTATCTTGTCTTTTTATCTTTGTTAACTTAGGAAACCAACCAACCAACCCCCCCATTTTTTACTTGCTTTTATGTGTGTGTATATATATTTACTCCTAGCCTAATATCAACCATTGTGTGCTTAGATGCTTAGGAAGATCCCTCTTCTCTTTGGACGACCCCGATTTGCCGCTATCTACCTAGTTGTAGAAAGTAAGCAAAAAGGGCTTATAAATTATCTTTTGCACGGCGGGCGCGACGACCGCCCGCCCATCAAAATGGCGCCGCTGCCGGGGAAGAGGCATTTATTCTTAAGTATTTAGGTGTATTTGGTTGCGTATTGGCTAGTTGTTTTTATTTTCCACTACTTGGTGGTTGTTTTTGTTCGGAGTAGGTATTGCTTGAGTTCTTGGTAATTTATTTTATCGAGAATCCTTGCACTATGATTCCGAACTTTTGAAAAATAAAAAAATAAAATTTTTTTAATAGAGCGTCTCACCTTGAGGGAACTCATGATGAGAAGAGAGGCTCAACAAGCAAGGTTTTGTAGGATGTGTCATTTCGACCATCCTACCGAATCTTGCCCTTTGTTGTGGGAAAAACACTATGACCGAGAAAGAACCCATGGTTTCCAAAACCATGGGTACTATGAAGAGTGCTATCAAGAGGTAGGAGATATTGGTTTTCAAGGGCAAGATGCTCATGAATGCTATCCATACCACAACTCTTACAATCCGGAATGGAGTGGTAGTCCGGATTTGTGGTATGAGAATGAGCCGGAAAACCAATATTATGAGCAACCTAGTTGGCCATCACCACCCTATACCATACCCCAAAACCAAGCCCAACAAGGAAGTTCAAGTTTGACACGTGAGGATGTCTTAAATAGGATAGCAAACTTGAACTCCTTTACTAGTGAGGAGCCCGATACCCAGCTCTCCTCTAGTGTTGAGGCCATTGAGGGGCATGTGAGGAACATATTAGAGGTATTGGCCCGCATGGAAGCTCGTGATTCCGAAAACACACCATCCCAACTTGAACTCGATGATTCGGTGAGTGAAGTCACCAATAAAAATGATTTTGAGTTTGAAAGGGATGAGGAGTTGGTTGTAGAGGATAGAAAAATGGAGGAAGAGGTGATAGTGCTACATCCATTAGCATTGTCACCCCTTCTCCCACCTAGTGAACCAACACTAATATTTTCGGAAGTTTTGAGGGAAACGAGAGAGGAGCCAAAAGACTATCCCAAGCTCCCTAACCACTTAATTCCCTTTGAACCATCTCCACCTCCACAAGACTTTCCTCTTGAAAGTTTTGTGCCCCCACCTCTCTTATTTTGGATGCTCATGGTGAAGAGCTTCAAGCCTTCACCATACGGATAACATTAGGGTCGTGCCGACGACCTTAAAAATACGGAGCTTCGTCGTGCCGACGACGTTAAATAAATTCGGCATTTCTTTTAGTTTTTGTTTCTTAGTTTGTGTTTCTTAGTTTGTTTTTGTTGTTGTTTTGTTTTGTTCTTTTTATGGCATGTTTTTCTATGATTTTGTAGCAACATGAAGTGCATTGCAATGAAGGAGATGAAGGAACGAGATCAATGAACGAGGGAAACAAGCTTGGACAGTTGGTAAGAAAGCAGAAAAAAATTTTAAGCCTGGGATACCCTGCTGTCGCGAGTCGCGATGGGCTTCGTCGCGAGTCGCGACGAACAGGGGAGCAAAATCCACTCCCAGCGCCAACTTTCCGCGAGTCGCCCTGACATCGCGAGGCTCGTCGCGAGTCGCGACACCCTTCGTCGCGAGTCGCGACGAGCTCAGAAAATTTGGAGCTCTCGGACTCACCTTTCCGCGAGTCGCCCTGACGTCGCGAGGCCCGTCGCGAGTCGCGACCAACCACGTCGCGAGTCGCGACGAGCTCAGAACATTTTGAGCTCCCGGGCTCCACTTTCCGCGAGTCGCCCTGACGTCGCGAGGCTCGTCGCGAGTCGCGAAGAACCTCGTCGCGAGTCGCGACGTGCTCAGTAACTTTTGAAAATTTTTTTTAGCCCGGATTTCAAGTTTCCAAGCTTTCAAGTTTCCAAATGATTTTAAACATTGCATGATCTTTCCTTCTTTTCCACCCAACACTCCCAAGAACATCACATACCTCTCATTTCTTCCACCATCCTACATATATTGACATATGAACATTCTTGCATCTTTATAGTACATTTGTTGATTGTAGTATGCCGACTACATCATTGTGACCGTAAGTTCTTATCCTATAATGATGCTTGTATACATGTCAATATATGTTGGATATTTTTCATGCATAATCCTATAGTGGTGATTGAGGGTTGAGTGGTTGTTCTTTGACAATACTATAGTTATTAACTCTTGATGCTAAACCTAGTATTACATATCCTTATGTACTTGTGAGTTTAATGTGTTCTTCGTGGTGTAGTCTTGATCAAACGGCGCCATGGAGAAAATGTTTTTCTCGAGAGGTGAGTTCTTCTACGGCATTTTTGCTCACCCTTCCGGTTCCGAAACCCATCTCGGGACCATCCAAGTACTTGGATATCGCCATATCACCGGCGAATTGCGGAGACACGGGTGTCACTCTAACTCCCTTACCTTGATTTTTATTCTTCTTGCCTTACGTGTTTACATTGAGGGCAATGTAATGTTTTAAGTGTGGGGAGGGGTTAGAGGATTCAATGCATGCTAAATTGTTTTGGAATGCTTTTTGCTACTTTTCATTGGAAAAACATGAGAAAAAGAAAAAAAAAATATAGAAAAAAAAAATGAAAAAAAAAGAAAAAGAAAAAGAAAACCCGCTAAGTTGAAAACCCGAGAGGGCAACTTAGGCAACATTGGGGGCCCGGATAGGTCGAAAACCCTTAAAGGGCGGCCTAGGCAAAAATGAGAGGCTAAAATGTGCGGAAAAAGGTGAGATGTGAGCTAAAGAAACATGATGTGTGGCTAGGATGAAAACTCGAAAGAGCTCCTAGGCAAAATGAGAGAAATTGAGAGAAATTGAAAAATGCTATAATTTTACTCATTTGCCGGCGTTGGAGTCATAAGGTTGCGGTTGTCACACGGATGAATCGGGTAGCTCAATATCTTTAGACCTCTTGGGATCGGGTAGCTTAGTGGGTTAGGAAACGAAGTGTGGTTATGAAATTCCTTATCTCTTTCTACTTCGTTTTTGGTTGATATATTGGCATTAGGTGAAGCATGTGTTTAAAACTTCCTCTATGGTTTTAGCTTCATTTTGTGTCATTGGATTATGGGAATATCAATTCTGGGCTTTGAAATATTTTATGGGTAGTGAATTGATAAGTGGTAGGTTTGGTTAGATTTAGGATTGGGGATGTGTGTGTGAAAAAAAATTCTCATGTGAGCTTTTATTTTGGGATTTTTGATATTGAGAGTTTTTGTGAGGCTTTGATTGGGGGATTAGTTTAGGTTTTGGATATATCATTTACTCCGTGTGCTTGGTTCTTTTCTTACTCGAGGGCGAGTAAGGGCTAAGTGTGGGGATATTTGATGTGTCCATTTTGTGTGGTTATTTTAGGGGTTTTAGGATGTGGATATGCCATTTCCTCCGTACGCTTGAATCTTTTCTTACTCGAGGACGAGTAAGGTTTAAGTGTGGGGAGGTTTGATGTGTCCATTTTGTGTGGTTATTTTAGGCTTTTTAGGATTAGGTTTTGTGCAATTTTGTGCTCTACATGTGGCATTTTGCCTTGAAATCATCTAAGGAGGGATAAAGGCGGCTTTGACGTTTTTATCACTTTTTAGATGATTTTGTGTGACAAGGTGATTTGTTTGAAGACTTTGAAGATTTGAAGACTTTGAAGATTTATCTTTGAAGATTTGAAGATTTGAAGACCTTTACATTTGAGCTTTTTGAAGACATGAAGAAGTGAAGAGGTGAAGAAAGGAGAGCAAAGCAACGGGTGAAGGATGGTCCAGGGTTCTCAGAATTTTCCGAGAAGAATCAGCCTTCAAGAGTGGCACCATTGGATTCCTCTTCTCGAGCACTATAAAATCGACTACAAGAACTCCCGAAACGGATCAACGGTTCACCCGGAGGAAGCAAAACAAAACAGCAGGGCTGAGTTACTGATTTGGTCGCGACTCGCGATGAACTTGGTCGCGAGTCGCGACGACGGCTTAAAATCAGCCCTGCAGCAGCTCTGTTTCTCCTCTTTTTCTTCCACTATAAATACCTCTTCACCCTTCTTCTCCAAAGCCTTAAGCCCGATTTTTGGCTCCAAAACCCTAGATTTTCTTCCATTTCTTCTTCTTTCTTTGTAGCTTTTAGTTCTTTGTTATGGGTTTTGTTTATCTAGGTTAGTTTTGTTCTTGGGAGCAAAGGATTGAAGCTTCCACTATCTATGTAGCAAGAACTCATTTATATCTATCTATTTGGTATTTTTGCTATTGTGCAATTATTGTGCTTTGAATGTTAATTGTTGATTGCATTGATGTTGTTGAGAGCTTGATGATATGAAATGCTTGGATTAATTGCTAGCTAGGGTTTGGGGGATTTGGGTTAATTTCCCCCCTGTTCTTGTTAGCAATGTTAGAGTATGAATTAGAGCTTTCGATTGCGTTAGTGTGTTGACAATGTGCTAGGCGAATGTGATTGATGTTGAACTCTTCGTCATGTTCGTTTGTGTAGCAAACGAGAGAGTCATATGCTCGCGGATGAATGTGCGTTGCACGTTCATCCAATCTCGTGTAATTGCATGAATTGGTTCAATGCCTAGTCACGGTGTAGTGGTCATAGGCATTGCCAAGCTTGTTGGTCCTTCGTGCTAAATGCCACCAATGTCGCCTTGAGTCGTGGTCGCGACTCGGGAGCCATTGGTGAGGTTTGACGAGAGATGTCGAATTCACTCTCGCAAACTACGAACTAAGAAGGATAGGAGTTCAGTCTCCACGACAAGTAGTTGAAGTGTTGAATAGGTGATTTAAACTCATTCTTCAAGCATTTGTTATTTGGCGTTTATGTATTCTTGACGGTGTGTTTCATTGCATGTGTGCCATGAGTGGTTTGAGCATAGGGAGTGCTTGTGTGGTTGAATTGCTTAGGTGTAGGAGCGTGACGAATTCCGTAGCGCCTTTGCATGAAGATCTACGAGCATGAACTTAGAACTCCTTGTGGTGTGTGTGTTGTGGTACTTGCTAGATGGGGTGTGTGAGCGTTGGGTCATGAATGCTATATGATGGAATGTGTGAATGATTCGATGAACTACATTAGATGTGGAAGTGGATATCCGTTGCCCCCAAGGCATTTTATCTTTGTAGTTTAAAACCCTTTTTCTTTAGTTTCGTTTGATGATTAGCATAGTCACTTGACGTTGCTAGTTATCCTGTCTTTTTACTTTTGTAACTTAGGAACCAACCAACCAACCAACCCCCCCTTTACTCGCTTTTATGTGTGTGTATATATATTTACTCCTAGCCTAGTATATCAACCATTTGTGTGCTTAGACGCTTAGGAAGATCCCTCTTCTCATTGGACGACCCCGATTTGCCACTATCTACCTAGTTGTAGAAAGTAAGCATTTAGGGCTTATAAATTATCTTTTGGCGCGCGGGCGCGACGACCGCCCGCGCCTGTCAAAATGGCGCCGTTGCCGGGGAAGAGGCGTTTATTCTTAAGTATTTAGGTGTATTTGGTTGTGTATTAGCTAGTTGTTTTTATTTTCCACTACTTGGTGGTTGTTTTTGTCCGGAGTAGGTATTGCTTGAGTTCTTGGTAATTTATTTTATCGAGAATCCTTGCACTATGATTCTGAACTTTTGAAAAAAAAAAAAAAAAAAAAAATTTCTTAATGGAGCGTCTCACCTTGAGGGAACTCATGATGAGAAGAGAGGCTCAACAAGCAAGGTTTTGTAGGATGTGTCATTCCGACCACCCTACCGAATCTTGCCATTTGTTGTGGGAACAGCACGATGACCGAGAAAGAACCCTTGGTTTCCAAAACCATGGGTACTATGAAGAGTGCTATCCAGAGGTAGGAGATATTGGTTTTCAAGGGCAAGAAGCTCAGGAATGCTATCCATACCACAATTCTTACAATCCGGAATGGAGTGGTAGTCCGGATTTGTGGTATGAGAATGAGCTGGAAAACCAATATTACGAGCAACCTAGTTGGCCATCACCACCCTATACCATACCCCAAAACCAAGCCCAACAAGGAAGTTCAAGTTTGACACGTGAGGATGTCTTAAATACCATAGCAAACTTGAAATCCTTTACTAGTGAAGAGCCGGATATCCAGCTCTCCTCTAGCGTTGAGGCCATTGAGGGGCATGTGAGGAACATATTAGAGGTATTGGCCAGAATGGAAGCTCGTGATTCCGAAAACCCTAAATCCCAACTTGGACTCGATGATTCGGTGAGTGAAGTCACCAATAAAAATGATTTTGAGTTTGAAAGGGATGAGGAGTTGGTTGTAGAGGATAGAAAAATGGAGGAAGAGGTGATAGTGCTACATTATCCATTAGCATTGTCACCCCTTCTCCCACCAAGTGAACCAACTCTAATATTTTCGGAAGTTTTGAGGGAAACGAGAGAGGAGCCGAAAGATTATCCCAAGCTCCCTAACCACTTAATTCCCTTTGAACCATCTCCACCTCCACAAGACTTTCCTCTTGAAAGTTTTGTGCCCCCACCTCTCTTATTTTGGATGCTCATGGTGAAGAGCTTCAAGCCTTCACCATACGGATAACATTAGGGTCGTGCCGACGACCTTAAAAATACGGAGCTTCGTCGTGCCGACGACGTTAAATAAATTCGGCATTTCTTTTAGTTTTTGTTTCTTAGTTTGTGTTTCTTAGTTTGTTTTTGTTGTTGTTTTGTTTTGTTCTTTTTATGGCATGTTTTTCTATGATTTTGTAGCAACATGAAGTGCATTGCAATGAAGGAGATGAAGGAACGAGATCAATGAACGAGGGAAACAAGCTTGGACAGTTGGTAAGAAAGCAGAAAAAAATTTTAAGCCTGGGATACCCTGCCGTCGCGAGTCGCGATGGGCTTCGTCGCGAGTCGCGACGAACAGGGGAGCAAAATCCACTCCCAGCGCCAACTTTCCGCGAGTCGCCCTGACATCGCGAGGCTCGTCGCGAGTCGCGACACCCTTCGTCGCGAGTCGCGACGAGCTCAGAAAATTTGGAGCTCTCGGACTCACCTTTCCGCGAGTCGCCCTGACGTCGCGAGGCCCGTCGCGAGTCGCGACCAACCACGTCGCGAGTCGCGACGAGCTCAGAACATTTTGAGCTCCCGGGCTCCACTTTCCGCGAGTCGCCCTGACGTCGCGAGGCTCGTCGCGAGTCGCGACGAACCTCGTCGCGAGTCGCGACGTGCTCAGTAACTTTTGAAAATTTTTTTTAGCCCGGATTTCAAGTTTCCAAGCTTTCAAGTTTCCAAATGATTTTAAACATTGCATGATCTTTCCTTCTTTTCCACCCAACACTCCCAAGAACATCACATACCTCTCATTTCTTCCACCATCCTACATATATTGACATATGAACATTCTTGCATCTTTATAGTACATTTGTTGATTGTAGTATGCCGACTACATCATTGTGACCGTAAGTTCTTATCCTATAATGATGCTTGTATACATGTCAATATATGTTGGATATTTTTCATGCATAATCCTATAGTGGTGATTGAGGGTTGAGTGGTTGTTCTTTGACAATACTATAGTTATTAACTCTTGATGCTAAACCTAGTATTACATATCCTTATGTACTTGTGAGTTTAATGTGTTCTTCGTGGTGTAGTCTTGATCAAACGGCGCCATGGAGAAAATGTTTTTCTCGAGAGGTGAGTTCTTCTACGGCATTTTTGCTCACCCTTCCGGTTCCGAAACCCATCTCGGGACCATCCAAGTACTTGGATATCGCCATATCACCGGCGAATTGCGGAGACACGGGTGTCACTCTAACTCCCTTACCTTGATTTTTATTCTTCTTGCCTTACGTGTTTACATTGAGGGCAATGTAATGTTTTAAGTGTGGGGAGGGGTTAGAGGATTCAATGCATGCTAAATTGTTTTGGAATGCTTTTTGCTACTTTTCATTGGAAAAACATGAGAAAAAGAAAAAAAAAATATAGAAAAAAAAAATGAAAAAAAAAGAAAAAGAAAAAGAAAACCCGCTAAGTTGAAAACCCGAGAGGGCAACTTAGGCAACATTGGGGGCCCGGATAGGTCGAAAACCCTTAAAGGGCGGCCTAGGCAAAAATGAGAGGCTAAAATGTGCGGAAAAAGGTGAGATGTGAGCTAAAGAAACATGATGTGTGGCTAGGATGAAAACTCGAAAGAGCTCCTAGGCAAAATGAGAGAAATTGAGAGAAATTGAAAAATGCTATAATTTTACTCATTTGCCGGCGTTGGAGTCATAAGGTTGCGGTTGTCACACGGATGAATCGGGTAGCTCAATATCTTTAGACCTCTTGGGATCGGGTAGCTTAGTGGGTTAGGAAACGAAGTGTGGTTATGAAATTCCTTATCTCTTTCTACTTCGTTTTTGGTTGATATATTGGCATTAGGTGAAGCATGTGTTTAAAACTTCCTCTATGGTTTTAGCTTCATTTTGTGTCATTGGATTATGGGAATATCAATTCTGGGCTTTGAAATATTTTATGGGTAGTGAATTGATAAGTGGTAGGTTTGGTTAGATTTAGGATTGGGGATGTGTGTGTGAAAAAAAATTCTCATGTGAGCTTTTATTTTGGGATTTTTGATATTGAGAGTTTTTGTGAGGCTTTGATTGGGGGATTAGTTTAGGTTTTGGATATATCATTTACTCCGTGTGCTTGGTTCTTTTCTTACTCGAGGGCGAGTAAGGGCTAAGTGTGGGGATATTTGATGTGTCCATTTTGTGTGGTTATTTTAGGGGTTTTAGGATGTGGATATGCCATTTCCTCCGTACGCTTGAATCTTTTCTTACTCGAGGACGAGTAAGGTTTAAGTGTGGGGAGGTTTGATGTGTCCATTTTGTGTGGTTATTTTAGGCTTTTTAGGATTAGGTTTTGTGCAATTTTGTGCTCTACATGTGGCATTTTGCCTTGAAATCATCTAAGGAGGGATAAAGGCGGCTTTGACGTTTTTATCACTTTTTAGATGATTTTGTGTGACAAGGTGATTTGTTTGAAGACTTTGAAGATTTGAAGACTTTGAAGATTTATCTTTGAAGATTTGAAGATTTGAAGACCTTTACATTTGAGCTTTTTGAAGACATGAAGAAGTGAAGAGGTGAAGAAAGGAGAGCAAAGCAACGGGTGAAGGATGGTCCAGGGTTCTCAGAATTTTCCGAGAAGAATCAGCCTTCAAGAGTGGCACCATTGGATTCCTCTTCTCGAGCACTATAAAATCGACTACAAGAACTCCCGAAACGGATCAACGGTTCACCCGGAGGAAGCAAAACAAAACAGCAGGGCTGAGTTACTGATTTGGTCGCGACTCGCGATGAACTTGGTCGCGAGTCGCGACGACGGCTTAAAATCAGCCCTGCAGCAGCTCTGTTTCTCCTCTTTTTCTTCCACTATAAATACCTCTTCACCCTTCTTCTCCAAAGCCTTAAGCCCGATTTTTGGCTCCAAAACCCTAGATTTTCTTCCATTTCTTCTTCTTTCTTTGTAGCTTTTAGTTCTTTGTTATGGGTTTTGTTTATCTAGGTTAGTTTTGTTCTTGGGAGCAAAGGATTGAAGCTTCCACTATCTATGTAGCAAGAACTCATTTATATCTATCTATTTGGTATTTTTGCTATTGTGCAATTATTGTGCTTTGAATGTTAATTGTTGATTGCATTGATGTTGTTGAGAGCTTGATGATATGAAATGCTTGGATTAATTGCTAGCTAGGGTTTGGGGGATTTGGGTTAATTTCCCCCCTGTTCTTGTTAGCAATGTTAGAGTATGAATTAGAGCTTTCGATTGCGTTAGTGTGTTGACAATGTGCTAGGCGAATGTGATTGATGTTGAACTCTTCGTCATGTTCGTTTGTGTAGCAAACGAGAGAGTCATATGCTCGCGGATGAATGTGCGTTGCACGTTCATCCAATCTCGTGTAATTGCATGAATTGGTTCAATGCCTAGTCACGGTGTAGTGGTCATAGGCATTGCCAAGCTTGTTGGTCCTTCGTGCTAAATGCCACCAATGTCGCCTTGAGTCGTGGTCGCGACTCGGGAGCCATTGGTGAGGTTTGACGAGAGATGTCGAATTCACTCTCGCAAACTACGAACTAAGAAGGATAGGAGTTCAGTCTCCACGACAAGTAGTTGAAGTGTTGAATAGGTGATTTAAACTCATTCTTCAAGCATTTGTTATTTGGCGTTTATGTATTCTTGACGGTGTGTTTCATTGCATGTGTGCCATGAGTGGTTTGAGCATAGGGAGTGCTTGTGTGGTTGAATTGCTTAGGTGTAGGAGCGTGACGAATTCCGTAGCGCCTTTGCATGAAGATCTACGAGCATGAACTTAGAACTCCTTGTGGTGTGTGTGTTGTGGTACTTGCTAGATGGGGTGTGTGAGCGTTGGGTCATGAATGCTATATGATGGAATGTGTGAATGATTCGATGAACTACATTAGATGTGGAAGTGGATATCCGTTGCCCCCAAGGCATTTTATCTTTGTAGTTTAAAACCCTTTTTCTTTAGTTTCGTTTGATGATTAGCATAGTCACTTGACGTTGCTAGTTATCCTGTCTTTTTACTTTTGTAACTTAGGAACCAACCAACCAACCAACCCCCCCCCTTTACTCGCTTTTATGTGTGTGTATATATATTTACTCCTAGCCTAGTATATCAACCATTTGTGTGCTTAGATGCTTAGGAAGATCCCTCTTCTCATTGGACGACCCCGATTTGCCACTATCTACCTAGTTGTAGAAAGTAAGCACTGAGGGCTTATAAATTATCTTTTGGCGCGCGGGCGCGACGACCGCCCGCGCCTGTCAATTTTGTAGCAAAGTGAAGTGCATTGCAATGAAGGAGATGAAGGAACGAGATCAATGAACGAGGGAAGAAAGCTTGGACAGTTGGTAAGCAAAAGAAAAATTTTAAGCCTGGGATACCCTGCCGTCGCGAGTCGCGATGGGCTTCGTCGCGAGTCGCGACGAACAGGGGAGAAAAATCATTCCCAGCGCCAACTTTCCGCGAGTCGCGATGACTTCGCGAGGCTCGTCGCGAGTCGCGACACACTTCGTCGCGAGTCGCGACGACCTCAGAAAATTTGAACTCCCGGACTCACCTTTCCGCGAGTCGCGATGACTTCGCGAGGCTCGTCGCGAGTCGCGACACACTTCGTCGCGAGTCGCGACGAGCTCAGAAAATTTTGAGCTCCCGGACTCACCTTTCCGCGAGTCGCGACACACTTCGTCGCGAGTCGCGACGAGCTCAGAAAATTTTGAGCTCTCGGACTCAACTTTCCGCGAGTCGCGATGACTTCGCGAGGAACCTCGTCGCGAGTCGCGACGAACCTCGTCGCGAGTCACGACGAACCTCGTCGCGAGTCGCGACGAGCAGTAACTGTCAAAAATTTTTTGAGCCCGGATTTCAAATTTCCAAGCTTCCAAGTTTCCAAATGATTTTAAACATTGCATGATCCTACCTTCTTCTCCACCCAACACTCCCAAGAACCACCACATACCCACTCATTCCTCCACCATCCTACACATGTTGACATATGAACATCCTTGCATCTTTATAGTACATTTGTTGATTGTAGTATGCCGACTACATCATTGTGATCGTAAGTGCATATCCTATAATGATGCTTGTATACATGTCAATATATGTTGGATATTTTTCATGATTATTCTTATAGTGTTGGTTGAGTGTGATTTGGTTGTTCTTTGAAAATACTATGGTTATTAACTCTCGATGCTAAACCTAGTATTACATATCCTTATGTACTTGTGAGTTTAATGTGTTCTTCGTGGTGTAGTCTTGATCAAACGGCGCCATGGTGACAATGCTTTTCTCGAGGGGTGAGTTCTTCTACGGCATCTTTGCTCACCCTTCCGGTTCCGAAACCTATCTCGGGACCACCCAAGTACTTGGATATCGCCATATCACCGGCGAATTTGCGGAGAAATGAGTGTCACTCTAACTCCCTTACCTTGATTTTTATTGTTCTTGCCTTACGTGTTTACATTGAGGGCAATGTAATGTTTTAAGTGTGGGGAGGGGTTAGAGGACTCATATGCATGCTAGATTGTTTTGGAATGCTTTTTGCTACTTTTCATTGGAAAAACATGAGAAAAAGAAAAAAAAATAAAAGAAAAAAAATAGAAAAAGAAAAAGAAAAAAAAAGAAAAAGAAAACCCGCTAAGTTGAAAACCCGAGAGGGCAACTTAGGCAACATTGGGGGCCCGGATAGGTCGAAAACCCTTAAAGGGTGGCCTAGGCAAAAAAGAGAGGCTAAAATGTGCGGAAAAAGGTGAGATGTGAGCTAAAGAAACATGATGTGTGGCTAGGATGAAAACTCGAAAGAGCTCCTAGGCAAAATGAGAGAAATTGAGAGAAATTGAAAAATGCTATGATTTCACTCACTTGCCGGCGTTGGAGTCATAAGGTTGCGGATGTCACATGGATGGATCGGGTAGCTCAATATCTATAGACCTCTTGGGATTGGGTAGCTTAGTGGGTTAGGAAACGAAGTGTGGTTATGAAATTCCTTATCTCTTTCTACTTCGTTTTTGGTTGATATATTGGCATTTAGTGAAGCATGTGTTTGAAACTCTTATATGGTTTTTGCTTCATTTTATGTCATTGGATTTTGGTTGATATATTGGCATTAGGTGTAGTATGTGCTTAAACCTCTTAAATGGTTTTAACTTCATCTTGTGTCATTGGACTTTGGGAATATCAATTCGGGGCTTTGAAATATTTTATGGGTAGTGAATTGATAAGTGGTAGGTTTGGTTAGATTTAGGATTGGGGATGTGTGTGTGAAAAAATTCTCATGTGAGCTTTTATTTTGGGATTTTTGATATTGAGAGTTTTTGTGAGGCTTTGATTGGGGGATTAGTTTAGGTTTTGGATATATCATTTACTCCGTGTGCTTGGTTCTTTTCTTACTCGAGGGCGAGTAAGGTTTAAGTGTGGGGAGGTTTGATGTGTCCATTTTAGATGGTTATTTTAGGCTTTTTAGGATTAGGTTTTGTGCAATTTTGTGCTCTACATGTGGCATTTTGCCTTGAAATCATCTAAGGAGGGATAAAGGCGGCTTTGACGTTTTTATCACTTTTTAGATGATTTTGTGTGACAAGGTGATTTGTTTGAAGACTTTGAAGATTTGAAGACTTTGAAGATTTATCTTTGAAGATTTGAAGATTTGAAGACCTTTACATTTGAGCTTTTTGAAGATATGAAGAAGTGAAGAGGTGAAGAAAGGAGAGCAAAGCAACGGGTGAAAGATGGTCCGGGGTTCTCAGAATTTTCCGAGAAGAATCAGCCTTCAAGAGTGGCACCATTGGATTCCTCTTCTCGAGCACTATAAAATCGACTACAAGAACTCCCGAAACGGATCAACGGTTCACCCGGAGGAAGCAAAACAAAACAGCAAGGCTGAGTTACTGATTTGGTCGCGAGTCGCGACCATGTTGGTCGCGAGTCGCGACGACAGCATCCAGTCAGCCCTGCAGCAGCATTTTTCTCACTTTTTCTTCCCCCTATAAATACCTTTTCACCCCCTTCATTCCATAGCTTTTGGCCCCTGTTTTGGGCCAAAACCCTAGCTTTTTCTCTCTTGTTTTCTTAGTTTCTATGTGTTTTCTTGTTCTAGAGTAGTTTTTGTTCTTGGGAGCAAAGGATTGAAGCTTCCATTATCTATGTAGCAAGAACTCATTTCTATCTATCTATTTGGTGTTTTTGCTATTGTGCTTTTATTGTGCTTGAATGATGATTGTTGATGCTATTGATGTTATTGGTAGCTTGAGGATACAAATTGCTTGATTGATTGCTTGTTAGGGTTGGAAGGAATTAGCTACTCTTTCCCTCTTTTAATTAGGAATCCAAAGCATGAGTTAGAGCTTCTAAATGATATTGATGTGTTGATGATGTGCTAGATGAATGTGATTGATGTTGAACTCTTCGTCATGTTCGTTTGTGTAGCAAACGAGAGAGTTATATGCTCTTGGATGAATGTGCGTTGCACGTTCATCCAATCTCGTGTAATTGCATGAATTGGTTAAATGCTTAGTCACGGTGTAGTGGTCATAAGCATTGCCAAGCTTGTTGGTTCTTCGTGATTAAATACCACCAATGATACCTTGAGTCGTGGTCGCGACAACGGGAGTGATTGGTGAGGTTTGACGAGAGATGTCGAACTCACTCTCGCAAACTACGAACTAAGAAGGATAGGAGTTTAGTCTCCACGACAAGTAGTTGAAGTAGCAAATAGATGGCTTCTACTATTTCTTGAAGCATGTGTTATTTGGTGTTTATGTACTCTTGATGGTGTGTTTCACTTCGTGTGTGCCATGAGTAGTTTGAGCATAGGGAGTGTTTGTATGTTTGAATTGTTTAGGTGTTAGGAACGTGACGAATTCTGTAGCTCCTTTGCATGAACATGTATGAGCATGAACTTAGAACTCCTTGTGATGTATGTGTTGTGATCCATACTAGATGGGTATGTGAATGTTGAATCATGTATGTTATATGATGGAATGAGTGAATGATTCAATGACCTACGTATGATTTGGAAGTGGATATCCGTTGCCCCCAAGGCTTTTTATCTTTGTAGTTTAAAACCCCTTTTCTTAGTTTTGTTTGATGATTAGCATAGTCACTTGACCTTGCTAGTTATCTTGTCTTTTTATCTTTGTTAACTTAGGAAACCAACCAACCAACCCCCCATTTTTTACTTGCTTTTATGTGTGTGTATATATATTTACTCCTAGCCTAATATCAACCATTGTGTGCTTAGACGCTTAGGAAGATCCCTCTTCTCTTTGGACGACCCCGATTTGCCACTATCTACCTAGTTGTAGAAAGTAAGCAAAAAGGGCTTATAAATTATCTTTTGCACGGCGGGCGCGACGACCGCCCGCCCGTCAAAAGTACTTCCCCATTCACCCATACCCTAAAATCTAGGAGGTAGTCGTCGGGACTCTCAAAGATACAACTTCAAGGGTGTGTTTGACAAAGGTTATAAGTGATTTACTTATACCTTAAGCAGTTTTTATTATCGGTAAATTACTAAAAAAATGCTTATTTTTTAATAAGACGTTATTTTTGGGAGAAAAGCATAATGTTCTCCCATGCCTTTCAAAATAAGCTAAAATATGTCAGCTTTATTTATAAGCACAGTTTTTCCAAACACACCCCTAATCACCTAATGCGGCTAACTTCTAGAGAGTGGAAAATGGCCAATAGAGATCATTCCACGGGGAAAGGGATCAAGTGTTGTACGTAGATAAAAGTGCTCACAATAAGGTTAGTATTTATAAGACTAACAAAACCCTAGTATAGAAGCCACATCGCTAAGACCAGTTTGCTGGCCACTCATAGACTAACCTACTTTGCTTTACCAATATGGATCCCGGACAAGGTATAAGAGCACTACTCACCACAATGCCTTATGCAAGGCCACTATCTAGACAAGGAAAACACATCACACAAGCCATTATCACATAATCAAAGGCCCTATAATAGGGATGGCAAACATTTGATAAAGGTAAGCATTTTTTCCCAACCAGAACATAACAAAACAATCACACTAACTTAAGCATTAGAACTTCCTCCCCGAGAATCGCCCTTGAAGACTCTCCTTGTAGGTGTTCAAAGCGGTTGGACTTGCCAGATTAATTTTTGGAGCTATCACTATCTAGAAGGAGTCGCCCCGCATTAATAGTGTCATCTTTGGGGATTAAACTTATTCTTTGTGGATTTTTGATGGTGCTTAGGGGGAATTCGGAGCCCAAGATGGAGTCACCGTTCAACCAAAAACATGTAAATATGAATTTAACACATAACAAAGTCAGCGGATAGGAAACATACTCAACAAGAATAAAGGAATATTGCAAAAAGGACACAACAATACCTAGAGCAAACAAGGAGCTAGCCTTAAAAGCCTAGTGAGATTTCGATAATGACATAACTACAAGCTCACAAGCTTGGCACAAAGGTACGTTCCCACATGATAATCATCTCGCATGCGTATAAACTAACATATAACTTAAACAGTTATGATACACCCCTCTTATTTAAGAATGCGTAGTCATAAGAATTGCTTTGCCATGGAACTAGGCACGTTAAATATTGATATAAGAATACCTAGAAAAATTGCGCTTGCACTAGTTAAGTATTTCGAGTAAAGCGAACTGACACTTGGACCCTCACAAGAAGAAGCATCCCCACAAATATGAATCGCCAACTTGGTAGCGAACCATACCCTCATAACCAAACCAGCCTTAAGCATTATCAACCAAAGAAAATAAAAAATTATAATAGATAGAGCTATATCTACAACACGAAGACAATATAACAAAACTACACGGTCGCAAGATTGGTGAAACATTTATTAATCTCAAAGCTTCTACAAAAAAAAGTAAGGACTACAAAAAGAATTGAATCTCTAAAACTACAACCTTTCCCTATGGAAATTTACAAATTGAAAATCTATTACATCAAAAACTGGTTAAGTTCCTAGTTGTATGCTAGCGAGGCCATTAAGGCCCAAGGAGAGACGTCAAATAATGGCCTTCCATTCTTCCTCTCTATTTTCTAAAAAGTGGCCCCCTTGATGAGGCACCATCCTCCTAATCTGATAGGAAAAGCATAATAGAAATTTTTGATATCGCTCTGCCAATACGCCAACCCTAAAGTCCCATAACACAATCGGAGAATTTCCAAAAAAAATAGCCCACCGCCTGTGCTATGGATCTTCTTCTCCTAGTTTTAACCTGGAGAGGACTTGGGATTTATTCACATATTAGTTTTTCCTCGCACCCACACTAGTTGGCCTCATAGATGATGTTTCTACATCATCATCCACCTCACCTTTACATCTTCTAATCACATCCGTTGCTCCCTCCCAAGACATAGAAAACACAAAACTAATTAGAATCCAATAACATATAAAGCATTTAACAAAACATTTAAATGATTACTTACGATAAATATTAGTGTTGTCAAGTCTTCTCACAAAGAACATGGCTTGCACCCTAGCCAACAAGAATAAACCCTCTACAAAAATTTGGCCGCCACATAACCAATGATGCGCCATCCCAAACTTAATATAGCACCAGCGTCCCAAACAAAACAACTTGAATAATAAAATACATGGGGCATCGTTCCAATAAGAATAAATACCTGAAAAAAAATTACAATCTGATCTGCACCATTATGCATGCTTCAACCAATGCATTTGACGTAGTTTTTACTTACTTTTAGTTGGCGGTTTGGAAATATTAGTTGAGGGTAAAATGCTAAATAGAAAATACGGTGGAACATCCGGGGGGCCCCATGAAAGTACAGGCGACCCCACCAAATACAGAAAGCAATGCAAACCCTAAGCTAAATTATGAGAAGCCTAGAGAAAAATGAGATAAGGTGGGGGGGAGGGGGTACCCGCCCGCACATATGCTAACCCTAAGCTCGATGGTGCTAAGCATAGGCAAATAAATGCAAGTACAGATACAAGTGTGAATCTAGACCTATACATAGCAACCAGAAATGTGTATTGACTCTTCATATGATCTCCTAATTGCAGCCGAGACTTGGGTCTCGGGTCTTAAAGAAAAGGTGATGAAGAAGCCGCCAGTGGTAGACATAAAGCGCAACTGAGTGTAGTGTACTCGGTTCTTGAATGGGAGCCATGACGTGCTGGTGGTACTGAATCTGAGTGAAGTCGGGACCACCAATGGAGGAGCAGCTTCTACCATATACACCCCTAAGGTGAAGAAATAGGGGTATTATTGGCCTTTAAACGTTCTCGTGATATGAACCAAGGCTATTTTAGAGGGTAAGAGTGTTCGCAGGTAGTGCCAGTAACTCTTGTGGATCCCTTAAAAAATAGCCCCCCTAATGATAGAGATAATAGACACAACTTATATAGCGTGTGTCAAGCCCAACAATTCTGTAATCGCCCACTCCATTTTAAGCAAATGGAAAACTATATGCTAATTTAACACAAAGTGTAGTGCGAGCATATAGTGTGTGGTAACCGTCAAATCCAAGTAACGACTAGCAGTGTATTAATTAATTTAGCATATGCTAATTAATTAACCCACTACCTGACTCCTATGGTCGTGCAACCAAATGAAGAAAAGTTGCTCTCCCACCCTCATCGGCCATAGTGCACAAGTATTACCAAGGGGAAATGTGCGATCAAGGCATGGAAAAACTCATACATTCACCCAATACAATATCAACCCAAAGAGAAGGCCAAAGCTCAACAAAAATCCACCAAATAGAGCTAGAAATGAAGCAAATTTGTCCCAAAACTAAGGGAAAATACCCCTTTAATTTATGGAGGCTAGTAGCTCCTTTTCAGCCCAGTTATTCCCTAAAATCGCAGATCAAGTAGGCGGTAATCAAATATGCACCACCACTCGAGAGTACGCAATCCACCTCTGGAGGCAGTACTCGAATCAGTCTAGAGTACTCCCCTATTGAACCTATAGTACACCATCCACCACTCGAGAGTACTCTATTCATCGCTCGACCACTCAAGAGAGTACTTCATCCACGGTACACAAACCGCCACTCGAATCTATAATACGCGAACCACCAGTCAAGAGCACACGAGATAGTACACCATTCACCACTCAAGAGCTACCACTCGAACCTATAGTACTCAAACCCCCGATCGTGAGTACACAAGATAGTACACCATCCACCACTCGAGAGGGTACACCATCCACCCCTCGAGAGTACATCATCCACCATTTGAGGGGGTACACCATCCATCACTCAAGAGGGTAAACCATCCACCACTCAAGAGTACAACATCCACCACACAAGATAGTACACCATTCACCACTCGAGGGTACAACATCCACCATTCGAGAGAGTACACCATCCATGGTACACAAATACACCATCTACCACTAGAGGCGATATATCCACTCGAACCCACAGTACATGAATCACCCCCGAGAGTACACGAATATACAACACCACTCGAGAGTACAACATCCACCATTCGAGAGAGTACACCATCCATGGTACACAAATACACCATCTACCACTAGAGGCGGTACATCCACTCGAACCCACAGTACATGAATCACCCCCGAGAGTACACGAATATACAACACCACTCGAGAGTACATGATCCACCTCTGGAGGCGGTACTCGAACACACGAGAGTACCCACCCCTCGAATCCCTAGCAGACATTTGAAACGTCCAGTAGCCTTAACCCAAGCACCTAGGGTTTAAAACCCTTGACCCAACCGTCTTCATTAGCGGGTCGTATGACCTGCACCGCCTTGAACTGGGTCAAAACCCTAGGGAGCCTCTGCTATATTTTTCCTACTCGGGTATAGTAACCCAGAATCACTCAAAAAATGGGTCAAGCACCCAGATTTGTGTCCTTGTGGATTTGCATCTTTTTGGTGAACCCGATCAGAAAACTTAAACCTTTATCCTCCAAATAATCCTTCCTTTATGAAAAATCTGCTCCTCCATTCATCTTGATCTGGGCATTATCATGAAATTGAAAAATGTTGAGAATACCTTGGGCAAATCATCATTAATGATTCTGATTAAACCAATTCACCATAGTCGGTCGTTGTACCTCAAATAGCAGCTTGTAAAACTCCGATCAAGCCTCGATCAACCATACTTTGAGTCAAAATCTAAATCTGTCCTTCTCCATGGTGAGCACAAATTAACGGTGATGCGAGAAGAGGTATCCAAGGAAAAATTCAAGATCGAAAAGGTAGACTTCATCCAAAAATCCAAGATTCAAAGAAAAAATCTTCAAATTCAAGAACAAATCATACATTGAAAGAAGCCAAAAACTCATAATCATAGAAGAGAAACAGGAATAAAAAAAGCTCCAAAGTTCAGGAGAAAGACTGCGTCCTTTTTTTCTCCAGAGAGACCTTTCTCTCTCTACACTGCTGAGACTGAGAGCTTTGGCAACATTAGTTGAGTTTACATGACAAGGGGTTTAGACAACCATGTTCGGTTTTTTATTCTAAATCCCACATTTTGTACACTTAATAAGTGATTATTGACATATCGTGCTCACAGGCTCCTTGGTCTTCATTATAAGTACCTTTAGTAGGTCGCCCGTGAATGCTATTTGTTACATTACATTCTTCCGAAGGCCATTTGCTTTTAACGGTAGAATATTTAAAGGCCATTCGCATTGAATGTTATTAGTGAAAGGCCATAAGTATCAATGTGTGGTAGAAGGAGATTAAAGCCAAGGATCGGTGACTTCGAAGTTCAAGATGGCAAAAGATGGAAACGGTGAATCATGGTCCAATGAGTGTTGCCTTAGCCCAAGAAAAATCCAGGAAGAATTATCCTTAAACTCTGGTTCCATTGGATTCATCTTCTTGACTACTACAAAATATACTATTAGAACTCCCAATTCGGACTAACGGTTCACCCGTGGCAAGCAAACAAAGTTCAGTCGACGAAGAACTAACAACCCGTGACAGCCCATGCTACACGAAGCATCACTTGCTCGTGAAGATGCCCACGGTCTACCTTACATGAAGCAAGAACACCGATTCATGACAATGAAGCAGATCTGTGAAGCATGGATGAGAAATTTGGCTAAGTCTGGAAACCGGTCCGTGAAAACCTTCACGGATCGTGATGAAAGTTTTGAGCAAACACCCATACTGCTCGCGGTTAGTGAAAAGGAGGCCAGACATTTAAAACTACTGAGTGGAAACTGTGGTTATGCTCGCGGTCTGTGAAAAAAAGGCCGGGCCGCAAAAACTACTGAGTGGAAACTGTGGTGATGCTCGTGGTCCGTGAAAACCTTCACAGACTGTAGCACGAGCCTAGCTTCATGGACCATGGCTTCTAGTGGCTATGAATATTCACAGATCGTGCTAGATCTGGCGGTCGATGCTTGAAGACTTCACGGACTGTGGCATCCGAGCCAGTCCGTGAAAACTAGGCGGCTAACCTAGGGTTTTTGCACTGTTGTCCTATTTTGGGCATATTTTTAGGCCTAATCTCTTACTACTATATATAGGATCCTAGTCTTCTCATTTTCAAACACAATTAAGGGAGAGAATTCATATCTTGTAACTTGGAGAGCATTTGGGAGAAGGAAGGAGCTCCTTAGTCGGTATTGTACTTTTTCCTTTTCTTTTCTTCTTGTTTCATCCCAAATATGTGAAATTTAAATGTATATTTGAATTCCATGTCTAGGTTGTAGTTAGATTAAGCTTGGTACATATTTTGCACATATGTAGCTTTTGATGCTTTATGAGATTCCTTAAATTCCATCTATCTTTGTGTTTATGATATTATTGTGATTGTTCTTAAATGTGACTAATGCATGAACACTACACCTCATATGAGCATACACTTTGGGCTATGTTCATATATGGTGCACTTATTGATGCTCCATTGGGAAGAGAAAAGTGGATGTTTGGATGGGTGGAGGGGGACGAGTTTGCGTGAGTGTGTGCATGGGAATTTGAGGTATACCATCACACCAGTCTCATTACTTAACCATTTTATGATAGGTTATGGGTATTTGATAGTAGTAAGCTAGGTGTTGTGTTGAAACCCTAATATCACATATAAGGTGCTTATGAACCTAAGGCCTCGAGAATAGAGGACCACTGGGAATTATTGCATTCGTGGTGGAAGCCCAAGACGTAATAGCACGGGAGAGAAATAGAACCACAAAAATGGTCAAAACTTATTGTGCTCTCCTAATTACGATGGCAATATCGATGGAGGGTTGCGAGCGCACCCACCGTGACATGGATTAGAGAGTGTATGCCATCGGCCATACCACATGTTGTGAACACACTGATAGGTCTTTTATATGTCTATATGTGAATGAATCGATGATTGAAGCATTAGAACTACTATGTTTCTAAATTAGTCCCAAGTGCCTAGTATAAATAGTTTTTTTGTTTGTTTATTTCATGCTTGTAGTTGTTAGTTGAAAACACCACCCCCTCCAAATTGCATGTTTACACTTGTAGTTATTCCTTTCATTTGTGCGGATTGACGACCAGCACGAGGCTGTGTTTTAACTTTTACTTGAACCCTAGAATCTCTGTGGACAAACCAAGGGATTGTCTCTTAATACCCTTTGGTAGCATTAGCAGCAAGAACGGGTGCAGAATATAAATCTTATCTTTTGACCATCCCATGTGACCAATGCCTTGGCTTGGGTTAGTTCATTATGCCACTACGATTGTATTAACGACCCCGGGCCGAGGCAGGTCAAATTTTGGCATGCTTTTCAGTTCAAGTATTAGTTGAGCACATCGTGTTAGTAGAGTAGTTAGTAGTGTTTTTTTATTGTTTATCTTTTGTTTGTTTGCATGATGCATTGAAAATTCCCAAAAATATATTTTTCCCGATATTGAAACTCTATATGCCTTATCTTGTTTGAATGACCAAGTTTGTAATGTTATTCTTGTTGAACAATTTCCTATGAATTTGGTGACTAACATGCAACGGGAAGGAAGCGGACCAAGGAATTGAAAATTCCCAAATCCCTTCCATCTCCCAAACTCAACAAGAATGTATCTAATCTCACAAAAGATGGTTTCATTTGGGTCATTGCCCCAAAGGCTAAAGGTAAACCTAGAATGATATGGTGACCCATCCATCGTGATGTGGTTATTGGTGGTATCAAGGATGGTGATTCCGGTGACCCACCGAACCACTCTTTCTAGCTGAGACAATTGAGGGAAAAATAAGTCGTGAACGTGACAATAAGGAAAAGTTGTTTTAATTTATAAGATAGTATGTTTTAGAAGAATTTGGTTATCAAATTTTGTTTGTGGAGAAGTGCTACCTATGGTTTTGAATGTCTTTGGTTGTAGGTGTGAGGAAATTTTTTCGATAAGTTTGGGAAGACCTGGCTGGTTGTCACGAGGAAAGGACTTTGTGAAGCAATAATTTCACGAGGGACTTCATTTCACAACGGGTTCAGCACGAGGCCAGCTTCATGACACAAACAGAGCAACTTTGCGAAGATGGTATGGCACAGTCAATTCCCTCGTGCCAACTGGAGATAACGTGGCTGCGCCATATAGATGCCAACACTGTTCTGTCACACACTTGCATATGAAAAGTTCACGAGACTGGCTGCGGGACCTGTGCAGCTGCCCAAGCCTACTTGTCCTATCCTATCCAAAACCCTATAAAAGCCCTCGTGCCCGTCCTTCTCCTCCATCATCTTCCCAATTCTTTTTCTCCTCATACACTCTTCATCACTAAAATCACCGTATCTCACTCAATTTGAACCCAAATTTTCCCACGATATATCAATTTCATCCACTTTGAAAGCTCTACACAACCCACTGCCCCTTAACCCAAGAAAATCCACAAACGGAGCAGAATTTTCCACTTTGGCTTCGGGTCGTGCTGCACTTCTTCAAGGAGGACAGATTTTTTCTTTCTCATTGGATCGTGGAGATGCTCTTGATCACCAAAGAAGAGGCAATTCAACACCCTCAATCAGAGATTCCACTACAATCACCTTTTGAGGTATTGCTAAATTCATTCTCTTTAAAAGAATCAAAATTTTCCCGATACTTGTGTGCCGTGCTTACATATTAGTGCCATCTTGAAGAAGTTTTGGTTGTTGAATTGTTCTGGGGAGTGCCATATTTTGTGGGAGTGATGTGCCCATTTTATATGGTTATTTTAGGACTTTTCATGTTTACTTTTGTGCTCGATATGTTGCATTTTACCTTGAAATTATCTAAGGAGAGTTAAGAACAACTTTTACGCTTTTATTACTTTTCTAGTGGATTTTGTCTAATGAAGAAATTTGTCCAAAGAATTTGAAGATTACCTTTGAAGATTTGAATACTTGCATTTGAGATTTTGAAGACTTGAAGGACTGAAGAAAAGTAAAGAGAAGAGGAGGACTTGACACAAAAAGAAGGAAGAAATCAAAGGGCTGGATTCTACATTTGTAACACGGTGCGATGAAACCATCGCACCATACGATTGAACCATTGCACGATGTGATGAATGGGTGGCTAGGCTTCTTTCTTTCCTTTTGTACCATAAATACTCACCTTATCCCCTCTCTCTTATACCCTTTCCTTCACCTGTAAGTTTCTGGGTTTCAAACCCTAGTTTTATTCTTTATTTCCTAGTTTTTGTTGGATTAATCATGTCTTTTTATTATGTAGCTTAGTTTTTTACTTGGGAGCAATTTATTGAGACTTCTTTGTTAATGTCTTGAAATTAATTTCTAACTATCTATTGCTTTCTCTATTGTGCATTTATTGAGCTTTGAATGTGGATTGTTAATGGCATTAATGTTGTTGGAAGTTTGAGCATATGAATTGCTTGTATGATTGCTTGTTAGGGTTGGGAGAAAGTAGCTAAGTTTCCGCTCTTTTAATGTGGAATCGAGGAGCATGAGTTAGAGCTTCTAAATGATGTTGATGTGTTGATAATTGCTAGATGAATGTGATGATGTTGAAGTCGTTGTCATGTTTGTTTTAGGTAGAAAATGAGATAAGTCTATGAATGTCGACCGTTTTTTACTAATCTTGTGTAAATGCATGAACTGGTTAAATGCTTAGACACAATGTAATGTTTATAAGTGTTGTCAAGTTTGTTGATTCATCGTGCTCACTGCCATCAATGAGATACTTTTTGTCGTGTTTCGACTAAGGGATTCATTAGTGAGGTTTGACAAGAGATATCGAATTGACTCTTGTAAAATACTATCTAAGAAGGATAGAAGATTTATCTTCACAACAAGTAGTTAAAGTAATGAATAGATTGTTTCACTCGTTCTTAAAGCTTTTGTTATTAAGAATTCATGTGTTCTTAATGCTATGTTTTATTTCATTTATGCCATGTGGTGTTTGAGGATGGGAAGTGTTTGTATGATTGAAGTTTTAGGGAGTTAGGAAAGTGACAAATTCCTTAGCTCATTGGCATGAAAATCCAAGAACATGGACTTAGAACTTCTCGTGCATAATGTGTTGTGATACTAGCTAGATAAGTATGTTAATGTGGATTGTTCTCATATTTATCCTATAGATGCAATGAAAGGTTGAATCTTGAATGTGGTTTGTTCTAGGTTTAGCCTAATGAATGCTATGTTTGGTTAAATGACCGTGTCTTTGGTAGAAGGCTTGTTGTTATCAAATCTATGGTCCTTCGTGTGAAATATTGTTGATGAAATACCTCTATGGTATGGTTTTCTTAGAGTGATTGTCAGCGAGGTTTGCAAATGGTCATTGTTTGTCTTTGCAAATTACTATTAATAAGGAATGAATGTTGATCTTCGAATGGGAAGTGATAACGTTTCCCATAAGTAACAAATGTGATAGAATGAGTGAATGGTTCAATGATCTACATGAGGTTTGGAAGTGGATATCAATTGCCTCAAAGGCTTTATCTTTTGTAGTTTTTACCCCATTTTCTTAGTTGTTATGCATGATTAGCATTGTTCTCTTGCGGCCTATCCATAAGCTTACGGACAGGCCAGGTACCAGTTTGCAAATTGGTGAAAGTTAAAATATTTACGGGCCAGATTTGAACAACAAGAGTCACTAAAGGGGTAATGGGCCTCATTCTTCCTTCTTTCTTCTCTGAATTCGTTTGCCCTAAAACTAGCGCAGCTTTTGAATTTTTATTTTTTTGAAGCGGTAATACGGTAGCAGAGAAAGAGTCGGTAGCGGTGCATCTCATCGAGAAAGCCACCACCTCAACTCTGCCAGAAGTCGATCCCCACCTCCTGAAGGCTATCAAATCAATCGGCCATCAAATCAATCGCCCGCAACTCCGACTTCGAGCTTTGCCACGCCTCCTGAACCTTAATCTACCTTATGAAACACGATCACTCTCAGGTAACCAATGTCATATTCTTCAAGCTTGGTAATTCACCTATTCAATGGAAAAATTACCCTGATTGTGATACATTTATGCATGATTATATACAGGTTTAATGAATTGAGAAATTTTTGAGTTAATTGCGTGAAATCAAAGTGTTGTTATTTTGATCTTATGCATAGGTACGGTACCTTTCGCTACTCATAATCGATGAGTTGTTTATGAGGTCAAAGCTTTTCAGAACATCCTCATCGAGAATCTCGATCTTCTGCTGTCTTTAAGCATATGATTTCAATGGAATCTGCCCCTCCCTGCCCCTGCTTCAAATTACGAGCATTTTGTGCTCGAAAGCAATTTAATTCTTGGAAATATTGAATGTGGTTGGGGTATGATTACCTGAAGAACACTCCCCGGTATCAGTTCCCCAATTTGCAAGCTAATGTTGAGCATATCCGGCAGGAGAGAAAGGAATGAGAGATTAAGACGAGGGAGATTCTGCTGAGCAAGTTCGAGAGTTTGAAGGTATGCTTATGGACATGTGTTTCAATTTTTTGAGATGATTTCTGTTTTCCTATAATTGTATAAGCTATTTCGTTATACTATAGGGATTTTTTAAAGCTTTATAATTGAATTATGTTTGATCAAAAGCGTAAATCAGGTGTTATTCAAACATTTTTGTTATGTGGCTGAACATTCAATTATTTTCATTTTGATTGTCCATGTTTCCTGCATAACTTGTTTTACATCATGTTCATACTTATTTTGGAATTCTGAAGGAACCCATCTTTTCTACATTTTTTGTGATGTATCTTATAGCTTTAGGCTTCAAATATATTCTCTTCTCTGTGTAGGTTCAGACTCTATTATGTATTCCTTCGCAGAAGTTCATAGATATAGGTTGGATTGCGTTGATTGAGAACAACCACAAACCAGTTGATTATGCAAATAAAGGTCAACGAGTGGCCATTAAGGTATGCATGCTGGGATTTGTTTAAGATATTAGATCATTACACGGTGGTAAACACATGCAGATAATGTTTCTTAGGAGTGGAGTAGGGTAAGATCTCATATGATGAAACACAAGGTGCACATTGAGGAGCTAAATTTGTTATGTGTACAGTAATAAGTGTTGTCCATTGGATTGTCATATATGTTCAGGAACTGCATTATGGAGTATTGCATTAAGTAGAAATAAGAAGAATTTCCTATATGAAAAAACCATGTATATATGACAAAACCATTGTCTTACATCAATAGATCTAACAGCTCTTTTTGTCTCTTAAGTTATTTCTGATAGGCATATCCAAACGTTTTTTCTACTTGCTGCTTTAGGATTTTAGATCAATGGTTTCATTTAAACATTACAATAATCTTCAGTTCTGTTCTAATCTTTCATCTAGAATGTTCGAATTACAGTTCCCCTTTTATATGTACATGTTATAGGGATTGGGCCGAAGTTAAAAAGCTGGAGTTTCTGACTCGAGAGCTTAAAGGAAAGAGGCCTTTAGTCCTTTCAACTATTGAGGTAAAGATCGTTTCAGTTTAATGGTACGACATGATGTCATAGCATTGCGAGTCTATGATGGCTTCTTTTTATCTTATAATTTGAGTATAATTTGTTCTCTTTTACAAAAGTTGCTCCTGAAGTGAAAGAAATACTGGACACACTCAGAGTAGTAGTTGAGTTAGGGGGCGATTCCCTAGGTGCATATGTGATCTCCATGGCCTCAAATGTATGCAAATCCAGTACATTTAACTGTTGATACATGCTTCAGAAATGAAATGCAAACTATTAAAATTGTAATCAGAATAGGGTATTGACATGATTCTTCGGCCTATTTGATGCTGGAGATTCGTCAGGTTATGAATTCTGCTTCTATGAACATGTAAAATTCACGTGGCAACTATTTTTAAAAAATGTTGCTAATTTTTTTTGTATATATTATACACATGTTACCTTACAAATTGTATTGTTTGTGTTAAAACATGCACTTGTTTCAAGAGCTCTAAATATGAATTTAAACGTTTCCAAGAGATCGTGTATAAGTAAAGTTATGAATCATTTATGTTTTATTAAAACATTAATATGTTAGTCTAAAACTATACATTGACTACAAGGTACAACTAACAAGTACAATGAATACTAACAAATACAATATATAACTGAACAAATGCAATTCGTAATTCAAAATGAACAATCAACAACAACTAAAAATAAAAAGTCATATTCAACTAACTAGTACCAATTGAATACTAATGAATTCAACATTTAACTAAACAAACGCATTTCCTAATTTAAAATGAACAATCAACAACAAATGAAAAAAAAAAGTCATATACAACTAACTAGTACATACATAATATATACTAACGAATGCAACATTTAAGTAAAAGAATGCAGTTTCTAATTCAAATTGAATGATATACAGTACAACTAACAATTACACACTGAATGCTAATAAATGCAATATATAAGTGAACAAATGCAATTCCTAATTCGAAATGAACAATGAAAAATAAATGAGAATAAAAAGTCATGTCCAAGTAACTAGTACATGCATAATGCTAATGAATGCAACATTTAAGTAAAAGAATGCAGTTTCTAATTCGAATTGAATGGTACACAATACAACTAACAAGTACACACTGAATGCTAACAAATGTAAGATATAACTGAACAAATGCAGTTCCTAATTCAACTTGAACAATCAACAACAAATGAAAATAAAAAGTCATATACAACTAACTAGTACATATATGATACTAACGAATGCAACATTTAAGTAAAATAATGAAGTTTCTAATTCGAAATGAACGATCAACAAAAAATGAAAATAAAAAATCATATACAACTAATTATTACATACTGAGTACTAATAAATGCAACAATAATTAAATAAATGCATATCATAACATCAACCACACAAAAATACAGAGCTTCACTTATATATCATTTAAATTAACATATACATAATTTCACTAAACAAATACAATTTATAATCAAATTGATACTTCTAAAGTTTGACTGTCGAATACTTCAGCATCCTACACTGCATTGCTACTCGAAGATATCCACTTCCACCAAAAGAGCAGTAATGGTACAGTTGGTACAAATGGTAATGGTACTGGTAATGGTAACAACAACAACGTTACTGGTGTTAGCTTCCCTTATTGCCTCTCAAAATCCAACTCCATTCTTGAGGCAGTTGCATACCTCAACTCCAGCCTAGCCGTTGCAATCCAACCAGGAGGATGCTTTGGGTTTTAATTTATCACGAAACTCAGCAACAACCTAGCCTTTTTAATATCCCTTGGGATCAACCACAGTTTGTCCGGTGATAGAATCTGACAACCTATCCAACTTTAAAGATAGAAAAATACCTCAACCTTCACCTATGGCAATGAGATCAGTAATAGGGGTTTCCGACTCGGTCCCACCAACATGCCTACTCCTGGGGTGGTCCAAAGTGCTAATATGCTCCTTCTCCTGCCTCGCCTTCTCTAAGCGCTGACAATAAATTATCCATTATAAAGGCTTCAGTGTAAGAAAACTAATGCACCTATATATAACTAATAAGTACATAATGGATTCTAACAGATGCAATATATAAGCAAACATATATAGTTCCCAATTCAAAATGAACAGCCAACAATTTTGTTTTTTAAAAAACGTCATACATAACACAACTAACAAGTACACACGAGATACTAATAGATGCAACATATAAGTAAACATATGGAGCTTGTAATTCAAAATGAACGATCAGCAATCAAAGAAGAAAAAAGGTCATTCACAGTACAACTAACAGGTACACGAATAATAACAGCTGTAACATATAAGCAAACTAATGCACCTTGTAATAAAACTAACAAGTACAAACTGGATTCTAACAGATGCAATATATAAGTTAAAATATGTAGTTCCAAATTCAAAATGAACAACCAACAACATTTTTTTAAAAAAGTAGTCCTACAGAACACAACTAAAAAGTACACATGAGATACTAACAGATGGAACATATAAGTAAACATATGCAACTCATTATTCAATACGTGCAACTAACAACAAATGAAAATAAAAGGTCATAGAAAGTACAAATAAAAAGTACATATTAAATACTAACAAATACAACATATAAGTAAAAATATTTATCTCGTAATTCAAAATGAACGATCAGCAAAAAAAGAAAAAAGGTCATATGACTAACAGGTATACGTTGGATAATAACAACTGCAACATATAAGCAAATTAAAGTACCTCGTAATTTTATAAAGTGTACACTTTAAATAACGAGTATTGGAGTGATGGGTTTAAAATAAGCGTACACTTCAGCAAACAACCAAATCAACTCCATTGTTGTGCCATTAATAATAAAAGAGCTACCACATTTCAGCTTAGTAAAACATACAAGAAAATTGACAATACCAACCAAATCCACCATCTAATTCAAGCCACAAAGAAAAATACCAAGTACCACCATTCCTAACAAAAATAAAAAATTAACGAATTCAAGCACGAGTTTTCAAAACCTTGTGATAAAGTGCCTTCCATGCATTGTCATCATTGGCATCATTCTGCATCAGTGTGTTTGTCATCGAAAATGGGCAAAGGCTGGGGTAATACATGTAGCACAAGGCATGAGTCCCGACCTCCGGCATCAGCTAATTTATCATCAACGCCATGATTTGCTTCTCCTGCGGCACCATCACGTCTACTATCTCCACCATTTCCTCTCCATCACTATTCACCGCCGCCTCTGAACCTCGCCAGCAGAGTTGCAAAGAAGCAATCGAGCGCGGTGACTGCAAAGGTAAGAAAGAGCAGAATCGTAGATGGGGAATTGATCAACGAGAATTTAGAGAAAAATATCTCTATCCACAAGTTATGAAATTGGTCTGTCAGTTACTCATCCACAAGTCATGAGTTAAAATGAACCACTTTCGTAGGAGGATACATAATGACAGGTCACGATTTCCTTTTTCTAATTAATTGCAAGCAGGTCCTTGGCTTGTCCATAAGCTTATTGACGGACCACCTTTCTTGATACTTACCCATATATATATATATATATATATATATATATCTACTTCTAGCCTAATATAAATCTTATATGTTTAAACCCTTAGAATGACCTCTCTTCTTCATGGACAACCCAAATTTGCCACTATCTACATAGTTGTAGTTAGTAAGAAATTAGGGCTTATAAATTTAACTTTGAGAGGTATGGCGTCGACCTCTCAGAGGGTGATTTGGGAAAATTTCTGTGTTATGCATATAATTTTAGTGAGGAAAGTAAAGGTTTCTTACAATGAATTAACCACTCTGTCTGGGCCTCAAAGAGTTAGATGGAGGAGGTTATCGTAATGAAAAATTGTTGAGACAAATTTTGTAGAAAAAAAACCCTTAAGGATCTTAAACTCTACAAACCAGTAAAACTTTTGTTAGGAAAGATTGGCATGGAGGATTTTTTCTCTGTTTCTTCCCCCATGCATGCTGGCTACACCATTGAATTCCTAACCACAGTGGATAAGTGCGAAAAAGAGAGGGGGAGAAAGTGTTTGAGTTTCCATCTGGGAGATGTGCACAGAGTTTTTACCTACAAGAAGCTTGCCGGTATTTTCCACTTGAAGGAACATAAGTAGATAGCAGGGTATAACTTACCTAACACTTGTGAGCTGCACCTATTCGGGCACATAATCACTTGGCTAGGATAAGGAAAAAAGATCTGAAACACCGATATAGTGTACCGAACACTTAGGTATGTAGCTAGATTGTTGAACATCATCATCAGTTGCCAAGGTGAAGCTACCACCACCTCTGATATGGATTGTTGGGTTCTTTTATAGCCTGTCTGTATGGGTAAAGCCTACCCTAATTTGATAGATCTTTTTGTATTCGGGTGTATGGACCTATCTCTCTCTGATACCCGCACCGAGAAGATATCTATGAGAGGAATGATTTCTATGATTGTTTGCCATTTCCAGCTTCTAGAGAATGCTGGTATAAGAGCAAACTTCAAGCATTCTTTTACTCTTACTATTCCAGTGATGTAATATGAAAAGTTTGTAAAAAGGGTGAATGACACAGTGTATTGGATGTACAAGGGAAAAAGATTCATGAGACTTTCACAGAGTGACAGAACAAAGTTGGCCAAGAACTTCACTGCCAAAGACCTTATTATATAGCCCGATACAGGTTCAGATGTAGTTGTGGGAGGCCAATTCAGGGACGATGAGGTGCAGGAAGAGTAGGCCCAGGGAGGACCCGAGCAGGCTAGTCCACTACCTATGGGAGACCAGCTAGCACCCCCACCACCTTTCCAGCCAGTACAGGTTGTACAACCCTTTTTTTGGGGGCTATAATCACACATAGGGATTCTTATCATTCCGCGGGGGATATGGCTGGTCCATCTCATAGACATAGCTTCTCGAGCCACCACAGCTTATTTGCGGAGTTTAGGGGATATGACGGTTATAGCAATCATAGGTCTTCTCCTCCCCACGAGCAGCATAGACACAGTGTCTCTGTCACTTCTCATCATGGAAGTGACTCTTGGCAGCATCCTGACTATAGTCCTTTCCGAGAGCATGGATCACTGGGATACACACATGCACACTATCATTATATGTGGACTGAGCCACCTTAGTACCACTCCGCTTGGGAAGGTTCTTGGGGCCAGTCTATCTTTGAGGTCAGGTAGGATATGGAAGATGTCAGTGCTCAGATCGCGACCATCATTGGGACACCATGGGCAGATTTGATAGGATAGTCGATCAGATGCAGCATTTATCAGCAAGAATGTGAGAACTCAAAAAAGGCCTTTTTGAAGTCACCGATAGATTAACAAATGTGGGCATTGGGGAGCACTACATAGATCCTCCGCATGGGCAGGGGCAAGAAGCCAGACATCACTGGAGGGATCGATCAGTTTCTATTTTCCAACTCTCTTTTCCACCTTAGTTTCTTGAGTTGAGTACAACGCAAGTAACTAGAAAGGGGGAGAGGGAGTTGGAACACTTTTTTATACCATGCCTCTTTTTTCCTTGTGTTCTTTCATTATCATCTCCCTTTGTTTTGAAATTATGGAAAACCATTTACTTCATCTTTTTAGTCTTTCCCTCAGTGAACTTTTGTTTTTGGTGTGATGGTACCTGTTGTAGTTGGTTTGAGTTTGTAGTTGAGTACTTTTTGTGTTTGGATTTAAACTTTGTGTTTGACTATAGTTTTAGTGTTTAGCCCACTTTTGGGGAACTTTTTGGAAATTTGAAAAAAAAAGAAAAAATGAAGATCAAAACCTGGATAAGTCGAAAACCTGAAAGGGTAACTTGGGTAACATTACGAAAAGCCCGGATAGGTCGAAGGGCCTAGGTAAAAGTGAGAGGTTTGGCCTGGTTAGACTTACGAGCTAGGAAAAAATGAGAGGCCTTGTGGAAAAAGGTGAGAGGTGAGCACGTTTTGTGGGATAACGCTAAGTGAAAACCCGAAATGGCGCCTAGGCAAAATGAGATAAATTGAGAAAAAAAAGAAAATAGAAAAAAGAAACTAGATTGACGATACATTGGACTCCTTGTTTACAACTAGGTCGAGAATCTATATTTGGAAGTATTTAGAAGTCCCGGCTATGGCATTGTGAAATCTCTCAGTGGAAAAACACTTTCATGGATAAAAGCCATTGGATATACTGCAAAGCCGGGTGGACTATTGTGGTATTCTTGCATAAATGCTTCCTCTACGTGCCTTAAAAAATCCTCCAAAAACTTCATAATGAGTACGGAAGGCCTTGTCGGTGTGTCTTTGGAACTTTCTTCATGTACTTCCACCCAAACGCTTGAGCGATCTCCCTATGTGTCATGGTGTACTCTTTGTCATCAAGGTGGAAATGGATAATTATCCTCCCATCATTGTTTGTTGATTGCTCTAAGGTTTCCACGAACTCCAAGGTCCATCTTATGTAGGATTTTGAGTGCTTCTCTAGAAAGCCCTCTTTTTTTGATGGGGGAATTTATTAGGCTCCCCTAACTGAATAGATTAAGCCAAATTAGGCGCTAAAAGTCTTGGAACATTACAAATTACAAATAGATCATCTAATTGGTGATCCAAGAGCCAAAATAAGCTCTTGAAGCAAAACAGCACTTGCTTCCAAAAGCGGAGTTTCCACCTGGTCAATGCTAAAAGGAAACTAGAGTTCATCGATGTACTGACAATGTTCTTGTCTAGGAAAACCAGCTAAACTGATATACCACGAATAGGTCGGCGAATCAAGAATTCGAGACTCCTATTTGTCAACGGTATGCCAGCCGAGAGGCAAGATAAGATCCTGTGTGATGGGGAATTCCGGAATACTAAACTATATTGCTAAGCCATAAACTTTGCAGCTCACAAACCGAAATAGGCATCTTGCAATAAGTTCCTGGAATTCCAAGAGCATAGTAAGCAGCAGCAGAGGGAGGCGGCTGCTTCAGTAGACATCTGAATCCTATCCATGCATACAGTCGAAAAACCTGAAAATACAAGAGGAGAGAAACTAGCAGTATTTGTACTAAGAGCAGATATCCCCACTTCAAAATGAGTGAGTAAAACAGTAAAAGATATCCATAATAGCAAATTGAAAATTCCATCGCTATTTCGTACGGTTATCCAAAGGAGATCCAATTCTAATCGCTGGATAACCAATACTATCGAGTGACAGTAAACCCCTAAGGAAGAGAGGAGTAGACCTAGTGTCTAAATCACCTTGTAAGAGATTTTCCCTAGCAAATTTTTCTAAGAAATCAGCAGCCAAATTTGCTTCTCTAGGTGTATGCTGGATTGGGTGTGAGAAGTGTTCTACATTAAGTGTACCGCAGATAGAGAAACATCTCCAAGGGCAGCATAATAGGTTTTGGATACCCTTAACAGCAATTAAGCAATCAGATTCGATGACACAATTACCTAAAGCCAGTTCTGAATAGATGTCATATCCACATTGAATAGATACCAATTCGGCATGTAAGGGAGTTGGACTGTAAAAAATTTTAACTCTCATTTTAACCACATTTCCTTTCCAATCCCTGATAATAACTGCAGATGAGGAGAAACCACTAGTGATCCATGATGCATCAGTATTAATTTTGTAACCAGTTAGTGGTTTTTTCCAATGCACAGCAGTAATATCCTTTTTCTTCTTTTGAAAGATTTGTGGAATGATATTAGCCTGAATCCATTTCATATGCTTTACTCGATTACCTTTCAATTGTGAGCTGTGAATATTTGATAGATCATTTCTTTGATTTCATGAACACAAGCATCACTTGAGAAGGGTTTATTATCAAAAATGAGTTGGTTCCTATTAGTCCAGAGAGTCCAAATTGTAACCATTAAAGCAGCAGTTATCAAGTTTGCATGAATCTTAGATTCAGCTGAATGATAAATAAAATTCCACCCTGCTTTTTAAATTCCTAAATCCAATATGATGTATCTGTAAAAATGAGTGAACACTTTGCCAAACAGCACAGGAAGCATGAATTGAAAAAATGATCCAAATTATCCAAATTGTTCAGGCATATAGGGCATTTTGAAGCCAAAGAGAAACCCATCCTACATAGAATATTATCAAAAGGTAGGATACTATTTAGAGCTCTCCAAAGAAGTACTGACATCTTTCTAGGTATGAAAGGGGACCAAACCTTTTTAAGATGTTGGATTTCAGGTCCTTTTTGTCTGAATATAGTGTAGGCCGATCTTACTGAGAAATTCCCATCATATGTTGGAGTCCAAACTAGCTTGTCCTCGTGAGAGTAATCCAACTTCACTTCCTGCAAAATATGAATGGTATTGGTAGCCAAATGAGGCTCCAGATTTGGTAAGAAAGCAGTTTTGTTGTTAAAGAAAGTCCTGAGATAGATATCCTCGAAAGGAATATCCATTTCCTCAGGCCATTTATAACACAGAGCACCATCTCCTATCCAATTTGCATTCCAAAATGAGCAATCCCCATTACCAAACATAATTCTAGATAAACTGTTTGCCTTAGCAGTTATTCTGCTGATTCTACCCCAAATGTGGGATTTTTTGTAAGAAACAGGTAGTGACCATAAAAGAGTTGACCATTGGGTCCTGTTAGTTTGGAGCTTCCACCATAATTTACATGAAAAATCCTCTACAATAGCATTTAGGTCCCTAAAACCTATACCATTTTCATCCACAGGGAAACTCATTTTTTTCCAAGATCTCCACCTTTTTCTTTAAGAATATTCACTTTTTCCCCAGAATAGGCTAGATGCAATTTTTTCCATTGTTTTTAGAACTATCCTTGGGGGTTTTAAAACTGCAAAAATATGTGTTGGAATTGAAAGAAAGTAATGGTTAATCAAAATGATCTTACCAGCTGAACTCAACCATCTATTCTTCCAATTATTTATTAACTTCTCCATTCTTTCAATTACAGGTAAATAATGCACCTTTAAATTTCGACCTGAAAAGATTGGGACTCCAAGGTATTTAAAAGGAAAGGAGCCCTTCTCCATCCCCAGTATTCTCCTAACATACTGGACATGATGTAGAGGTGTGTTATGAGTTACAAAAAATTCTGATTTTGCAAAGTTTACCTTTTGACCTGATGTATTCTCATATGCAATAAAAAATTGTTTAAATCGCCTCAAATTTTTGGTCTCAGTATTCAAAAAAACAGCAGTGTCATCGGCAAACATGAGATGAGTAAGGGGAGAACAGGAATTGGAGAGACTATAGTACTGTAAATATCCAATGGTAAACATTTTCTTTAGACCTCTAGAGAAAGCCTCTGATAAAATATTGTACAGAAAAGGGGAGAGAGGGTCCCCTTGTTTAATACCCCTAGAGGAAGAGAAGAAACTGGATGTTACTCCATTAACTAGTACAGAAAAGTGAGCTGAAGCAATGTTATGCATAATGAGTCTAACAAATTTACCATGGAAACCAAAATGTGAGAGAATGGAATTTAGGAATGACCAAGATACCCTATCAAAAGCCTTTTTCATATCAAGTTTAACTATCAGATTTGGAACCCTAGATTTCCTAGACAGTAATCTGGTCATTTCATGCATTAGAATCACATTATCTGAAATATCCCTTCCTTTAATGAAGGCACTTTGCTCAGGGGAAATCAGTAAGTGTATCAGTGGTTTGATCCTTTCCATTAACAATTTTGAAAAAACTTTATTAACAAAGTTTGATAAGCTAATTGGTCTGAAATCTGCAAATGTAATTGGAATAGATTTTTTTGGGAATTAATGTGAGCCAGGTACTAGACATGGCTTTAGGGATGTTGCCATTATTTAAAAATTCATTTGCTGCTTCTAATAGGTCTTCCTTAATGGTTTCCCAAAAAGAGGTGTAGAAATTACCTGAGAAGCCATCAGAGCCCGGGGCACTAGATTTGTTAAGGTCAAAAACTGCAAATTTCAGTTCCTCTATATTAAAAGGGTTAAGCAGAAGGAGGTTCTGTTGATCTGTTAGTACTCTAGGAATTTCTTGCAGAAAATGATTAAGATAAATTCCTTCTTTTTCTGAGACATCCTCATTAAGCAATTCCTGGAAAAATCTGACACCCTCTTCTTTGATCAATATTGGATCAGTTATCCAATTCCCTTTTCCATCTTTAATTTTACCAATTCTAGATCTTGCTTTCTTCTCCCTAATGGTGTGATGAAAGTAGCTAGTATTTGCATCTCCATGTTTTAACCAATTTAACCTAGCCTTTTGCTTCAGAAATATATTGTGTTCCTTCTGAGCTCTCAGAAGCATGGCTTTTGACTTCATAAGTTCAATTAAAACTGATTCATCTTGAGACTGCTGGAACAGTATTTCCAATTCATTGACATTTGATTCAGATTGTAAAAGATTATGATTTACATTGCCAAATATGTTTTTGTTCCAGTCTTTAATTACAATCTTAAGCCTCTTTAGTTTGTGAACAAACCTATGCATCCCTGTGAGAGGGGATATTAATTTCCAGTTAGAGACCACTAAATCTTTAAAATGTTGTCTATTTGACCACATTTCTTGATATCTAAAAGGCCTTGGAACCTGTTCTTCAGCAGATTGAATAGATAGTAATAGAGGGGAATGATCAGAGGTCATTCTATTTAGTACTTGTATAGAACTGTTTGGAAAAAGTTCCAGCCAGTCTAAATTAGTCAATCCCCTGTCTAATCTTTGAAACTGAAGGTCCTTACATTTATCCCTAAATCTATTATTACTCCAGGTAAATGAGTTTCCTACAGTAGGGATATCATGCAGGTCCATGTTAGTTAAGAAATCATTAAATTGTTTCATGCTTTTTCTAGGTGTTGATTTCCTACCTTTATATTCAGAAACCGAGGCTACAATATTGAAATCCCCTATATATATTGTTGGTTCAGATGTTGGGGATTGTAAATCAGAGCATAAAACTTCCCTCAACTGTCTATGGACACTAGCATAAATGAAGAAAACATTCCAATTAACAGAAGTGGCATTGTCAGTTACTCTAGCCTGTAAGTACTGATCAGATTCATTTAAAATGGCTAAACTAAAGGCATGATTCCATAAAATCCAAATTTTAGCATTCTGGGCATGGAGGGCATTATTGTAACCAAGATCATGCATCAAAGTGTTTAATTTCTGTTTATCATGCCATGGTTCAATTAAACATAGAATGTCAATCTTGTGTTTCAACTTAAGAGCCTTCAATCTATCCAGTGAAGTGTCATAACCCCTAACATTCCAGACTAATATATTCCCTATTTTTGTGTATTTTATCATTTAAAGATTGGGGGTGTTGCTTTTTGTGAAGATCTTAGTTTCCTCAGTTTAGTTACTGGGGCATTACTATTTTTACCCTTCTTGCCTTCACTATTACCCAAATTAACTGATGTAGAAATACTTACCTCCGGTTGAGTAGTAGTTTCTTCAACTCTGTTGTGTTCTGCGGAGATGATTGGGTCTTTGATTGCATTACTGTGAGCTTGCTCTATTGGATCACTCTGCTCTATGTCAGGAGTAGACAAACATATAGCCATAGTGTCTACCTTTTCTGCACCTGTCTGGAGTACCACTACTTCCCGTGATTCCAATGACTCATGGAAAATGTCAACTCCTTCATCCTCATGAGCAACATGATCATCATCCTGTAAGTCAGTTAAAGTGTGGAAAGCATTTGATATAGTAACCATATGTTTCTTAAGTGATTCTTCCCGAATAGGAGGGAGTACTGGCTGTTGATTCTTTTTTCTCCAAATGAAATTAGTGATAGGTTTTGAGATATCATCCAATGAATAGAAAGGAGCATTTATTTTCCTGTGACTAACTCTGAGAGTGTTGAAGTTATTTTCCACAAGAGGAACTGAGTTCATATTTTGAAATTGGAAATCAGTTTCTTTTTGGGAAACTGATAGAGTAGATGATCCTTCAACATCAATTGTTACATTAGGGGGATTTCCTAAGTTTTTCTGATTATCAGGTTGGACTGGAGCTTGTCTAAACTTGTTCTCTTTGGTTTCAGCTATGATATTTCTATTGTTTTTCAGTTCTAGATGCAGGAAGTTACAGTTATCCTGACTGTGTCCAATTATCCTACAGTGAGTACAATACGAAGGCAACTGATCATATTCAATAGGGTAATCTGCTACTTTATTGCCAATTCCTACCACTATAGTAGAAGGGAGTTGAGTCAAGAGGTCCACTTCTACACAAACTTTAATAGCAGAGGGTCTAGTTAGAGCATTTGTAGCTGCATCCATTTTGAGAAATCTTCCTATTTGGCTGCTAATCCCTATAATAGCCGAGGTATTGTAAAAATGTATAGGGAGTTGGTGAATGGTTACCTATGCTGGAACAACGGAGGATTCAGCTGCAGGGGAGAAGTCCGGAGACCACTTCTGAACCTTCATTGTCGATCCTTGAATCATCCATTGGCCCTTCATCCAACATCGCTGATAATCCTCGTTGTCCTGAAATCGAATAAGAACGTGGCGATAGTCAATAGATCCCAATTGAAATTTAGCTTTGAAGCCAATTGATTTAAAAGCTGATACTAATTTCTCCATAGGAGGTTTCCCTCTATTGAATTTCCCGACCAAAGCGTTCTGGTAATGTGAAGCCAGAAGCTCGCCTTCCTCCGGGGGGATGATATAAGCAATCTTTCCCTTATACTCAGTAATAGGGTGCAGATTGGGCGTGTTTGGAAGGAAGGATAGGAGCGGTGAAGGTTTCATGTTCAAAGCTTTAAGGAAGCTTTTGTTAATGGAAGGGGTGGAATCAGAGTTTTGTTTAGGCGTCGGAGACGCCATGGTCTGCAACCAGTATCAATAAAAGAGCCGTTAACAGAGAAAAGTTAGAGGAGGAAGAAGAACAGTGACGGTTGTGTGTTTCGCACTGTCAATCGCCTCTAGAAAATCCTCTAGGCCTATCTGACCTAGCAAGTAGGTGACAGGTTCAAGTAGGCCTAGAGCTTCTAGAGTTTTATTGCATGCAAGCTTCATCTCAAAGATGATCCTTTTTGGGCTATCTAGGTACTTCCATCTTTAGGTCACACTCTCAGAAGCGGTGTTCAACCCCATGAACTCATACGCCACAAAGGTAGGGTTGGGAGGAAAGGAATTTGTTAGCTTTTGTCTCCTAATTTTAGCTGACTTCTTTCTTCTTTCAACCCGAGAAGTCGTCTCCTTGTCCGGCTTAATTCTCATTGGGGAAATTCTATTACAACAAGAAGAAGATGGTACTGGAAAGAATATACAAGGATATGCATCAAGTATCATTCAAGAGGAACTTTCTTTTAAATAGCCAACACATTGCAAATCATGTCATTTCAACACAAAGGTTATTCAATCAAGAATGATTATCTCTAAATAACACACATGTTAAATCATATCACCTCTTCAAAAAGATCATTCAATCAAGAATCACTCTTCCTGAACAACCATAACATGGCAAATCACAACATCTCAACACAAAAATCATGTACTTCCCCCACACTTAAATCATTACAAACTCATTCAATCACGTAACCCACATGCTTCTCTAAAACACTTCAGAATTTTGAAATTCAATCTTTTCATCACAACCCATTCATGCTAAAGAAAGAAAGTAAACACAGATATTTACCCAGAATTTGAAGCTAAGAGTTGAAGAACCACACAAGAAGAAGCAAAAATGCTCCCCCTTGAGAGAAAAATCCTCAAATTTCTAAGCTACTCTTATTGGAAGTGAGAGTGGGTGTTTTTTAATTTTTGAATTAATGGGCCAAAAGTACATGTTCTGGTTAAAAATTTGAATTTTTGAAATCTGAACTTTTACCCCACTTACAGCGTGACACGAGGTAGTGGCATGATCATGCTACATGAAGCCTTGTGCTAACACGGTCGGGAACGAGGCTGCCCTGTGCTGATCTCCTCTAGCACAAGTCATGCCCCAACAAGGACGTGCTTCCCTGTGCCTTCCTTTTCTTGAAAAAAAATTCATCCAAAAAGTCTCATTTCCTCCCAACACAAACCACAAGAATCGATCTTCGATTTAACAACCAATAAGATTTTCACACCAAGGTCGTTTGTCAAAACACACAACAACATGAAAATTCTAAATACCGAAAAATATCAAAGCAAGAATGAGCATCGTATTTTTATTTTCGTCCATCATGACTTATTTTTTCATGCAATTCAATTAAAAGGAACCTACCGTTGGATTTCCGGAGTCGCCATTGGAAACTCCACCCACGATGACATCCTTGTGGAAGAGTCTCCACAAAGTGTCATCCTTACCTTTACGCCCTTTGTCCGGCATAGAAAATGTATGTCCATATTCTGCCAATGTTGAATCCTAATCTGTACTATTTTTCATGCTTTGCATTTGACATAGTATAATTGGTTTTAGTTGGTGGATTGCTAGTATTAGTTGATTTTATGTGACAAAGGGTTTGGGCGGCCATGTTTAGTTTTCTTGTCTAAGTCCCTCATCTTGTAGACTTAATTGGTACTAGTGGACATCTCTTGTATCCATGAGGTCCTTGATCTTCCTTGTGATCATCTCCAGTAGGTTGACCCTGGGTACTTTTTGGTTACATTCAATGTGAAGGCCGTTCGCAAGGGCGGTAGAAGATTAAAGGCCATTTGTTTTTAACAGTAGAAGTAGCAAAGGCTATTCACATAATAATGATAGAAGATAAAGGCCATGAACATCTATGTGTGGTAGGAGGAGATTGAAGCCAAAGATAGGCAGCTTCAATGTTCAAGACGGGCAAAGGAGAAAATGATGACTCGTAGTCCAAGGAGTGTTGCCTTAGTCCTAGAAAGAATGAGGAATAGTTATCCTTTAAGGCTTGTTTCATTGGATTCATCTTCTTGAGTACTACAAAATCGACTATTAGAACTCCCGATTCAGACTAATGGTTCACCCATGGCAAGCAAACGAAGTTCAGCCAACCAAGCACCAGCGGCCGGTCACGGACCGCCCATGGTCAAGGACCAGCCCATGACAAAGCACATGGGCCTCATTGCACAAGAGTTCCAGGGGTTCTGTGAATACATGAATGGGACCTTCACGAGGCAAAAGCATCAGGCCAAGACAAAGACCCCAGACCGTTGAGCTTGGAAATGAAGAATTTAAGATTTGGTTAAGTATGGAGCCATTCCATTAAAACCTTCATGGGCTGTAAAAAAACTTCTGAGCGAAGACCACTGGATGCTTGCGGTCTGTGAAAACCTTCACGGACCATGAGAACTTTTGAGCAAAAACTATGTACTGTTCGCGGTCCGTGAAAACTTTCACGGACCGGGGCACAATCCCAGCTTCACGGACCATGCCAGATCCCACAATCCACTACTAAGAACATTCACAAACCATGCCATATTTGGCATCCCGTGGCTATGCATGCTTCATGGACCGTGGCATCCGTGTCGGTCCGTGAAGCCTTGGCGGCTGACCTAGGGATTTGCTATTTTTGGCCTATTTTGGTCTATTTTTAGGCCCAATCCCCTACGTCTATATATAGGAGTCTTTGTCTTCTACTAAACCATTAGGAAATAGATTAGAAATCTAGGTATAATGTAGTATATTATTTCTCTAGTTTAGAGAGAAGGAATATGAGAGTTTTTCTTCTCCTTCCTTCTTCTTTTCTTTTTCTTTTTCTATCATCTTATTTTCAAGATTCATGGCATCTAACCTAATATTTTCCATGGATCTAACCTTTTTAGAGTAGATTTTTAGCTTGAGATTCATTTTGGCACTTGGTATGTTCTAAATGCTTTATGAGATTCATTACATTCATCCTATCTTTGTGTTTATGATAGTGTTTTGATTGTTCTTGAATGTTATAAATACGTTAGTACACCACATATAAGCACACACTTTGGCATATACTCATATATGGGGAGACCTGGATGTTAGAATGGGTAGGGGAGAACGCACCCACATGCGTGTGAGCACGTGGGATTCGAGAATGCTCTAACCTATTTTTCATTACACCAGTCTTAGTTGACTTTGTAACTATTGTCCGAGAGGTAACGGGTAGAGACAGTGAATAGTAGCAATCTAAGTGTTGTGTTGAAACCCAAGTGTCATAAATAAATGTTACGGGTAGAGACAGTGAATAGTAGCAAGCTAAGTGTTGTGTTGAAACATTAGTATCACAGATAAGGTGCCTACAAAACTTTGTCCTAGCGTATATAGGACCCGGGGGAGTAGTTGTATTCGTGGTGGAAGCTCGAGACTTAATAGCACGAAGGAGAAACAGACCTGCAATGATGGTTGGACCTCGTTGTACTCCTCAAATTACAATGGTGGTGTCAATGGAGGGTTGCGAGCGCACCCACCGTGATAGGGTCGGGGGAGTGTATGCCATCGACCACACCACATGTTGTGAACACACTGATAGGTTCTTTGTATGTCTATATATGAATGAATCTAGGTTTGAAGCATTAGAACTACCATGTTGCTAAATGATTCCCGAGTGCCTAGTATAAATAGTTTACTTGTTTGTCAATTGCATGCTTGTAGTTAGTTGAAAACACCAAACCCTGCCCCAAGTTGCATGTTTACATTACTAGTTGTTCCTTACACTCCTGTGGATTGACGACATGCACGAGGTTGTGTTTCTAACTAGTACTTGATCCCTAGCATCCTTGTGGACAACCTAGGGCTTGCCGCTTACTACCCCTTGGTAACTTAGCAGTAAGAACGGGTGCAGAATATAAATCTCTATCTTTGGCCCATAAGCTCCTCGACTCATGTTTTAACGAAAACTGGGTCGGGGAAGGTTAAATTTTAGCGTCGCTTCCGGGGATGCTCTTCAGTTTGAGTACTAGTTAAGCATATGTGTTAGTGAGTAGTTAGTATTGCTTTTATCTTTTTCATGTTTTTTTTCTGGAGTAGGTATTGCTTGAGTTCTTCGTGAAAATCAAGGACTCTTGCACTACATTCCAAATTTTGTGTGTTTTCTTTGTTTGGGTTTTATTGAGAAAAAAAATATAATACAAATGTGGGAAAACACTCAACGGAGGGCATTTTGTAAGGCGTATCATTGTGATCATCCTATAGAGTCTTGCCCAAGGTTGACTGACTATGGGAGAAGAATGGCTCAAAGAGAAATATTTTGTGGGACATGTCATCGCTACCACCTTACGGAGTTTTTCTCTTGGATGAGCAGAAATGAGAGAGAGGTAGGAGTCGTTGGTTCCCAAGGCCGATAGGATCAAGATTGTTACTCATACCATGACTCTCAAAATTCGAGGTTTAGTAGTAACTCGAATTCATGGTATGGAGATGCATGGGGAAACTAACACTTTGGGTTAGATAGTTGGACTTCACCAACTTACCCAATGCTCCAAAACCAATCCCTAGGATTAGTTCCCAAATCGAATTGTGTAGAAATTTTGCAAGCTATAGCTAATGTGACCAAGAGTAGTGATTTAATCCAATCACAAGTGGCTAACTAAATTACCAATTTTGGAACTCAACTATTCTCAAGCATTGAGAAAGTTGAAGGGCAAGTGCTTAATTTGATGAATCGGGTTAGCCAACTTGAAACCCAATATTCCAAAAATGAACCATCCCTAGTTGAATGTGAAATTTTGGTAGTAGAATCTAAAGGGGATGTGGAATTGTTTATTGAGAGTAAAGAAGTCGAGGAATGGGTGATTATAGTTAATTTCCCATGTTAATTATTTGCACCCCTACCTCCACCTATAGAACTTACTCCCACATTTTTGGAAGCCTTAGATGAAACCATAGGGAAGCCAATGAATATGCTGAGCTTCCATACCACCTATTCCCTCTAAGGTTTACTTCTCCTCTACTATATCTTCCTCTTGGAAGATTCTTACCCCCTGCGCTTCATTTTTGGTTGTCTAAGGTGATGGGGTACAAGCACGCACCTTATGTATAACATTAGAGTCGTGCCAATGACCTTAAATATACAGAGATTCTTGAGAGGCAACCCAAGTTTTGAAAAATTAGATTAGTTTGATATTTTTGGTATGTTTTCCTATTGTAGCTTTTTGTTTTTGGGACACTATTACACTTGGTGTGCATGTTTGTTTTCTAGGAAGCTTATGGTTCTTGGAGGAAGGTGAGTAAACAGAGAGTCTAACTCATGGACCATGTAGACGTACATGGTTCATGATGCTTAAAATGGTGGACACGGAGGAGAACCAAATCCCAAATTCATGGGGCGTGTAGACGTACACAACCCATAAAGCTCACATACTTTCCTACACCACCCAATCACCATTTCGTCCCTACCTCCACCCCACCACCACCAAAATACCACCCAAAACCAACCTACCCTCAAAACCCTTGAGACACACACATCGAGACCTAAGAGGTAACTCTCCATTGTGATTCAATTCCTTATTCGATTTGTGTTGTACAATAGTGGTTAGTTGATCTTTCATGGTTAGAGGTTATGGGTAGTATATGGAGAGTGATGGTAGTTTGTTCTTTATATTCCATGATTGTTCCATGAAGGTAGATTTTAGTGTTCTTTTTCATTATAAGTGCTTTCCTATTTCTTTCCATTGGCATGTGTTCTTTGATTTTGTATTTGCACTGAGGACAATGCAAGCTTTAAGTGTAGGGAAGGGGATTAGATTGCACTTACAATTTTTAGTTCTTTCTATGTAGCTAATAGCTCTTCTAAGAGCATTTTCAAATTTTTTAAAAATGATTTAAAAAAAACTTGGGCAAGTCGAAAACCCAAAAGGGCGACTTGGGTAACATTATGAAAAGCCTGGATAGGTCGAAAGGTCTAGGTATAAGTGAGAGCCTTGGCCCGACTAGACTTACAAGTCTAGGAAAAAGTGAGAGGCTATGTGGAAAAAGGTGAGAGGTGAGCACATTTTGTGGGATAAAGATAGGATGAAAACTCGAAAGGGCTCCTAGGAAAAATGAGAGAATTGAGAGAAAATTTTTTAAAAAACTAGGTTGAATTCATGCTTCCACGGTGGATTATTTTTGGAGATCTTTGGCTGCTTTTGGGACTACTTTGGGAAAAGTAAGCTTGGATTTATTCCGATATTATATTACTTATCTTTTTCCATACACATTTACTTGTTTTGTGTGGTTTGGATGCTTTAGGAACTTTAGGGAGTGTGAGAGTTGTTAGATTTTCACCTTATTAGGGGAACTAGGGTACCTTGGGAATAAGTTAAATGCATTGGTTATTTTTTCATGATTCATTCCACTTGAACCTTTTTCTTTGATTTTATTTACTCGAGGACAAGTAAAGGTTTAAGTGCGGGGAGTCTGATCTGCACCATTTCACATGCTTTAACCAATGCATTTGACGTAATTTTTAGTTGGTGGATTGCTAGTATTAGTTGAGTTTACGTGACTGATGTGCCCATTTTATACGGTTATATTAGGACTTTTAGGATTCACTTTTGTACACTTTTGTGCTCTAAATGTGACATTTTGCCTTGAAATTTTCTAAGGAGGGTTAAAAGTGACTTTTACGCTTTTATTACTTTTCTAGAGAATTTTGTGTGACAAGGTAATTTGTTTGAAGACTTTGAAGAATACTTTTGAAGATTTGAACACATGTATTTGAGCTTTTTGAAGAATTGAAGAAGTGAAGAGAAGAGGGGGATATGAAACAAAAAGGAGAAAGAAGAAATAGTGCTGGACTTGAAGTCTATCGCAAGGCCGTCGCGATGCTATCATGACTTGCAATGGACGAAGGGCCATAAATTCTCCTTGCTTTTTTGCACTATAAATACTCACCTTATCCTCTCCTCTTCAGCAGTTTTTACACCTTCTTCTTCCTGCATTTTTGGTGGGTTTAAACCCTAGTTTTTCTTTCTTTCTTTTCTTAGTTTTTGTAGGTTAATTATGTCTTTATATTGTCTAGCTTAGTTTCATCTTGGGAGCAAAGATTGAAGCTTCCATTTCTATGTAGTAAGAACCATTTATATATCTATTCAGTGCTTTTGCTATTGTGCATTTATTGAGCTTTGAATGTGAATTGTTAATGGCATTGATGTTGTTGGAAGCTTGATTATATGAATTGCTTGTATGATTACTTGTTAGGGTTGGGAGAAAGTAACTAATTCTCCCCTCTTTTAATGTGGAATCCAAGAGCATGAGTTAGAGCTTCTTAAATGATGTTGGTGTGTTGATAATTGCTAGATGAACGTGATAATGTCGAACTCGATGTCATGTTTGTTTTAGATAGCAAATGATAGAGGTCTATGAATATCGATCGTTCTTAACTAATCTTGTGTAAATGCATGAATTGGTTACATGCTTAGACACGGTGTAGTGTTTATAAGTTTTTCCAAGCTTGTTGATCCTTCATGCTAAATGCCATCAATGGGATATTTTAGTAATAGGGGAGTTATTGGTGAGGTTTGACAAGAGATGTCGAATTCACTCTTGCAAACTATTATCTAAGAAGGGTGGAAGATTTATCTTCACAACAAGTAGTCGAAGTAGTGAATAGATTGTTTTGCTCATTCTTGAAGTCTTTTTTATTTAGCATTCATGTGTTCTTAATGCTATGTTTCACTTCATTTAGGCCATGGTTTGTTATAGAATATGAAGTGTTTGTATGATTGAAGTGTTAGGGAGTTAGGAAAGTGACAAATTCTTTAGCTTGTTTACATGAAAATATAAGAACGTGAACATAGAACTTCCTATGCATAATGTATTGTGATTCTTTCTAGATAAGTATGTTAATGTGGATTGGTCTCATATTTATCCAATAGATGCAATGAAAGGTTGAACCTTGAATGTGGTTTGTTCTAGGTTTAGCCTAATGAATGTTATGTTTGGTGATAGGATGAGTGAATGGTTCAATGATCTACAATTGGTTTGGAAGTGGACATCAATTGCCCCCAAGGCTTTGTTTTTGTAGATTTAAAACCCCTTCTTCTTAGTTTTTTTGAGGATTAACATAGTTACTTGACTTTTCTAGTTATCTTCTCTTTTTAATTTTCACAACTTAGGACAACCAACCAACCAAACTCCCCCTATTTACATACTTTTATATGTATGTATATATATATACTCCTGGCCTAATATCAACCATTTGTGCTTAAACACTTGAGAAAATCCCCCGTCTTCGTGGATGACCCCGACTTGCCGCTATCTTCTTAGTTGTAGATAGTAAGCAAAAAGGGCTTATAAATATTAACTTTGAGAGGTACATCGATGACCTCCCAGTGACAAGGGGTTTGTACGGCCATATTTGGTTTTCTTGTCTAAATCCCGCATTTTGTAGACTTAATTGATATTAATGGACATCTTGTATCCATGGGCTCCCTTATCTTCCTTGTGATCATCTTTAGTAGGTCGCCCGTGGGTACTTTTTGGTTACATTCTGTGAAAGCCATTTGCAAGCAGTAGAAGATTGAAGGCCGTTTGTTTTTAACGGTAGAAGAAGCAAAGGTCATTCACATTAGAATGGTAGAAGATGAAGGCAACAAACATCAATGCGTGGTAGTAGAAGATTGAAGCCAAAGGTAGGCGACTTCGAAGTTCAATACGACCAAAGGAGAAAATGGTGAATCATGGTCCTTGGAGTGTTTCCTTTGTCCGAGAATGATCCAGGAAGAACTATCCTTCAAGAATTGTTCCATTGGATTCATCTTCTTGAGTACTACAAAATTGACTGCTAAAACTCCTGATTTGGAGTAACGGTTCACTCTTGGCAAGCAAACGAAGTTCAACCAACGAAGCACCAGTGGCAGGTTACAGACCACCCATAGTCAAGCACCAGTGGCCCGTTACAAATTATATGGGCTGCACTACACAAGAGTTTCAGGGGTTCCACAAAGACATGCATGAGACCTTCATAAGGCAAAGGCATCGAGCCGTGACAAAGACCCCAGACCGTGGAGTTTGGAGATGAAGAATTAAAAATTTGTCTAAGTATGGAGTCAGTCTATGAAAACCTTAATAAGTTGTGACAAAAGTTCTAAGCAAAGACCACAGGAAGCTCGCGGTCCATCAAAACCTTCACGGACCGTGAGAACTTTTGAGCAAAAAATATGTACTATTTGCGGTCTGTGAAAACCTTGATGGACTGTGGCACGATCCCAACTTCATAGACCATGACAGATCCTATGGGATTTGGCTATAAAAATTCATGGACCGTGCTAGATCTGGCATCCCACGGCTATGCATGCTTCACAGACCGTGGCATTCGTGCCGGTCCATGAAGTCTTGGCGGCTGACCAAGGGTTTTGCTATTGTTGGCCTATTTTTAGGCCCAATCTCCTACTTCAAGTATAAGAGCCTTAGTCTTCTACTAAACCATTAGGAAGTAGATTAGAAAGCTAGGCATAAAGTAGAGTAGATTCTCTCTCTAGTATAGAGAGAAGGAAAAATGAGAGTTCTTCTTCTCCTTCCTTCTTCTTTTCCTTTTCTTTTTCCTTTTATCTTATTTTCTAGATCCATGGTATCTAACCTAATATTTTCCATGGATCTAACCTTTTTAGATTAGATTTTTAGTTTGGGATTTATTTTGGCACTTGGTATATTCTAAATGCTTTATGAGATTCATTAGATTCATCATATCTTTGTGTTTATGATATTATTGTGATTGTTCTTAAATGTTATAAATACATGAGTAATACACCACATATAAGCACACACTTTGGGATATAATTATGTATGGTGTAATTATTGATGCCCCATTGGGAAGAGAAATCTGGATGTTAGAATGGTATGGGAAAATGCGTATGTGTGGGTGTGTGCACGGGGGATTCGAGAATGTTCTGAACTATTTATCATCGCACTAGTCTTAGCTGACTTCATAACTGTTTTCTGAGAGGTTGTGGGTAGAGATAGTGAATAGTAGCAAGCTAGGTGTTGTGCTGAAACCCTAGTATTAGAGATAAGGTGACTAGGAACCTTGGGCCTAGCGTACCTGGGGGGAGTAGTTGCATTTGTGGTGGAAGCCCCAGACGTAATAGCATGGGGGAGACACAGACATGCAACGATGGTTGGACCTCGTTGCACTCCATTAATTACAATGGTGGTTCCGATGAAGGGTTGCAAGCGCACTCACCGTGACAGGGTTGGGAACTGTATACCATCGGCCACACTATGTGTTGTGAGCACACTGATAGGTTCTTTGTATGACTATATGTGAATGAATCGAGGATTGAAGCATTATAACTACCATGTTGCTAAGTGATTCCCAAGTGCCTAGCATAAATAGTTTACTTGTTTTTCAATTGCATGCTTGTAGTTAGTTGAAAATACCAACCCCCCTTCCCAGTTGCATGTTTACATTACTAGCTGTTCCTTTCACTCGTGCGGATTGACAACCCACACGAGGTTATGTTTCTAACTAGTACTTGAGCCCTAGCATCCTTGTGGATAAACCCAGGGCTTTCTGCTTATTACCCCTTGGTAGCTTAGCAATAAGAATGAGTGCAGAATATAAATCTCTATCTTTGGCCCCCAGGCCCCTCGGCTCATGTTTTAACGACAACCGTGTCAGGGCAAGTCCAATCCCTAGCTATTTCCTTAGGTTTAGAAGGTAGTCGAAGAGGATTTACGTCCTTGCCACTCTCCACTAACTGCTTCAAGTTAGTGAGCATAGAAAAACAATCCATGACAGATATATCATCACTAAAATCATGCTTATCATAGGTTTCATCAACATGATTATCACAACTGAAGCACAAAGGATGGTTTTGATCATCAATCTCATCATCATCATCAAAGAACTCATTTAGGCATTCTTTTTCTTTCATCATGCAAGGTTGTCACATCGAACAAGTTCATCACACAAAGTTATGTCATTGCTCATAAGAGAGTAAATAAATGAATCATGCTTAGACTTGTAAATATCAAACCCCGCCTTGTCAATGTCATCCTCTAGGTTTTGTGTTCCTAAATAAACATTTATCTTTGTCCTTGACATTTTTAGAAAATGTCCCCCCAATAAAATTTGGGGTGCAACACCATCGTGCACTACGTCAAGGATATAGAAGTCCGCTGGAAACAATAAATTTCCAACTCTAACCATGACATCCTTAACTAAACCTCGAGGGCTAGCTTGAGAATGAGCTAGTTGAACAATTACCCTAGTTTCCTTAAGCTCACATATGTCTAGGTTTTCATAATGGCTATAAGGGATAACATGATTAGGTTCCCCTAAGTCTATCATTGCATTCTTCACTAACTTACCACCTAGAGAAATAGGTATTGAAAACATCCCAAGGTCATCACATTTCTTAGGAAAATTCTTATGATTTAGAGTTGTAATTCCCCCTATTTTCAATTTTCCTACTTTCCTAATTGGGTTGTTCCTATTTTTAGTGCATTAATTTTTCAAAAACATGGCATAATATGGAACTTGTTTAATCAAATCCAAATTGGAACGCTAACCTCAACCTTCCCGAATATTTTGCAGAATATTGCCTCATTGGTTTGCATATTCGGCCTTCCCCTGAGTGCACTTGGAAAAGGTGGTGGAGAAATCACCCTCGCCTTGGTGGTTGGGAGCTTCTTGGTAGGTTCCTCTTAAATAAAGAGTTCCCGCTATTCAAAGGTTGTTTTATTGGCTTCCATAATTAAATCTTCCTCTTGCACAATTTTTTTCTCGGCCTCTCGCACCTCCTTCCCGTTCCTTAGCTTCAATGGACTCACATTCATGGGTTTATTTTGGGTTGGGAAGGTAGCTTGTCGAATTTCCTAACCTCAAGTCGGCTCACCGAGGTTGCAAGTTGTCCGACTTGGACTTCAAGATTCTTGATGCTCGAGAATGCTCTAGTGCTAAGCTTCTCAATTTCTCTCCTCTTCTGCTCTGTGAACACATCATATATTTTCACTACATGGCCAATAGAATCTAGGATCTCCTCCCTCTCCAACTTGTATAAGGTTGAGTTGTTGTTGGAAAACCCTTCTCCCCTCGGGTAGGGTTGCAGTTGTGAACCTCGGTTGTACAATTGACCTTGATTCTCCCCGTGCCAAAAACATTTGGGGTGATCATGATACCTAGGGTTTGAGTTATTTGTGTAAGGATCTTATCTCTCATTTCCTTTGTTCCCCAAAACCCTTGTTGTTATTGTCCCCTTGCCAATTTCCTATTGCCTCCGTTGAAATCCAATGATGTCACCTCTTCCAAATCTTTGACTATTTGTGGACACATGTCAGTGGGATGGTTTAGACAGCATATTTTGCACACCTTAACTTTATGAACTCTTCCCTTCATGAATTCCTTCATCATAGAGGTAAGCGATTGCACTTGATCTTCAAACTTGGGAGATTGAGCCGGTTCATCCAATGTTTTTACTCATGATCTAGTGCCAAATTGCCTCATTCCATTGGCTATTTCTTTAAACAAGGCAATTGCATCCCTCAAACTCTTGTTGGTGATGGAACCATTGCAAACCATGTTGACCATCCCATATCATCATCGCAGAGCCCTTTGAAGAAGTAATACACCAAGTCACCTTTTTTGAACGGGTGGTAAGGAAAACTTGCCAACAACCTTTTTAATCTTTCCCAATACTAATATAGGGTTTTATTTTCCATCTGGGATATGTTGAATAATTTTTTCTTCATGCCCTCAGATAATGAAGATGAAAAATATTTTTCAAGGAAACGCCGCTTCATATCAATCCATGATGTTATGCATCCCGATGGAAGATAATATAGCCAGTCTTTGGCTGCATCCCACAGCAAGAAAGTAAAGTATTGCAAATTGTAGTTCTCTTCCGAAACTCTGAGTGGCTTCATGTTGGTGCATACAAGGCAGAACTATAACAGAGGCTTGTTCGGCTCCTCACCGGCCATTCTGTAAATGTTGGCAAACATTGGAGTATGCCTCTCTTGAGCTCACATGTCACATTTGGTGGCAAGGGAGGGAAGATAATGCACATGGGTTGATTCTTCAAGTTAGGAGCCATCAATTCCCTCAAGGTGCGATTGTCCTCTGCCATGACTACAAAATCTTGAACTACAATTGGCTCTTGTAGAAGTCTCGCTCTAGTCCTCCTTCTTCCTCTCTTTCAACTACCTGTGCCTTCTGGTAGTCGTTGCAAATTTCCTAAGTTTGTGGTACAGGTATGTACCATAAACTAGAAACCAAACAATAACCAACCAAAAATCAACACTAGCACACGAGTTAGAAGTAAATAGAAGAACCATAACATAGGCTCAACATTAAAAACCAACTAAAGAAACAAAAAAACAAACTACTCAACTAACATGCAATGCAAGTTAAAAATTAAACTTTTAGACTAGCATCCCCGGCAGCGGTGCTAAAATTTGATCTACCTTCTCTTTAGTGTCGTAAAATGAACTATAGGAGATCTACTAATTAACCTGAGGAAGAGGCTTCACAAATGTATAAGAAAGTGGTTTATATTATGCTCTCATTCTCACTACTAAGATACCTAGAGGGTATATAGTAAAAAGACTGGGATCATCCACAGATATGCTAAGTGTCTAAAAGCTAACTATGTGCAGTCACGACCAGGTTATCAATCCATCTGTGTGTTAGGAATAGCTAATATTGCAAAACATGTTTTGGGAACTACAAACATGCAAGATCGCAAGAGAGCAAAACTATATTTAACTAAAACTTGGGGAATATTTACGTAACATGATCGGTGATATGTTCTTATCCTCGACTCACATTCAATTCATGCTAACCTATTCTAGTGCTTATGACACGTAGTGTAGTTGATGGTCAATGCTTACCCATCCTGTCATGTATGGTGCTTTTGTAATCTTCCATCGGTATCACTTCCATAATTAGGGGAGTGCAACAACGGCCCTGCCACCGTGCATATATGTTTCTCCCCTGTACTATTATATCCTGGTCACTCCACCTTGAATGCTTCTCCCTAGGCCTACAAAGGCAAAGGGATAGGCACCTTATCGATGGCTCTAAGGTTTAATATTATGCTAACCCTAGTTTTCTACTAAAGCTATCTCTATATGTAGCATCTTCAGGCCAACTCGCCGGCTAAAACTAGTGTATAGTCGATCGTAACATTGACTCGGAAACCCACATACACTCATATGGTTCTGGAATATCGTTACCCGTATACATCTAAGTTTTACTCTTGGGGGGATAACAATAGATGCTCCAACATGAAAGTAGGCTAAGGTGTATGCAAACATGGTGTGACAATCATGCAATTAACAAGAATAATAAGAACAAGCTATCATAATATTCATAAGCATATAGAAATAGGTATATCTATAGAGTCTCCCAAAAAAATCATGAATACAAATAGAAACCCCAAGAAAAATTTATGCATCGAGCCAAAATATTTGATTAGATTCAATGCCCTTTGTCAAAAATAGGAGAAAGAAAATTAAAGAGAAGGGTTATTACCTTTCTCTCTCTACCTACTCTTGGAGAATAGAAAAATGATCCAAAAATGTGGCTAAACTTAAACCCTAATAGAAATAGTCTTTTATATATAGTAGTAGGGAAATGGGCCTTGAAAAATGCCCAAAATGAGGCCAAAATCCCTAGCAGCCAAAATTGGCGGGGGTAGTCGCGACTGATTGCCAGATGGGGTTTGGTCCTCAGCCTTCTGAGCGTGTGCTAGCATCATTCAACATGGGCCTTTGGATAGGAGTGCATCCTCGATCAGTTGAAAGGCGAGGGTCTTGTAAACCTTCACGGGTCATCGATCGGGTGCATGGATTTTACTTCTAAATGGTGAGGGTCATGTGAATCCTTTTGGGTCGTCGTTGTACCTCTCAAAGTTAATACTTTTAAGCCCTAATGCTTCCTATCTACAATTAAGTAGATAATGGCAAGTTAGGATTGTCCATGAGTAGATGGATCTTTTCAAGTGTTTAAACATATAAAGGGGAAAACATGCTAGGCATATACATATATATAAGGATTTATCAAATTGAAATACAAAAACTAGCAAAGCAAGAGAGCTATGCTAATCATAAAATACAACTAAAGATACGATGTAAATGATAATTAACGGAGCCTTGGGGGCAATCATTTTCCACTTCCAAACTTCATATAGCTCATTGATTCATTCACTCATTCAATTACATTTATTGTGTATGGGGAATGTTATCACTTCTCATTCAAAGATCAACAATCATTCCTCCTTAAGCATAGTTTTCAAAGACAAACAGCGACCATTTGCAAACCTCATTGATGATTACCCTAGACAAACAACATCATAGGGGTGTTTCATTAATGGAATTTCACCCAAAGGACCATAGGTTTGATAATAACAAGCCTTCTACCAAAGACATAGTCATTTAACCAAATAAAGCATTCATTAGATTAAAGTTAGAACAAACAACATTCAAGGTTCAACCTTTCTTTGCATATATATGACAAATATGAGAACAAACCACATTAACATACTCATCTAGCAAGAATTACCCCACATGATACACAAGAAATTCCGAATCCATGCTTTTGGATTTCCATATCAAATGAGTAAAGAAATTTGAAACTTTCCTAACACCCTAACAATTCAATCTTACAAACATTTCATATACTCAAACAACCCATGGTATAAATGAGGTAAAACACATCATTAATGGCATAATAAATTCTCTCCAATAAATGTTCATAAATGAGCAAACATAGAATCTTACTACATAAGCTTGGAAGCTTCAATCAATTGCCCCCAAGAACTAGATTTAGCTACAAGAGTTCATACTAATTAATGCTAAACAACCAAACATACTACAAGAGAATTCAAAGATGAAAATGGAAGAAAAATAGGGTTCTAAATAGTAGTAAAAATGCGGGTGAAGAAGATGTGAATGAGAGGAAAGAGAGTGCTATTTATAGTACAAAAAGGATAAGGTGAAATTCTGGCCACTTGTTGGTCACGACTCACGATGGGCCCATTGCGACTCACGATGGGCTCGCGACGGGTGCCAGAATTTTTCCTTGTCTCCTTTTCTTCTTCTTTTGGTATACTTTAATGTTCATAGCAATTCCTCTCATTTTTCAAGTTATCAATGTCTCTAAAAATGGTCTTCAATGGCCTCCGGTCTTCATGTCTTCGAAGCAAGTCTTCAAAAGTCTCTGAAAATGTGATCTTTAATGGCCTCTGGTCTTCATGCCTCCGTGTTCTTCCCTTGTCATGTATAATCCACTTAGAAGAGGTAAAAGAGCGTAAAGTTGCTCTCACCCCTCCTAAGAGAACTTCAAGGTAAAACACAAACTCTTGATAACAAAAGAGCACAAAAGTGACCCAAAATAGTACTAAATTATGCACATAAAATTGACATATCATCTACTAGGAGTCAATTTATGATAACAATGATGGCACGGCCGTGTGAACGTCACACCATGCTAGATGGTCTTTGAATATTGGAGTTGGAATGACACAGGCCGTTTTAAAGGCAACGACCCATTTCCATACTTAGCCACATAGAGGGTTGAGCTACCATGGGCCGTGTTAGAGCTGGTGGCTCTCGCCAAGGGATTGTGGCACAGCCGTGCTGGAGTGAACGACTCATGTTGAGGGTGTGTGGCACGTCTGCGCTGCCAGGCACGGTCCGTGTTGATGGCCCCTGGGACAGCCATATCAGTTGGCACATCCCGTGTTGGCTGATTCGGTCTAGCCAAGTCTTGAGAATTTGAACTTTGAATCCTTTATTTTTATGGCTTGTTTCCATTTATTACCACATTTTGACTCGTGGCCTTCGGTCTACTACTATCCTTGCGAATGACCTTCTAATATCTAGTACCACCCTTGTGGATGGCCTTCGACATTATGACAATAAAGTACTTACAAGCAACCTACTACGAAGCTCACAAAAGAAGATCTAGGTGCTTGTGAATACAAAGTATCCATTAGTTCCAATTAAGTCTACAACAATCGGGATTTAGATAAGAAAACAAACAATGGTCATCTAAACCCATTGTCATGTAAACCTAACTTAAACTAGCAATCAATCAAACAAAACATAATAAAAAATGTTTCAAATGCATTAGTTAACGCGTGCTTAAAGGTGCAGATAAATCCCTCTAGCCCTCACTACCATCTCTAATAAATCTGCAACTACGAAATAAATTAAACACAGTAATAGCATGACACCGAGACCTTCACCAGGGACACCCACTTCAATAGTGTATGCTTTATTTACTGAGAGAATTAGTATCTCATTAATTTCTCCATAGAGTTTTCTGGACTAGTTTACCACAAACACGTGATATGGCTTTCCAAACTAGACTACAACCACAATAGGATATCAACCGATGCCCGACAGTATGTGTTTGGGTTATTCCCGTATCATTCATAGCCTAGTTCAATTAAGTTCTTTAGTCTAATCTAACCAAATAATCAACAGTCATGCATAGTTGTCACTCCTAAATAAGAACTTCACATTGCCTTTTGTCCAAACCCGACAAAAAGAAAAAATACTCCCAGGTTCATTCCCATTCTGCTAGATCATGCATTAAAGTCAATTAGTTTTAAATCCTAACATCAAGAAAGAATAATTATAAGAAATCAAAGACCGATAAATAATGAAGATAATGGCATAAAAACATGAATATAAGAATCTCACAAATTATAGCTAAACATGTTTACAAAAGCTCCTAAGCATAAATCTAGGATAAATAATGAAAACACATCACAGGTCTACAAGAATCCACGGAAAAGATGCAAAAACTAAGAAAAGAAGAATAAGATCTAAGGTTGGAGACCCAAAAGTTATGCTGAAAGATATAAGGAGGAAGATGGGAGATTTTTATAGGTGGAAGAGAGATAAAAAGGGGGAAAACCAAAGAAATACGGTCAAAACCCTATCGAGGTCAGTGTATTATGGAAATATTAGCAACACGGACCGTGTTCATTTGCATTATCTATCTTTTGGGCCTTCTTCTTCTGGGCGAATTCTTGTGGCACAGATCGTATAACATGGCATAGTCCATGCCTCTTGAACATTTGATCTCCAGGTCTTTCCCGTGAAATCTTAGATAGCATGTTTCACCCTGAAGTAAGGAGAAGTAACCCACCGAGAGCTGGACGTCCCACATCCATACCACCAATCAAGGGTGACAGGAAAGCTAGTCGAGGCAAAAGCAGAGCCAGGAGTGCCTCTTAGCCCTCGAACCCAGCAAGAAAGTCATACCAGAGATTAGTAGATGCCACCAGTAGCTCATCCAGTGAGAACATTAAAGGCGACAATCCGAAGATAAAAGAAACCTTTAGTTCCAATTGAATGCAGCCTGTCTGAATATCAGGGGTCTTAGTGACTCTGGAAAGAAGAGTTAGGTCAAGAACATCATCTATAGAAATGATGTGGTTCTGTGTGGGTTACTGGAAATGAAATTGAGTGAAAGGGCACTGGATATTTTTTTTGAAAGTTTAAATAGGTTGGAGTCATGTTCATAATTTTGACTGATGCTGAACTCCAGAATGTTGATTAACCTGCATCCCCCCTGGGGTCATAAATCGTAGCTACTTAACTCAAGCAGAGGCTGTGGGTCAGAAGATAAGAATTTATATTTCTGCACCCTGTTCTCACTGCTACGCTACCTAGAGGGTAGTTAGCGGTAAACCATGGGTTTATCCACAGAGATGCTAAGTCTAATGTACCAATCAAAACACAACCTCATAAAGGTTGTCAGTCAATACGAGTTAAATGAATAGCTAGTAAAACGAACATGCACCGGGGGGTGTTTGGTATTTAAATCTAGCAACTACTAAGCATAAAAGTAAAAAGGCAAAGTACACTATTATACTAAGCACTTACGGAATCATTGAGAAACATAGTCAATCTAATGCTTCTATTCTTGATTCATTCACATAGATATTTAGGCAAGCCTAATAGAGTGTTCATAATATGTGGTGTGGACGATGATATACACTTCCCTATCCCTCTCATAGCGGGTATTCTCGCAACCCTCCATCGACACCACCATTGTAATTAGGGGAGTATAACAAGGTCTAATAATTATTGTAGAAATGTGAGCTACCTCCACCTGGCCATCGTTAAAACATGCGTAGAGGACTTATGGGTCAAGAAGATGAAATTTATAGTTCTGCACCCTGATCTCATAGCTAGGCTACCTAGAGGGTAGTTAGCAGCAAGCCCTGGGTTTGTCCACAAGGGTGCTAGGGCTCAAGTATTAATTAAAAAACAATCTCGTACGGGTCATCAATCTGCACAAGTGAAAGGAACAACTAGTAGTGTAGACATGCAACTGGGGAGGGGTGGTATCTTCAACTATCAACTATCAACTACAAAGCATAAAATGAACAAACGAGAAACTATTTATACTAGGCACTTGGGAATCATTTAGCAACATTGTAGTTATAATGCTTCAATCCTCAATTCATTCACATAAAGACTTACAAAATACCTATCAATGTGTCAAAAACACGTGGTGTGGCCGATAGCATACACTTCCCCATCCCTGTCATGGTGGGTGCACTAGCAACCCTCCATCAGCACTGCCATCTTAATTAAGGGAGTACAATGAGGTCCGATCATCATTGTAGGTCTATTTCTCCCCATTCTATTACGTCTCGGGGTTTCACCACAAATGAAACTACTCATCCCCGGTCCTATATAAGCTAGGCCCAAGGATCCTAGGCACCCTATCTGTGATACTAGGGTTTCAACACAACACCAAGCTTGCTACTATTAGATATCTCTACCTGCAACCTCTCATACAATAGTTACAATGTCAGCAAATATTGGTGTGATGACAAATAGGTTAGAGTATTCTCAAATCCCCCGTGCACACACCCATCCAGACGCGTTCTCCCTTACCTATTCTAACATCCAGGTTTCTCTTCCCAAAGGGGCATCAATAATTTCACCATACATGAATATAGCCCAGTGTGTGTGCTTATATGTGGTTTAGTATTTATGCATTTATAACATTTAAGAACAATTACAATAATATCATAAACACAAGGATAGGATGAATCTAATGAATCTCAATAAGCATTTAGAACACACCAAGTGCCAAAATGAAACCTAAGCTAAATAAAACTACTCTACAAAGGTTAGATCCATGGAAAATATTAGGTTAGATGCCATGGGTCTAGAAAATAAGATGAAAAGGAAAGGAATGGAAAAGAAAATGAGAAGGAAGGGGAAGAAGAACTCTCATATTCTTCTCTCTAAACTAGAGAGATAATCTAGTCTACATTATCTCTAGGTTTTATTCTACTTCCTAATAGTTTAGTAGAAAAATGAGGTTCCTATATATAGTAGTAGGAGATTGGGCCTAAAAATAGGCCCAAAATAGTCCTAAAGTAGAAAAACCCTAGGTCAGCCTCTAAGGCTTCACGGATCGACACAGATGCCATGAATTATGAAGCATTTCAGCATGGGGTGTGGGATCGGATGCGGTCCATGAAAATTTAGAGTCGTGGGCCATGGAATCTGGCATGGTCTGTGATGTAGGTCTCATGTCATGGTCTGTGATGTAGGTCTCATGTCATGGTCTGTGAAGATTGTCATGGACCGTGAACATTTCACTATTTTTACTCAGAAGTTCTCACGACTTGTGAAGGTTTTCTTGGACCGCAAACAGTACATGGTCTCTCTCAGGAATTTCTTTATAGGTCGTTACCACACTTAGCTAAATCTACAATTCTTCATCTCCAAGCTCCACGGTCCGGGGTCTTTGTCATGCCCCGATGCCTTTGCCTCGTGAAGGTCTCGTTCATGTCTCCACAGAACCTCTGGTGTCCCTCATGTAGTACAGGCCGTGTGCTTTGTCACGGGCCACTGGTGCTTCACCATGTGCGATCCGTGAAGTGTCACCGGTGCTTCATCGGCTAAATTTCATTTGCTTGTTACGGGCGAACCGTTAGTCCAAATTGGGAGTTCTAGTAAGTGATTTCATAGTACTCAAGAAGACAAATCTAATGGAACCATCCTTGTTCCTGGATTGTTCTCGGACTAAGGCCACACTCCTTGGAACACGATTCACCATTTTCTCCTTTGCCTATCTTGAACACCAAAGCCGCCTCTCTTTGGCTTCAATCTCCTTCTACCACGCATTGATGTTTGTGGTCTTCATATTCACTAATCTAATCTGAATGGCCTTTGGCTCTTCTACCATTCTTGAAAACATCCTTCAATCTTCTACCACCCTTGCAAATGGCCTTCACATAGAATGTAACCAAAAAGTACACTCGGGTGACCTACTTAAGATGATCACAAGGAAGATTGAGGAGCCAGTTGATACAAGATGTCTATTAGTGCCAATTAAGTCTACAAAATGCGGGATTTAGACAAGAAAACCAAACATGGCCGTCTAAACCCCCTATCACATAAATCAACTAATACTAGCAATCCACTAACTAAAAGTAACTAAAAACTATGTCAAATGCATTGGTTGAGGCATGCGTTATAGTGCAGATCAGGCTCCCCACACTGAAACCTTTACTCATCCTCGAGTAAATAGCCAATGCATTCAACTTATTCCCAAGCTACCCTATTTCCCCAAGAAGGTGAAAACCCTCACAACTTTCACACTCCCCAAAGTTTCTAAAGCAACCAAACCACCCAAAGCAAGTAAATGTGTATGGAAAAAGATATGTGCCAAAAGATTGGAATAAAGTCAAGCTTACTTTTCCCAAATTAGTCCTAAAAGAAATTAAAGAGTAATCCCCAAGCAAAACAATCCACCAAGGCAATTCAAAAGCCATCAGCTTGGTTGCAATATAGGGATAACTCAAGATTCTTGACATGGTTACAACTAAGGAGTCTAATGTATCATCAACCTAGTTTGTTTTTTTTTAATTTTTACTCTCAATTTCTCTTATTTTGCCTAGGAGACCTTATCCTAGCTTTATCCCACAAAATGTGTCCACCTCTCACCTTTTTCCACATGGCTTCACTTTTGCCTAGACTCGAAAGTCTGACCATGCCAAGCCTCTCACTTTTACCTAGGACTTTTGACCCATCCGGGCTTTTCCTAATGTTGCCCGAGTCGCCATTTCGTGTTTTTGACTTCTCCGGGTTTTAATTCTTTTTCATTTTTTCAAATTTTGTTTTGTTTCTTTTTTTCAAAATTTTCAAAATACTCTTAGAAGTGATATTAGGTCTTCTAAAAATAATAAATGATTCAATTTTCATATCACTAAAAATAATAAGTAATATATGATCCCCTTCCCCACAATTAAAGCTTGCATTGTTCTTAATGCACAACAAAATCAAAGAACACATGTCAAGGGAAAGAAATATGAAAGCACTTATAATGAAAAAGAACACTACAATCTATCCTTGATGGCTCAATTATGGAATGTAAAGAACAAACTACCACCACCCTCAATATGCTACCCATAACCTCTAATCATGAAAGATCATTCTTACCACTAAGGAATTGAATCACAATGGAGAGTTACCTCTTAGGTCCCGATGTGTGTGTCTCAAGGGTTTTGAGGGTAGGTGGGTTTTGGGTGTTATTTTTGTGGTAGGGAAGAAATGGTGATTGGGTGGTGTAGGAAAGTATGTGAGCTTCATGGGTCGTCAACGTCTACATGGCCCACAAACTTGGGGTTTGGTTCTCCTCCTTGTCCACCATTTTGACTGTCAAAAACCATGTACGTTTACATGGTTCATGAGTTGGACTTCTTGTTTTCTCACATTCCTCCAAGAACCATAAGCTTCCTACAAAACAAACATGCACACCAAGTGTAATAGTGTCCCAAAAGACAAAAAGTTACAAATAGGAAAACACACCAAAAATATCTAACTAAACTAATTTTTCAAAACTCGAGTTGCCTCCCAAGAAGCTTCATGTATTTAAGGTTTTTGGCACGGCCCAAATGTTATCAACAGGGTGCGGGTTTGTACCCCATCACCTTAGACAACAAAAAATGAAGAGTAAGGGGTAAGAATCTTCCAAGAGGAAGATACAGTAGAGAAGGAGTCAACCTTAGAGTGAATAGGTGGTTTGGAAGCTTAATATATTCAATTGGCTTTCCTATGGTTTCCTCTAAGCTTTCCAAAAATGTGTGAATTTGTTCTATAGGTGAAGGTAGGGGTGAAAATATGTAACGTGGAAAATTAAGTACAATTACCCCTTCCTAGAGTTTTTTACTCTGAACAAACAATACCCCATCCCCTTTAGATTCATCTATCGAAACTTCATTTCATTTAACTTGGAATGGTTCATTTTTGGAACATTGGGTTTCTAGTTAGCTCACCCTATTCATCAAATTAAGCACTTGCCCGTCAACTTTCTCAATGCTTGAGAATAGTTGAGTTCCCAAATCGCTAATCTTGCTAAGCACTTGTGATTGGATTAAATCACTAATCTTGGTCACATTAGCTATAGCTTGCAAAATTTCCACACAATTCAATTTGGGAACCAATCCTAGGGATTGGTTTTGGGGCATTGGGTAAGTTGGTGAAATCCAACTATCTAACCCAAAGTGTTAATTTCTCGATGCATTTCCATACCACAAATTTGAGTTACAACAGAACCTCAAATTTAGAGAGTCGTGGTGTGGGTAACAATGTTGATCCCATCGGCCTTGGGAGCCAACAACTCCTAAATCTCTCTCATTTTTGCTCATCTAAGAGTAAGACTCTATAGGGTGGTCGCAATGACATATCCTACAAAATCTCACTCATTGAGCCATTTTTCTCCCATAGTCAATCAGTCTTGGGCAACACTCCATTGGATGATCATAATGACACACCCTACAAAGCATCAACCGTTGAGTGCTTTCCCACATTTTGTTTTCTTTTTTCAATTAAACCCCAACAAAGAAAACACAAAATTCAGAATCGTAATGCAAGGGTCCCTGGTTTGCACCAAGAACTCAAGCAATACCTACTCTGGAAAAAAAATATTAAAGCAATACTAACTACTCACTAACACGTTACACTCAACTAATACTCGAACTGGAGTCTTTCTTCCTATAGTAGTCTTTTCCGGGAGGAGGACTTCGAAACAATCCTTTATGGATGGATTGTGTCTCTATCAGGGACTTGGTTAAGGGAATAAAGCTTTCAAATCCTTTTTTTGTGTTCATGTCTTTTTGTCCTAGGCTAAGGGTGTTTAGGTCCCTTTTCGAGCAATCTATCCTCCTCCCATTTTCTCTTTGTGGCCTCTTCAATTTTCAAATATTGCTCTATAATTTCCTGCAACTGCTGAAAGGTCTCTGGTTTCTTCGAGACCATCTTTTAATACCGTTCAAGGTTTGATATCCCATTCATATACCCAAGAATTAACCCCCTTCTCGGTCTGATTGATTATGCTAAGACTCTCATCTAAATATCGGTGGTAGAATGCCTCCGTTAACTCGTCCGACCTCTGCTTGCTTTGGTACAAATCTATTAAGGTTTTTTTTAACCTTTTGTTTTGAAAAACCTAACTCAGAAGGGTCTTTCCAAAATCTCTGTACAAGTGTAGCATCTATCTTCCCAGCTTGTTGAACCATTCTTGGGCTTTCCCTCGAAGGTAACTTCCGACCAACTTGCATGTTAGGTGTTCATTGAAGTCCTCCAAGTTCATCAGACTAAGAAATGTTTGTATGAACTCACAAGGGTCCGAATCTCCACTGTGTGTGGGGAACCCTTCGGGTTATTTCATTTTGCTGGGCCATCGGGTGGTCACTATTATGAAACTAAAAGGGGATATTGTGAACCGGCCTGAAGGCCAAATTAGCATGTCGAGTTCTCTTATTAGAGAGTCGCTCGGTCCCCTTCCTATTAGCGGATCTCTATATAGGCTGGGCTATATCGGGGCATCGAAGTTTGGGGGCATATGGAGGTGCTGATTTGATGCTATGTGCCCCAAGCGCGACCATCCCCCTGCCGAGCAGTAATATAACCCTGTTAGGTAAGGGTCGTAGGGAGGAACCTCTAGATGGAGTCTTGAATATATTTGGCTTTCAAAACCCACAAAAAAATCCCATCAGCACTACCATTGAATGTGGAACAGTCTGTCTTGGTACTGAGTGCATCGAGATTGGCATTGAGATTGGTGCAGAGTATGCTATCGTGTGCGGCCTGCTCAGGAGTGTTAGCTGGGCCGTGTAAGGGAACCAACATCGGCTTGATAAGACATTCTCAGGGGGTGTACGACTGGAATCTTGGCTACATCACCAGAGGCATCGAAGGTTAGGGCCCAATCTGCTGCTGTATCACCCTATGGTAGAGCATGAGAGGCTATAACTAATAGCCAGCGGATCTGAGGGCCGGAGCCCACAATGCTAGATCTTGTTATGATGGTGGCCTTGCCTTGCTTGTACCCCTTGATGCTCGAGCATCCCCTCTCAAGATCTCTGTTCGCAAATTCACGATAGCCTCCGTAAACTGCGGTTCGTTCACCCTTTGTCGATGCGCCTAGCTCCGCGAGGTAAGAGCTTTACCTCCACCTACCCAGGGTTCAACGCTGACCTTCATGGTCTGTGGAGGTGCATCAGCTTCTTCATGAGGAGCTTCTAGATCCCTCCCTTCTAGGACCTGGTCCAGGACAGCCTCCGGAGGCTCAATATCGGTGCTAGAGGAAGGGAGATCCAAAGGCATATTAGATCTATGCTCTCTCATTTTCTGGTACAAGGATTTCACTTCTTCGCTAATGCCTAAAGCTTTGCCTTTTAGACCTTCACTCCTACGGAAGGCACTTACCGTAGATGTGAATATAAACAGCAAGTACTTGATTACAGATCTGACTGACGGTCCCACCGAGTGTTCCACTTGATGTGCCCCAAGTTACCAACATGGGTGATCAAAATCTGCAAAGACAAAACCCTCGGATATTCCGAGGGGAAGAGGCTCTGACGGCCAAGTCAGAAAATAGGCTACCAAAGTATAATTAGATATGAATAGTTTAGTTGTGAAAGGTTATCTTTGGCCTTTATATAGGTAGGCAGGTAGGGCAACTATTTTGTATTCTTGTGGGGCAAGTACTCTCACCTTGGTCCAGCCCAAAAGGCTTTGCCCAAAGGGTAAAACTACGGACTTAAGGTTGGCCGAATGGGTATTTAGGACCGTACATATTTACACATTATCAATACCTATCAGGAACTAACTTACTACAAGGAAAACCCAAAGGTGAAGGGGGAGATGAAAATGGAAATGGTGTTTCCACCCAATACGTAGGGAGAGATCCCATGCGCGAAAAGCTATTGGACGAAACAATCCCCTCAAACTCTTTGGCAAACGATTGAGTGGCATGAAGAAAGCTAATGGGTTCAGAAAAAGAATCACTACACACCATAAAATCAAGCCTTTCCAAATATTTATGATCAACGAGAATATTGAAACCCTTCACACAAGTAAGGGCAATGAGAAAATGCAAAATAGGAATAGTAAATCAACATTCAAAATAAAAATTACACAAATAGTGCAGACATACATCAAGATATTGTCTTAGGTTTATGATTAAAAATCCATAAAAACCCAACACACTAGAAATTACCTAACTTTAGGATTAGGCGGGGGTTGAACAATGATAGCAGCAATTTCCTGACTTGGTTGATGAGTGGGAGTCTCCTGCTTGGCTGCTAGGCAGGAGTTTCAGTGCTCGCATTAACCTCACTGGCCACACTGGCATCAGGATTAGGATTTACTGCATCAGTGCTTGGTTTAAAGTGCAGATCATCCAGATAATCCACCCTGCACTCTTTAGCTCAAAAGTAGAAGGAAGACTGGTAAGATGCGACAGCAAAGCATAGGGATGTCCCCCATCAGCAATTTTTTCAATAAAGGCTTTGTTCAGCTATGCTCTCTTCTTCTCCAGGGTCTCAGCATACTTCTTCTTAGAAGGCAACCTTTTCCAATTGCAAGTAGGATTCCACTTGCACTGATCCTTCACAGCCTCGCAGTAACCAACGGTGTGAGCATTCTTGGAAATATCCTCAAAAAGTTTATAGAACGACTTGGTCTTGCAAAGTTAATCTTCCAAAAATCTAAGGGTGATTGGGACAATCAAATCCATTGGTACACATTTCCTTTTACTCAGTGCAAAGCCGAGTCGCCTCCTCCTCTGCGAGCCTCGCAACCTCCTTAGCAGTGTTCGCCTTTCCTTAGCAGTTTTTGTTCTCTCCTCGGAGGCTTTAAGGGAAGCTTCTGGATTCACACTTTTGGTTTCCTGAGCCTTATACTTCTCCGAGAGTGACTCATCAACAAGAGAAAACTTAGAAAGGTATTCGCTCGAAAGCTAAAGGCCTTCGCCAACCTTATAAAACAAGAACACGCAAAACAAAGTCAGGCAGAATCTTACATTCCAAATACCAAGATGCAGGTAAGATTACTAAAATTCAGCTGCAAACTTACTAAAACCAATGTATTAGATAAAGAGAGGTTGGACAAGATATCAAATATCATTCCCTCCGCTGGAGAGTTCTCTGTATACGCCAGAGTTTGCGAACTTGATTGGCTATCCTTTTTAAAAGGAGGAAGTGAATGTCCTGAGGACCATTCACCCCTATTCTTATTTTGCTTCTTCTCTCTTTGCTCATCAGTGGAGGGATGCCTAATTCTTTCCCCACCCTCACTGGACTTACCCTTATCAGTAGGGACATTTTTTACCACCCTATGGGTGGGTGTTACTTTTGGTAACATTATCAGGATGAACGATATTCTCAACCACATCCTCATTGTCGCTCTCAAAGAGTGATCTGTCTGGATTACCTTTAGAAAAGTCCATGCCTGGAAAAAAACATCATACATCAAACAAACACATAAAAAAGTAATTCGTTTGTGAAAATAAGAGACACTACATATGACACACATCAAATAAATAATGATCAAAATACCTTCAGCATCAGAATCCGCATGGCGGAGATGTTACGTATGAGCATGAAGCATGAACATGATCTCCGACTCAACAGTGAAACAAACATTAAGCCCATGAAGCTTAGACTTAGGAACCTTGTAGTTCCAAGAAGGTAGGGCAGATTTTGGTGTTTGTTTTAATTTTATTGAAAAAATACTTTGAATGCCAATTACCAATGTTTCTATGATAACCGCTCACAAGCTCAACCCTATAAATAATGGGATAAAAGGTAAACTCATCTATGGTGTATTTCACTTTTGGAAGATGATAGAAGTTGCGAAACAACTCAAGTGTGAAAGGGGTATCTGTTTTCTGGAAAACTTAAAGAAACCCCAATATGATAGTGATGCCCTTAGGGTGAAATTGAGACAATGTGGCTTTGTACGATCGGAGAATGTAAATCACATGTTGAGGTAGAGGGAAATAGAGGCCAAAGTTCAAATAGGATAAGTAACATGATATATAGCCAGGCAGTGGAGTATGAACACATTCATGGTTCGCTAGAGCATGGAGTGTAAGAGAAGTTAAAAATGGGAAGTAGCTTTTTAGTTCTTCAAAATATGACCCATTTTGCATACTGCGTATGGCAGAGGATCCGTAACATGATTGGAATCCCCACCGAAATGACCATCTTCTGCCAGAGGACTCGATGCGGTTAGAGGAAGTCATGAGGGTAAATGAGAAGCCTAGATTGGGAAATAACAGAGTTAATTATGGTAAAGACTATGGATAAAATTATGTGTTAACAAAATTCAAGAGAAGACACGTCGGAGAAGAGTACCGGAATAATATACGAAGAAAGAGAAACCAGTATATTGCCAGAAAGTCTAAGAAAAGTTATATATTAGCAATTTCAGAGCATACAGTAAATAGATTGGAGAGTGAAAACAAACCTTACTCTTCAAAAACACGAGGAAAAGATGACACACGGAAAACCTAGATATGGCCGGAGAAGATGAAGTTTTTGGCAGACGAATGTGATAGCACTAAAAAAATAAGTGAGCTTCAATACTTAAATACAAAGAAATTAAATGGAAAAATAAGAAGGACAGGAAGTTCAAAAGCACAATGATGAAGTACTAACACAAAAGTGGTTTACCTTTTACATATATCAAGGATGCGAAGGCAGTTGAATAGATAGTGCACTGAATGAAGCCACTCGTTTGATATTCCAAAATTAATAAATAGAAGTAATAACAAATGTCAGGAAAACATGGAAATGAACAACGAAAATTGTGGATAGAATCCTGACTCTTTCAAATGTAATCTTCACTATCATCCGTATCAATAGAGATAAGGGATTCAAAATTCAAAATTCAAAGTTGAAGACTTAGTTGAGGGGGAATTTTATTAGCCATGAAGCTATTAACACTTCGCACTTTCTACGAAGGTAAAACCAAATGCCAACTAGGTGGTATAACTTTAGTTTGCATTCAATCACTTAGAAGATAATGCTCCATGCCACTTAGTCTTCATGGCTGAGGGGGCTTATGGTGCATACCCAGCCTAAGTAAGTAGTGAACCCAAAACCACAGGTGGGCCGAGAGTGAACAGGTGAAGCGATTTGGCTCAAACGGACGCAGAGCAAATGAAGACAACCCACGAACCATGAAAAGCAGAGATCATGGTTAGGCATCAACCATGAACCTATCATTTTCAGAGCCACGATAAATCATCCGAGGGCAAACCCAAAAGAAGAGTACCCATGTTTGAAGTAATCTATAAAAGGAAAAAAGAGATTATAGATAGAGGTGAGCGTAACTATCTTGAGAAATTCCAATTCTTAAAGAAGAAAACTGACTTGATCATTGGAGTTGTTCTCCCGGAATCACTTCCGAGATTGACTTTTTAGGTGAAGAAGCTCAAGAGGTGAACAACAAGTGATCTACCTAAATGGACCACCACATCACATGGTGTAGTGCCCAGGATGTACCCATACGGAGGAGAAATAGATTTGCACATCGGCATGGTTGTTGTTGCATTCCCCTAATTACGGAGGTGGTGCCGATGGAAGATTACAAGAGCACCCTATGTGGAAGGTGTGGGGAAGTGTTGACCATTGACCACACCATGTGTTATGAACACTATAGTAGGTATATGTATTATATGTGATGGAATCGAGGATGGGAACATTTCACTAATCATTTTACACAAATATTCCTCAAGTGCTAGTCTATATAGTTTAACTCTTGTGATCTTATATGCTTGTAGTTTTTAGTTGAAAAACCCTCCAAGAACCTCTTTTGCAATATTTACCTATTCCTAACACATGGACGGATAGATTACCCATATGTGGTTGTATGTAGTTGATTTTTAGACATCTAACATCTTTGTAGACAAGCCTGGTCTTGCAACTATCTATCCTATATGCAGTTAGTAGTAAGTTTGGGAGCAGAATATAAATTTAAATTTAATCTATCATTCTATTTGAACGCCCTTTGCTCGGGTTAGCTACATCATTGTATTAACGACCCCGAGTAGAGGCAGGTCACTCCTCGTGGAGATTCTTATGTAGAAGCTCACTAATCTCAGGAAAAAGTTTAGCATTAACTTCATACTGGCCCCTTAGTATTCCTTCCAACATCTTCCCTTCAATGAGACATACCGAACTTCCCCAACATGAAGTTGGCCCTCTAGTTTCTCATATCTTATTAGAAGTGGAGCCAAGAAATTGCATTCGTCATCATAACACACCCTCCATACTTGCACCTTACTCGTCAATCAGTGGAATTCAGCCTCTAATTTTCCTTTATAATGAGCGATCTCATCAAGATAATCTGTCTTTTTTGATAATATATCTTCTAATAGATCACTTTCCCAACATTTACTAGTTAAGCCCTTTTACCACTAATCTTCACATTGCATAATAGTTGTTAGCTCTTTCTTCAGCCTTCCTGCTCAGATATATTATCATTATACACATGCAAAAAATAAAATTATGTCACATTTGTAGTTTCCATCCTAAAATAGTGCCAATTAATTTGGAAACACAACTTACCCGACTACCCATAGTTCTCACATTATTCAACCTTAGTAGTTATACCTGCGCCATTTAGAACTCCATAAACTCACTCCAGTTCCAACATACATAAAGTAATCTCATTAGTTAAATCATTATAAGATACATCCACATAAGGAACACTCTTAACAGCCATTCGAGGTAACAGAGTAGACAAAAGCAATGCTTTAGGTTGAACACAAGCCACAAAGTCCCTTACAGATGGTTCCCTACCTGCATAAGAAATAATATAGATTAAATGGGGATACATAGAAATCTAACCAAAACTAAGGATAACAATCCACCCTATCTTAGAATAAACAAGTTCACCCTCTTCAACAAACTTATCAGCAAAACATCCACTTTGCAGCACCCATAGATGTGTGATATGCTTCATTATGCATGATTTAACCATTTCATTCGACATAATAATTGGCTTGTTTTATATGTTGGATTGCTAGTATTAGTTGAGTTTACATGACAAGGGGTTTAGCGGCCATGTTTGGTTTTCTTATCTAAATCCCGCATTTTGTAGAATTAATTGGTACTAATGGACACCTTATATCCATAGGCACCTAGATATTACTTTGTGATTATCCTTAGTAGGTTGCTCATAGGTACTTTTCATTACATTATATGTGAAGACTGTTTGCAAAGACAGTAAAAGATATTGGAGGTTGTTCACAAGGATGGTAGAAGAGGTAAAAGGCTTTTCACATTAGAATGGTAGTAGATAAAGGCCACAGATGTAAAATCATGGTAGTATAAGAATGGAGCCAAAGATAGGTGGTATTGAAGTTCAAAATGGCTAAGGAAGAAACGGAGAATCGTGGTCCGAGAGTTACACCAAATTCTGGGAATGATCCAAGAATAATCGGCCTTCAAGGTTAGTTCCATTGGATTTTTCTCATTGATAAACATAAAATCAACTACAATAACTCCCAAAACGGACTAACAGTTCATCCGTAGTGGAGGAAAGAAGTTCAGTCTTCCAAAGCATAAGCGGGTCGCCGTGGACCACTCATAGGTGGCACCAATGGCCCGCATCTGACAATGCAACTCACACAAAGGATCTCTAGCATGAGCCATGCCAAGTCCTGGCATAGACCATGTCAATCTCAACATGCCGCATGCTCAGGTGCCCGTTTTCACTCCAAAATGGCTAAGTGTGGGAGCAGACCGTCCCGTTCTCAATGGCGCACGCCATTTCAAGTGCAAAATATCAAGACTAGCTGGATGGATATGAATAATTGAGCTATCTTCACCAAAATATAGAGCAAAACAAGGATTTTGATAATGGCCCACGCCAAACGACACGATCCACGAATCAGAAGTGCAAAAATGATCATCCTGATGACAGGTCGCGCCAGATATGACCCACGGAAGGCTCAACGAACTGCGCCATAGAGGAGGCATGGCGTGTGCTAGCACGGATCAAATGGGCAACACCAGATCTAGCGCCATGTGCCGGCACAAGCATTATGAGCGGCGCTGACCGCGCCAGTGGCGGCTGAACTAGGGTTTTACACGTTTTAGCCTATTTTTAGGCCCAATCCCCTACTACTATATATAGGAGTCTTTAGTCTTCTAGAAAAACCTAAGTGGGTATAATGTAGATTTTTTCTCTCTCTAGGTATGCAGATGGAAGAGGAGAGCTCTCTCTCTAGAGTTCTTCTTCTCTTTTCCTTCTCCTTTTTCTTCTCTTTTCTTCATCTTATTTTCTTAGATCCATGGAATCTAACTCCATATTTTCCATGGATCTATTTTCTAGGGAGTAGTTTCCATAGCTTGGGGAGAATTGTATTCATGTGTTAATTTATGCTTTTGTGAGATTCTTAGTTCATCCTAATAGTTGTGCTTGTGATATTATTGTGACTTGTTCTTGAATGTTATAATTGAATGATACACTCTATTAGCACACACTCTAGTCTACATTCATGTTAGTGAAAATATTGATACCCCTCGGGGAAGAGAAACCTGGATGTGATATGGGTAGCAGGGTCCAGGTCCATGTGAGTGTGTGCACATAGGCCTTTTTCAAGTTTTACTGTTATGATGACAACACACCAATCTTAGCTTAGGAGTTGGTCTGAAGGGTTACGGGTAGAGATAGCAAAAATTAGCAAGCTAGGGTTGTAAGAGGTCCTAGTGTCATAGTATATAAGGTGCCTACCTCCCTTTGCCTCGTTTATAGGCCTAAGGAGTAGAACATCCGTGGTGGAGTGCCCAAGTCGTAATCGTATGGGGGAGAAATTGACCAATAATGATCAGACCATATTGTTCTCCCCTAACTACAGAGGTGGTGCCGATGGAAGATTGCAAGAGCACCCTACGTGACAGGTACAAGGAAGTGCTGACAATCGACCACACCACTTGTTATAAGCACTAGATTAGACTAGATAAACACTAGATTAGCACTAGATTAGAGCTCTCAAAAGGGAAATAGCGACTCTGAGGCAAAAATAGGAGAAAAAAAATGAAGCCTTTCTTCCACTTGTTGGAGGCCGATTTCTTCGATTTCACTAACCATTCTCCGATAGATTATAGACGATCGGTTTCCCCATTGGATTCCGCACACATCCATATGATATTTGTGACATGTTTTTTATCTCATTCGGCCTCGGAGCTAGGTTTTCCTTCCCGATTGGAGTTCTATGGCGGATCGATTGGGGTCATCTTCTTAGTAGCTTCGGATTTAGATTCAGATTTGGATTCGAAACCGGTTTCTCTTCTTGCTCGAGATTCACGCCTGAGTTGGGGATTTCGCATATAAGCACGAACTTTGGTGGGTCTTCATTTCTGAGAAAGGTACTCTCTGCCTCTACTCAGATCCCTCGACCTATATAAAAAGTGCTTGAAGGATTTGGCGGATTGGAGCAAGCCACTCAAAGGGCCTAATTCCTTTGACTAGGATCAGAGGCGCTACGATATCCAGGTTAAGATACCTTATCTCAATCCGGATTGTTTACTCTTGTTTCCACATTCTGCATGCATGGCTTGCCGCCTCCTATTGGTCAATTTTCTGTTTGTACGATGATAACTAATTGGTACTCTATTCTTGGCATTCTGTTCCGTTGCATTTGTTCTGTTTTTTGTTCTATTATCTGACTCGGCTATTCCGAACTATTTTTTTGGAACCTGTGCTTGTGGCAGACTGATACTGTGGGCATAATGGTGGAAAAAGAAGGTTCCTCCTCTGGCATCAACAACAAGACCAATACCAAAAATCAGGGACTTGGGGATGGACCTAACCAACCTCGGCAGCCACAAAGAGTCCTTCCGAGGGAATAGAATGACCCTAAGCTTGAAAGAAGGAGGTCATGGGATGATCCGTACATCCTCATGAGCAAGACAAATATAGATATTCCTGAAGATAATGCTAATTTGATTGATTTTGTGCTCACAGAAGACGAGGTTCACAAGGACCTCCATAAGCCCTTCTATGGATTCCTGGGTGTCTTCCCGGAATTCTTCCCCGGAATGTTTGCCATCTGCTCTCTCTTGGTAGAAAAGTGGAAGGTTCCATGTACTGTGCATAGAAAATAGAATGGATATGTCATGTTCAAATTCACAAGTGCTGAGGATAGGGATATGGTGATGAATGAACCGGACCGCTTTCTCCATGGGAAAAAATTGTTCATGCTGAAGATTGAGGAATAAGGGCAATACGATTCGGCGATTCAAGCAACCAAACCAGTTTGGGTTAGGATAGAGCATCTACCAAAGTCCTACTGGCACAAGAAGTCCTTAGAGAAGATTACCACATCCATAGGTGAACCGATTCTTATGGATAATGGAACCTTGGAGCTTAGGGGATTCTATGTACGCCTCCTAGTTTGGATAGACACTTCCAAGGAGCTAAAGAAAAAGGTGTCTTTCCGTGCTCCAAATGGAGAGGTACATGTGCAAAAAATTATCTACGATTATTATCGCCCGTGGTGTGTTCATTGTGGCCACAACAAGCACTTGAATGAAGGTTGCGTGGAATTCTGGAAGAATAAAGAAGAGAGGCTGGATATTGCTAAAGGAATGAGGGAAAATGGGGGTCAAATGGCAAGGGGAGAGGCACCTACAGAAAATCGGAGCAGAGACCAACTATGGGTAAAAAAGATGCATGCCATTAATATTGGAAAAGCTCCAAGTGTAGTCTCAGCTCCAAGGGACGACAATGTGACTATTGAAGATGTCTCTTCGGAGAATGAAACTTCAGAGAGAGTCAGGAAAGGAAAGGATAAAGTAGTGGACCAGCTGGAAAGGAATAAAGTGGATGCCATAACTGTAAATTGGGGAAAAGGGATCATTATTGGTACTGGGCAAAACGATACCAATCAACTGATAATGGCCTTACCAGCAAGCTCCCCAATGTCAGCTACAAGGCCTATGCAAGCGGCCCCAGCCCCTGGAACCTGTAGGGACAGAGATGAGATTGAAGAACTCGATGCAGCAGAAGATTTGGGCCGTGGCAGGAGTGCGGAAAGAACTGAGTCCAGGAGAATCCGGGTCTCGAAATTGGCAAACTCAGCCATGGATCTTCCACCCGATGGCCGGCTATTGGCGTTTGGTAGTGATGACCAACCAATTCCAGGAGTTGGAAAACTACCAAAGCAAATGACTCATCCTGAAATCTGTGGTTCAAAGGTCCCAAGGCTGAACAGAAGAAAGAGCGAAAGCAGGCCCCCCACTGTTACAGGAGCACAAACCAGAGCACGGAACAAAAGTAAAACATGTACTCAGGAACAAGTGAAGACTTTCCAACGCATGCTACATGCTGCAAGATCTAACTCTGACACCTCGGGTAGCGAGAACTCTGAAGGCGGTGGTCCGAAGCCAGAAGGGACCTCCGGTCCCCAATGAATGCCGCAACAATGAATGTAAGGGGTCTATCGGCCCCTGTACGGAGGAGATGGGTGAAAAAGATCATCTCCGCTAATAGGGTGGGACTGTGTGGCTTATTGGAAACAAAGCTAGAAGACAAGGCATTAGATATTTTTTTTGAAGGGATTCAAAGGGTGGAGACACACACACAATTTTGAACAATGGAAGAACTCGAGAATCCTCATTATATGGGATCCGAAGGGGTTCTTGGTGGATGTCCTCTGAAAGTCTCCACAATGCATCCATCTCAAGGGGCGTAATCTATCTTTCGGATTTGAATTCTTTTGTACATATGTGTATGGTCATAGTGTTGGTAGGGTGGCGTGTTTGCCACTCTGGGCGGAGTTGAAAGCTTTTGGTGCTAACCTTAATTTCCTTTGGATGGTCTTTGGTGATTTCAATGCTATACTGAGCGTTGATGATCACTATGGAGCCACGATACCTAGCTTATATCCAATGAAGGAGTTCCAGGATGTCTGCTTGAAGTGCGGTTTGAAATATGCACCTTCCATTGGAGAGCACCTCACGTGGCACAATGCCGACTGGAAGATTTGGAGGAAACTGGATAGAGTCCTGTTGAATCATGGATAGGATGGCGATGCTTTCCACACCACTTTTCTCCCAATCTCGGCTCAATCCGATCACGCTCCAATGGTGGTTGATATGGCGCAAGAAATTGATGGCAAGAAGAGGCCCTTCCGCTTTCAAAACATGTGGTTGAGCCACCCGAACTGTAAGCAACTAGTGGAAGATTACTGGTCACCAACGGTGGAAGGGTCCAGTCAATATTCGGTGGCTCGTAAGTTGAAAAGGATGAAGCACCCACTGAAAGATTTGGGTAATGCCGACCTACAGCACGTTTCGGAGAAGGCTCGAAATGCGGATATGGAGTACAACAAGGTATTTGACCAATTCGATGCCATGACCGCCTCAGCTGAGGAGATTGAGGCACTCAGATTGTCCAAAAAGAAAGCTATGCTTTACTATATTGCGGAATCATCGTTCCTCACACAGAAGGGCAGGATCAATCACATCTCTTTGGCAGACAAGGGATCTAAGTATTTCCACACTATGGTCTCGAAGAGAAAAGGTGGGAGCATGCCAGCAATCATAGATGGTCAAAATCGATAGTGACATCGAACAGCCGCAAAGGAGAATTGTTTGCAAATTTTTACAAGGGATTATTTAGTTTGAAAAGAGACAGGGTCCCCATAGATCTGATTATTATCAACTCAGGGAACACCCTCTCGGATATTGATAGGGCCTTCTTGGATCAGGAAGTTGAGAGAATTGAAGTTAAAAGGGCCTTATTTGCAATGGCGGATGACAAGTCTCAGGGTCCGGATGGTTATACGGCTGGCTTCTTCAAGAAGCAATGGGATACGGTGGGAGATGAAGTTACAGAGGCGGAACTGGAGTTCTTCCGGACAGGCGAATTACTGGTACAATTAAATCATACGTCGGTAGCTCTAATACCGAAGAAGCCTGACAATTTAAAAGTGAGTGACTTCAGACCAATTGCGTGTTACAATGTGGTTTACAAGACTATCACCAAGATCATCGCAAATAGGTTAGAAGGACTTCTGCCAGAGATTATAAACCTGTGCCAGGGAGCCTTCGTGAAGGGTAGAAATATCTCTGATAATGTCAGGTTAGCTCAAGAATTCGTTCGGGGCTATGGAAGGGCTCAGAACTCTCCTTGGTGCATGATCATGGTTGATCTCCAGAAAGCCTTTGATACGGTCTCTTGGGAGTTCTTGGAGGAAGTTCTAACCGGACTCAGCTTCCCAGAAAGACTCAAGGAGCGAATCATGACATGTGTCTGCACCTCTTCATTTTTTATTGCGGTCAATGGCAAGCTTTGCGACCACTTCCAAGGGCAACGGGGGATTCGTCAAGGGGATCCATTGTCGCCTCTCCTGTTCGTCATTTGCATAGAGTATTTCTCGAGATTGTTGATCAAGAGAATGGATACTAGCCACTTTACGTATCACCCGAGGTGTGAAGTACTCAAGATCACCCATCTAGTGTTAGGGAAGGTCGATTCGGAAATTGCCAAGTGGAAGGGCCACACCCTTTCGTATGCCGGAAAGCTGGAACTTGTTCGCTCGATTGTGGGAGGTATAGCTGGATTTTGGATTCAAAAATTCATCATACAGACTACGATCATGGACGCTCTCGAAAAAAAGTGTAAACGCTTCCTATGGGGAGGCAAGCACAAAGGTAAGGTGGCATGGAAAAAATTATGCTGCCCGAAATCTTTTGGTGGTCTCGATCTGAGGGATTTCATCACATAGAACCGTGTCTCGATGGCCCAGAGGCTATGGGATATCCATACAAGGAAGGAAAGCCTGTGGGTCAAATGGATCCACTCATTCTATCTTCAAGATGGGGAATTCTGGTCCCTAAATCCGAGGATATCAAATGGTAGGCTTGAGGAGAGATTCTCGAGTTACTTTGGTGACCTGTGTAAGCTAAGGGACGAAATGATAGGAATGTTTCATGGGAATATACAGGAGCTAGAAGATCACTTGTGCTCATGGTCTACCTCAAACAAGTTCACAAGTAAGGCTTACTTCTTCATGCATCGGCATCGTTATCCCAATGTTTATGTCCAAGGTCGTTCGGAGGAAAAAGTCTTCAATACCATCTGGCACGGTTTTATACCTCCCAAGTTTTCTTTTATTGCATGGCTGGCTGCAATCAAGAGACTCTACACAAAAGACAAGTATCGATCGGAGGAGGAGGATAACTCGGACAAAATATGTTCACTATGCCATCTGGAGGTGGAAACTAATGAGCACTTGTTCTTAAAATGTGAATTCTCAGAAGCCGTATGGGTGCGTATCAGGACTTGGATTGTGCTCAGGAGGCGTACGGACACAATTGCATGCTCCATAACCTGGGTTAAGAGGCAAATAAAGGGCTCAAACGCTCGTAAAAATCTTGGAATCCTAGCTTTGATCACAACAATTTATCGCCTTTGGATGGAGAGAAATACTGTTGTTATGAATGGTGCTCAACCCAGCGCCGACCGAGTGGTAAGAATCGTCATGAAGGATTGTTTCATGATGATCAACCGCTTGTACCCAGAAGAGCATCTGTACTAGAGGGCTCGAAGGGTCTTATAGTGCTCGAAAGGCGGTAATGGCCTGAGACCTCGAGGCATTGAACTGCTCCAAGGGTTCATGTACTCGAGGGGCGGGAAAGGGTCAAGACATCGAGGGGCTATACCGGCTTGGTTCGAGATATGGAGGCAATATACCGGTTCGAGACCTCGAAGGGAGAGGCGTTCGCCACTCGAAGGGTTGGACTGGTTAAAGTGTTCTAAGGGTTCATGTGCTCGAAGTTGTGCTCCGAGACCTCAAGGGGATGTTGTGGTTCGAGATCTCGAAGGGTTATCGTGCTCGAGGGGTTATTCTGCTCGAAGGGCTACTGTGCTCGAAGGGTGGGAATGGCTCGACACATCGAGGGCCTCTAATGCTCGAGACCTCGAGGATGTTCCCGAGACCTCGAGGAGGTTCTCTAGTCTCGGCTTTATTCGGGAGCGCAGTTTCCAAGGTTTCCACGGTGATGGTAGCTCGAGAGCTCGAGAGGCGGTCGTGGCTTGAAGGTTTGGACTGGTTAAAGTGATCTAAGGGTTCTTTTGCTCGAAGTTGTGCTCCGAGACCTCGAGGGCATGTTGTGGTTCGAGTTCTCGAATGGTTATGGTGCTCGAAGGGTTATTGTGGTTCGAAGAACTCGAAGGGTTATTCTTCCCGAAGGGTGACTGTGTTAGAAGGGTGGGAATGGCTTGACACATCAAGGGCCTCTCAGGCCTCGAAGCTGTTCCCGAGACCTCGAGGAGGTTAGCTGGCCTCGGCTTCATTTGGGAGCGCGGTTTCCATGGTTTCCACGGTGAGGCAAGAGGTTTAAGAGTAGAGACTTTGCTACTGGTACTCTTTCTCCAAAGCCTAGTTTTTACTTATGATTTGACGGTTACTTTTGCGCCCTATGCCCGCGCTGCACTCTGTGCTAAATTGGCATATAGCTGTCCATTTGCTCAAAATGGAGAGGGCGATTACATAATTGCCACGCCTGATGCACACGGTAAAAGTGTATCCATTCTCTCATCTTCAGGAGGTTGATTTGGCTGGGACTTACAAGGGAAAGAGGCACGACCTCACCACTCCCTTACCCACTCAACCACTCTCGGCACCACCAAGAGAATGATTGAAGGCCAATAACATCCCTCTATCTCCAACTTAGGGATGTACATGGTAGAAGCAGATTCCCACTCGTACCCACATGGTACAACAAGGACCATCGGCTTCAAACTATTTGTGATACCCAAGACCCGAGAGCTCTTAGCTGCATTAGGAATTCCATTGCTCAAGACCCGAGTCTCACATCTCTCGGCTGCATTAAGGAACTCAAATGAAGAAGGCCCCAAGTGTTAGGGGTAGAAGCAGTTTTTATGACAATAGGTAGTGACTCTGTCCTCACCCCATCTGTCTAGTCTTCCTTAAGCTTGTGCTCTCAGGTTGTTTTGTATTACTCTGCTGGATCATCCTGCTTTAGGTTGGTACTTAGCTTACTTTGGAAGGGGAGGGGGGAGGACGGGGGAGTGCTATCCTTTTGGCATGCACTCCCTCATCCACCCCTCTCCCACTTCATCCCTCTTGGACTTGCTCCTTAGGTTTAACACATAACCTAAGGTTGGATTATGTTTTGTATTTGGTAGGGCTCTTTCCGGGCTCTACCGTGGGTTCCACCATATATACTATTTACCAGTTTACAGTAGATTAGGCTGTTGAAATCTCACATGTGAATGAATCGAGGATCAAATAATTAAATCAACCATGCTACGTGAGCATTCCCCAAGTTTCTAGCTAATATAGTTTACATGATTTTTTACTTTCATGTTCTTAGTTGCTACTTAGAAAACCAACCCCCCCTGCATTGTTTACCATACTATCTATTCCTAGCAACACATATGGATTGATAGCCCGGAGGTGGTTGTGTTTAATTGATGGTTAGGCCCAAGCATCTCTATGGACATACCCAGGGCTTACTTCTAACTACCCAATCGGTAGCATAGTAGTGGGTTGGGTGCAGAATATAAATTTCATCAATTGACCTTTGACTCCTCAACGCCTCCGCTCAGTTTTAACGAAGTCGGGTAGAAACGGGTCAATTTGGCAGCAGTCTCATCCCTACAAGGAGTAGAAAAAAACCATATTATGCTCAATATTGCACCCCTCCAACTCCACTGAAGTAGTAAGTGTATCCATTCCTCTAGTTCCCTAATTAGTTTAAAGCTTTCACCCCCTACCCGCGAAATTTTGAGAAGCCCATCATCAACAGTAGCCCCAGATCTTTCTAATGCCTTTTCTAAAACATGCGCCTCACTCAAACCAGTAACCTCTAACTCGGGGTTTTGCTTACGAAGCAAAAGAAAATCCCCACGTCACCCAACCATTGCCATTTTAACATACATTCTTTGAATAAATGGTGAAAATCCTAAGTACCCATAAGTTTATTAAATAATACAAAGCGATATCCTAGACAAGCAAAACCACTCTTTTTAGAGTACAATAATTCAACCTATCTCCTTACAAATGGCATGCAACCAATCTATCTCATCTCTTGATCCATTATTCAATAACGCTCTAGGCAAATTTATCGATCCCATTCGCCCTTTCAATTTCTTCACTTTGCTAGCACACTGAACAACACATTGAGTGGCCATGGTTAACGCCCTATCAACCTATACCATTACACTAAAGTTAATAACATATGATTAAAACCCCAAAATAGTTGTTTATAAGACCAACATACCACTCTCACAGAACTAACAGCCATAGTTAAACCAAGGGAAGTCTTGCCATTCGAAATAGTCACGCTAGCAACTTAGGAGGAGCCTTGTTAGATATCTCTTCTACATTGATCTTACGCTTAGTACCTCCGTGACTTTCCCTCAAACAGTCAGTTTCAAGACAGATAATAGGTGTGCTCGCATCTTGATAATGAGATAACGGTTTTGTTAAGACACAAAACCTTGCGACTGCAAAATAAATAAACCTTCAATGAAATGGAATATGTAAGAATTGACTTTAAACAGGTAAATACCTTGCAAAACAATAGGGTGCCCTATTTCTACAATGTTAGCACGCATTTCCTTCAGGAAATATAGTTTTTCCCCACTTTAGCCCTCGATCCATGTCAGTGTTCTCATTCCATAGTGGCATTGCTCCTTGGTAAGAACATATCCCATATAGGAATTTATCTTCTCAATCTCCATAGTCATCATGAGATATTCTTACAATCTCAACACATTCAATAACTTACTTGAAAGATACCAATGGTTCACCTACAACCATTTCATGTAACCTATAGTAGGTATTCAACAATGGAGCACTGAAATCAATGACAATTTCATGACACAAATGTTAAAAACCTATCAGTATGGCTACTCACTGAGGATGTATATAAGCAAGAGAAACATCATAAGCCTCCAAAATGCTCATAAAATAATCAGGTACAGAGAGTGACAAATTAACCATACTGAATCTAACACGAATGTACACTAAACAGATCAGGTGGCAGCCTCATCATGATTTCACTAGTAGGGGGAGTCATAATCTCACATGAAGATAAACAAGAATAATTATTTTTTAGCGTAGCTAAATCATCTAAATTAAGAGCACTATTGCAACGCGACATTTTAACGAGACGGCCGAAAATATACAATAAAATAGATGATGCTAGTACATTACTTATTGGTTAATTTTTGAACCACTTTTATGTTTGAAAAATTATCCTACATTCCCGGTCTGCTAACAACGAGCTCCCGAAAAAGAGGTACGTTTAAAATGAAATTATACTTTCTCATTTTTATCCAAACAACCAATGCATAAATTCGCTGCCAATATCTTATTATCACTTCGTCAAAAATACATCCAATAACCATGCTACCGTAATTTTTCTCCTTTTTCCTATATTTCAAAACGAATTATAACAGCTTTGTATGCAATAACTTCTTAGCTAAGGGGGGGGGGGGGGGGGGGGTTTATGGTATATACCTCCCCCAACTATGTGAAGTCCCAAATAAAGATATACTTTGAAGCCCATTGAACCAGAGAAAAAGGCAGCATATCTAGTGAAAAGAGGAAATCGCTAAGTCTTCTCTACTCGTGCGAAGCTTAAAGCCAAAGTAACACCTTGTATCTAGCAAACCACTCAAGCAAACCCAAATAAGAAGCATAGTTGTCACCCACCCTATCGTGACACTAAGACCACGATCTAGAAACATTACCCAGAATCAGCAAAGATTACGGTAAATACCAGCTACATATAGATGATCTCAACAATTAGAAAGGTAGTGGAATATTTATATATATTATTCATACATTGATCATACACTGACATAGGCATCAGAGTTGGATGCCGGGACTTCCCCGGGACCCTGTTCTTCAGGTTTCACGAAGTTAGCATGGAGCAGTGCGTTGATTCCAGATATTATATTTGTTCGGAAGGAATCCCCTGCATATACCAAATTAAAATGAATTTATTTAATTTAAATAAATTCAATTGAATAATTTGATTAAAATCAATATATAAATAATTACTTAATTAAAGATTCAAATCAAGTTAGATAGCACACCAACAAATCCTACTGCTGACCTTCTTCCACCCTTCTCGAAAATCCATCTTTTTCTACAATCTTTTTTTACCCATGTTCCCATCATTGTGAGATGGGAAAAAAGTAGTTTTTTAAATTGATAGTTTTTTTTTTTTTTTTGCTATTGAATAAGTATTGATTGTCTTCATATATTAGTTTTATTCTTGGACCTAATAGATTAGATTGTTGTATTCATGATGATCACTCAATTTAACTGTTCATATCAATGTATTTTGTCCAATATGGTTTTACAGATCTTGTGTTTGTGATTCTATTTATGTTTCTCTGTTAATAGTCATGTTCTTGATATATGTTTTTCAAGGTGTTTATATTTTGGACAACATTGATCGTGCTTTGGATCAAGTGGCGTTACATTTTTTTAAGATCCCTATTTGGCGTAGTGATATTGATGTGTTATAAACTCTTCTCTACCAAGTGGTCATGTTTGCGGGAAGCGAGTTAATGTCCTTGAGAGCGATGTTACAGTTTTTATTGGATCTCTAATTTGTAATAATACAGATAATCAATCAAGTTGACACGTAATTTAAATATCATTGTAATAGATTGGTTATTGCTAGAGGCTAGATATGTTGGATGCAGTTCCACTTACATTAGTCGTAATTTGGAGTTTTTCTCAGCACATTTGAATGATTGATTTGGGAAAAAAAACTTAATTGAATAACGGAATAACTTCATAAGTTAACTAAAAATATATTCCTAATTTAGAATTGAGACTTTCTTATTTGAAGAATTGGGATTATCAATATAATTTACTCTTTTAGAGTTTAATATCCCCTTTTTACTTACAAATGGAATTAAATATAGAGTGTGTTTTCTGACAAACGGTATGTCCATAAGTTTATGGACATGCCACTTTTTTTTTACCTTAAACAATGCATTTGTTAAATAACTTACAAAATTAAAAATTTTGAAAGTATTTTTTATATCATATATTTTTATATTTTCACCTTCAAATACAAATTATTAATTGTTTAAAGTTATAAAATACAATATTTAAATTTTATAAAAAATTACTACAGTAAAGATAAAAGTTAATGTGAAATGTCCATAATCTTATAGGAAAACCGAATTTCCTAAGACTTTCTCTTTCCTTGATTTAAACTACCTCTCTACAACGTACAATTTGAGCTATCAAATGACAAATATGCCCACATTGTAAAATCTAATCCTAATATCTTATGAGAACATAGTAGCAAAATGCAATTGGAGGCTTGATTTGGACTTAGGAGAATTTAGAAGATTGGCAGAAGTAGAACGTCTAAGCTAAAGACGCAATGGTAGGAGCGCAATGGCAGGCTCTGTCTCAGACTCTTGATGAACGCGATGCAGTTGTCGTCCATGGCGCCATTGAAGTCCTTGCAACTTGCAGCAGCACCAGTGGTGGAGTCTGGAAGGAGCAATGCAATTGGGGTTAGGGATTTCTGATTTTAGGTATTTACCAATCGATTTTAACGAAAATCGAATTGGCCCAATTAGGGCTTTCCCTATTTGTTTTCTTGCCTTCAAAACAATGCCGTTTTGAGTTAGTAAGAAAAAAAATAAAAATAAAATAAATCGACATGTGCATACTGTTCTCCAGTTGTCCAAAAGCAAGGGCGGAGTCTTAGGCAGAGGAGGTGGTGGAATCATGGATTTCGATGGCTCCCTAGGGCTAATTATCATGCCATCGGATCTTAGGAGTGGCGTCAGTATCCCTCGCCACCCCTTGGCCCGTCCCTTCATACAAATAAGTATATTATAATAAGTTATATTGGTCGATTCATTTTAATAAGTAATTTGTAATTATTAACCTTTTATGAAATGTTGTTGAATATAATTAAAGATAACAATAAAAATGCTTTTTTAAATAACGTAAAAAAATATTGTAATTTAGTTTGGGGTAAATCAGTATTTTTATCAGTTCACAATTATGGATGACAATTGGGTAGGACAGATGCAAATTATTGTCCCTTCATATCAATAGCCACCTAAAATTTTCCTACATATATCCATCAAATTACCCATGGCGGATACAATATTAAAATCCATCATTCCCACTTAGATCTCCCTACCCTCTACAAACCCATGGTACTCACTCCACCTATATCTCCTAAACACCTAAAATTTGCTTTTTCATAAAAAATAAATATTAAAAGATTAAATAATTATTCATTTGAAATATTATACTCCCGCTGTCCCAGACCAAGCAGCATGGGGGGCCATAGCCGTACCTATACAATTAAGTAGATAGTGGCAAGTTGGGGTCGTCCACGAAGAAGAGGGGTTTTCTTAAGCGTTTAAACATAAAAGGTTAATATTAGGTTAGAAGTGTATATATATATACATAAAAGCAAGTAAAAAGGGGGGGTTTTGGTTGGTTGTGGTCCTAAGTAATGAAATTAAAAAGACAAACTAACTAGCAAATTTAAGTAAATATGCTAATCATCAAACAAACTAAGAAAAAGAGGGTAAAAACTACAAAAGATAAAACCTTTGGAGAAATTAATATCCATTTCCAAACTTAATGTAGATCATTGAACCATTAACTCATTCTATCACAATTGTTACCTATGGGGAATGCCAATGTAATATCAACATTCATTCCTTCTTAATAGTAATTTGCAAAGACAAACAACGACCATTTGCAAACCTCGTTGACAATGACTCTAGGCAAACAACACCATAGATGTATTTCATCAACGACATTATACACGAAAGACCATGGATTTGATGACAACAAGCCTTCTACCAAAGTAATAACCATTTAACCAAACATAACATTCATCAGGATAAACCTAAAACAAACCACATTAAAGGTTCAACCTTTCATTGCATCTGTAGGATAAATATGAGAACAATCCACATTAACATACTTATCTAGCAAGAATCACAACACATTATGCACCAGAAGTTCTAAGTTCATGTTCTTAGATTTTCATGCAAAGGAGCTAAGGAATTCGTCACTTTCCTAACTCCCTAACACTTAAGTCATACAATCACTTCCTATTATCATACAACTCATGGCATAAATGAAGTGAAATATAGCATTAAGAACACATGAATGCTAAATAACAAAGACTTCAAGAATGAGTTAAATAATCTATTCACTACTTCGACTACTTATTGTGAAGATAAATCTTCCATCCTTCTTAGATAGTAGTTTGCAAGAGTGAATTCGAAATCTCTTGTCAAACCTCACCAATGACACCCTTAGCCGAAACACAACTAAAAGTATCCCATTGATGGCATTGAGCACAAAGAATCAACAAGCTTGGCAACACTTATAAACACTACACCGTGTCTAAGCATTTAACCAATTCATGCATTAACACAAGATTAGTCAAGAACAATCGACATTCATTGACTTCTCTCATTTTCTACCTAAACCAAACATGACAACGAATTCGACATCATCACATTCATCTAGCAATTATCAACACACCAACATCATTAAGAAGCTCTAACTCATGCTCTTGAATTCCACATTAAAAGAGGGGAGAATTAGCTACTTTCTCCCAACCCTAACAAGTAATCATACAAGCAATTCATATAGTCAAACTTCCAACAACATTGATGCCATTAACAATCCACATTCAAAGCTCAATAAATGCACAATCGAGAAAGCAATAGATAGATAGAAATAATTCTCAAGACATTAGCAAGGAAGTTTCAATCAATTTCCCAAGTACAAAACTAAGCTAGATAATCAAAACCCATAACATAAAAAAAAGATCTACAAAGAAAGACGAAGAAATGGAAGAAAATGGTGAAAACTAGGGCTTTGGAGCCTCCAAGTCAGGCTTGGAAAAATGGGGGAGAAGGGAGCCACTTATAGTCTAATTTGATCAAGAAAAACCAAAAAATGCAGCAAGCTCCCACCTGGGCGGAAATGGCGTCACCCGGGCAGCGGAGGTTTCAGCCCAAAAATTCAGAAATGGCCTCTCCCGGGCTTCTTTTTTTGCTTCCCACGGGTAAACCGTTGATCCGTTTTAGGAGTTCTTGTAGTCAATTTTATAGTACTCGAGAAGACAAATTCAACGATACAACCCTTGGAGGCTGATTATTCTCAGAAAATTCTAAGAACTCTGCTTCAAAACATAGATCATTCTTCACCCTTTGCTTTGCTCTCCTTTCTTCACTTTATCTTCTACCACTTTGTGAGTGTCCCTCTATCTTCTTCCTTCCTTTTGAATGGACTTCACTAAACCACTCCTAAGTGCTCATGAGACATCTACAAATGAAGCTCACAAAATGGAATCTAGATGCTCGTAAGGACCAAAAATCAATTAGACTAAACATAGGTTACAAAATGAAGGATTTAGATATAAAAATAGAAAATGGTAATCTAAACCCCTTATCATGTAAATCTACGTAAATCTAGCAATATTACAACAAAAATATGACAAAAGTGATGTTAAATGCTTTGAAAAATACATGCATTTGACGTCTCATCAAATCTCCCCACACTTAAACCTTAGTCGTCCTCGAGTAAATAAGAACAAGTAAAGATCAAAGCGTAAACTAGCATGTAAAAGTTTTCCCAAAACATCCAACATCATATTCCTAGACTACCCTAACCCCTAAGACATAAGAATCTCTCACACCCCAGAGCCGAAGATAATCTAAACTACCAATAAACCATAACGAGAGTGAGGTATACATATAATGTCAAGCTAACTTACTCCACGAAAAAAGCCACCAATACACAAATCAAGAGAAGCGTAAAATTTTTCAATTTCTCTCATTTTGTCTCATTTTGCCTAGTATCCCTCTAGGGTTTTCATCCTAGCTTCACACATTTTTCTTTTTCAATGCTCACCCTCACATTTTTCCACATCATTTGGCCTCTAACTTTTGCATAGGTTGCCCTTTTGAAATTTTGACCTATCCGGGCCTCCCACTTTTGCCTAAGTTGCCCTCTCGGGGTTTCAACCTAGCGGGAATTTTTTTTTTCTTTTTTTTCAAACAAAACAGATCAAAGTGGGGCATATGCACACTACAAGAGAATAAAATGTAAAATATTTCTCTTTACCTCCCTACACTTGAAACACGCATTGTCCTCAATGTGAAAAATGGACAAGATAAAGAAATAAGGGAGAGAGAAAAAAAATACTCACACTTAGGACATTGAAGGTCCTTCCCGGTGATGGTAATGCTGACTTATCAATGAATGTTCTCTCCTCCATGTTCTCAAACTCCATCCAGCATGCAACTTTGATCCATCCACTACAAAGCCACAACTATGCAAATCCCGATCAACACTCACAAAAGACAATAACTAGTAGTACTCCTAGATGGTGGTTTTGGTAGTGGTTTTTGGTGGTGGGTTGTGGTGGTATTCTTGTGGTTTTGGGTAAGGGTTTGAGGAAATGGTTGAGGATTTTTTTTTCAAGAAAAGAAAAACACTAACCTAACTTAAAAGCTTGGGTTGCCTCCTGAGAAGCTCCATATTTTTAAGGTCTTCGGCACGACCCTAATGTTATCCATATGGAGAAAGGTTGAACCCATTCACCATAAGTATCCAAAAATAGAGAGGTGGGGGTACAAAAATTTCAAGAGGAAAGTTTTGAGGAGGTGGAGATGGTTTAAAAGAGTTTGGTGGTTAGGAGGTTTAGGATTTGGCTCCTCTCTTGTCTCCCTCACAACTTCCGAAAATGGTGGAGTTGGTTCACTAGGTGGGAGAAGGGGGTGATGATGCTAATGATGTAGCACAATCACCTCTTCCTTTATTTTTTCATCCTCAACAAACAACTCCTCATCCCCTTCGAACTCAAGCTCATTTCCCATGGTGACCTCACTCACCGAATCCTCGAGTTTGATTTGGGATGGTGTATTTTCGAAATCACGAGCTTCCATCCGGGCCAACACTTCTAATATAATCCTCGCATGCCCCTCAATAGCCTCAACACTAGAGGAGAGCCGAGTGTCCAGCTCCTCACTAGTAAAGTTGTTCAAGTTTGCTATTGTATCTATGACTTCCTCACATGTGAAACTTGAACTTCCTTGTTGGGCTTGGTTTTGGGGTATGGTATAAGGTGGTGATGGCCAACTATTTTGCTCGTATTGTTGGTTTTCCGATTCATTCTCATACCACCAATCCAGATTACCACTCCATTCCAGATTGTAAAAATTATGGTATAGATACTATTCCTGAGCTTCATGCCCTTGAAAACCAACATCTCCTACCTCTTGGTAGCACTCTTCATAATATCCTTGGTTTTGGAAACCAAGGGTTCTTTCCCCCTCATAGTGCTCTTCCCACAACAAATAGCAAGGCTCGGTAGGATGGTCGGAATGATGCATCCTACAAAACTTTTCTTGTTGAGCCTCTCTTCTCATCATGAGTTCCCTCAAGGTGAGACACTTCATTTTTTATTTTATTTTTTCAAAAGTCCGAAATCATATTGCAAGGATTCTCGATAAAAATTCACCAAGAACTCAAGCAATACGTACTCTGAACAAAAACAACCACCAAATAGTGGAAAATAAAAACAACTAGCTAATATGCAACCAAATACACCTAAACACATGAAAATAAACGCCTCTTCCCCAGCAACGGCAAGTCAGGGTCGTCCAAGAAGAAGAGGAATTTTCTTAAGCGTTTAATCATAAAAGTTTGATATTAGGCTAGAAGTAGATATATATATATATATATATATATATATACATGTATAGATATATAAAAGCAAGTAAAAAATGGGTGTTTTGGTTGGTTGTGGTCCTAAGTTATGAAATTAAAAGAAAAACTAACTAACAAAGTTAAGTAACTATGCTAATCATCAAACAAACTAAGAAAATGGGGTAAAAACTACAAAAGATAAAACCTTGGGAGAAATTAATATCCACTTCCAAACCTAATTTAGATCATTGAACCATTCACTCATTCTATCACAATTGTTACCTATGGGGAGATCAACATTCATTCCTTCTTAATAGTAATTTGCAAAGACAAACAACGACCATTTGCAAATCTCGTTGACAATCACTCTAGACAAACAACACCATAGAGGTATTTCATCAACGACATTATACACGAAGGACCACGGATTTGATAACAACAAGCCTTCTACCAAAGACATAGCCATTTAACCAAACATAACATTCATTAGGCTAAACCTAAAACAAACCACATTAAAGGTTCAACCTTTCATTGCATCTATAGGATAAATATGAGAACAATCCACATTAACATACTTATTTAGCAAGAATCACAACACATTATGCACAATAAGTTCTAAGTTCATGTTCTTAGATTTTCATGCAAAGGAGCTAAGGAATTCGTCACTTTCCTAACTCCCTAACACTTAAGTCATACAAACACTTCCTATTCTCAAAACATGGCATAAATGAAGTGAAACATAACATTAAGAACACATGTATGCTAAATAAGAAAGGCTTCAAGAATGAGTGAAACAATCTATTCACTACTTCGACTACTTATTGTAAAGATAAATCTTCCATCATTCTTAGATAGTAGTTTGCAGGAGTGAATTCGACATCTCTTGTCAAACCTCACCAATGAAACCCCTAGCCAAAACACGACTAAAAGCATCCCATTGATGGCATTGAGCACGAAGAACCAACAAGCTTGACAACACTTATAAACACTACACCGTTTCTAAGCATTTAACCAATTCATGCATTTACAATAGATTAGTCCAGAACGATCGGCATTCATAGACTTCTCTCATTTGCTACCTAAAACAAACATGACAACAAATTCGACATCATCACATTCATCTAGCAATTATCAACACACCAACATCATTAAAAAGCTCTAACTCATACTCTTGAATTCCACATTAAAAGAGGGGAGAATTAGCTAATTTCTCCCAACCCTAACAAGTAATCATACAAGCAATTCATATACTCAAACTTCCAACAACATTGATTCCATTAACAATCCACATTCAAAGCTCAATAAATGCACAATTGAGAAAGCAATAGATAGATAGAAATAATTCTCAAGACATTAGCAAGGAAGTTTCAATCAATTGCTCCCAAGTACAAAACTAAGCTAGATAATCAAAACCCATAACATAGAACAAAGATCTACAAAGAAAGAAGAAGAAATGGAAGAAAATGGTGAAAATCTAGGGTTTTGGAGCCCCCAAGTCGGGCTTGGGAAAATGGGGAAGAAGGGGGGATATTTATAGTCTAATTTGGTCAAGAAAAACCAAAAAATGCAGCAGGTTCCCGCCCGGGCGGAAATGGCGTTGCCCGGGCGGCGGAGGTTTCAGCCCAAAATTCAGAAATGGCCTCGCCTAGGCTTCTTTTTTTTGCTTCCCACGGGTGAACCGTTGATCCGATTTAGGAGTTCTTGTAGTCGATTTTATAGTAATCGAGAAGACAAATCCAATGGTACAACCCTTGGAGGCTGATTCTTCTCAGAAAATTCTAAGAACTCTGCTTCAAAACATAGATCATTCTTCACCCTTTGCTTTTCTCTCCTTTCTTCACTTTATCTTCTACCACTTTGTGAGTGGCCTTATATCTTCTTCCTTCCTTTTGAATGGACTTCACTAAACCACTCATAAGTGCTCACAAGACATCTACAAATGAAGCTCACAAAATGGAATCTAGATGCTCATAAGGACCAAAAATCCATTAGACTAAACATAGGTTACAAATGAAGGATTTGGATATAAAAATAAAAAATGGTCATCTAAACCCCTTAACATGTAAACCTACGTAAATCTAGCAAAATTATAACAAAAATATGACAAAAGTGATGTTAAATGCTTTGGAAAATACATGCATTTGACGTCTCATCATTGCATAGAATCTTTTTTAACAGTCTTAAAAAACATGTTTGACCGTTAATATGTTTAACTATGTATAATAACAATAAATAAAAAATTAATATTTAGAAACTACTTATTATGACGAATCCAACAATATTACATATGATAATATTATTGTTTATATATATATATTCAAATACGTGGTCAAAGTTTGACAGTGTTGACATGTCAAATAGTAAAATTGCAGTTTGGTCTGGGACAGAGGGAGTAAGTAAAATATTTGCATTATGGATAATTAAGAAATTTATTATATATTAAAGGGATAAATGCCAATATATACCTATATACTTGAGTAAGTGCCAATATAACCCCGAGATAATTTTTAATACAAAAACAGCCCAAACTAGTTAATGAAAGTACAAATATAACCCTCAGAACCCATTTTCGGCATTGACTTCAATTTTCCGGCATTGACTCTATGTAAATTGACAAAAATTTGAAATTAGGTTGACAATTTTACCCTCATAGTTCGCCGGACGACCATCGGACGACCATCGAACCACCGCGGACCGCCACCGGACCACTGTTGCACTATCACCGTAACATGTAGGGTTATATCAACACATTATGAAAATTGATAGGGTTAATCAGTACATTCCTAAAACTTGTAGGGTTATATCAGTGCATTTCTAAAACTTATAAGGTTATAACAACACATATTATAAAAGTTAAGTGTGTGGTATTTGGCTAGCCTTAACGGGCGACCATATCATCATATACACCATTATCATATCATAACAATATCTTATGCACTATAAAATTCGACATCATGACACCATCATTCATATTAAGCACCATTTTCACGTATCAAGTCTTATTTCAAAACTATTAACATTAAAAATCCTAGGTCGAAAAAATAGCAAAATAACAACCACACACAACAACAAAGGTTATCAATCATCAATCCGAACTAAACACAACAAAATAAATAAAATATTATTAAAATCCCTATATTTGATAATATGTGCTAACATAACTCTACCCTTATTACGAATGTGCTGATATAATCCTATAAGTTTTAGGAATGTGCTGATTTAACCCTACCACTTTTCATAATGTGTTGATATAACCCTACCTATTACGCCGACAGTGTAGCAGCGGTCCAGTGGCAATCCGACAATATTGGAGTATTAATGACTCTAAGGGTAATAGCGTCATTTCATTTTTTTAGTATTTTAATTTTTTCAGAAGGACAAAAATGCATTTTTATAAAATTTCAGTTAAAAGTTGTCAGAGAGGGTTATATTGGCACTTTCACCAACTATTTAGGGTTATATTGGCAATTTCGAACACTGGAAGGATATATTGACACTTATGTCAACTAAGTAGGGTTAAAAATACATTTTTCTATCTAGGGTTAAAAATAATTTTCTCTACTCCCTCCATCCCAGATTAAATTGCATATAATTTTTTTCAAGGTTATCAAGAAACATGTTTGACTGTTAATATATTTAACTACGTATAATATCGGCAAACAAAAAATTACTTTTTAGAAACTATTCGTTATGCCAAATCCAACAATATCACATACGATAATATTATTACTTATGTACCTATTTAAATATGTGATCAAAGTTTGATACTAAATAATATCAAATAGTAAAATGTATCGTGTAATTCAGGACGGAGGATGTATATTGAATTAGGGGACATAAATGGTCTAGTGGAATAGGGCAGTGATAGGGGATGCATATTTCACTCTCCCTCTGTCCCAGTTTAAATTACCCACTTATTTTATGACACTATTCTCTATCAAAATTTGACCGTATATTTGAATAGATATATGAGACGATAATATGTGATATTGTTGAATTATTCGT